>CM065481.1:44718675-45918675 GCA_032873175.1 Leptopilina drosophilae | reverse complement strand
GCATATAAAGAAACAAATTCAGAAAGTATTTTTAATATTGCTAAAATCATCAAAAATTTTTATGATCACTTGGCGTTGAATTGCTTTATAGTAATGTTTCATTCGAGCGACACGATCCGAGAAACGAACCAAAAAACAATTTTCTTTTTATTTTAATAACCGAGCAGTCATGTTCGCTCGTCTTATTGAAGTGAACATCTCGCATAAACCGAGCGAATTCTCCGATCAAACGAGAAGTTCGTTCTAAATATTAAAAACGTATTTTTTGTATTGAAAATAAATTAATAAAATTATATATTATTGTAAACTCAAATAGTAATTAGACATATGAATGTTATATTATTTATAAATAATGAGATTTAAGTTTTTAAAAATTCTTTATCTTTAAACGTTTTTATTTGTAGCGACTTGTTTATGTTATGAAAATCATTTCAACAAATTAATAGCCTAAATTAATTAAATAAATAAATTAAAAAATAAATTAATATATTAAATTAATTAATTAATTAAAATTAATAGTAAATTATTGACGTAAAATTTTTATACATATTAAAACTCTAAAACTCCTTAATTTACTTCACATATTTATCTAACTTTTCTATAACTTGTTATTAATATTATTAATTTATTATTTTGTAATTAGTTTTTTTATTCATTTTTTATTTTACTATTTATTATTAATTTATAATTTATTATCTTTCACTGTAAAATGCATTATAATTTACTTCTTATATTTACGTAATTGTTTTTTATAATTACAAAATGTCTAGCATTCAGAAATTTCGGGAAAAACCGGGAATTTAGTTAGAAAAAATTATATTATATAATATTATATATATTATATATATTATATTTTATTATATTATCTAATTTAGTTAGTTTAGGAAAAAAATCTGAAAATTACAGTGAATTTTTTTAAATATTCGCTACTTGTAAAAATTTATGAAAAATTTGAATATAAGTTTATATTTTTACACAACTTAAACTATTAAATTTAGAAAAATTTTATCAAGAGGAGAAAACTGTTCTTTCGTCAGCTTTTGAATAATGTTGAGAAAACTAAATTTTTATTAATGTTTATTAAAGAATTATTTTTTCACCTAAAAAAATTAAACTTTTTCAATTTAGGTATGATTATTTTTAATTTTTATTATTTTAATACACAATTAAAAATAATAACAATACTTTGTAAAATAATACCTTCTCATGTGATGAGTTTGTAAAAATGTGTCTACGTAATAGAAAAATAAAAAATAAGTTTAATTTTAAATTTAACTTCCAATGTTATCGACTTATTAGTTAATATAATAATTAATATTATATTTCTCTAAATAATGAAAATGTCTATTGACTTTTTAAAGTCGATTTTCTTAATTTCTTTATTATAAATTATTAATATTTTTAAATAAATTAAACACAAAGAATTTAAATATTTTTTATTATTAGATTTTTTTAAAAATAGGTTATTAGTTTATTATTTTTAGCTGTCAGTTATGGGAAAGTCGAGAAGTTCGGTCGGTAATTAATCGGTCGATTAGGAAATTAGACGACGATACGATTTGACAATTAACAAAAGAATAAACGAGATGATCGTTCAAAAATCAAAGACGACAACGAACAAAATCGCTCGAAAAAAATAAAAATCTCGGATCGAAATGAAACACTACTTTATAGGAAGTGTGTGCTTCAAGGATTAATCGGTTTAATTTTATGTTTCACAAAACATACATCAAAATTAAGAAATAAAGTAAACCGACTAAAAAGAAAAAGAATATGAAAATTAAAAGAAATAAAAATATAAGATTTGAAAAACAAGAATTTTACCCAAAGAGAGCCCTTCGGTGATGTACTACTGCATTTAGGGAGATGCTTCCTCTTCTCAATGTTGGTGACCTGACACTTGAATGTGTGCCAATTGTATTCTCAATATCAGTAGACATGTTATTAGAAAGATTGTGATTATAACCAACAGAATTAATCTGCTGAGTAGCACCATATTTCATTTCGTTACTGCAAATTATTGAATAATAAAAATATCCGATCAATTACCTCTCACGTATAAACTTATTAAAACTACCAAGTTAATTCGCTGGGAAAGTGATCGATGTGTATTTCGTAAATTGCAATTCAGTTGAAACTTTCAATGAAAAGTTTGTATATATTGAAGAAACTTACAAAAGTTTAATATATTGTATACGTATAGAAGCAAGTACTTACGGGTCAAGTGTGTTATTCGTCATTTCACTTTTGTATTTTGAGTTGAATTCTCTTGTTGCGTGGACCTAATTATGGACACTTGAGTTTAGAGAAAGACAGACAGAAAAGAAGAGAAAAAAAATTGTAGAAAGAAAACGAAGAAAATATACAGAGGGATGGAGAAAGAAACCGCAAAAGAAACCTGGATAACATTTTAAAGTTTTCTGCATGAAACGAACGTCGTGCAACAATCCTTTTCGTTTATTCCACGACAATGCGTCAAACTTTTCAGTTAGTAGAAGTCAACCCCGGCATTTGTTCGGTTGCTCTTTCCATCAGCTCTTTCCCTCTCCCGACTTATTTCTTCGCCCTTTCACATAACTTTGAAAATTTATTTCCGGAAAATTTGGTTCCTTTGAATTTCTAGTAGTACGTCAACCAATTGTATAATTTATTATTCATTTTCAAGGTGTATCACTTTTGGGAAACAATTTAAACCATTATAATTTATCAATTTGAAAGAAAGTTTAGATTTATATTATAATTCCAAATTCATATTAAAACTTTATAATAATCCCCAAGCTAATAATAATTAATAATTATTTTTCGATAACAAACTTTTTGTCACGATGCGATGGTGGAAAAATGTCTTATTCAGTTGATATTCAGTTCTCCACTGTTTGTTGTAATCACTACATAGTGATTCAAGAATCACTGTGTCAGTTTCTATGTTTCATATGTTGTGCTGACAAAAGAGAATGTTTATCGATATATTTCTTGTAGTGAAATAATTTAAAGTTTCATTATAAATAAGCGAGTGAGACACAAAGAGTTCGAACACACAATTCTTTAATTATTTAAGAATTAGCGAGACAACGTGGTATTTGACAAAATATTTATACTTAAATGACGCGAAACAGTTAAAAATATGTCCTAGAACGCATTTCTATAACTAGACTGAAAAATTTTTTAATAAATGCATTCATACGGAAAAATGATTTAAAAATTTAGTTCACATCTGCTAATAAGCGTACAAATTATATAGGTGCAGCCGTTAATGATTGGAACAATCATTCAAGTTACTGATCCATCTGAATTCATTTACAAAATAAATTTGCAAGTTTCTAGACATGAGACAAAAGAATTAAAAACTCTGAGCACTGATTTTTAATAGATAACAAAATTTGGCATTATTAATTCAAAAAATATTTGCAAAGACTATAGTTCTGAAAATGTATGAATTTTCTACAAAATTCATATATTAAATTAATAATTTTAAATAAATTATTAACATTATTAATTATTTAATAAAAAACTATTTACATTAAATTTATAATCATTACACATGTATTTTAATAATTAATTATTTTTTAAATTTAAATATTTAAAAAGAGCATTTAGTCTTCTCAGCAATTTTAATTAAATAATTCATTTTTTTGCATTTTCCGACAAAACATTTAACATTTTTTTAAAACATTTTTTACATTTATTTCCCATTTCTTGATGAATAATAGAAAAATTACTCTACCAGTTGACTATGTTAATAAATTGAATTAATTTTGAAATATTTAAGTAAAATTTTTTATTAAATAATTTATTTATTTTATGTTAGTTCTTTAATAATTTAGATATTAGAAAATAATTATTGTCAGAAATAAAAAAATTTAAAGTTTTCATATTAGAATTCGTGATAAATCAGTTTTGCTTCTCTTTCTAACAAATTATACTTTTTTTAAAAAGTATAATTATTATTACTTCGTAAAGATGCTTACTCGAAAAAGTAGTAATCCGTATGCACACAATGACGCCTCTGACATCGACGGGTGAAACGAATTATTTTAATAAATTAAAATAAATAAGTAGTGCGTTTAAAATATGTTTTTTCAAGTTATTAACATTCTACATGTATATTATTATTATTATTCATAAGTTGCACTATCCCGCACATTTCGTGTAACATCTTGAACCTTCGGTAAATGGCTATTGACCTTGACTTTAGTAAAGGTATATTAGGCTGGTTTTTATTTTGGCGATGTTTCTAACTCTTCGGTCTCACCCCAAAAAATTAATCAAAGTATAAACAAAAATTTTCCTGAAAGTTTGAAGCAAATCGAGCAATATTAACACGTGCCTTAAGTCGACTGAATTTTTAAATGGAAAATACATGTAATTTTTTCTGGAAACTACTCAAAATATTTTCTAGAATACATAAAATTTATTCAAATTCTCAAACTTCAGTATCTTTTAGTACATGATTAAAGGTAGAACTTCCAATTTTTCCAAATTTTTTTAAAAATATTTGCTCCATTTACAAGCTTCATGAATATGCCGATGCCACAGTAAAAAGATCTAATATGGTCAACATCGCAGAAAATGAAACTTTTGTAACGTACCAGTCTTTTTAAAATATTCATCACTTTTAAATAATACATTCTAAACATTTCATTTTTATAAGCAATATTGACGAAAAAAATATATTTTAAGATGCATCCAAACAAATTTATTAATTTCTTGTTATTTAAAAGTTACGGGCAAAACAAAAAGACTGATACGTTACATGCTTGGCGATGTTGACTATATGTTTATTTAAGTTTTTAAAAGGCTGAATATTATGATCTCTTAAGATGTATCACACAAGTATTATATTGTAGGCAGCAATAAACAAGTAGTATAATATGAATATATTATATTATAGGGCCAAAATAAGTGAAACCGTCCACTAGAAAAATTTTTGTCTCCAATTTTCAAGTTATATGTGACTTTTGGTAGACATATGAGTTCACTTTTTCCCCCTACAATATTTTTCAAAAAAAATTTTATATTTGGAATAGTCGATACTTCAGTCGATACTTTGTGATGCAGTCCTATCTTCTGGTAATACGTAGAACAATCCCATCTTCAGGTGATGTTTTGTATCGTTCCGTCAAAAAAGAGGTTTAATGTCTTAGCTGTTTTCTAAATGCATTTAAGTGGTTAAATTGCATTAATTCACACAAATTTTTTATATATTACCATAAAAAGTATCTCTTAAAATATACAAAAATAATTGTTTTGAATGGAATAATTATTTTTAGTACCGTAATTTATTTTTTTATTCACATTACAATCTGTCAAATTAGAGATAGTACGGTACAAAGCATCACCTGAAAATGGGACTGTTATAAGTGTTACCAAAAGATAGAACTGTATCACACTGAAGTGTCGTAGTCAGTTTCTGAAGTTTTGGGTCATTTTATTTTCATTTTATTATTACTTTAAAGCAAATAAAGATAATTAAGTGAATTTTTCTTTAAATTAAAGCTTAAAGTCTATACTTTAAGGATTTAATAAAGCGATTGCTAAAAAATGAAAATTTATTTTTGTTTTTAACAATTCTTTTAAACAATTGCTAATTGAAGAATGTTCTCAATGTTTTTGAATGATTAAATTACGACGTATTGATGCGCAAAACTCCAAGGATTAATTTAAAAAAAAGAAAAATCAGTAAGCTCTAATATTATAGAAATTGTGTAGATTTTTCTGCAAAAATGCAGGCAAAAATCGACTCGAGTTTTAAGAAAAAGATAAAATTGCAAACAAATAAATAAGCTCGTCTTTTGTTTTGTTAGAAACTTCACGTTTTCAAACGAATTTTTCAGAATAAAAGTCGATTTTTGCCTGTATTATGACAGAAAAATCTAAATAGGGGAGGGTGGGGCAAGACAGGGTACCGGCCTTATTTAACAAATGAATTAACCAATCGCGATTATTTTTTACATAATACTGCACCGAGACGATAGTTTCTTGTTTACAAAATTTAAAAGCCATGCGAACAAATCTTTTATTTTTTTATTATTTGGTCACTTTTTTTAATAGGTGCTCCCCCAGTGGGGCAAGATGGGGAGATTTGCAATTTTTTCTACTTTATTAATTATAAGCATTTTTAAAAAACAAAAGGCCTTTGTTCACCTATTTTAAGAAAGACTGATTACCAAAGATGGTTATTAACAAAAATAATAAAATATATATTCAAATGAACCAATTTTAACATATGACCCATCATTTTAAAGGTATCTCCGAGCTCTATAACTTTTATTCATAACTTTTCCCTCTATAATTTGATGAGTAAGAATGGTCATCAAAAAACTTTTTTTTGGTACCTTCATAATTGTTTATAACGCGCAGCTTATAAAATCTCGATTGGGAAACATGTATACATATTCATACTACCACCCCACACTATATGAATCCACAATCAGACTTCAGGTATCAATTTTGGTAAAAAATAACCACTTTTTTACAGGGGAATATTGTAGGGGGAAAAAGTGTACTCATATGTCTACCAAAAGTCACATATAGTTTGAAAATTGGAGACAAAAATTTTTCTAGTGGCCGGTTTCACTTCTTTTTGCCCTATAATATAATACATTCATATTATACTACTTGTCTATTGCTGCCTACTATATAATACTTGTGTGATACACCTTAAGAGATCATATTATTCAGCCTTTTAAAAACTTAAATAAACATATAGTTAACATTGCCAAGCATGTAACGTATCAGACTTTTTGTTTTGCCCGTAACTTTTAAATAACAAGAAATTAATAAATTTGTTTGGATGCATCTTAAAATATATTTTTTTCGTCAATATTGCTTATGAAAATGAAATGTTTAGAATGTATTATTTAAAAGTTATGAATATTTTAAAACGACTGTTACGTTACAAAAGTTTTATTTTCCGCGATGTTGACCATATTAGATCTTTTTACTGTGGCATCGACATATTCATAAAGCTTATTACTATTTCGTAGAAATTTTTACTCGGAGAAGTAGTTATCCGTACCCACACAATAAAGCGTATCAAACCGACGGGCGAAACATACACCAGCGCGTCTTCGCGTCCGTCCACGGCTTGACAAAATAATGCTGGCGTAGAGAGCTACATATTTTCTAGTCTTCTTTTTATAAATAGAAATAAAATAATCAGTGCGTAAAAAAAAATATTTCTTTACGTAATTAACACTCTACATGTGTATTATTATTTATTATTCATAAGTTTCACTCTTTTATCACATTCATTCTTACAATTACACGGAGAGAAATTCTGTTTTAATATTTCGTATTATTATATTAGTATTTAGTAAAACCGATTGCAATTTGGGGAAAACGTGCACTTTTATTAATTAATATTACCATTTTTAAGAAAGTTTATAATCAAATTATTACTTTGTATTATTCTGAAGTAACAGAAATTAGAATAGTCAGTAAGAAATTTTAATATTATAAGTAAGAAAGTCTACAATAGTAAAAAGTATTACTAGAGAATTATACTAAATACTATCGAAGAATTGCATAAATTGTAAATTTAGTAACGAATAGTGTTATCGACTATATTAAAAATTATGACCAGCCTAGTAGCAGGCTTTCGGCTGTCAAAGAGCGGTTATGAAACTGTCCGAGATTAGCCGAACATTTTAGTCGAACAGTCCCGAAATTATCCGAGCCAAACTTCGTGGCATTTCAGACATTTAAGTTTAATTTCTCTTTAAATATATAAATAAGTAAAAATTTACGATTAGATTAGTGGAAACGTCTATTTATTAGTAAAATCTGCTAATTCAAAAGCAAAACGTCAGTTGCCAATTTAAATTAGTAAATATTTTTACTAATTAATTAAGAGAGTTTTCAATTATTATTTAAAATTTTAACTGAAATATTCATATTTAAATTAATTTTTTTTAGAAAATTCTACAAAAATTGAATTATTTAAATACAAAAATAAATAATTCATTGAATAATTGAATGTTTCTTAAAGTTGTTGAACTCTCAAAAAATTATTTTGACGAATTTTAATAAAATTTTTAAGAATAACTTCATTTTTAGAGAAACTTTGATGAAAATTATATGAAAAATAATTGAATCTTTGTAAAAAATTATTGAATTCTTATTAAATTTTTATTATTTATGAAAACAATTAAATAATTGCGTAGACAGGATAAAAACAATTATTTAATCATTGAATTCTTTTGGAAATGTTATTAAAGTACTGGATATTAAAAACTCTTTATTTGAGAACAGTTTTTGAAAATAATTCAATTTTGGAGAAAAATGTTATTATTTATAAAAATAAATGAAATTTTGATGAGAAGTTTTTTAATTTTTTGACTGTAACTAAATTTCTGCGAAGGAATTTATTTTTTGCTTTGAAAAATAATATTAAATTCTTAAGACGAATTTTAATAATATATTTCTTTCTAAATAATTGGTTTCTTTTGTGAAATTTTATTGAAATAGTACATATTGAAAATAATTGGATTTTGATAGATTATTAAAATTTCTACGAAGAATTTTATAAGAACTGTATAAAAATAATTGAAATTCTGTGATGAGTTTTATTATTTATAAAAATGGTTTTACTACTTTGAAAATAATTTAATTTTTGCAATCATTTGTAACTTCTTCAAAATTCAATTTCTTTTAGAGTTTTTAACTAAACTAGTTCATTGGAAGATATTAAAAAATGATTTAAGAAATGCTGCATTTTATATAAAATGCATAAAAATTCTTATGCCAATAAATTAAATGATGAGTTTTTTTAAATAACGTAAAATTGGATGTAACTTTAATAGAAATCAGTTTCCAGAAACAAACAATTTTAAAAACAATATTATGAGAAACATTTCTCAATAAAATTTTGACCCAGCATACAACATTATTTATTTATAACTTAAAATAAATTAAGAACTTTGTTAAACAAAATATTGAGAAAATATTACTTTCTCGCAAGTTCAGAAAATTTCTCGTGTTTAGTATATGAGGAAGTTGAGAACTGTATCTCTCACTGTACAGCGTGCGTGCGACATTGCGTTTATTTGTATCGGTTAAGTTTATATGTATATGTTTTTAGGTTTTAACATATATCTCCGAAATTGTATATAGTTTGTGTTTATATGTATAGTATAGTGCTTGCGTTAACTCATTTGTGTGTATGTGTGTGTGTGAAATACTCTCGAAGCTCTAATTCTACCCTTCTTCTTCTTACGTCTTTTTATTTTCTATCCTTTTCGACTCACTCATAATTTTTAGTATTGGCTATATTAAAGGTATTCTTTCGATACTTTCCCGGACTATGATTTTAATATACTCAGTTTTAAAGATTATAATTCTTTTACTAATTTTTCTAAAATATATTAAGAGCTGCCTACTAATATGCACAATATTAATTTTTAATATAAAACACGATTTCCCTAAATTGAAAAAGAATATATTAAATTCTATTACCAATTTTAACAAATATTAATACAAAATCTCTCTCCGTGTAACAACATAACATATCGGAAAATCTTAACATCTATACAGATTTGAACTCTGACTAACTTATATCTAACGAAACCTAGAAAATCGCAAGCATAAATACTAAGCCTCTCGGCGACCCAATCGCTATGTAAAAAATTGTCGGTTACTCGCATATATTTTGTTTCGATAAAGTGAATCATTAATTATTATATTTATTTAGCTAAGTTACTGAATTAAAATATAAATGTTTATAATAATAATAATAGTAATAATAATAATAATAATAATAATAATAATAATAATAATAATAAATAGTATTTTTAATTTAAAATTACTTATTTTAATTATTAAATTTTAATGTTAATTAATTTATTTATTTATGTATTTTTTATTAATTAATTAGTAGAACATTAAAAATTAATTAACTAATTATTAAGCTATTATACATGAATTGCATGTTTTAGAAATTAGTAAATAATTAAAATGATTATAGAAATGAAAATTAAATTACTTAACTAAACATTTTTCTTTGTTTATAAATCTATTGAAAATATTGTATAAAAAAAGTACACTTAATGAATGTTATATCGCACATTAGCGACATAATCAATATAATATATGTATAAACTATAAAATACAAAATAGAAAATGTTAAATTAAAACCATTTTTTGGCAATGTGTACTCTTGACTATTTTCAAGGTGTGTCATATACGTGATTTTTGCTTGAGAAACATTTTCCCATTTGAATAAACTGAAGATGGAGTCACTTTATTTGTGATTAATTAATGAATAAAGTAAAACTCTGGTTCATCTTCGTTAAAATTAACAAAAATAACTCCTAGCTTAACTACTTCTTCATTAAAAGAGATCCAAAAAGTAACCAACAAATTTTTAATTCGCAATTCATTTGCGAAATTCATACAAGCAACATGTCACAATGGGCCAAATAATTCCACACATAATGTTATGTGCTGCAAAAGAATTATCTCTTGCTGACATTGAAAATGTTTGATTTTTTAAATGAGTTTCTTTACTACTTTTTACTACTTTTCCGAGTAAAAAGTTCTCTCTGCAATAGTAAAAGTTGCTTCTTGCAGAAGTAATCTTTACTTTCCGTAGTATTAATTATTAGAATTTTTACGGGTAATATTTACAACATATCGAATGGAAAAAGTAATACAAAATTTAAAAACATTTACAATAACCATGTAAAAATTAAAATTCTTAAAGCAATTTTTAAAAGTGACTACTGTAGTAATTACTATTAGTAATTTTTACTACCAGAAATAGTAATATTCACTTCATGCAAAGTACATTTTAAAATGAATAGTAATTCTTAATATAAAAGTAGAATAATTACTATTCCATTGGAACTTTTTTAGAAACTTAACACCATTTTTCTCCGTGTATATTCTCCACATATACACTAAACAAATATATATTTATACGCACACATATGAGACATTTTACGTATGATGTCCTGAGTTGAAATTTCAACTTCTTGAAAAAAATTTTAACTCTAGAAATATTTTTGTTTTATGAAGTAGAAATGTGCCCCAATTACATTGTTTTGACTTTTTCAATAACTTGAAGAGGGTAGAGGTGAGACAATTTTACCACTTTTGCAAAACCCCGTCTACTTTTTCAATTTTTTCTGTACATGGCTCATTTAATTAAAAAATTGCACAAAGGTTCATGAACCTGTAATTGGGGCACATTTCTACTTCATAAAACAAAAATATTTCTAGAGTAAAAAAAAGTACCCTTGGTAAAAAAAAGTTTATAGCTAGCAAATGAATATTGTTTAGTACGTTTTATTAATATTGAACATACATTTATTTTTATTAACTTTAAAGAACTTTGAGGTGCTTTAAAACGAAATGACATCCTAATTCACTGTTATTTCATATGTACAATTGAAATCGATCGACTGCATTCGGAAATAATGCGATATTAGTAAATCCACTTTTTGTCGAAACTCAAAAACTTGAAAGGACCCCGCACCAAATACATTAGAAATTGCTTTCGGTGGATTTTGTCTAAACTTTGTAGTTTTGTAGTTCATAGTATTGTGAACAAAAAATCTTAATACCAAAATTTTAAAAATGGACAGTTTTTTTGTTATAAACGATTGAAAAAGTAAAATTCGCAGTGAGTGAAAAAAACAAAAAAGTAAGTAATCGAAATTTTTTTTCTCTTTTCTGGATAGGAGTCAAGATGATTTAGGTTTCTTAATTCTTGTGTACAAGTACGAATTAATTGAATTGTTTTTTAAATGTTCAAATCGAAATAGCAGTTTCAAAAATTGCTATTTTATGAATATAAAATATATAATGACTTATACATTGTAAGTAAAACTATGTGTTTCATACACTTTTTAAAAGTAATAATAACATACGATTAAATATAAAAAGAAAAAACTTAAAATGAGTTACAAAAGTAATTCATTAGGACTTGCAACAAAAAAGAATCTTGTAGATGGCGCCACGTTCTACGTCATTAAACATACACACATTAGGTGTTGCAAAAAAGTATTAGATGTAAGTGTTATATTAAAAAAATATATTGTCGCCATTTTTCAATGGAAAAACGAATTAAAAAATCGCATTTTTGAAACAGGAGGAGTTTAATTATTATTTTTATTGGCCAAAAATATTTTTTTAGAGGCTGAGACTAAGTAGGATTTTTAAACAAACATATTCTAGCCATTTCTCAATAGAGAAACGAATCAAATAATATCGTTTTTAAAATAGGAGGAGTTTAATTATTATTTTTATTGGCCAAAAGTCTTTTTTTGAGCTGAGAACAAGTGAGGTATTTAAAAAAAATATATTCTCGACATTTTTCGATGGAGAAACTAGTAAGAATATCACATTTTTGAAATAGGAGGAGTTTAATGACGTAGAACGTGGCGCCATCTACAAGATTCGTTTTTGTTGCAAGTCCTCATGAATTACTTTTGTAACTCATTTTAAGTTTTCTCTTTTTATATTTAATCGTATGTTATTATTGCTTTTAAAAAGTATATGAAATACATTGTTTTACTGACAATATATATGTATTTCTATTTTTTATTCATAAAATCGCCCTTTTTTAATCTGCTATTTCGATATGAACATTTAAAAACACAATTCAATTAATTCGTACTTGTATACAAGAATGACAAAACTTAAATCATTTTGACTCCTATCCAGAAAAAAGAAAAGAATTTTGGATTACTTACTTTTTTGTTTTTTTCACTCACTGCGAATTTTAATTTTTCAATCGTTTATAACAAAAAAACTGTCCATTTTTAAAATTTTGGTATTAAGATTTCTTGTTCACAATACTATGAACTACAAAACTACAAAGTTTAGACAAAATCCACCGAAAGCAATTTCCTTTCCAAAGAAACATAATTTAAAGTGAACCCAAGTATATTCCAAGTGTTAAAATTAAAACGACCTTCGTTTTTAGACTTTTTTCCCCGGTTCTCAAAATAAAACTTTAAATAATTCTCTAAAAATTATTATTAAGGAAATAGTTTTAAGTTGCGATGAAATCTATATTAAAACAAAACATTCATAAAATTTTGAACCATCAAAATTTGCTAAACTAACGACAACCGTCTGGAAGGAAGCAAATATTTTTAAAATACAATACAGTTCCTGTAAAAAAAAAGTATTGGGAGGTACGGGATTCCGCATTGCAAGTGCCTACCTGTCAATGCGGTATTCGCGAAATAGCGCATTGGGTGTCGTGGTGAATGCGGTATTCAAGGGGTTCCAATGCGGTGCAAGTTTTAAGCTTTAAAAAAAAGAAAATACGTGACAGGAGTAAATAATCAGTGTCAGTGGATCAAAATACGAGTTAAAGGAATGAAAAAATACTAATAGTGAGTGTGAAAATGAAGTTTAAAGAAAATCAGGTAAGATTAACTGTTAAATGTAAGTCCAATGCGGCATAGGCTTTTTTCAATGCGGCGCATAATCTGTATATAGTTCGCACAGTGCAGCGGCGCTCTCTTCTTTACCAAAAGCGGATTCTTTCTATTCAAATGGTAATTTTAAAAATAATGAAAAATAATATTAACTAAAAGTTGATAATGTATTTCAATCAATAAAAAAATGTTAAGAGCGTTCGACGGTCTCTAAAATTTGTAGGTTATGTGCGACTTACAGTTATCGCCAAAGGAAAACGATGACACAGCCTGTTTCAAATTACGTGAAATTAGTAAACAACCGTTTTCGAACTAGTGTTTCTCTGCACACAAGCACTTTTTACAAAATCTGAAAACGTACATTTGTCAGAAATGTTTTTAATTATCTGAAATGCAAAGATTTTGTTAATCCATACAGAAACGCGGTTTCAGGATTGGAATTACAAAAGTAATGTAATGACAGGCGGCAAGACGTGTGTTACTGCCATTGTGCCAGTAGAGGGCAGAAGCAAGCAGGGAGCGTAAAGGATCAGCTGTCAAAATGATTCGCATTACATTGCTAAGTTAATTCCAATGCTGCAACCGTGTTTCTGTATGGATTAACAAAATCTTTTCAATTCAGATAATTAAAAACATTTCTGACAAATGTACGTTGTCAGATTTTGTAAAAAGTGCTTGTGTGCAGAGAAACACTAGTTCGAAAACGGTTGTTTACTAATTTCACGTAATTTCAAACAGGCAGTGTCATCGTTTTTCTTTGGCAATAACTGTAAGTCGCACATAACCTACAAATTTTAGAGACCGTCGAACGCTCTTAACATTTTTTTATTGATTGAAATACATTATCAACTTTTAGTTAATATTATTTTTCATTATTTTCAAAATTACCATTTGAATAAAAAGAATCCGCTTTTGGTAAAGAAGAGAGCGCCGCGGCACTGTGCGAACTATATACAGATTATGCGCCGCATTGAAAAAAGCCTATGCCGCATTGGACTTACATTTAACAGTTAATCTTACCTTATTTTCTTTAAACTTCATTTTCACACTCACTATTAGTATTTTTTCATTCCTTTAACTCGTATTTTGATCCACTGACACTAATTATTTACTCCTGTCACGTATTTTCTATTTTTTAAAGCTTAAAACTTGCACCGCATTGGGACCCCTTGAATACCGCATTCACCACGACACCCAATGCGCTATTTCGCGAATACCGCATTGACAGGTAGGCACTTGCAATGCGGAATCCCGTACCTCCCAATACTTTTTTTTACAGGACTATCTTATTAGTGTAAACAACAGTGATAAAATCCCACACTAAATACAACTGTCGGAGGTTCATTTTGTGAAGGACCCTTTTAAGATTGGATTAATTGATTATTACCACCAGCTTATTCACCACCAGTAATCGTTATTCTTAAAGTAAGATTTATAAATTATAATTACATTTATTGTATTTTTGTTAATACTTTTCTTTCTTGTTGGTTTTTAAATAAATTATTCTCTCACAACATTTAGTAGGCTCATTGACTTATCCTCATCCCAAATTAGATTCAATTTATTTGAAGCTAATTTAAAACGAGAAACGTTAGATATATTTATAAACGTTTCTCGTTTTGACGTAACACAGTGAATGTTAAAATGATCACCCCAAATATTGATGTGAGAACGAGATGGAATTCCACGGATAAGATGATCTCAAAATCTTTAAAAGTGAAAGCAGCTCTTAATTTGTTATGTTCCTTAAATTAAAATTTACAGTTTTACGAATTAAGCGTAAATGAAGAATGGATGAAAGAAATCAAAGAGTATATAAAAACGGATCGAGCGAATGAAACTGTCAACATTCTCTCATGGTGTAAAAGTCGCGAAAAAACTTATACAAATTTAGCTCGTATGGCACGCGATTTTTTTTGCATCCAAGCGACATCGGTACCGGTCGAACGCCTATTTTTTCGATCTTCTTTTATTATACGGAAATTTCGATACAGGTTAAAAAATGATATTGCTCGAGAACTTCTTTGCCTACACGATTGGACTGAAAAGAAAACGTATTCAGTTTTCCAATGCTCTAATTAAAAAATTGATAGATGATTTTTTATTCAAAAATTGTCCTTGTTTTATGTTTTTCTTACGTAAAAATTTATCTATTTAGAATAATTACTTTTTGTGGATAATTCTCATCGTTGTATTATTATTAATAACTGGAAAATAAATCAGTTCTAATAAAACAATGCTGCATAAGAGACAAACGATTTATTTATTATAAAATTAAAGTACATAAATATATATTTTCGAAAAAATTTTGTTGTATCATTATTATCAAAAGTATTAAGAATGATATATTAAATTCTTTTTATTTCCAAAGATAATTAATACAAAATACTTAAACAAATAATATTTATATAAATAGTAGATTAGTTTAAAATACTAAATTTATGAAGTATGTAGTGAGTTTTTTAAATATAATAACTCGATTTAATAAAAATATATATTCTTTAAAAATTGTTATTAAATCACATGCAACACTATAAAATAATAGGGGAAGAGGTTCGGTTGTGAGCATGGTTCGGTTGTGGACACCTACGCAGAACTTTTGGCAGAAATGAGATTTGTCTAATCTGGAAAATATCATGTATATGTTATGACCTAACGTACTTTTCTATTCGAATACAAAAATGATTAGACAACCCCGCTTTTTAATATATATAAATTAATTTTTCGACACGTCGAATATAACAAAAATGTATTTTTAAACATTGTTAAATGTTCAAAAAATCGAAGTGAATTAATTAAAATAATAAGTTCAAAGCGTATTTACACAGTAAAAATGTTATATTTTATGATCCAATACCAAGTATCACGAAAATGTTTACAAGTAAAATTTTTGTCATGATGTTTTAAAATGATCGTCAAGTTTGGTTGTGGGCATCCAAATTGATTCGATTGTGGACTCTTATTTTAGATAAATCGTGAAATATCGTTTTTGATATAATCATAAGTAATTCCTTACAACATTTAATAGTGTTTTATGAATTTTAAGAGTTTTGTGGTCCAGCACGGAAATTAATATAATGAGACTTTGATGTCCGTACGTCGTTCGCAATTATAGTCATTGTTACTACAGTTCAGGTTCAGTGTGAGAACTCTTATATGCCCTTACATGAGGAGCATGTATTGTCAAAATTAGAAGAAATCATCTTTATGTAGTTAATCAATGGCAACTTAATTAATTTTTTTGCATTTTTAATAGATTTTTCAAGAGTGACCACAACCGAACTAAAATTTTTTTTTTGTTCGAAAAATGACTAATTTATTGAATTTTTAATAAAATTTTTCTAGTCAACGGAATCAATCTATTTGCTTCACGAGTAGTTAGCTAAGGTCCCTAGCTTTAAATACATATACATATATTTTCTTAATATCTACAAGGAAACAAATCATGAGTCAAAATCAAAACTATGCCCACAACCGAACCTATTCCCCTATAAATAAATCGAACGCTAAATTAAATACATATAAGTATAAAACATAAATTACTATTATAGTACTATTATATTATAATATTATAGTAGTTACTATTATACTAGTAGTATACGTTATTGAGAAATTTATTTTATACTGTTTTTAATATATTCTATTTTATGCATTAAATATATACTAATTTAAAAATTTTGAACCGAGCTTCTCGGTCTATAATATTCAGATAAATTGACTTAGCGAGAAGTTAATTTAAATATAACAATTATCGGTGACAGTTCAATTGTCAACCAAAAACAAAATCGGTTTTGAGATCGTTAGTCGTATCGTGTCGTTCGAATGAAACACTAGCAGCAATAGCAAAAAAAGATGAAGTCACACTTGGCACTAGTAAACTTTTCCACAGTTAGTATTAGATGTTCCACTTTCACTTCTAAATGTCAGAGGAAATACATTATACATATATACTCACACACATTAAATACATTATATACATATCCTCTCAAGGAACGCATGCTTTTAATAATAAAATTTTTCTAAGAAAGTAAAGAAACAGGTTCATGCAAAAGAAATCCGTCTTCTTAACCTTTTAACAAAAAAAACTAATGCTCTTGGTGAAAAATAAATATTTCGCTTATATTTGTCACAAATGACCCTACTGTTTCAAATTAACAATTTATAAGTAAATTTAATTTACATTAACGTTAAAAGTATTCATGAAAAATAAAAATTGAATGTAAGTAAAATATAATTTAAGTAACAAATTAAATAATATTATATTGTGCCAAAATTTTGTTTCAAAGTAATAATAAAATGAAAATAAAATGACCCAAAACTTCAACACCTGATTACTTCAAAGGCGAAAAGCTACTTTTAATCATCAAAATCCGCTTGAAAGCGTGAAGTTTCTAACAAAACAAAATACGATCTTATTTATTCGTTTGCAATTTTATCTTTTTCCAGTAACTCAAGTCGAATTTTGCCTGCATTTTGTCAGAAAAATCTACATAATTTCTATAATATTGGAGGTTACTGATTTTTCTTTTTTTATTTTAATGCTTGGAGTTTTACGCATCAATACATCATAATTTAATCTTTGAAAAACATTGAGAACATTCTTCAATTTGCAATTGTTTAAAAGAATTGTTAATAACAGTTATAAATTTTTTATTTTTTAGCAATTGCTTTATTTAATCCTTAAAGTATTGACTTTAAGCTTTAATTTTTAAAAAAATTCACTTAATTATCTTTATTTGTTTCAAAGTAATATTAAAATGAAAATAAAATGACCCAAAACTTCAACACCTGATTACTTCAAAAAAAAATTTTGGGGGAAAAAGTGTACTCATATATCTTCCAAAAATCATAGATAACTTGAAAATTGGAGACAAAAATTTTTCAAGTGGCCGGTTTCCCTTATTTTGGCTCTATTAGTCTATAAATATCTCATATTTCATTATTTTGAAAGGATCATTTGACAATGCAAAACAATTTGTATTGTAAATCGAAAAGTTACTGGCCGTGACACTTGTTTATGTAAAGTTCATGCCAACATGAATTTTTTACTTGAAACTTTGCAAGCTTCAAATCTCCTCTCTAGATCATCATTGCGGATATTTATGAAATCAATTGTCTGTGATGTTGAAAAAAAACTGTCCTTATGGAGAATGCGAGGAATGTGAAGTCAAAAATATAGCAAGTAATAAAAATTCCGATCCAACTTGCTATTTCAAATGGCAAACCAAAGATGTTAGCAATTTAGGAGCGAAGACCCTCAATTACAATGTGAAAATACCATGTAAAGAGATCATAATAACGATAACTAATTAGTAAATGAAACTAACGCATCGATTCCTGAATCTTTAAAACATGTGCATATCACAAATCACCAGTTTAGAGCGACTGCAAACATCCTTAATGATCTGAAACCAAATGAAGTTTATATCGTGATTGACTGTTCGCAAAATTACATTTGCAAATATACCGAAGAAATTCAAAGTGCCCATTTTCGAGCGTCGCAAAAGCAAATACCAACCTTTGCATATTGGTTGTAATATTATTTATATTCAATTGAGAAATTTTATAAAAAAAATAAATAAATAAATAATAACATAAATAAATAAGATAAGATAATAAAATTGATAAATGAAACTTCAATGAATAATTTAGATTCAAAATAAAACCCGAATAAGAAATATAAAAGCAAACAAATAAAACCGTGACAAAAAGAAATAATAGGTAAATGCGTTTATTCGTAATAAATTAATTTAACGTATTAAAATTGATGCATCAATAAAACAGAACAATTAATAATTCAATTTACAAAATTCATATAATTCCTTCGCGTCAATACACACACACATACACTCATACCGAAACAATATAAAAAAAGGAAATTATATAAATAGAATCACACATAAGAAAGATAATTTCGTTATTAAGATATAAAATTTCAATTTACGAATTAAACCAAAAGAGAAACAAATTATAGTTTCTTGTAATAAATTTTGGTACTCATCCCTCGTTCTTCATTTCTGCTGACTTGGGTGAAACGGGGCGTTGACAAGTTCAGAAGGAATTCTCTCCGTCCCTGTTTGAACCCGTGGATGAAACTCCATAAAATTCCCTACTATCGGGATTGCCTCAGGAATAATTAAATCATGAAATTCCGGGTAGCTCCACAAGTCTCGACCCACGCTCCCAAATCAACGGTTCTCGCCCAAATCAAACAATGCGACACACTAAACGAAATGCGTAATATTTTTACTTAAGAAATTTAGATAAATTAAAATTACCAATGAAAATGACTTTAAGGATTTAAATAATACAAAAAAAATTAACAGAAATACGAAAAGAAAAATACCTTAGAATCTTCGGCGTCGGACTCAAAATATGGCGCGAGAACTTTTCATTATTTAATTAACGAGCGAATGTGGCCGAGAAAAATGGAACCCCCGGTTTTAAAGAGCGTAGAGAAAATTCCTCCCGCCCATTACCCTACTACGATTTCCCGAATCACCCTTCGACTTCTACGAAATTTCCCGATTACCACTTTACCTACTAGAATAATTCCTACATGGTGCTTTCTATTAGAGATGTATTATCTGAAAAAATATAATGCAATTCATTTTGTACCATTTCCGAATGTCTTTAATCCACGATGCGAGGGAAGGAATTTAGATTAGAAAATTTTTACGCGGCATTAGAAATAAATGAAACTCTTAAAGTTCACGTATTAATCAAACATTTAAAGTAGAGCTTGTCATTCCTGGATGATTATGGACTCGGTACTTTTAGTGAAGATTCAGAAGTGAACACGATCCTTCTATGAAGCGAGTAAATATGCAAATTAGGTAAAGAGAGACAGTCTAATGTTACTTATCTTTGAAACAGGAAGAAAGCAATAGCGTTAGATTTTCTGCATTATAAACACAGACCGATTTATGTTATTTCTATTTAGAAAGAGAAAGAAAGCAATAGCGTTAGATTTTCTGCGTCATAAACAGGGAACGATTTATGATATTTGTCTAGAAAGAAGAAGACAGAAAGAGGCTCAAGTACCTGACCTATTGTTCAAAGGATTACTTTTAACCAGTGGGTTGTGAAAATGTCATGATGACGGTCGCTATTAGGTGAAATAATTTAAAATTTTTATGTGCGCAGTTTTGAAGTTCTAATTTATTCCACGTGGTTGAGTGCGAATATTATACAATGATACGTAATGAATATTACGGAGTATTACAGAATATTACAGATTACAAAGTGAAGAAGCGTGTTTTTTCTTAAATATTCTTCATCATTGTTAATATTATTCTGAAAATATGGGATGATAAAAAGTAAAAATTGCCAAAATAATTAAAAAAATATATGGACAATTTCACATATGATTGACCAATGACCTTAAAAAATTGGTTAAATTCATTATTCCTTAGCCACTTCACTGGCAGGGCGGTCCAAATGGCGTTCCACGTGCCGAGGCCCAGACTGTCAAAAACACCGAAATGGCGTTCCTAAAAAAAATTTGTTTTTAAAGAGTGTACACCACATTTAACTGTTGTAAAGAAATATTTCTGTATTTTAGACATCAGAGAACAAGATTATCACAATAAAAATTAAAGTTTTTGTGATTTTCAACGTTTTTTCGAACGTCCAAGTCGGCTATTTTTAATATTTTTCAACAAATGGCGTTCCACTTTTTGTCAATTTTTACACAATAAAACTTGTATTTTTATTTAAAAAAGATATTTATATACAATATTATAATATAATAATATAACTATTAATATATATATATATATATATAACTATTAATATATATATATATATATATATATATATATATATATATATATATATATATATATATTTATATATATAACATACATAAATAACTATTATGTATTATTACGAATGGTAATATTATACGTATATGTTTTTGCCAGTCTGGGCCTCAGCGAATGGGAGGCCATTTGGAACGCCCTGCCAGTGAAGTGGTTAATGTGTATAAAAAAAATTCGTGTTTTTTTCTTTTTCTTCAACCAACTAAATTTTCGAGTTATAAATTTTCGAAATTTTGGATTTGTTGCTGTAAACTTTTTTTAGTAGCTTATAAGTCTAAAAGTATCGAGTTTTTATTTTTTTAAATTTAGTTATACCTTATAATATACAAAAGATTTTCTAAAAAGTTTTTTAGTTTTTTTTCTACAGACTAAACTTTTTAATCGATTTGAGTGTTTTTTGTTTTACATAAAAGGAGAATAATTTCTCAAGATATCCCTTCATGCAAACCTGAGAATGTTTAAATGTTAATAACATTTTTTAAACAAAAAATTAGCAAATTAATTGTGGGCTATCCTTTAAAAATGAAACATTATTTTCTTATTTGCATTAAATGCATTAAATTTATGTTATTATTTTAAAAAGAGAATATTTAGGTAGGTAAAAAATTAAACTCTGAAAATTAATAAATAGGTGCTATATTAATTGAATTAGAGTTTTAGCATCTGTAACTTTTAGAATTAAATTTTAATGGTAAATATTCTTTTTTTAAACAAAAACAATAATATTTTAAAAATAAGATATATGTTATTTCAGCTTTATTTGAAAAACATTAAAACTTGTAAAGTTTTTTGTTGAAATTATATTAATTTTACTAATAAATATAATTAAGCTGAAGAAAGTAACGTTAAAACGTTAACGAAAATAAAATCCTGATTATTATTGACTATTAAAATTTGTTCTCATTATGCTTATGACCAATTAAAAGGGCGTCAAAATCTGAGTCAAAAAAAAGTCTAAAGAGTTCCAAAAGCTATTTCGAAAAAGGGTTAAAAGGATTATTATATCCTCAAATTACACTTATTCAAACATTAACGATGGCTTTTAGAGTAAATATTAAAATGTTGTTCCTATTAAGCTTACAGCCAATTAAAAAAGCCGTTATAACTGAGTCAAAGAAATTCCGATTTGTTTAGAAGCTGTATCGCAAAAGGCTTGAAAGGAGCATTAAATCCTTGAACTATAATAAATCAAATATTAAAGATGGCTTTTTAATTAAAATTTAAAATTTGTTCCTATTATGCTTATAATTAATTAAATAGGCGTAAAACTGAGCCAAAAAAGTATAAAATTTAAAGAAATTACTTTAATGCTCCTTAATAATTGTTATTTTTAGAATATTTAATATTTTTAAAAATAATAGTTTAGTAGCTTTTGGAACTCTTTAGACTTTTTTTGACTCAGTTTTTGACGCCCATTTAATTGGTTATAAGCATAGTGAGAACAAATTTTAATAGTCACTAATAATCAGGATTTTATTTTCGTTAATGTTTTAACGTTACGTTCTTTAGCTCAATATAAGTATAATAGTAATAGAGGAGAGTGGGGCACAGGCACTATGTTTACAATTATTGATGTATATTTTTTAAATTAAGCAATTCATTTATGCGGCCTTTGTTTTCAATTATTCTAAAACTAATCAACAAAAAATTTTAATAGTTGCCCGCGCCAAAAAGAAAGTATGGGCAAAATCCATTAAAGTACAGAATGTTATGGTCTAAGTACAGCAAAGTACAGTTTTTAAGGCACTTTACCTATGTGACGATTTAAAAAAATCGATTTTTTTGCATGTTTCGAAAGTACAATATCTTAGAAATGACGTGCAAAAGTTTTAGACAGATATTTGAAAAACTAACAAAGTTACAGCGCGTAGAATTAAACAGTACGCGGGCGCGAGCTACAGCTACCAAATCTTTAAACGCGTTTTTCTCAAAACCACTTTTTTCTAGTTGGTGACAAGGATTACTCAAAATCATCTTAACCGATCGGTCTGCAATTCGGAGGCATTATTCTACACATGAGTGGCTATCGTGTGAACCTCGGTCATGATTTTACATAAACATTTTCCTATTTTTTTAAACCATTTGCTTTCGAAGAAAAAAGCACATTAGCGTTTCCCATACTTTGGAATTTACATAGTTAACAAACATATTTAAAGTACGGAGACAGTTCGGCAAAGTACGGGTAGAAAAAAATAGGTTTTTGATAATATTTCCGAATGGAGAACTACACTAAAGTGTTGAAGGCGAGTTTTTTGTGAAATATTAAATACGAAAATTGAAATTCTGTATTTTTTGAGTTCGGCAAAGTACTGGAAAGTAGAGCAAAGTATGGGAGATTTAAAAAATAGTTTTTTTAAATATTAAATATGAAGATTGAAATTCTGTATTTTTTGGATTTCGGCCAAGTACGAAAATGTTCAGCAAAGAATAAGAGATTTTAAAAATAGTATTTTAGAAGATATTAACTATTAAAATTTAAATTCCGAATTTTCTATCTTTGACAAAGTACGGGAAAGTACAGCAAAGTATAGGAGAGGAAAAAAGGGTTTTCTTGTAATCTTAAATAAGAAAATTATTAAAAAACTAAATTTTTTTGGGTATGTCAAAAAACGGGAAAGTACAGCAATGTATGGAGAACTAAAAAGTACAGCAAGAAATAGAAGATTTAAAAAATACTATTTTTTCCCAAAAAAAACTATTTTTTAAATCTCTTATACTTTGTTGTGCTTTTCAACAATACAGAATTTCAATTTTCATATTTAATGTTTTAAAACTAACTATTTTTAAGCCTCTTATAATGTGCTATACATTCCCGTACTTTGTCGAACTCCAAAAATACAGAATTTGAATGTTTTTATTTAAGATTCCAAGAAAACCCTTTCTTTCCTCTCCCATACGTTGATGTACTTTCCCAGTCAAAAAATTCAGAATTTTAATTTTCATAGTTAATATTTTACAAAGAACTATTTTTCTCCTATACTTTGCTGCACTTTTCCGTACTTTGCCGAACTCCAAAAATTCAGAATTTTTATTTTGAGAGTCAATATTTAAAAAAATAACTGTTTTTTAGTCTTCCATAATTTGCTGTATTTTCCCGTACTTTGCCGAACTCTAAAAATTCAGAATTTTTATTTTCAGGGTTAATATTTTTAAACAAACTATTTTTTAATTCTACCATACTTTGCTGCACTTTCCCGTCGTTTGCCAAACTCCAAAAATACCGAATTTTCTTTTTTCGCTTGTACACAAAACCCCACTTATTTAAAGTCTCGTTTATTTGAATCCGTTTTTGCTTCAGTTATTTTCAGTTAGAATCACTAACCACACTTATTTTAGCTCATGCGCAGTACCCTACTAATTGAAAGATACTTAGATTCCCATTGGTTGGGTTCAAACAAAATCAACCAATTACGTCAGGTTATCGAATTACGTCACCAACAAAGGTTATGTCGACCAAAATAAAAATAAACGCGACACTTCGTGTCGAATTGCGTGGGCTATGTTTAAATTAAGTGTGGTTTTAGTGTGTTTCTAAAAAAAGCATTTATAAGCCTTAAAAAATAAACAAGTAATATTTATTAGTATAATATTTACGAAAGATAAGGTTAACAACATAGGGTAATGTCACCTTAACCCATTTAGTCCCAAATGTCCGTTTTTTTAAGTACAAGTTCGAACTTCCCGTTCTACGAGTTCCGGTTTTAAAAAAAAATCGGGATAAAGGTTTTCTTATGTATTTGAGTGTCCTCTTTCAGAATATGAATAAAAATTTCAATTTCGACTTAAGGATAAAAAGTTATAATTGTTTAAACAAAATAACCTGTTTTTTAGTGTTTTTTTTCTTTAAATGCAGATTATTTAATTGAAATCGGCTTAGGAAAAATCTGGAACATCAAAATATCGCGTCCAAAATGTTAGGAATATCAAATAGACATACTGTCAAAAACAATTTTTTATAAATTTCAAAATGGCGCCTCAATAATGGCCGCCAAAATATGCAAGTTTGGAAAAATAATTTTAAAAAATTTTAACTCTACATTTTTTTACTTTTATGCTTCATTTAAATAAAATAATGCTGCTTCAATAAAAAATATTGTTATTTGATGTTATTTAACAATATTATAAACAATTATTATAAACAATTTGAAAACTATGAGCCAAAGTGGATGTAAAAAATTTATTTTCATCAATTCTCTTTTTTGGGGAAGACAAAAATGGATATTGAAAGTAAACAATTTAATTCTAAATTATTTTGCAATGTTTAAGAGTGTTATAAACAATTTTTATAAACAATTTTGCAAAAAATGAAATAGAATGGTAGAAAATTTATTTTTTTAATTTTATTATGCTCTTTGGTTATCAAAATGTTGCATAAGGATTAAACTTTCATTGAACATTATTTAGCAATATTTAAAAATGTTATAAACAATTTTTATAAACAATTTTCATAGAAAAAGATGTTTAGAGTGAAAAGAAATATTTTTTTTCACTATTTTCTTGGTTTGTCATTAGAATAGATATTTAAAAGACAAATCTTTGTCTGTAATTATTTAAGATATTTTTACAATGTTATAAACAATTTTTATAAAAAAAGATTCAGAAATTCTGAATTTTTTATAAAAAAAGTTCAGAGAAGAAACCAATTTTTTCTTTACTACTAACTTATTTTAACATGAAAATGAAAACTGATGATTCAACCGTTTATCCAAAATTTATAAACAATTTTTAAAATTGTTTATAAAAATTGTTTATAACATTTTTAAAAATTGCCGAATAATGTTAAATGAAAGATTATATCTATAACAAAGAATTTGATTACAAGAAGGTTTTATATAAAAAAATGCTATTTTCCATGATGGTACTTCATATTTAGCAAATTGTTTATAAGAATTGTTTACAACATTTTTATACATTGTTTACAAATTTTTTATAAACGAAAGATACTTAAGTTTACACTGTTAATAACAAAAGAAAGTTAGTAGTGAAGAAAAGAATATTTTTGTCCACTCTGAACATCTTTTTTTATAAAAATTGTTTATAAAAATTGTTTATAAAAATTGTTTATAACATTGTAAAAAAATCTTAAATAGTTACAGACAAAGATTTGTCTTTTAAATATCTATTTTAATGACAAACCAAGGAAATAGTGAAAAAAAATATTTCTTTTCACTCTAAACTTCTTTTTCTATGAAAATTGTTTATAAAAATTGTTTATAACATTTTTAAATATTGCTAAATAATATTAAATGAAAGTTTAATCCTTATGCACCACCCCTAGGGACCGTAGGACCTTTTAGCTGGTGGGGTGGCTTAAAGGCCTAATCGGAGAGTACCCCTGGACCCCGTTCTAGCCCTCGTTGGTTGTATTCGGCGGCCTGCTCCTCAGAAGGGAGGGACCGCCCAATGGACCAGCTCCATGGAGTAGAGGGATGAGAATGGTGAGGAAGCAACTTTTGGGCGATCAGAAACGATCACCACTGGAAGCGGAGGGGTGTACTGTCTGCGGGGCCCCAACTAAGAAACGGTCCCCCAATCCAAGATGTTTCTGCCGTGTCGATGGATGAATGGCACTAGGGTTACCAAATCTGTCGCTCACGACGGACTGGCTGCTTGTCCGTTTGTTGGAATTGCACTGGTCAGTTAGTGATCCCGTAAAGGTTCGGGGGAGCGACCTGGCTGGGCTTCCGGCGGGCGGCTGGTCTTGGCGTGATGTGAACAGAGGTGTCTTAAACGGCGGCTCCAGAACACCGGGCGACCTTCGGGTGGTACTAGCCTTACTTCTGCAAGCGGGGCTCTGCAGGAGCGGACTTTCTTTTCCCTTGCTACTCGTGGGACTTCAAATGGAGAATCAATTTAACAAATTAAATTTGGGTGACCAAAGGGTTTCAGTGGCTGCGTCTACAACCTCCTCGGAGGCTGTGGATGTGACGGTCTTGAACCCTGAGGTCGTGGATCAGTCCTCCCCTTCCTCTTTGGCTGTTCCTTCGGGTCCTTCGGGATCTGATGGTAATGTGGTCTTAGGTGAGGGTGGAGGCTCAGGGGCTGTAGAAAGGCCTCTAACCAAAAGGAAGCGCCTTAACGCTTCTGAAAAGAACGGCTTAAAGCCGGTGTAACCAACTCTGTTTCCTCGGAGGTTGCTACTGGCTCGAAGAGAAAGAGTGGTCAGGATGCGTCACCCCTGGAAAAAGATGGGGTAAAGAGACCAAAGTCGGTCCAGCAGAGTACCAGGAGAGAGGGGTACAATGTTGGGCTAACAATGGCTCAAAGGGCAAATCCTCTTACGATGGTGGTCTGTAGCGAGGGTTATCCAGACGTGGCGCTTACAGATGAGCAGTTTGGACTTCTTAGGAAGACCGTTGTGACGCTCACCTGCAAAGAGCCGGTCGAAAGGTGGCCGCGCTTTGAGGCTTCCTTCTGCAGAGGAGGAGTCTTTATAATCATCGCTTCCAACCCGGAGGCTAAGGAATGGCTGACGAAATGTGTGGCCGACCATGAGCCCTGGGAGGGAGCGAAGCTGAAGATTGGTGGGGTTGAAATGCTCCAAAGAATGGTAAAGGCTACTGCGTGGTTCCCGGGAAAAACGGCGGACGCGCGGACGGTCTTGCAACATTTGGAGGCCTTCAACCCCACGTTGAAGACATCGACTTGGCGTATGCTGAATGTCGATGGGTCTCAGGTGGCTAATAGGTTTTCTTCTTGTTGCTCAGGTCCCTGAAAGTCAGGCGAGGGCTATAGAGGCCCTCGAATTTAGGCCTCACTATCACTTCGGGCGGATAACCTTTAAGGTCACTGTCCCTGATCGTGATGGCTCAAACAATGTAGAGGTGGGTGAAGAGCAAACATAATTCACTGTTTGTAAGCTTACCGCTACTCAGATTAACTTGCATCATAGCAAAGGCGCCTCAGCAGTACTGATGAGGGGCTTGGCTAAGATGCACATAGGCATCTCACTAATCCAAGAACCATGGTTAGTAAGAGGTGTCATTAGGGGGCTTGGTGGGGCTGGTGTAATCTGTTACAGGGACTGCAGAGCTGCCAAACCCAGGGCGTACATTCTTACTAAGGGCGTTAACGCAACTCCACTATTGGACCTGTGCTCAGGGGACCTAATGGTGGTGGTAACTAACCTGGAGGGTATAGGTAAGACGGTCGTTGGATCGGCATATTTTCCGTATGATAATAAAAATAATCCGCCGATTGAAGTTTGTAGGTTGGTGGACTACTGTATGGAAAAGGGACTTCCTCTGCTGTTGGGCTGCGATGCAAACTCACAACATACGGTGTGGGGGAGCTCAAAGGACAATCAGAGAGGACAGGAGCTACTGGAATATTTAATCGGAACAGACCTAGCTATTCTTAATAGGGGTTCGGCCCCGACTTTTAGCAATGCGATTAGGCAGGAAGTGATTGATATCACTATCTGCTCCAAAAGCATTGTAAATGAGGTAAGAAGATGGAGAGTTTCTAATGAACCTTCACTTTCTGACCATTCACAGATAGTCTTCGAGGTAGAGTCTGCGGTCCGATCCGAAACTAAGTGGATTCGTAATCCCAGAAAGACGGATTGGGCTAGCTACAACTCAGAACTTCGAAGGACACTTTCTGGTTTACCGGGTAAGATAAGAGATTGTCAAACCCTAGATGAGGCGGCCAATGATTTTACAAAGGCTATTATGGCAGCTTATGAAGGTAGCTGCAAACCGACAAAAGTATTTTCGGGAAAAGAGGTGTGCTGGTGGAACGAGAGATTAGAATATCTCAGGAAAGAAACTAGGAGACTCTTCAAGCGTGCCAAGAAAAGGCGCACGACTAATGGTTGGTCTGACTTTACAAAAATGAGAGACGACTATAGAAATGAAATAAGGAAAGCAAAACAAGCCAGTTGGAATGCTTTCTCTTCCAGCATCGAAAAAGGGAAAGAGGCAGCCAGATTGGATAAGCTGCTTGCCAAGAACCCTGATGCAATTTTGGGCACTTTATTATTGCCGGATGGGACTTTCTCTGAGTCGGACGATGAGACCTTGGCTTATCTGGTCCAGGTACACTTTCCGGGCTTTTCAAGGTCGGGGGAGGGCGGACATGACCCTGGGTCGCCAACAAACCTTCCACAGGCTGAGTATCGGCCGCGAAGGCAGCTGGCTAACAGGATCGTGTATGCCGAGAGGATCAGATGGGCCGCGGAATCTTTTAGTCCCTACAAGTCTCCCGGTCCTGATGGCGTCTACCCTGTTCTCTTGCAAAGAGCGATGGACGAGGCTGTTGGGCCATTGGTGAGGCTTGCGAGAGCGAGTCTGACTCTGGGATATGTCCCGACAGCGTGGAGGAGTACGAAAGTCGTATTCATACCTAAAGCGGGCAAGAATGGGTATACCTCACCGAAGGATTTCCGTCCCATTAGCCTTACATCCTTTATTCTAAAACTAGTTGTAAGGTTGGTGGATAGATGTATCCGCAGTGACATTTTGGAGCGGTTCCCGCTACAAAAGGATCAATATGCGTATAGAGCAGGATGCTCTACGGAGACAGCTCTGGCGAGAGCAGTTGACCTAATTGATGGGCAACTGCAGAGTCAGGGTTTTGCTGTAGGTGTTTTTATGGACATAGAAGGGGCTTTTAGTCAGGCCTCTCCGGAATCCATAAGTAGAGCTATGACAGCTTTTAATATTCCTACAGGAGTGGTTGATTGGACCTGTCACATGTTAAGAAACAGAAACCTCTTATCAACTAAAGGAGACTCAGTCCTGAAAGGGACAGTTAACTCTGGATGCCCCCAAGGAGGTGTTCTTTCACCCTTGCTCTGGTCCTTGTTGGTGGATGAACTACTGAGAACTCTGACCGAAGCAGGATACCATGCGATTGGGTATGCGGATGACATTTTGTTAATCGTCCGCGGTCCCCATCTCGACGTTGTACTCGAAGTGGCCCAAAAGGCTTTAAACCAGGTAGACAAATGGTGTAAGAGGGTGGGTTTATCTGTAAATCCGGGGAAAACGGAAGCGGTTATCTTTACCAGACGGTATAAGTGGAAAGCCTCGTGCTCACTTACGCTGTCCGGAAAAGAGATCCAATATACAGAGCAGGCAAAATATTTAGGAGTAATCCTGGATAGTAAACTGCTTTGGAAAAAGCACCTGGAGGAGAAGTGCAAGAAACTTACAGCTGCTCTGTGGCAATGTAGAAGGGCCATAGGCAGTAACTGGGGTCTTAAACCGGATACACTATGAAGCAATCTATGAAGCAATTCTGCTCCCTAGGCTGACGTATGCTTGCGTGGTCTGGTGGAGTAGAGTTGAATTAAAAACATCACAAGCAGAATTGGAAAGGTTAAGGGGGATGGTACTTAGAGGAATAACGGGGGCGGTGCGTATAGCTCCTACTGCTGCCCTTGGTGCCCTCTTGGGGCTAGAACCCTTACACCTTACAATTAAAGCAGCGGCGGTTAAGGCTGCCCTGAGGTTGAGCGGTCCTGTGGGCTGCAGGGAGGTGGGTTCTCCCGAAGAAATTGGTGAGAAGCCTCTCCTAAGTATGATTAGGGACAGAACTGTCCCTTTGTACCTCTTCGACAAAAAGTATAAGATTAATATAACTAGTAGAGAAGATTGGATAAATGGACTGACAAATATTCCAGCTGACTGTGAAGTCTGGTACACAGATGGATCAAAAGGCGGGAATGGAGTTGGTGCAGGAATCTATCATGTAACCTCTCAAGTGGGACACTCTTTAAGTTAGGGACCACTGTTACTGTGTTACAAGCCAAAATTGTGGCGATACTTTATGGTGCTGTTGAAGCCTTGAAAAATTGTCGCGACAAAGATATTTTTATTCTTTCGGATAGCAAGGCAGCTATTTTCTCCTTGAAACGATACGTATCAACATCACGGCTGGTCGGTGACTGTCATGAGGCACTTTACAAACTAGCTGAAACTAACCGCGTTACCCTTCTCTGGATCCCTGGTGACAGTGGATTCGCGGGAAACGATAGGGCGGATGAGCTAGCCAAAGAAGGGGCTAGAAAACAACTTATTGGGCCCGAACCGCTCATTGGTGTTTCCAATAAATGCCTGACACTGGGAATTAAACAGTGGATAGCTGCGGAACACCAAAGGGAGTGACGGGCAACTAAGGGCTGTAGACAAGCCAAGGTACTCATGGGAACTAGTATTGACCCTATGAGGAAAGCGGAATTCCGCAAATTAAATAGGAAAGAGGCAAAGATCATAACAGGGCTATTAACTGGCCATGGTGATCTGCGCTATCATCGGCACAAAATGGGGATTGTAGACGACCCGAAGTGCCGTAGGTGTGCAGAGGAACACGAAACCTCGATACACATGTTGTGCTACTGCCCCGCACTTGTGAAGGAGCGGGAACGCATTACGGGCTACTTCTTTCTGGGGGAGACCGTTATTGCTACCAGAAACCTGGCCGAAGTCCTCCTGCTGTGGAAAGGACTTCGGATATAGGGACTGTTATGGGGAACGTAAAGGGATTACCCAAGCGTTAGTGGTATGACCTGAAAGGTCATAGATTCACAACCCTCATTCTTAATAATAATAATAATAATTAATCCTTATGCAACATTTTGATAACCAGAGAGCATAATAAAATTAAAAAATAAAATTTCTACCAATCTATTTCATTTTTTGCAAAATTGTTTTTAAAAATTGTTTATAACATTTTTAAATATTGCTAAATAATGTTAAATGAAAGTTTAATCCTTATGCAACATTTTGGTAACCAGAGAGCATAATAAAATTAAAAAAATAAATTTTCTACCATTCTATTTCATTTTTTGCAAAATTGTTTATAACATTCTTAAACATAGCAAAATAATTTTGAATTAAATTGTTTTCTTTCAATAACCATTTTTACCTTCCCCAAAAAAGAGAATTGATGAAGATAAATTTTTTACATCCACTTTGGCTCATAGTTTTCAAATTGTTTATAATAATTGTTTATAATATTGTTAAATAACATCAAATAACAACATTTTTTATTGAAGCAGCATTATTTTATTTAAATGAAGCATAAAAGTAAAAAGGTAGAGTTAAAATTTTTTAAAATTATTTTTTCCAAATTTGCATATTTTGGCGGCCATTATTGAGGCGCCATTTTGAAATTTATAAAAAATTGTTTTTGACAATATGTCTATTTGATATTCCTAACATTTTGGACGCGATATTTTGATGTTCCAGATTTTTCCTAAGCCGATTTCAATTAAATAATCTGCATTTAAAGAAAAAAAACACTAAAAAACAGGTTATTTTGTTTAAACAATTATAACTTTTTATCCTTAAGTCGAAATTGAAATTTTTATTCATATTCTGAAAGAGGACACTCAAATACATAAGAAAACCTTTATCCCGATTTTTTTTTAAAACCGGAACTCGTAGAACGGGAAGTTCGAACTTGTACTTAAAAAAACGGACATTTGGGACTAAATGGGTTAAGGTGACATTACCCTATGTTGTTAACCTTATCTTTCGTAAATATTATACTAATAAATATTACTTGTTTATTTTTTAAGGCTTATAAATGCTTTTTTTAGAAACACACTAAAACCACACTTAATTTAAACATAGCCCACGCAATTCGACACGAAGTGTCGCGTTTATTTTTATTTTGGTCGACATAACCTTTGTTGGTGACGTAATTCGATAACCTGACGTAATTGGTTGATTTTGTTTGAACCCAACCAATGGGAATCTAAGTATCTTTCAATTGGTAGGGTACTGCGCATAAGCTAAAATAAGTGGGGTTAGTGGTGATTCTAACTGAAAATAACTGAAGCAAAAACGGATTCAAATAAACGAGACTTTAAATAAGTGGGGTTTTGTGTACAAGCGAAAAAAGAAAATTCGGTATTTTTGGAGTTTGGCAAACGACGGGAAAGTACAGCAAAGTATGGTAGAATTAAAAAATAGTTTGTTTAAAAATATTAACCCTGAAAATAAAAATTCTGAATTTTTAGAGTTCGGCAAAGTACGGGAAAATACAGCAAATTATGAAAGACTAAAAAACAGTTATTTTTTTAAATATTGACTCTCAAAATAAAAATTCTGAATTTTTGGAGTTCGGCAAAGTACGGAAAAGTGCAGCAAAGTATAGGAGAAAAATAGTTCTTTGTAAAATATTAACTATGAAAATTAAAATTCTGAATTTTTTGACTGGGAAAGTACATCAACGTATGGGAGAGGAAAGAAAGGGTTTTCTTGGAATCTTAAATAAAAACATTCAAATTCTGTATTTTTGGAGTTCGACAAAGTACGGGAATGTATAGCACATTATAAGAGGCTTAAAAATAGTTAGTTTTAAAACATTAAATATGAAAATTGAAATTCTGTATTGTTGAAAAGCACAACAAAGTATAAGAGATTTAAAAAATAGTTTTTTTTGGGAAAAAATAGTATTTTTTAATTCTTCTATTTCTTGCTGTACTTTTTAGTTCTCCATACATTGCTGTACTTTCCCGTTTTTTGACATACCCAAAAAAATTTAGTTTTTTAATAATTTTCTTATTTAAGATTACAAGAAAACCCTTTTTTCCTCTCCTATACTTTGCTGTACTTTCCCGTACTTTGTCAAAGATAGAAAATTCGGAATTTAAATTTTAATAGTTAATATCTTCTAAAATACTATTTTTAAAATCTCTTATTCTTTGCTGAACATTTTCATACTTGGCCGAAATCCAAAAAATACAGAATTTCAATCTTCATATTTAATATTTAAAAAAACTATTTTTTAAATCTCCCATACTTTGCTCTACTTTCCAGTACTTTGCCGAACTCAAAAAATACAGAATTTCAATTTTCGTATTTAATATTTTTGTAAGAAAAAATTTAATATTTTTAATATATTAATACGAAATTTATGCTTATGCAGCTTCAGACCATGTGTGTGTCGCAATATTTACAGTCCACTCATGGTTATAAACAGTGGTCCACTCATGGTGACTTGCAACTTTTTATGGCAGCCACCACAATTACTAAGACAATCAATTTTAATGTTCAAAGCAGTAGAAAAAAATGTTTTCTCTTAAAACTTTAATTCTACATTACTTTTACACTTCCGAATCACTTTACTCATTGTAAGAGCAAATTCTTTTTTGGTTTGTGTTCTTAAAAAGTCGTTACAACAAACGATAACGTACATGATTATCGCGGAACTTAATTTCTTACGGTTTCTAGGTGCAGTGCTGCACTATTAATTTCACATTTCCTCTATAAGATAACTTAAAAGCTCAGGTGGTCCACTCAAGATGACAGTATCCTATTATTAAAAGAATTAAACTATTTAAATAAAAAATAAAAACTTTTGGTGATTTTAACCTTTTATTGTGAATTCAAGTCTTAATTGTTTTATTTGATTTAAGGTTATTAAGTGAATTAATTTTTATTATTTTAATTTTTAGTTAAATTTAATAATTTCTAACATATATTGGACTTTATATAAAAATTTATTAATTCTGGTTTCAAATGGAATTTTTAGTACTCATATGAATAATTTAAATTTAATATACAACAAAATTTTTTTAAACATTATTTAAGTGACATTGAATTAATAAATAGTAACAAATAGAAAATTCGAATATTCAATTGTTTTTAACCAAATAATTTATAATATTTTCTTTGCCTCACATAACGAACTTTTTTTGCTTTAAATTTCAAATATTTAGATATAAAATTAAACTAAAACACCACACCAGTTCGTTCAGGAAAATTATCGTTTTATTTTTGCGAAACAATTTTTTGTTATATTTTTTAAAATATTTGATATTTTTAGGTTTTTCTTTTTTTTAATAAATTGGTTTGAATGCATTAATACTAAATTTTAGTTTAGACAGGAAATAAAGGAGATATTTGAAAATTAACATCTTTATCTCGCATAGTGCCTTTGCCCCACTCTTCCCTAAATAATTTTTTACATTATAATTTTGACATTATAATATAAGTAAAAAAGTAAAAGTTATAATAAACTGATAAAAAAATTACAATTAGTGAAATAATCTTGCATAATTATTGTGTTCTTAAATTAAGGTTTTCGTTTGTCTCAAATGATTGAGACTGGGCGCGCGACACGCGCAGTTTGGTTCTAGTATTGTTAAAATGGATTTAAATGTAAAATTATGACTTCATTGCTGTTCCCAATACGCAAGATTTTTCAAATCATTTGGACACAACAAGACAGCAAAACGCTTTACTTAAACCATTTAAGTTGATCTTGTTGTTTATTTAATGCTCTTTATTACGATCAACCGTTTTGTCATTTTTCCTTACATCCCAATAAGTTGACTTTCAAGGAGAGATAATATATTTCTGCTGTTAAAAAGAAAAGTTTCCTTCAAAAAGTACAAACCGAAAAACCGAATGGACCTAAAAATACAAAAAATACCATCAAAAATTAAAAATGTCATACGATCACGAATTAGAACAAATCCAAATAACAAATGAATGTAAATGAAAAAAGAAAACTACAAAAATAACAAAGTTTCAAAAAAGAATCCAAAAAATGTTTTAAATTATAAAACGATACAAATTTTTTTTAATTGAGATTTTGAACTGTTAATATAATAATCTCTTTGATTTTCAATTTTAAAAAGTTTTAGAAAGTAAAATGTTATTTTGTTTAGTGGATATGTGTGAGTAGGGAAGACCGGGGCGTATTGGATCACTTGAATTTATTTAAAAGTGGTAAGTCAGATTAATTTTGTTTTTTGATCAAAATAATGTACTTGGTACACTGTAAATTTGTGCAAAGTTTCATTTTTATTTATTTATTATTGTTTAAAGTATGGTAGAAAAAGTAATTTTGATGCTTAAAAGTAAATTTTTGAAATTCTTTATTTTTTGTTATATCTTTTTCAAAATTACTTGTAAAAAATTTTTGTATATCAGGTTTTGAGCTTTAAACATTTGTTTTTGAAGAAAAATTGACAGTTTTTGTTTAATCCTTACGGTATTGATAAAAAATAACAAAATTTTCAACAAACACCTCCGAGACGTAATGGATCACTTTGCTTATTTCATTAAGAAAAACCTATTATATTCAAAATATTAATAAAATAATCCTGTCAAGTTTAATTTCTTGTAATTTATATATTAATAAGTATCAATGATAACCTTTTATAAAAAAAATATTTAGAGAAAAGATTTTTTTTAAAAATGGATTTTGCATTTCGCTACAACTTTGAAAAATTTGAAAATTTCATGAAAATGTTTAAAGTTTAAATTAAATATGTTCCATTTTCAATATTCTTTGTTATAAATATACAATAGAAACCAAAATTGTCAATACCGTAATAATATTTGATGATCTAAATTATAATTTCATTGATGATCCATTACGCCCCGGCCCGAGGAGAAATTGCTCACCTTGCATTTCTCCAAAAACATTGTTCTAGAAAAAAAGTATAAGTGATATTAGGGTGCACTTTTTTAATTGAAAGCTTAGACGTCAGGCTAAGTTTTCCACATGATGTAATTTTTATTAAAGTAAAAATAACGAAGTTAAGCAACAAAAAGTGATCCATTACGCCCCGGTCTCCCGTATACTTGAGTATATTGTATATATTTATGTGGCCCTCCACGCGGGACCTTAGCTGTTTTTGACAGAACTAAAATTGGAAGTACAAATAAACAAAAATGACTAATTTTCATTACAAACTATTCATATTAAGTTCATTATTATATGCAATATTTTCAGAAAAATATGCTTTTGATGTTAAATAATCCAAAATACATTTTGAATGAAGCTAAAACTACTCTCAACATAACCTAAAATTTTAGGCAGCTAAACTCCCTTTTACCGTGGAGCGTCACATATATACTTTGATTTCAATCAAATAGCCATTTACCGAACGTTCACGATATTATACGAAATGGGTCGGAGGACGAAACGACACAAGAAGACTATAAACAGGAGGTTCAACTCCGGTATTGGGAGTACAGGCCGAAAACGTAACAATACTGTTTCACGAAAGAGGCCGAGCAAACTGAACAAGTCCTGAGACGCGGTAGCCTTCTGCGCAGACTACTTTTAATTTACCTCCTGGTGGTAATTCAGTATAAATATTTAACACTGATTTGTATATACATATATGAATCGATCAAATGAATATCTATTTTTTTTAATTACTACCTGTAGGTAACATGCACAGAAGACTACTGCGGCTCATGACTTTTCAGCCTCTTTCTGGTAACCAAACCATTACGTACCCCCACTACCGGAGTTAGACCTCCTGTTTCTAAGTCTTCTTAAAACTACAAAACGAAAAATTTCAGTCGACCCGTTGCGCTGCCTATAGTACACTTATTGTACTAACTTTCAGATGTAAATTATATCACGGATTCCACGTATCATATGCTCCGAATACAGGCACGTATACTGTTCCCAATGGTCAAGACAACACTTGAACGCAAGAAGACTAGAGACAGGAGGACTAGACAGCTAACTCGGCTGTTTTCTCACTCACAGCAGTGAGTCAGAACTAGGGGGATTATGAAGGCGTGGATTGCGCCAAATATCTTGTTTCGGTTCTGCACATCTCGCACACTCTTACGTTATATGTATAAAAGTACAACAATAATCAGAAATGTATAGTCTATACTATATAGTGTACTATGTAGTACTACTATCTCGTTAAAAAGTATAGAGCCCTCACTTTAAAATCTTATAACTGGGTTAAAAAATCGTATATTATCATATTACTATGCTGATTTTTTTTCTATATTGTTCACCCCCATCTAAAATATAATGTTTAAAAAAATAATTAATATTTCATTAAATTAAAGAGATTATTTAAATAAAAAATTATCTTCTTTGCAAATAATGACTCAAATTAGAGATAAACTTAAGGTGATACAATGTTAGCTCCTTATGATAAGACTAAACAAAATTTTTTATAATTATAAAAAGATTTATTTATAAAAATCTTTTCACTTTTTTGCTTTATTACTCCATTAAAGCATGGTTTAGGCAGTTGTAAATCTAATCCTCAAAGGCGTCAAATTCAAAAATCTTAGACTACGTCTTTTTTAGCTATTACAGGTAAAATGAATATACCCGGGTAGCAAATGAAGTCTGTATCAGGTCTGGAACTGATCTGGTTAAATCTGGGTCAAATCTGGTAACCAAGTCTGTGCCAAAGCAGGTTTGGAACGCGGAACATGTCTGGAACGTGTATATAACCAGATTTGAGTTCTCTGTTGCTCGAATGGTAACGAGGCGTTTGACAGTACCTAGCGTGGCTTCTTACTTTTTTCGTTTCATTACTTTGCTGCTTATTATAATAGCTTTGCTATTTATAAAATTTTTATTTTTAGTTGAAAATATATTTAATTTAAATACAATATCACTGTTTTTACCTTTGAAATTAATAAAATATACATTTTTCAAATGAATAAGATTGTTTTAAAATAATTTACAAAAAACAGAATTTAAGTTAAATCTAAATGTTTTAAATTGTTTATTTTCATTTTTATTCACTTTTTTGTTTTTAAGCTTAATTATCTATTTAAATACACACTCCTAAACACAGTATTTATTTATTTTTTTATTAATGTCGTAACGCTTATAATTATATTAGGAAAATTCCTAAACGCAGGGAATCGAGCACCCGATCATTTATCGCAACGCAGGTTTTGATGACGTAGGGGACGCAAAGTAAAACGCTTTAACCACTGGACCATCTCGGAGGTCTGAGAATCTGTGTATAGAGAAAAATTGCATTCAAAAAGCAGAACAAATAGACTCTCTCTTTCTCTCTCTCACTTACTGAAACCCAAAAGAAAAGATATTTAGAACCCCTGCGGTTCAGGATTGCTTTACACGCTCATGCTACGTTTGGGAAATTCCCAAAAGTTGTTTTTATAGTACATTTTCAGATTTCTCGGTTTTCAATTTGTAATCACAATTACTTGAGTAGAATAATAATTATAAAATTTACTAAAAATAAAGGTATTTGTTTCCGAGGAAACATTTTCTATTTTTAGGTTAATCAATTATAAATCTGAATTCAGTCATTGTCAATGACATTATATTATTATAAAATTAATAATATTTATAATTTATTATTATATTTCAAATTATTATTATTAAAAAATATTCAGCATGTTATGAACAATTCACTAATGAATCTTATTCAGCTTAATTAATAATTTTTATTTGATTATAATTTAATCACTTAAATAAGTGTACTGAAATATTAATTATTTTTAACTTACAATCAGATATAGTTTTCTGAAAATTAGTTATTTCTGATTCAAATATAGAGAGTGATTATTAAAATAGTAAAGAGAATTGCATATCAACACAAAGTTAAATTTTCAGTTTTCTCTTAATATACTTCTATATGTCATGTCGCTATCCTGGTTTTTCTACCTGTTCAAGGGCTCAATCGGCTACACTATACCGACTTTTAATATTATTTTTGCAATTGGTATAGTACTTTTGGTACCTGTATATAGATAGAGCTGTTAAATTGGTTACCAAGTCTGGTTTTGCTTTGGACCATGTAAAATTCCAGATCCGTTCCAGATCTGGAATAACAGGCCTGCACCAGATCTGTACTCTGGTAGTGACTTGGGTGTTGCTACCCGGGTATATGTAGGTTTTCTACCTACTCCCTTCATAAATCCCTCAAAGAAGTACGATAAATTGTAAATCAGAAGGGAGAAAAGAAAAGTAGTCAAAAAGGAGTACAATAATATGTTATGTACAATAATAATGTTATAGAATTTCCTACCATTGACAAAGGGGTTCCTGACGTTCTGCACCATGCTTTAATGGAGCAATAAAGCAAAAACCTGAAATTATTTTTCTACATAATTCTTCAAATAAATATTTTTTACAATTTTTTTTAGTTTCATTATTATAATCCACAGGATTTCTTGCGCCATCTATGAACAGTGGTTGCAGTATCCACAAACAGCTGAGTTTGGGAAATACACAAGAAGACTAATACTGACTTACTGCTGTGAGTGAGAAAACAGCCAAGTTAGCCCTCCTGTCTCTAGTCTTCTTGGAAATACACAAACCAGTAGCTGATGAATACTTGAATTTCTTTGTTATATTACAAATTGGTTTGTGCTACGCCCAAACCAGCTTGTTAGAAGCACTAAACTCTCCTGTTTAAAGCACAACTTAAGACATTCGTATATTCTCCAAAAAAACTTGTGGCTTTCACAAGAAATTTTTTTCCGTGTGACAGAAAACCCGGGCTACCATAATTTAAAAGCTAAAATACAATTAAAGATTTATTTTTAAATTAAATATAGTATACAAAAATAATAATTCTTATATCGTGTAAAATTTATTGAAATGACTAGAATATTCTTATCACCAATTGTAATTCCATTTATTTTCATTTTTGTAATACTGTTCCATAATAAGGACAACATTGTAAAAACGTTCCATAACTGGGACTTTTACCTTAATTTGTTTAATTTTAAATTTGCAATATTTTTGGATTCGTCATTTGAAAAAGCGATTCCCAATTAATAAAATATGTCTATTGCCAAAGTTTTTACATTTCGTTTTAACGTTTAAAAATAATAACAAGCTTCAATTACGTTGCAAGTAATCCTTAAATGTTGAACCATTGTTCTGCAACTTGTTTTTGAAGTTCATGTATACGCCAAAACTTAAAATCTACAATTACTATTTTATTCTTAATAATTTCATCTGCACATTTATCAAACTTTTCTTTTATTTTTGTATTTTCGAACATCGTGTTCTTTCTTCTAACAGTAGAATCTTACTTTTCAAAGCAAATTAAATGAATTATTATTATTAATATTTTTATAGTTTTACTATTTCAATTTGATTATTAAAGCAACTATTAAAGCAAATCAACTGAAATTTTAAATGGAAAATACATGTATTTTTTCCTCTAAATAACACAAAATTTTAGCGTATACTTTATTTAAAGTTCTCAAAATGTCTGATCTTTTAGTACATAATAAGAGGTAAATCTACCAACTTTTCCAAATTGTTTTGAAAGTATGCGCTCCATTTACAAGCTTAATGAATATGCCATGCCGCAGTCACAGTAAACAAAACTAGTATATTAATTTTTACTTTTTAAAAGGTAGAGATGTAAAAAGAAAAATGGTAAATCGAGTTCGTAAAAAACAAAGATAAAATATCGATAATAAACCACTAAAATGGTATATTCATTAATTTTATAAGTGGAGCAAATACATTCAAAAAAATTTGGAAAAATTGGAGGATTTATCTCTTATCATGTACTAAAAGAATTAAAATTTTGATCAAAATAATGTACTGAAACTGAAAGTTTGTACCAAGTTTTATTGTTATTCATTCATTATTGTAGAAAATATGGTAGAATAAGTAATTTTGACACTTGAAGGTAAATTTTTAAAGTCTTTGTTTTTTTGTTATATCTTTGTCAGAAAAAAGGTTTTTAAAAATTTAAATTAAATTTTAAGATGATATTAATTAAAATACAATTTATGAATCGTTATTTTCATTAAATATTGCTGCATAAGTTTTCATTAATGTAACATTTTGTTATTTAAAATTTCGTAAATTATTAAATTTTATAAGGAAAGAAATTTAAGTACATGTTTTTTCATTTAAAATATTGATAAAATAATATAGTCAAGTTTAATTCCTTGTAATTTATATATTAAAAGGTACCAATGATAACTCTTGATTAAAAAATAACTTGTGAACAGATTTATATTTATATATATATATATATATATATTACGCGCTCCGAAGAAAGGTACCTAAGAAGCAAACGAACTATAGGTTAGGGTCGTGTTAGATTTTTCTTGATTATTAAAAGTCTATTTTTAATTATTTGGATTTAAAACCAATTTTTATTGAATATTTTGTATATAATGAAGAATTGCAGATCAATAATTTTTAATTAATAATTGATTTTCTTTTTGTATTTTCACTTGAAAAATTAAAAACATAACCTCAAATTTTTGTCTTTTTAGGTACCTTTCTTCAGAGCGCGACAAACACACACGGCTTTATCGATCAAAATGTTTTAACTCAGATTGTGACTGACAATAAAGGGATTTTTCGCTGTATTGGAATTTTTGAAAGAAAATCACGTTCATATCTTAAATCGCTGACACATTACTCGATATTTTAAGTCACAGTTCCTCATGTATACATGCTGTAGACAAAACGTATTTCATTTTCCCAAATTTTGTTGTGAAAATATGTTAAGCCTTTTAATTAAATATTTTTTAAATCTAATTTTTTGAAACTTATAAATAAATATTAAGGGAGATAAGTTCCTACAATCTTAAGATAAACGACCCTTGGTTTTAGTTTATTAGTTTTTATTACTATTAACAAGAAATATTTAATTATAAATGTTACGTCCGTAAACATAACATTGTATAAATTTATTTATTTAATTATTTTTGAGTCTAGACTTGCGTCCACTAACTCGGGAACGATTCAAACTGATTAATGTTTTGACGAATTTTATTTAACAAAGGATAAAAGAATCACTAACCAGATAAACTAATTAATGTTCTTTAGGCGGGAAAATAAACAAAGTATTGTCAAATACAAAAAATTTCAAATGGATTTTTAAAGAAATATTAAACGGATGAACCCATCAATATTCTTTAGAATTGAGAGAAGTGACAAGAAATAGATTTTAGAAATAGTTAGACAGCAATATAATTTTTAGACACTTACTTTTATTACAAAATCAAAATTGTTGTAGAAGTTGACAAAATCAGGAACGGCAACAACAGGAACTTGATGAAAAAGCTGGATCTTGGCTTCCTTCTTTTTGATGTAGATTGGAACTTTTTTTGAATTTTGAAATAAATTTGAGACACTATTTTACAATAAATTTAAAACAATGTTTAAAAAAAATAAAAATTCAAACTTAGTCTTTTTTTATTGGAAATTTCACTAAGGTTAGAGAACTTTGAAAATTAGGAACTTCAAACTTTTTAGGATTTAAAAGATTGAAATCCGAACTGAATTTAGCAGTAGAAATTTAGTAATAGTATTAGAAAAGATTTCTTTGAATGACTCCGTTTTCAATAAGGATCACATTTTTATATCTTTGTCCCTTCCTAATTTTTGAGTTGGGGTTGGTTTTGAAGAAGATTGTTTTAAGGTGGAGGGAAAGGAGGTTGGGAATTGTTGTGATTGGCTCAGTAAAATGGAAAATGGTGAAAACTCATTAGGCTAAAGATAGTATTGGGCCCTTCAGGCCCAGCCTTGTAAAAATAGAAGTTACATAGGCGTATTTTAAATAGGGACATTTTTGAGTAGAAGGGGTTTTAAAGTTCTTATCGTTTTCAAAAGATAGAGCCAAAATTCACTTTTTCAACAAGATCCTGAAAAATTACATTGTTATGTTAAAAATGAATTTACAATATTGAAATTATTAATGAAAATTATTAACAATAAATTTAAAGAATAAAATATAGTTAATAATGATAATTTTCTGACATAAAGAATTTTATATACTTAAATAATAGTTTTACCATAAAAATAACTTGAATAATTAAAATTTATTAAATATAAGGAATTAAAATTGTTAATTAAATTTAACTTTTACAAAAGTATAAAATATTCTTTATTTACAGCGTAATTATATTTAAGAATAAAAAAAATAAATGAATTAATAAAATAAGAATTATTTGAATATTTAATAATTATTTATAAATAAATATACCTAATGATTTTTGTATTTAATTAATTAATATTTGAAGAAGTTGAAATAATTTTGAAGTTAGTTAATAAAAGTTATTGAATATAAATAATTCTTATTTAACACTTATCTTTTTTATCTCATTCATTCTCATATTCATGCTTAAACTAATTTTAAAAATAAAATACATATAGTTTAAAAGTTAAATTTTTAATAATAACTGTAGAACTTTTAAAATAATAACTGGCACTGGCGTCGGGACGATTTAGATATTTACGCAAGATTACGAAAAAGTGTACTATTGTTTGTGGAAGGTATCGGAGGGACAACCTTAAGTGCAATTTCTTTTATTTCAATCTTTCTAATTTACGACTATTGATTTTTGGGCTTTTAGAATTTGAAGAAAATATTTCTAATCTTTGAAAAATAAAGTTTAGAAATAAATACACTTAAAGTGATCGTTCCGCTATCTTTTATTTATTTCTAAACTATTTTCTTATACAATTTATTTAGGGTTGTCAAGAAGACGCGACAGAATTCGAAAACAACCTTATTTATTTAAGAAATATTTCGTTCGTTATTGTCGGTATTTGTGGGGAACGTCACATAAATTTGTAATTAAAATTAAATTTAGTCCAAAATTAAAAACTTTAAATGACCTCGAAATTTAATTTTAAAAAAATTTAAATATTTGTAAAAATTGCTAAGATAAAATAAGGTTCAGGGAAAGTGAATTTTTCGCCACTTAACAAAAATTTAAATGTAAATTGGTAATTATCAATTAAATAATAATTGATTAATAATACTAATAATAATTATTATTAATAATATTTTTTTTGTTAATAAAAAATTAAATTGTAATATTAAAAATAAAATTATATTTCAAAATTATAAAACTTGAACTTAATCTGCAATAAAGAAAAGTAGACTTTTATCTTTTATTATTATTAATAAAAACTATTTAAAATTTATGCTCAAATAATACCTCAAGTATGTTCTTAAAATTCAGCCTACAAGACGCCCTAAAATTAAAGTTAAAGAAGTCATAAAATTCATCCTAAAATTGATGCTAAAATTAATTCCAAATATGTCTTAAAATTGAAACTAAAGAAGTCCTAAAATTACTCTTTAAAAAATTATAAAATTAATGTTAAAAGAAGTCCTAAAAAAGATCCTAAAATTGCTGCTAAAAAAAGTCCAAAAAATTAATCCCAAAACAAGCGGTAAAATTGCTGCTAAAAAAAACAAAAAATTACTGATAAAAATGTCTTTAAAATTATGCTAAAAGAAGTCCTAAAATTGATCCTAAAACTATTAGTGCTAAAATTGATACTGAAACTTGTCCTAAAATTAAAGCTAAAGAAGACGTAATATTAGTGCTAAAATACGTCTTAAAATTGATCCTCAAACACGTCCTATAATTAATGCTAAAGAAGTCCTAAAATACGTCCTAAAATTAATGCTAAAATTGATCCTAAAATTCGTCCTAAAATTAAAGCTAAATAAGACCTAATATAAGTCCTAAAATACGACCTAAAACTGATTCTAAAACACGTCCTAAAATTAATGCTAAAGAAATCCTACAATTGATAACTAACAAAGTCATAGAATTGATGGTAAAGAAGTCCTAAAATTGATGCTAAAATTGATCCTAAAACTTGTCCTAAAATTAAAGCTAAAGAAGACCTAAAATAAGTCCTAAAATACGTCCTATAAATGATGCTAAAAGAAATGCTACAATTGATATTAAACAAAGTCATAGAATTGATGGTAAAAGAAGTCCTATCATTAATGCTAAAATAAATTCTAAAAATTTGTCCTAAAATTGAAGCAAAAGTTGTTCCTAACATCAATAATAAAACGCGTTCTAAAAATAACGTTAAAAGAAATAGTAAAATTAATTCTTAAACAAATCCTAAAATTGCAGCTTAAAAATGTCCTAAAATTGATCCTAAAACACGTCCTAAAATTAAAGCTAAAAGAGTTTTAAAATACGCCCTAAAATTGATACTTAAGAGGCACATCTAGTGTCAGTGACTGAAAAAACTGTGATTTTTAGGAATTTTTTTCAGGGAAATTATTGCATCTAATTTTTTTTAAGTTTTGTACATGTATATTTGTATAAATAGTGAACATTTTGTAATTTTTTCAAAGAAAAATATCTTTTTTTAAAGAGTTATTCGCTATCTTCTGAATATAAAAAAAAGTTCTCCCACTGCTGCAGTAATTGCGACCTTTCAGTGACTGAAATAAAAATAACCAAAAAGATTATCAAACTAGAAGATATTTGCCGTACTATGACCGTCGGATGTCAAAAAATATTAAATTGCAACAAAATGGCGGAGTTTTAAAAAAAGTTTTTAAATTTCGCTAAAAAAATCTGAGGGTTCTTGGCATCCCAAAATTTTATTTTTTATTTAATAAAAAAACTGGAGCCTCAAATTACAACAAATATCTTCTAGTGTAAAAAACTTTTTGGTTTTTTTATTTCAGTCACTCAGAAGGCCGCAATCACTGCTGTAGTGGGAAAACTGGTTTTTTATACAGCGAATAACTCTTTTAAAAAAAGATATTTTTCTTTGAAAAAATTACAAAATGTTTACTATTTATACAAATATACATGTACAAAACTTAAAAAAAATAGTTGCAATAATTTCCCTGAAAAAAATTCCTGAAAATCACCGTTTTTTCAGTCACTCGCAGTAGGTGTGCCCCTTAAACACGTCCTAAAAATACAGCTCAAAAATGTCCTAAAATTAATGCTAAAAGAAGTCCTTAAATCCATAGTAAAACACATTCTAAAATTAATGCGAAAAAAGTCTTAAAAGGTGTATTTTTCTAATTTTGCAATTTACCGGACCTAACACAAATACCAGTGCAAATTTAAAACATAATTATTATTGTTTAAACAAGATTTAAACAAATTGTTATTGTTAATTACTTACTATTTACAGAATAGTATATTTAAAAGATGCAGTTTTTTCTAAACATGCAAATTTATCCAACTTTTTGATATGCAGATTTACATTAAAAATAAAATTATATTTTAAATAAAAATAAGAATAATCACAGCCACACAAAAAACAATTTTTCTGGCCCGGAGGTCACACTATGTGCACTATACGTTTTTGGGGTCGCTGAAACTGAATCCGTGGTCCATTTTACCCCATCACGTCAGGATTAAAAATGGCGGTCCAATATTGCGGACGAAAATTTAAAATTTGATGGTTTTTCATGAAACTTGATATTTAAGGGTTTTTGGGGTCGCTAATTACGAATTTGATATTAGATGTTCAAAATTCAAAATGGCGGATCCAATATGGCGGACTGAAAAATTTTTAGTTTGCAGAATTTTCATGATAAATGGTATATAGGGGTTTTCGGGGTCGCTGAATCTAAATTCGATGTTCATTTTAACCCATTATGTCAAGATTTTGATATAACCTCAAAAAGTGACTTCTTAACTACAAACAATTTTAAAAATCAGGTCTAATGTTTAGGGTATAATTCCTACATGTTTTTGAGGTTGCTGAATTATGTTTTTAGGATTTCTGAATCTGAAACCAATTATTCGTTCTCTTTTTTCGATCTATAACGAGTTCTTTTGTGTTCAAATGATCTGTGTAATGGGTTTCGTTTTCGTTTTAAATCGTTATCTTCTGTGTCTCTTTTTAACATCCAACAGAAGTCAGCCATCATGTTTTCTTCCCATTTTCCTTGGTAACGAGTTTCTATAACCTTTATATCCTGATGGAACCGTTCGTTCTGCTCCTCGCTAAAGTCGCCAAGATTGTCAGGAAATTTTTCAAAATGGGAGTGTAAAAAATGTAATTTTAAATTCATAAAACATCCTAGCTTCTGAAAGTCTCTAATCATTTTGTTCACGTTTTCTTTGTAATTCGAACATTTAGTATTTCCCAAAAAGTTCTGAGCCACTGCTTTAAAACTAAGCCAGGCATTTTTTTCCAATGTAGTCATTGTATTAACAAAGGCAGTATCTTTGAACAAAGTCCTGATTTGCGGTCCATCGAATATTCCTTCCTTCAATTTAGCCTCAGATAGTTTTGGAAATTTTTTGACTAGGTATTCGAAACATTTGCCAGTTTTATCAACAGCTTTTACATACTGTTTCATTAGTCCGAGTTTTATATGAAGAGGAGGTGGGAGAATTTTTGAAGGATTCACTAAATACTCATAACGAATGTTGAATGCACCTGGTTTAAACGAGGATCTTTTTGGCCATTCCTTTTTTTCATAATGATTCGCCCTATCTCTACTGTCCCACATACACAAGTAGCAAGGATATTTTGTGAATCCAGACTGTTGCCCAAGCAAAATTGTTATCATTTTTAAGTCTCCACAAATCTGTCATTGATGAAGATCGTAATTTATTTTTTGTAAAAGGACTCCCATATTCTCGTATTTTTCCTTGCATAACTGTAGAGTGGGCTAAAGGAATCGGAGCAAATACATTAGTATTATGAAGTAAAACAGCTTTTATGCTTCGCTTCGACGAATCTATAAAAAGCCGCCCATATTTGGCATCATAACAATTCGCTTTTAAGCTGTTGATAAGACCTTTAACATCAGTGCAATATACTAGCGATGAATCTACTAGATCTTTTATGAAGTATTTGCGGAATTCTGATTCTCTGTTTCGGTAAATAGATACTTTCGTCTTTGGCTGTAAAAGATTTTTTCTCTTTAAAAATGCAGCTAAGTACTCGGAACCGTCTTTAGGTAAACCTAAATTTCGTACAAGGTCATTTAATTCAAGTTGCGATACCAAGGATGGAATAGATGACTTTTCAGTGTTTGACAACCATTCATCATCACTGTGAATCTCACAATCATTTGATGATTCTTCATCAATTTCCATTGATTCACATTCAGGTACGCAATCGATTTTTTATTATCTTGGACAAGAAAAATGGGGGCAGTTACTGAGACAACACTGATGTACAAAATTTTGTTTTTATTTTTAGAGTTGAAACCTTTAACTTGATTGCAGCAAAAAAAGTCTTTTTTACAGCCAGGACGTCTCCAAATTGTTGGAGAAGAGTACTTGATATGCTGTGTATTTTTATTTGTTTTCCAAAGATTCAGCATCTTTCTGCAACAATTGCAGATAATATTGGGAGCCCAGTTTATTTTTTCAGGGTTATCCATTTCCAAATTGAAAATTTCTTTGTAAATTTTACGAATTTCATAATCAACGCTCTTCCGCAAAGAACTGACTTCGAATTTCGAGCAAATGTAACAAAAGACGTTACGATCTGAATCACAGTTATGTAACTGTGAGACGAATTTGTCTTTTTCTCTTGTAGCATTAAACTCCACATTAGCCAAGTCACCAACCAATGTAGAGCTGCGGTCGTATGATGACGACGCCTGCGGGCCCGCTTTCTCACCCTGACTAGCCGCAGATTCTGGAAATCCGAATCCCTGTCTCGTAATACGTTTTCCACCTGTACCTGCCATGACGGCATCAAGCCGTAATCCAGGGACTTAGCCAGATAACGGAATTACTCCGTTGCCCGCCGTCACCGCGTTGAGGTGCCCTGGATGCAGATACAGGCAAGATCTGATGCAGAAATATTGGTTACTCGAGTAACCATTATTTGTTGGTTTAAATACTAAAACATCATTTAATTATTCCCTGTTAACTGAAAAGCATCAAATTGCAATGAATTGATCTCAAAAAGTGGATCAAATCAGAATTTGATCTCAATTTTTGGATAATTTTGATCAAATTGGGGATCATTTTGTCTTTTTTAGGAAAACAGTGCTTGCATCATTGAACTAAATAGGTGTTTTAATAATATGTCAAATTCCTAATCAGCGACCCCGAAAACCCCTATATACCATTTTTCATGAAAATTCTTCAAACTAAAAATTTTTCAATCCGCCATATTGGATCCGCCATTTTGAATTTTGAAAATCTAATATTAAATTCGTAATCAGCGACCCCAAAAACCCTTAAATACCAAGTTTCATGAAAAACCATCAAATTTTAAATTTTCGTCCGCCATATTGGACCGCCTTTTTGAATCCTGACGTGATGGGGTAAAATGGACCACGGATTCAGTTTCAGCGACCCCAAAAACGTATAGTGCACATAGTGTGATCTCCGGGCCAGAAAAAAATTTTTTTGTGTGGCTATGTAATTTATTTAAAAATTAATTAACTTTTAATTGTTCTTTTAATTTTAATCTGGGTAGCTCCATGCCAAAAAAAGTAAAGTTGTTTCCTAGTTCTTTGATTAAGAAATTAAAACAGAACACATGCAAATGAAAATTGTGAAAACGAATTTATAATTATTTGTTTGTCATGGTTATAAATATTAAATAAAAAACAAATTACCTGTATTAAAAGCTTTTGAAATTTAAATAGTTTGGCGACATTAAAAACAAGAACACTTTATTGAGTACACAAAATTAAGTGAAATAAACTTTTCGAAAGGAAAGTAACACAATTAATATTAAATATAATTGTTGTTAACAATTATTATAACAATTTTTAGCTTAGTTTTTTAAAAAAAATTTTTAGTAAATACAAAAATTTAATTTTTTTGAAAGAAAAATAATATAATATAATTAGGGAAAACTTTACCAAACTTAATTAAAAGTTAATTAGTTTTTAAATAAATTATTATTCTTATTTTTGTTTAAAATATAAACTTATTTTTAATGCAAATCTGTATATCAAAAAAGTTTGATAAATTTGTATGTTTAGAAAAAACTGCATCTTTTAAGTATACTGTTCTGTAAATAGTTAGTAATTAAAAATAATAATTTGTTTAAACCTTGCTTAAACAATAATAATTATGTTTTAAATTTGCATTGGTATTGGTGTTGGGTCCAGTAAATTGCAAAATTAGAAAAAATACACCTCTCTAAGTACAATATGTAAAAAGTTAGTAATTAACAATATAATATAATAATAATAATTTGTTTAAACAAATATAAATTTAAAAATTGCACAGTATTCTTACGAATTTATAGCCTTACATTCTCCAAAAAGAAAAATTGAATTCGGTTTAAATTTACGACTTAGAGGTGACTTTGAACGTTAGTTTGTATGTAGAGTACAGCCAGGAAAATGCGTTTTTTACGGTTGCGCGCAAGGACAAAAAATTCAATATCTCCTAAAATTTCAGACCCTTCATCAATTTTCTTGTTCGAAAATACTCGTGAAATAAGTGGGAATCTAATCAAAATTATTTAAAAAAATAAAAATGGCACTTTTCAAAAAATTATTTTTTTAATAATTTGTTTAAAAAAAAATTTTTTTCTGAAATATTTTCTTAAATTGTCTGTATACAATAAGCATTCCCTGAAAATTTCATTCATTTTCCTTAGATATACCATTTTCAAAATTTCATAAAAAAATTTTTAAACCTCGTAAATCCAAAATTTTTGAAAATCGTATTGAGGTCTTTTTACTGGCATGTATTCCACTTCAAAATTTCGAAGTTTCAACAAAATCGAAGAACTAGGGTACAACTTTGATTTTTTAGGCATGAAGCTACCCTATATATATATATATATTATTTATATTATATTAATATATTTTATATCTCAAAACCTCTTATAAATTCTTATAAATTATTACTTATTATTATAAATTATTTATTTATTTTTTTAACTTAGTAAATAATCGGAATCAAATTTGTCATTTGTTAAATGTGATTCAATGTGATTCCGTATTGAGTTAGATTTCTAGAGTTTTCATGATTTTCTTAAAACTCATTTGTTTTTAAAAAAAGGAATTTTATCATAACTGTCTGTTTTTCTGTTGCAAGAACCTCAAAAATGGACGACAAAAAATTGATAAAATTACTTGCAAATGAAATTGAAAAATGTTATGTAATTTATAATGAAAACTATGTCTTTTCTCGTCATGGAAATAGGTGTCAGCTTATAAAAAGGCTTTTGAGACAATCGCAGAAAATGTTCAAAGAAAAGAGGACTGCTACTTTTGGTTAAAAGGTGCGATATTTTATATATATATATATATATATATGATTCTAGTTTTAAGCAGAAATGTCTTCCTATATGACCCGATTAGTGTTATAAAGTCTACTCACCAATAATAATTTATATCAGTTTGTATCTTTTTTAATATTAGAAAAATTGTTTAAAGTAATTTTAGAAAGTTGAATAATAAATAATAAAAACTAAAGATAACTCTTCAATATTTAATTATTTTTTATATCATTTATAAATAAGAGAAAATTTTACGATAATAATAAAGTAACCCTTGAAGCCATAAAATTTTTAATTCTTATCATGAACCTTTTTTTATTACATAACTGGATAAATTACTAAAGTTTCTTATTTAAACAATTACAAAATGATAAGAAAATAGTTTTATATCTAAATAAAATCTGTTTTTCAATAATGTGCTAATGTTCATAAAAATGTAAAATATTTTTCAATTTCAAAATCTTTTTCTTAAATATACTGATATTTCTTCTGCTTTTAACATTTATTTTGCATTGTTCTAAAAAGTATTAACCTAAGTTTAATAACCTAATTTCGTCGACTTGATTCGTTGATTGTTTTTAACTGTAAATATTTGTTAAGTATTAAAAAGGTCGAAATAGGGTATTTGACGATTCTCGAGGGTTTTAGGCAACACGTAACTTTGACATTTTTTTCTCGGAAGTAAATGCACTTCAAAATCAGATTTTTGTTTATTTGGACAAAGGATTTAATAAAGTTTAATATAAGCAATTTGTTTTTTTAACATAAACTAAATTGTTAAGATAATTTTTTTAAAGTCAATTGAGCAAAAGCAGCATTTTTCGATTATCTTGTACCGATTTTTTGAGGGTATGACATATTTAAACATGTAACTTAACATTTAACTTGTACCGATATTTAAAAATCGAGCAGAAATATGAGAGAATGATTCAGAGAGATTACAAACTTCATCCCTTAATATATTTTTTGAACTTTTAAAATACGTTAATTAGACTATCAAATGCGTTAATTTAACATGAATGATTAATTCAAAAAATTAATAAATTTAAGTCACATTAAATTTGTAGACGTATGAAATAACCTTCTTTTATTACATGTTAAATACCTAATGCATTTTTTGCAGTAATTATTTTTTATCGATTTACTTTTTTCGTTTAATATCTGTAAGTTTTAATTTTGCAAAGTTTAGCTTTTTCTTTTCTGTAAATAAAAAATTGGCATCTATATTTAACATTTAATAAATAAACATTTAACCATCGAAAAAACCAAATACCAAAAGTAACTCAAGTAAATAAACTTACTTTTTACTTATAGGAGGTGCAGTCGCAAGATTGGAATCGTTCTCTTTTTAAAGAAATTATATTAAAGGAAGAGGAACAAGAAACTAGTAGTAGAGATAGATGCCTTTTTATTTATTACATTAAATATTGAAAAACAATAAAAATAATTGGTAATTATTTAGAATCACGGCTTTGTAAATTTTAGAGATAAATGATTAATTCTTTTTGGAAAGGCTTTCATTCAGCTAGAAAATGAAAAATTAGGTGGAGGAGGATGAAAACGTTACTTGCAGGACGCCAGGCCTGGGAAACAAATTTTTTTTTGGTTTTTGACGTCTTACTTGATAGATATTAAAATTTTTTAAAAATGTTCTGCATTAAAGTTGTAGATCTTAATAAGATACACATTTTATAATACAAGCAATTTTTTCATAAATTGAGTATTTTTCAAGGAAAACACAAAAATCGGAAAATAACCATAGAAACATTTTAATGACGACGGGAGTCAAATTAACTTCCTAGATGGTACTAGAAGGTATTCAACTTAGACCAGACCCCCCTCCAACGTTTAAAAATGGCGTTTTGAAGGTGCATCCATAAAACATCACTCAAAGGCGGGCGAAGACCGCCGCTCCTGATTTCCTTTAACGTTTATTGCCGAAGGGAGTCAAATTAACTTTCTAGATGGTACTAGAAGGTATCCAACTTAGACCAGACCCCCCTCCAACGTTTAAAAAAGGGGTTTTGAAGGTGCATCCACAAAACATCGCTCAAAGGCAGGCGAAGCCCAGCGCTCCTGATTTCCTTCAACGTTTATTGCAGAAGGGAGTCAAATTAACTTTCTAGTTGGTACTACAAGATGTCTAACTTAGTCCAGACCCCTCTCCAACGGATATGACTCCCTTTCTGCATTAAAACGTTTCTATGGTTATTTTCCTTTTTTTGTGTTTTCTCGAAAAATACTCAATTTATGAAAAAATTGCATGTAACATAAATTGTGTATCTTAACAAGATCAACAACTTTTATGTAGAACATTTTTCAAAATTTTTAATATTTACCGAGTAAAACGTCAAGAACCAAAAAAAAATTTTTGTTTCCCAGCCCTGGCGTTAAAAAACGAACTGGAGGGGGTCTGGTCTAAGTTGAATACCTTCTAGTACCATCTAGGAAGTTAATTTGACTCCCGTCGTAATTAAAATGTTTCTATGGTTATTTTCCGTTTTTTGTGTTTTCCTTGAAAAATACTCAATTTATGAAAAAATTGCATGTAACATAAATTGTGTATCTTAACAAGATCAACAACTTTCATGTAGAACATTTTTCAAAATTTTTAATATTTACCGAGTAAAACGTCAAGAACCAAAAAAAAATTTTTGTTTCCCAGCCCTGGCGTTAAAAAATGAACTCGAAAAATTTTGATATTACAATACTTCCTCTATAGGAGGAAACAATACAATAATATGAAGAATATATATATATATATATATATATATATATATATATATATATAATTTTTTTAATAAAATTTTTATATTTATTAGGATTACAAAAAAAAATTATATATATATATATGAGATTTTTTCTAAAATTTTTATTATTTATTAGGATTATTATCGATTAAGATATGTATATTGTGACGTTGTAAAAATTTGATATTTTTTTACAATTCACAAAACCGTCAATTATTTCCTTTTTTTTAATAAAGTTCAATATTATTTAATTTTTAATATAGAAATAAAGTTTCTCTCTAGAACAATTCGAGATTCACAACTACGTTAAAATTTAGATTTAAACTAATAATTATTATTTTCTCCACAATTTGTATGTAAATTCGAGCCCACATGTCCTGGAAGGAAAACCGGAAGATTAGAAAATTTGGAATTTGATTTTTTTTGGATTTTTAATATCATACCTAACCTAAATGTTGGACCTTTGGATATTTTGATGAAATTATGAATTCACAAATTTATACTGCCTATTTTGCATTTATTTATTGGACTATGGATTATTCACTCTGACATACCCATGGATTTAATATATTTTGGAATGCCAATTACTTTTAAACACTGTTTCATTTTAAAGTAAATTTGACTTCATTCCCTGGTGGAATATTCAAGATTGCACAGTCCTTGGAAGGTTTCGCTATTCTTTTGAGCCTTTGCTCGGAACTCTTATTGCTTATTGCTGCGTGGCCTTGTTCATTCTAAAGACTAACTTATTATAAACTTTGTGTCTCGTTAGCTGTTGTTCATTTCGCCTGGTGGCCTTGTTTGATCGAAGTTAATTTTTATTCATTAAGTCCCGTAATTTTTTTTATTTATTGTCCCAAGAAAGGACTGGCGCCCACTCATACGTTTTGAAAAGAAAAGACCAATTCCCCTTTTGTAACCTCATTTTTTTTTATTTTGCATATAGACAAAAGTAAGGTTACAATTTTGGCGCCCAACGTGGGGGCACAGCCAATTAAAAATAAATTTCGAATTTTCTCATCTTTTGTAATTAATTAAAAATTTATATGATTTTCTTTTGGTCACATTCAATTAAAGGCAATTAAAAATAAAAATTTTTTTATATAACTGAATGACATTTGACTTTGTTTGGATTAATTCGAGATTCAACCTTTACACAATCTTTCATCATTCTGACTATTTTGACACGTCAAATTTCCTTTCCACCTAACCTCTAATTTTCTACTATTATTATTCTCTACGAATTAATTTAGAAATAATTTTATTCTGTCAATGGAATAAAGACAAAATCTTGTGCAACTGAGGTTATGTAATTCTTTGTTTATTTCTTTTCTTTTGAAACAGCATTTCATATTATTTTTGGAATCTCGATATATTTTCTAAAGTAATTTTGTTTTAGGGGAATTTATTTGAATTACTATTTGGATTTTATTTGGCTGAGATTTGTTAAATTCATTTAACAATGGCTTCAAACGATCCTCATGCGTGGATCTATGAATTAAACAATTATCAACTTGGTGATGAGTTGAGAGATAGAGGCTTGACTGCTGTCGGAGCCATTACTGCAAAACGAAATCGTCTTTTAAAATTTTTGCAACAAGAAGATTTAGTATCTTCAAATTTAAGACAAAGTTTAAATCTGTCAGAAAATCATGATGGACATGAATTAGAAAGTATTAGGATTCTTGATTCTAGGGAAAATGTTTCGAATTTTGAACGATCAAATTGTTCTGACATTAATAGGTTAGAAAATAACGAAAATTCTTCTCAATTGATTTCATTAAATGAAGGTTCGAACGAAGTACATTCCCCAACTAACGTCAATCAGAATAGGAATCCTCAAAGACTAATTGTTCGAGAAAATGTAAATTATAGATCTGAATATATCTATCCTAGAAATGATTCTTTTCATTCGAGTCATTTTGAAAAAAGAAATTATGAGAATTTTATTCCACCAAATCTAACTCTAAATAATATTGGAAATTCGGTTTCTAAGAATTATTTTATTGAAAATGAAAATAGACGTAGAGTAACATTTCAGCATCTAGATGGTATTTCAGAACCCCTTTTATCTAGACAAGATATTGTAGAAAGTAATTTAATTTCTACATCAGAAAATAATGGTCTCAAAAACAGTTCCGATTTTAATCAACATTAAGAAAATCGTAATAGGTCAAATTTTTCAAATGAATTTCGAGAAAGAAGTAGTTATCAGAATAGGAATGAATTTAGAGAGAAAAGTAGTTATCAGGATAGGAATGAATTTAGAGAGAAAAGTAGTTATCAGGATAGGAATGAATTCAGAGAGAAAAGTAGTTATCAGGACAAAAATGAATTTCAGAAAAGAACTAATCGGGATGGGAATGATTCTCGCTATAGAGAAAGAATTGTTGATGAATCTCGATATGATTTAAGATTTGATAACTCTAAGTATGACGATCGAAGATTCGATAATTCAAAATATGATGATCCTAGATTTAATAGTTCTAGTTATAATGATTCAGGATTTGATAATAATAGGGCAGATAAATTTCAAAATGATTTGAAGTATAATATTCCTCGTAAAAAATATTATGAACCGAAACAAAATTTACGAAATTCTTTTGATAGCGATTCTGATTTGAATTATGAGTATAACTCTCGTAGACAAGGTTTCTCAAATAGTTACAGAGGTTATCATAATTCAGCTGCTAAAACACTCGAAATCATGCAAAAATGGGGATTGAAATTTTCAGGCTCTAAATCTGAAGATCCAGAGGCATTCATCACAAAAATAGAAGATGGAAGAGATATTTTCCGTGTAGATGATTATACTTTAATTAAAGTAATACCTTTTCTTCTCTCGGGAATAGCTTCTAACTGGTTTTACGGAATGCGGAATAGTTGGAAAAATTTTACTGAATTCTCGAGAGCATTTAGATCACGTTTTGGAGATGTTGATTTCCAGTTTGAATTGCGGCAGGAAATCTGTAAGAGGACTCAAGGCGAATTTGAACGTGTCGCTGATTTCTTTACGTGTATGATATCTTATTTTGATCGTGTCGAACCACGTTTGTCAGAAAGTGAGGAAATTAGCTTCGTTCACAGAAACCTTCTTCCTAGATTTCAACTGGTTATTCCGAGATATTCTATTGTCAACCTCTCCCAATTTGAACAAATGGCAATTTCAATCGAGAAAAGTCATTTTGTTAGTAGATCATATAAACCTCCACCATTGCCTGAAAGATCTCTATTACCTGATCTTGCGTATAGAGAACCCCCTCGTAATAGAAATAAAGGTCAAAGGGAATTAGTTCATCTTTTGGATGAAGTGAATCTCGAAAATTATTCAAATTCTGATCAATTGGTAGATTTTGTTCTTTCTATTAAAGAAAATAATGTGTCGAAAAACACATCAAAATCACATCTTCAAAATTCACAGTCAAACTCGAAAAATGATAAATCTAAAAATAAAAATAATCCGAAAACTTCTGAAAAAGTTCAATCGTGAACAATCCTTTCGTTAATGTCGACGAGAAAAAGGAATCTCGAAAACTAATTTGTTGGAATTGTGATGAGCCTGGTCATAGATTTGATGAATGTAGTCAGCCTAGGAGAAAGTTTTGTTTTCGCTGTGGAATGAAGGATGTGATTCGAACCGAATGTCCTAAGTGTAAGGAAAACTAGAATTAGAGTCGTCTGATAGGGCGAATACGTCTCTAGATAACATTGTAAAGCCCTCAATTGATAAGTTTCCTGTAATTAAAAAGCGAAATAAATGTCGAAAATTAGTGGCTCTTAAATTAATCGAAATTTTGTATTTGGATTTGTCCTCTGATTTATCCGAATTTAATGGAGTATATATGCCTAAAGATTTCGATTTTACAATTTTCTGTGAAAATTGAAGATATTTCATAAATAATAATGAATTAGATAAAATTATAGATTGTGATTTTATTAGAATTAAATCGGAAAACGAAAATTTGAATTCTTTTGTAGACTCTTTTTCTAAAAATGAAAATGATCTAATTGATTTCTCCGAGAAATCTGAATTATAAAATCAGACTAAATTAGAAATTAATAAGGATGTGGATTCTCAATCGGAAACTCTTCTTGACGATGATATTAAATTTGATGAAAATAAAAATACGGAAAACAGAAAAATCGATAAATCTAATCTTTTCAATATTTTTGATGTCTTATATGTTCCCGAATATGTATGGTTCAGAACCTTTAATGTATGTTAATATTCATATCCTCGGAAATAAAGTAAAAGCACTAGTAGATAGCGGTGCTACTAGATCGTTTATAGGACAAAAGGGACTTGAATTGGCTAGTAAATTGGGACTAAAAGTGGAAGAAAGTTTTGGATTGGTTCAGATCGCGGATAGTTCAGTTCAAACTGTTTCGGAAGAAATAGTTATTCCAATGGAACTTGAAATAAAGGCTAGATTAATGAAAGTTAGAGTTCTCAATTCTTTACCTGTAGATTTTGTCATTGGTTTAGATTTTCTTAAAGTATTTGGAGTCTCGATAGATTATGAAGATAGAAAATGGATGTTTAATTCAAATCCTTTTAAGAAATTCAATTTCATTCTTGAAAATTCTAAACCGGAAGTATGTTGTGGGTTGAGTGAATTAACACCTAAAGAAGTTAAAGTTTTAGAAAAATTTATAGAGGAAAAGGTTCCGCATTGTGAGGAAAAACCCGGTCTCACGACTCTTTCAGAACATTATATTAACGTTAAAGGTCATCCACCAATAAAACAACGGTTTTACACAGTTTCGTCTAAAGTTTTACAACACATGTTAAAGGAAATCGATCAAATGTTGTTAGATGATATAATAGAACTCTCGAAAAGCGGATGGTCTAGTCCTATTGTTATGATTAGAAAATCTGATGGCACTTATCGCTTTTGTTTAGATTTCAGAAAACTAAACGCTGTAACCAAAAAAGACGCGTACCCCCTTCCTTAAAAAAAATATGGTTCTCGATAAATTAAGTAAAGCAAAATTTATATCTAAAATCGATATTCATAAAGGTTTCTTGAACGTTCTTCTCGAATTAAGTAGTGGAGAGAAAACTGCATTTTCAGTTCCCGGAAAAGGACATTTTCAATTCAAAAAAATGCCATTTGGCTTAACAAATGCACCCGCTACATTCCAACGTCTTATGGAAACCTTAATTACACCAGAAATGGAACCCCATGCCTTCGTTTATATGGACGATATAATTATAATTTCGGAAACTTTTGACGATCATTTAAAATGGCTAGAAAAGGTATTAGACGAAATCAGAAATGATAACTTGAAACTGAACGCTAGTAAATGTGAGTTTTGTTGCTCTCAAGTTAAATATTTAGGCTATATAGTCAATGAAAATGGTCTTGGTGTTGATCCCGACAAAGTTTCCTCGATTTTAGAATATCCAACCCCAACAAATGTTAAAGAAATCCGAAGATTTCTTGGCATGGCTTCCTGGTACAGACGATTTATTCCAAATTTTTCAATTATCGCAGCTCCTTTGAATTTATTGCTTAAGAAATCTCAAAAATGGATTTGGTCCGACGCTCAAAACTCGGCTTTTATTAAAATTAGGGATTGTTTAGTTAATGCACCGATTTTATCTTGTCCAATTTTTTATTACCCCTTTGAACTTCATACAGACGCGAGTACCTCTGGATTAGGCGCTGTCCTCGTACAAAAAATTGATAACCAAGAAAAAGTAGTTGCGTATGGCAGTCGTTCACTTCTGAATGCTGAAAAGAATTATACTACTTCGGAATTGGAATGTTTAGCAATAATTTGGGCAGTTAAAAAGTATAGGGAACATCTCGAAGGTTATCACTTCACAGTGGTTACAGATCATGCTAGTCTAAAATGGTTACAGAATCTCAAGAATCCCACCGGAAGATTGGCTCGTTGGTCTTTGTCATTAATGGAATATGATTTTGACATAATCCATAGAAAAGGTAAATTTCATTGTGTTCCCGATGCTCTATCTAGAATTTATGAAGTCCCGAAAGAAAGAATAAATTTAGTCAAAAATCCGAACGATTTATGGTATATTCGTCGTTTTATTTCTGTGAAAAATTATCCGGAAAGATATCCAAATTGGATTATCATAAATGAAAAGTTATATCATTATAAACCAAATCAAATTATTTCAGCCTTAGTAAGTGATTTGAACGCTTGGAAGTTGGTTCCAAATGATGATGAGCGAAATTCTATTTTTGTCGAATGTCATGACTCCGTACAGTCTAGTCATTTTGGTGTCGAGAAAACATTTAAAAGGATATCTCTATATTATTATTGGCCTGGATGTTTTCAAGATGTACAGAATTATATAAAAAGGTGTGAAGTATGTCAAATGTGTAAGGTTGACCAAAAGGCTCCACCTGGTTTTATGGGTCATAGAGTGATTGAAGAACCATGGGTTGTAGTAGCTGCGGATGTTATGGGTCCTTTTCTCCGTAGTAAATCTGGGCATCTTCATATTTTAATTTTTCAAGATTTATTCACAAAATAGGTAGAATGTATTCCATTTCGCATAGCTACTGGTAAAAAGGTTAAGGAATCTTTCCAAGAATTTATTATTAATAGATGGGGAACTCCTCAAGTTCTTCATACGGATAACGGAACTGAATTTATTAATAATATTTTGGAATCTCTAACAAATGAGTTTGGAATTGTTCATACTACTTCGCCTCCGTATCATCCACAATCTAACCCAGTGGAACGTGTTAATAGAATATTTAAAACAATGATTGTTTCGTATATAGGGAAAGACCATAGAACATGGGACGAACATCTGTCAGATTTTAGATTCGCCTATAATAGTTCTTATCACTCGTCTTTGAAAACTAGTCCTGCTTTCCATAACTTTGGTCGAGACCAATAGCCTATTAATTATTTAAACAAGTCAAAGGAAAATATTGATTTAAATATAAAGGAATCTTCAGTTGAGTCATGGGAAAATAGATAAAAAAAGATCGAAAATCTAAAGGATTGGATAATTCAAAATTTAGATGAATCTTTCGCTAAACAATCAAAATATTTCAATAATAAGAGACGTGAATTTAAATATAATATTGGTGATCTAGTTCTTACTCGTAATAGTGAGTTATCTTCAAAACTAAAACATGTCTCAGCCAAACTTAATCCTAAGTATATTGGTCCGTATAAGATTTTGAAAGTCCTATCTCCTACTGTTTACCTAATCTCCAATTTTGATGAAACTAAAAATTTCAAATCACATATACAAGACCTGAAACCTTATATTTGCTAATTATTATTATTTTTTTAATTTGTTTGTTTTAGAATAATAAAATTAATTTAGTTGCGGGAAAAATGCATAAATTACCGCCTATTATTGAATTATTGAAGTTAGAGGATTTCTCTGACTCCTCTGATACTTCGGATTCTTCTTCTACGACTTCTGATTCTTCTTCGGATTCCTCCGATTCTTTTTCTGTCGGACCTGCTGAAATATCCGATCAAGCTAAAGCAACTGTTCCTGCCGAAGTACCTATTATTATTGAGACACCTAAATCAGCCAAAGATCCGGAAAAAGCCGAAGTACCTGCAACACTTAACTTGGATGAGATATCGAATTCGAACGAGATAGCTGTAGAATCTGATTCTACTTCTACCGATTCTTCATCTGATAATGATGAATGTTTGGTAGCTTCTCCTGCCTCCAACGATCATTCTATTGATGCTAATTGTATAATTATGATTTATCCTCCTCCCCCGAATTATCCTAAATTACCTCTTGAAAATCCAATCCTCAAATGTAATTTTTTTACCCGGACAAAAAGCCTGTTTCTTTAATGAGTCTTCAAATTGACAGACCCAAAGAAGTTACAGACTTCATGTTATATTGGTATAACAAAAATGCATTTTATGGTTGTTGGCGTTGTATGAAAACGGACCATTTTATCAAATATTGCCCGGAACCGATTCTTATCCCGATTTGTTACAATTGTGGTTTGAAATACTATACCGTTGTAAATTGTCCAGTGTGTTCAGAGGAATACCATAAGTATGGTCCTTACACAAGACTCTACTAGTCAAAAGGAGCAAGATAAGGGACATTGATTAAAACTCTTTGTGATTTAAAGATGTTTAAAGATCTCATTTATCTACATTATTAATAATATTGACAATTTTCGCTTTTACTTTGAACTTTGTTTAATTCTAAGGTGTTTATCGCTCTGCCATTTAAATTAAGAAAGTATTAATTATTTTCTTTATTACTCAAATTTCCATTACTTTGTTTCATTTTGTTGTTTTGACGTTTAAAATTAATTTCTAAATTTACTATTATAAGAAATTTTATGTTTGGTTTCATAATACACGAAGTTTAAACATGTAAACAAAAAGTTTACCCTTTAGTAAACAATGCTTAACTAATTTTGATCTTTCTTATCATATTTCTCATTATTCGACAATCATTTATTTAGATGAATAGTTTTTAATCAGAAAATGTAAATGTTAAAAATGCCTTATTAAAATTCTTTTAATTAATTAATTTGAATTGAATGTTGGAATCTCGAAGTGTTGAGGTTTGAAAGTACCTTACAATTGTCGGAAAACTCTTACTGAAACGATTTTTTTTAACTTAATTATTGTTGTTCGTCGATCAATTAAAAAAAAATTAAACTTTTTTTTAGACCGTTGGTCTATTTAAAAAGGGGAGAGTTGTGACGTTGTAAAAATTTGATATTTTTTTACAATTCACAAAACCGTCAATTATTTCGTTTTTTTTAATAAAGTTAAATATTATTTCTTTTTGATATAGAAATAAAGTTTCTCTCTAGAACAATTCGAGATTCACAACTACGTTAAAATTTAGATTTAAACTAATAATTATTATTTTCTCCACAATTTGTATGTAAATTCGAGCCAACATGTCCTGAAACGAAAACCGGAAGATTAGAAAATTTGGAATTTGATTTTTTTTGGATTTTTAATATCATACCAAACCTAAATGTTGGACCTTTGGATATTTTGATGAAATTATGAATTCACAAATTTATACTGCCTATTTTGCATTTATTTATTGGACTATGGATTATTCACTCTGACGTACCCATGGATTTAATATATTTTGGAATGCCAATTACTCTTAAACACTGTTTCATTTTAAAGTAAATTTGACTTCATTCCCTGGTGGAATATTCAAGATTGCCCAGTCCTTGGAAGGTTTCGCTATTCTTTTGAGCCATTGCTCGGAACTCTTATTGCTGCGTGAAGACAAAGCCTGTATAATTTATTCGCATATATGGATAATCATGTCAGTTTGCGATTGAAGAATTTACCATGTTCTTTGGAATTACAACATTGGTTTCCAGTTTGTTAAATTATCGGAAGAGCACAATAGTGATCTAACATCTAGCGTCAAAATGAATTCAAGAAATTAATTTAATTATTGAGGAATGTCCTGAATCCAGATTTAGTCGAAGATTTGTTTATTATTGTCATTTTGAGGATTTAGGAATCACCACCTTGATTTTCCCGACCAATCAACGCTCAAGATTTCAAGATACCGTTTCAACCAATCAGGGCTCTGGTTCGACCAATCAGAATTCGTATTTATGTCGCGATTTGTGGATTTTTGTCGTTGAGGTTTAATATTCATTTTTTTGGGTTGGCAACGAGTTTCCTAGGGAATGAAAACAAACAAGTCTCCAGATTCATTCTAGAGAGAAACGTGCTGTCAACAAGACGTTAAAAAAATTAATTAATAAATTAATAAGAAAATAAAAGGAAATCTTGATATCGTGTCAAGGAGGGCCGCGTCTTTATCGTCTTCCCCTTTAGAAACTTTTCACCAACGTTCAGAATATTTTTTTTCTTTTGGTAAGAGTCGTCTGCAAAGATTTTTGGTATTTATAAACATTCGATACTTTGACTTTTCCTATTCAATTTAAATTGTTTGTCTTAAAATGATTGAGAATTAACTATATTTTCCTTTCCTTTTTTTGTGGATCTCGAATTATCTTAAACATTGTCTTTATATTAAATTGTCATTAACCTTTTTTTTATTTCATGTCGATTTGTTAAATTTATATTTATCTAGAAGACAATTTTTTGTGTGTTAATTAAATTAAATTCAAATGTCTATTTGAGTAACTTAAACAGAATAAATTAACATTGTTTTGTATAATGAATTTTGTTTATTTCGAGTGAATTTCAATTTTACTTTCTTTTATATTATAAAATTGGCTAAACGTCCACTCCCCTCTACCATCATCCCGCAAGGAGACTGCGGCTAGTCAACGGAATATAGGTGAATTGTTTCTTTTCTGTATATTTTTTTTGTAATAAGTTTGACAGTCATAGAATGATTAGCCTGGTGGCCTTGTTCATTCTAAAGACTAACTTATTATAAACTTTGTGTCTCGTTAGCTGTTGTTCATTTCGCCTGGTGGCCTTGTTTGATCGAACTTAACTTTTGTTTATTAAGTCCCGTAATTTTTTTTATTTATTGTCCCAAGAAAGGACTGGCGCCCACTCATACGTTTTGAAAAGAAAAGATCAATTCACCTTTTGTAACCTCATTTTTTTTATTTTGCATATAGATAAAAGTAAGGTTACAATATATTATATTATAAACTATGTATGTGTATGTGGGTAAGTCCACTGACTTTCGTCTGGGGAGTGTTGCAGCTATATTTTTAAAAAATCTGGTTTTCAAATATACATATAAAACTAGAAGACTTCCCGAGTCAATCAATCATAATATTATGCTATAAATTTTATTTATATAGATTTTATGATTAATCAAAAGTTGGACGTTCCCAGAGTAATTTTTTAACCTTAAATTTTACACCTTTTTAAAAATCGTTTTTTTCCTTAAAATATTTAATGGCATATAACAGAACTTACCAAAACGATAAACAATTTGATGCAGAATCAGAAAACGACAAAATTTTTATTGAAATATATTATTTTGAATTAATTAAACGAAATTTCAAAACATTGTCGTGAAAAAATTTCTCGATATTTTAATGTCTATAACTTTTTTCTCAGTGCTCCAAAAAATCATGTCTTTTTTGTGTTTCACATCGCTCTGTTTTAATAATTCAAATTTGATGGAAATTGTTGCAAGTTGATTAAAGTTTAAGAATGAATATAAATGATTGTATCAGAAATTGTGATTTTTTGCTAAATAAATAAAATAAATAAAATAAATAAAATAAATAAAATAAATAAAATAAATAAAATAAATAAAATAAATAAAATAAATAAAATAAATAAAATAAATAAAATAAATAAAATAAATAAAATAAATAAAATAAATAAAATAAATAAAATAAATAAAATAAATAAAATAAATAAAATAAATAAAATAAATAAAATAAATAAAATAAATAAAATAAATAAAATAAATAAAATAAATAAAATAAATAAAATAAATAAAATAAATAAAATAAATAAAATAAATAAAATAAATAAAATAAATAAAATAAATAAAATAAATAAAATAAATAAAATAAATAAAATAAATAAAATAAATTTTTTTATTTAAAATATAATATATTGCGTCTATGAAAATTAATTTTTAGTAAATTTATATATATATATATATATATATATATATATATATATATATATATATATATAATTTCGTATTATTTATATTTATTGTTTATAAATTATTTCTTTATTGAAGTAGATCGTAGAAACAAATGAAAAAACTGAAACTATCAATTTGTTGATAAATGTCAGAAATTCGTTCAAAAATGCAGTGCTCCGCTGGAAAGTTTTTAAGTGAAAATTGTAACGATACATCAAAAACTCCTTTTTAAAATGTGAGAGAATTAACAAACCATGATCAGAAGTTGATAGAATTAAGAATAAGTAGCAGTACAAGTGATATTGGTAATTACCATGAGTATCGATATTTAAAATATTACTCAAATTATTTTGGAAATGTTTGATGTGATCCCTTTAACGTTCATAAAGATTGCATTAAAAAATCCTTAATAATCATGAGCTTAATATTTGTTGAGGATCACAAAGACTTGAAACTTATCCCAGGAAAAGCATTGTGCATTTCATGCCTAAAACAAACCACTCACCAAAAAGAAAATGATTTATTTACAGAAGATCCGTTATTTATTTTAGACCAAGAAAGAAATACACAAGCAAATGAATTATTAGAATTATAATTATTAGAATTATTAATTAATTAATTATTAATTATTAATTATTAGAATCACTAGGAATTGAAAAGAATAAAATATGTAAGTTAAATATTAATTAAAGAGGCAAACTAGTTGAAAACACTTTGAAAAAAAATCAGATTACATCAAAAGTGAACGAAAGTTTTGAAATGGAGATATGTAATTCATCAACTAGACAAGAGGATTCAATACTGGCACAAGATTATCGTTTGTTAAATCAATGATCTGAAAATAAAAATTAAAAGTTGCAATAAAGCCTTAGACAAAATAAGACTTTTAAGTTTAACACCTCGATCATGGTCAATATCGAGAATAAGCTCTGAATTTGAAGTAAGTGAATATTTGTCAAAAAACCAAAAAATTTAGTGACACAATTTGGAATTTTACCAGAAATTAATTATAATCAGCATTCAGGAATTACATTTGAAGAAAAGGAAATAGTTCAGAAATTTTATGAAGACGATGAAAATAGTAGAATGTGTCCGGATATGAAAGAGTGTATATCAATTCGAGTTAATGATTCTGAAAAAGAAAGGAAACAGAAAAGATTGCTTTCACTTAATATAAAACATTTACATGGAAATTTTCTAGAAATCTATCTCCAGTTGAAGATAGGATTGTCAAAATTCGCCGAACTTCGTCCAAAGTGGTGTATTGTGGCGGGTTCAAGTGGGACTCATTCAGTGTGTGTTTGCAAATCACATGAGAATGTACGTTTGATGTTGCAGCCATTGAAAATAAATTATTCTATAGAAGATATTTTGATAATGACAGTTTGTGACGTTAATAAAGAAAACTGTATGTTGAATACTTGTTTAGAATGTCCTGGATTTGACCAAATTAAAAATTTACTTCTGCAATCTACTGATGAGGATTTATGCATTACTTACAAACAATGGGCATCTGTTGATAGGTGTAATTTTGTTCCAATCAATCAAGAACAAGGCGATTTTATAGAATTGTTTATCGAAAAATTAAAAAGTTTAAGAGTTCACCATTATATAGCAAGATCGCAAAGTAGTTACCTCAAAATTAAAAAAGAAAATTAAAAAATAACTGTTGAGTGATTTTATGCTGATTTCGCTCAAAATTTCTAGTTCATTATTCAAGATTCAATTCAAAGCCAGTATTGGGTCAATAATCAGGCAACATTACACCCATACGTAGTTTACTACAAAGATGATGATGAAAATTTGTGTTCAAAAAGTTTTTGTATTTTGTCTAACACTAAACATCATAATGCAACAACCGTTTATGCTTTTCAGGTAATGTTTTATAAGTATTGTGTAAGTGTTTTGTGTTAAAAAAGTTTTTGTATTTTGTCTAACACTAAATATCATAATGTTGTGTAAGTGTTTTCCAAATATTAAAAAGGTCCACTATTTCACTAATGGCGCTCCAAGTCAACACAAAAGTAAAAATCACTTCATCAACTTAGCATATCACGAATCTGATTTTAAAATAAAAGTAGAATGAAATTTCTTTGCAACGGCGCACGGAAAAAGTGAATGTGACGGAATAGGAGGAACAATTAAGAGACTTGTTCGAAAAGCGTCTTTACAAAACATTAATAGAAAAACAATAAATAGTGTCGATGAAATGTTTACTTTATGCCAAAATAATATAAAAGGAATCAACTTTATAAAGGTAGAAGAAGATTGTATAAATGGAATTTCTTTGAAGTTGACAGAACGATTTTTGAAAGCAAAAACCATTCAAGGTAGCCGAGATGACCATCGTTTGGTTCCACACTCAAAATTTAAAATCAAAATGTACAAAACTTCTAACTCTTTACAATTCAGAATTGAAGACATTCAAGAATTACCAAGTAATTCAAAAACTGTCAAAAAATATAAAAAGAAGAAAGACAACAAAAACCAGATTCAAGGACAAAATCAAAAAATTAAAATAAATTATTGATCTCCTATATTTTAATAATTCTTCTTTTAAAACATAAAAAGTTCCCATAAACGGTCAAAAAATATGTCATTTTGTATTCCATAATATATTTGTTATTATATTTATTATGTTCATATCCTTAATTTTATTTATTTTATTTATTTTATTTATTTTATTTATTTTATTTATTTTATTTATTTTATTTATTTTATTTATTTTATTTATTTTATTTATTTTATTTATTTTATTTAATTTATTTATTTTATTTATTTTATTTATTTTATTTATTTTATTTATTTTATTTATTTTATTTATTTTATTTATTTTATTTATTTTATTTATTTTATTTATTTTATTTATTTTATTTATTTTATTTATTTTATTTATTTTATTTATTTTATTTATTTTATTTATTTTATTTATTTTATTTATTTTATTTATTTTATTTATTTTATTTATTTTATTTATTTTATTTATTTTATTTATTTTATTTATTTTATTTATTTTATTTATTTTATTTATTTTATTTATTTTATTTATTTTATTTATTTTATTTATTTTATTTATTTTATTTATTTTATTTATTTTATTTATTTTATTTATTTTATTTATTTTATTTATTTTATTTATTTTATTTATTTTATTTATTTAGCAAAAAATCACAATTTCTGATACAATCATTTATATTCATTCTTAAACTTTAATCAACTTGCAACAATTTCCATCAAATTTGAATTATTAAAACAGAGCGATGTGAAACACAAAAAAGACATGATTTTTTGGAGCACTGAGAAAAAAGTTATAGACATTAAAATATCGAGAAATTTTTTCACGACAATGTTTTGAAATTTCGTTTAATTAATTCAAAATAATATATTTCAATAAAAATTTTGTCGTTTTCTGATTCTGCATCAAATTGTTTATCGTTTTGGTAAGTTCTGTTATATGCCATTAAATATTTTAAGGAAAAAAACGATTTTTAAAAAGGTGTAAAATTTAAGGTTAAAAAATTACTCTGGGAACGTCCAACTTTTGATTAATCATAAAATCTATATAAATAAAATTTATAGCATAATATTATGATTGATTGACTCGGGAAGTCTTCTAGTTTTATATGTATATTTGAAAACCAGATTTTTTAAAAATATAGCTGCAACACTCCCCAGACGAAAGTCAGTGGACTTACCCATGTGTAAACATCACATTTTCATAAATATCATCAAATTATAAAGAGCTCTTAATCTCTTTAACCTTTAATTTAAAAGCTCTTTTTAATCATTTATCTCTAAAATGCGCAAAAGCCGTGATTCTAAATAATTACCAAATAAATTATTGGATTTGTTTATTTAGTCAACTTGAAAGGAGAAAAAATTACAAATATTTCTTTCCACACTTCCTGCCTTCTTGAACACCACATCAACTGAGCGCATTAAAACTTTTTAGACAAATCGAGCAGATTGGTATTTTTATACAATTATTACTCAGAACACTCGTACGCAATCTCGATAAAACTTTGTAGGAAAATTGCATTCGATAATAGGTGTGTTAGGAACCAATCGTAAACCAATAGTAAATTTTTGAAAAGCTGTCCTTTGCTGCCACTTCAATATAAGTAAAAATCGAATCATTTTGCGAATCGATTCTTGAGAATAATATAAAATTGTTGTTAAAAAATCAATGTTATATTTTTGGTTGTTCAGTATGATTAATAAAATTAATCCTCTAAATGTTTTTTATATTTAACTTAATTTTGTATTTGTACGATATAAATATAAAAATAATAGTAATAAACAAATTTGTTTTAAGAAACGTTAATAAAAAAAGTATTTTTAAAAATTACGTAACAATAATTATTGTTACGTAATTTTTAAAAATATTTTTTTATTATAATAGGGGGATGTAGAACGATTTTGTTACAACTTGTTACATAAGGGGAGGGGAAGTTGAAAATTGCACTAAAAACGTGTTGCGCAATTTATGGACAGCCCAATTCATTTCACATACAATCCCTATACTTTTGAAATACCCTGAATATTCGAAAAAGTAGAAAAAGAAAGATTTTTCTCTTCTCACGCCTTTCCCATACCCTTCTTATTCAATCTCCATTTAAAATATCAACATAGAGGTAATATAAAAATCTCTCCTTTTCCATACATTTCCCATACAATACTCCTGATTTTAATATGCCCTGAATATTCAAAAAATCAGAAAAATAATTATTAAAATTCTCCGATTGTTAAAAGAGTTAGAAAAATAAAATTTTTTCTCTTCATATACAATCCCTATACTTTTATTATACTTTGAGTTGTCTAAAAATACGAAAAGAGATCTTCCTTTCTTCCCATCCAATCTCCATATTTTTGACATGCTCCAAAAATTCGAAAAATTGGAAAAATAAGAATTTTGCTGTTCCCATACAATGCTCATACTTTTGCCATGTGTCGATATTCCAAAAATATAATTAGAAATTTTTTTTTCTTTATATAGAATTTTTAAAGAACATTTTTATTTTAAAGTATGGGAAATTGCCACAAGCAATACTTTCATAGCTTTTTCCTACACCTAGTTTGGTATTTTCCATACTTTTTTCTAGATTTCTCCTAAACTTTTTTGTTAATTTAAAAACATCTTCATATTATTGTATTGCTTCCTCCAATAGAAGAAGTATTGTAATATCAAAATTTTTCGAGTTCGATTTTTTAACAGATCTTTATGTTATTTGATCTCAGGAGTTTAAAAATAACAGTTTTAAAAAATGTCTTTCCGTATGTGTATGTATAAACATCACATTTTCATAAGGGACGTTCCACGTCAACAGAAACAGAGCTGTGGCCAAAAATTGGTGCAATGAAAAAAGACGTTCAAGGGTTTAAAAAATACGTACACTCGTGTACTTTTAATAACAGGTGGGCGTTTTTGAAAATCCAATATGGCGGCTTAATTACAAGCGAAGAAAGTCAACAAAATCACAAATCGACAAATAATATCGTTAATAAAAATTACAAAATCCATGGAAAAAAATTAAACGAAACTTTTTTAAACGTTTCAGGGGTCGCTTAATACAAACCCGAAGTCAGATTTTGATTAGAGTTAAAAAATTTAAAATGGCGGAAGCAAAATGGTGGACAAATTTTAAAACTCTTTAAAATCGCTCAAAAATGGTTACTCGGGGGTTTTCAAGGTCGCTGACTTCTAATATGACCTAAGTTTTTAAAAATTAAAAATGGCGGATACAATATGGCAGTCAATTTTTCGAAAATTCATTTAATTCGTTCAAAACTTGCCCTATGGGGGTTTTTTAAGTCGCTGATTACAAATATGACCTTAGTTTTTGAAAATTCAAAATGGCGGATCCAGTATGACTGTTGATTTAATTAAAATTTATCAAATTTGTTCGAAAATTTACTTTTAGTGTTTTTATATGTTGCTGAGTACTGATTCATGGGTTTTCTATTAATATACTAAACTGGATTATAATTTGTCTTTCAAGATTTTGAAGATTGCTTTTTACAAATATTTATTCAAAAATAGGAAATTTAAAGTGTCTGATTAATTTTAAACCCCTTAATTATGGTTTACGCTCAAAGGTGTGGTTGCGTTTGAGTACCTTAACCCATTAACGCCTGAATGCACTGAATTTTTAGTCTGACTTCAAACTTAAATATTTTCTAAGAAACTTATTATTTTTTTTTCGACAAATAATTTCTTTTTGCATTAAAGTGTCCTCTATCCGAATATGATATTAGAAAATTAATAGAAAATTGTTTAACAATATTTTTTTGCATATAATTAAAAAATTGCATGATTTTTTAAATGTTTTTTATTACAAATTCTTAAATTTTTAAGTCAAAATTTTTTTTTTACATCCAATATTACCATAAATAGTGCACTCGATTGTTATGCTTTCAAAAAATATATTGACTTTTTAAATTTAAACATTTGATTTTTCATAATGGCGCCTAAAAACTAATTTATTTTTGAAAATTTGAAATTTGATGCTCGATATACATTTTTTTTAAACTGTGGCTTGAAAATGTTTAGTCGGGGGTTTTCGGGGTCTCTGATTACGATTTTGATATTAGTTTTTCAAAATTCAAAATGGCGGATCCAATATGTCGGTCAAAAATTTCAAAATTTGGTTGGATTCTTTTACAAATCCGTATTCGGGGGTTTTTAGGGTCGCTCAATACGAATTTAATATTAGCTTTTTAAAAATAAAAATGGCGGATCTAATATTAGGAAAAAAAAGAAAATTCCACTTACCTTTGAAAAAACGAAAAATTCGTATGATTTGAAGAACAACAGATTTTTACTTATTTGTATTTCATAACGCATTTACATAGCGGGAGAAATACATCTCTACCACCTGGTGGAAGAAAAGAGAATTATAACGAAAAATGTGCGAATTTCTCAAAATGATAAAAACTTTACATGTAAAAGAGTGCAGACAAAAAATTTAATTAATATCAAACAATTAATTTGTCGTCATTAACATTAAAAAATCCTTGTTACTAATAAATAGTTATTAATTTTTATTGTTATATTTACTTTTATAATTTTTTCATTATTTTTTTATAATTCAAATATTTTATTAAATAAATATAATAAAATGTAATAATTATTAGCATAATAATTGCATAATATTAGATCCGCCATTTTGATTTTTAAAAAACTGAAATCCTTTTTATAATTAATCAGCGACGCCGAAAAATCCTGGAGTAAGGATTTAAAAAAAATCCCACAGAATTTTCAAAATTTTGTCCACAATATTACATCCGCTATTTTGAATTTTGGAAAAATAATATCAGATTTACGACGTGCGACACCAAAAACCTCCGAATACTAATTTATAAAAGAATCCAACCAAATTTTGAAATTTTTGTTTGCCATATTGGATCCGCCATTTTGAATTTTGAAAAACTAATATCAAAATCGTAATCAGAGACCCCGAAAACCCCCGACTAAACATTTTCAAGCCACAGTTTAAAAAAAATGTATATCGAGCATCAAATTTCAAATTTTCAAAAATAAATTAGTTTTTAGGCGCCATTTTGAAAAATCGAATGTTTAAATTTAAAAAATCAATATATTTTTTGAAAGTATAACAATCGAGTGCACGATTTATGGAAATATTAGATGTCAAAAAAATTTTTTGACTTAAAAATTTAAGAATTTGTAATAAAAAACCTTCAAAAAATCATGCAATTTTTTAATTATATGCAAAAAAATATTGTTAAACAATTTTTTATTAATTTTCTAATATCATATTCGGATAGAGGACACTTTAATGCAAAAAGAAATTATTTGTCGAAGAGAAAATAATATTTTTATTAGAAAATATTTAAGATTGAAGTCAGACTAAAAATTCAGTGCATTCAGGCGTTAATGGGTTAAAACAGTTTAAGTTGGCTAAATTTTTCTTAAACTTTTCTGTCGTTTTGGATTGAATTCTAATTTTTCTAATTTCATTTTAAATTTTTGAATTCGACTACATATTATTTTAGTATTTTAGTATATTAATAGGAAACCCATGAATCAGTACTCAGCAACATATAGAAACCCTAAAAGGAAATTTTCGAACAAATTTGATAAATTTTTAATAAAATCAACAGCCAAATTGGATCCGTCATTTTGAATTTTTAGAAACTAAGGTCATATTTGTAATTAGCGACCTATAAAAACCCCAAAAGAGAGTTAGAATTCCTGAAAGGAGCCAAACACAACCTTTTAATTTTTTTTCGTACTAATGTGGTTATTTTAATTGTATTTTATATAAGAAATCATACTACCAAAGGAGTTTGCAAAAAAAATTTTTTTGTTAATGTTATTAACTATTGAAAATTTTGAACGTGTTCAATTGAAAAATGAATTTCTCAAAAACGTTCGTGAGCGTGTTATTGTTTCTTATCGCTGAAACGACTGCGCTTCTCAAACACTACATTTATGTTCGAAATAAATTTATTTTAATGTAATTTTTACTTTTAATTTTTTTAATGGAACATTTAATTAATTCTTTTTGTTGAATGGTAATTACAGATGTGTTGCATAAATTGTTAAAATATCGAATTAAATTATCGAAATTAAAATAAAAATGAGCGAACTAGAGTGAAAGGACATATTTGTAATCAGCGACCTAAAGAAACCCCATAGAACAAGTTTTAAACGAATTAAATGAATTTTCAAAAAATTGGCCGCCATATTGGATCCGCCATTTTGAATTTTCAAAAACTAAGGTCATATTTGTAATCAGCGACCTAAAAAACCCCTATAGGGCAAGTTTTGAACGAATTAAATGAATTTTCGAAAAATTGACTGCCATATTGGATCCGCCATTTTTAATTTTTAAAAACTTAGGTCATATTAGTAGTCAGCGACCTTGAAAACCCCCCGAGTAACCATTTTTGAGCGATTTTAAAGAGTTTTAAAATTTGTCCACCATTTTGCTTCCGCCATTTTAAATTTTTTAACTCTAATCAAAATCTGACTTCGGGTTTGTATTAAGCGACCCCTGAAACGTTTAAAAAAGTTTCGTTTAATTTTTTTCCATGGATTTTGTAATTTTTATTAACGATATTATTTGTCGATTTGTGATTTTGTTGACTTTCTTCGCTTGTAATTAAGACGCCATATTAGATTTTTAAAAACGCCCACCTGTTATTAAAAGTACACGAGTGTACGTATTTTTTAAGCCCTTAAACGTCTTTTTTCATTGCGCCAATTTTTGGCCACAGCTCTGTTTCTGTTGACGTGGAACGTCCCATAAATATCACCAAATTATAAAGAGCTCTTGGGCTGTATTTTTTTTAAATTATAGGTCTCACCTGCGGACATAAAATCAGAGTACTTTGAGATAGATTAATAAAGTTTTTTTTGTTTGTTTTTGTAGAGTTTTTTAGACGCATCTTTTGAGCCCTTAATAAACATTTGTCGTCCATATTCACCGGAGATATTAAACTTTTAAAAATCAAAAATTTTGGAAAATAAGACTTTATTGAAAACTTTGTTGAAAAATGTAGAAATCACTTTAAAACTATAGTTACCAACTTATAGAGCATTAATAAACGCTTCGATTGACCTATTTTTGAAGCTCATTCAATTAGAAATAAAGAAGTTATTGATACTTTAAAAAACAGAAATTGTGATAGATATTTTTTTAAGTGAAAGTATTAAATAAAGAGAAAAAAATATTACAGCAATTGAATATTATTGTTCAAAATTTATACTTTATTGTTATTAACATCTCTGTGAGGAAGTAAAGTCTTCATGAAATGAACACAACGAGATTTACGAAAACAAATGAAATGAGCACAAAAAAATTAAAATGTTCTCACCTCTTATTTATCATCAACATTTTTTTGTGTCAATTAAAGATCCAAATTTTGTTAAATACTTAAATTTTTTTGGTTCGACAACAATTCTGAATTTGTCCATTATAATTATATATAATTATATTAAATTCGTAAATTTCCTTCCGGTTGAATTACTTTTTAATTTTAATGGAATTTTTAAATATCAAAACTGTTTTTCATAATGAAAAAAAAATTTGATACAATTTATTCAAAAAACTAATGTAACATGGAAAGTTACGACAAGCATGTCATACAAGGTTGTATTAACTTGGCATTAAGCTTACATATCTTACGAACCTGGAATTCTGTTCAACATACAAATAAGCTTGGATAAGTAGAAAAATTGACCCTTGCAGAATATTTTCTACAAAGTTTTACCATAAACTTACCAAACCTGCATTGCAAGATTGCCGCAAGATTACGTGCTGCAAAAATTTAAATCTAAAAACAAATTTTATTTAATATAAATTTAATAAGAAGCAGCGGTCCTGTGGGCTGCAGGGAGGTGGGTAGATGGCGTCTCCTAAAGAAATTGGTGAGAAGCCCCCTCCTAAGTATGATTAGGGACAGAACTGTCCCTTTGTACCTCTTCGACAAAAAGTATAACATTAATATACCTAGTAGAGAAGATTGGATAAATGGACTGACAAATATTCCAGCTGATAGTGAAGTTTGGTACACAGATGGATCAAAAAGCGGGAATGGAGTTGGTGCAGGAATCTATCATGTAACCTCTCAAGTGGGACACTCTTTTAAGTTAGGGACCACTGTTACTGTGTTACAAGCCGAAATTGTGGCGATACTTTATGATTCTGTTGAAGCCTTGAAAAATTGTCACGACAAAGATATTTTTATTCTTTCGGATAGCAAGAAAGCTATTTTCTCCTTGAAACGATACGTATCAACATCACGGCTGGTCGGTGACTGTCATGAGGCATTTAACAAACGAGCTGAAATTAACCGCGTTACCCTTCTCTGGATCCCTGGTCACAGTGGATTCGCATAAAACGATAGGGCGGATGAGCTAGCCAAAGAAGGGGCTAGAAACCAACTTATTGGGCCCGAACCGCCCATTGGTGTTTCCAATAAATGCCTGACACTGGGAATTAAACAGTGGATAGCTGCGGAACACCAAAGGGAGAGGTGGGCAACTAAGGGCTGTAGACAAGCCAAGGTACACATGGGAACTAGTATTAACCCTATGAGGAAAGCGGAATTCTGCAAATTAAATAGGAAAGAGGCAAAGAGCATAACAGGGCTATTAACTGGCCATGGTACCGGTACTGCTGTGCACATTCAATACGTTGTTGTCGGTGGTCATTACTTAACTGGAATTTAAAAGCAGGACGACGGCTCCTAATTTTTACTTTATTTAATCGTCTTCTAATTGTATCCCTATCAACATCGGCATTCACCACATTGAAAAATTTTGCTGTGGAAAAGAATAGCTGTTTTTTCTTGGGGGATGATTAAATTTTCTGTGGTCCCTCAATGAAGCTAGCCCACCTCGTGCATATCTATTTATCCATAATCTCACAGTATTCATTGAACACCCAACATTAACAGAGATTTTCCTAATGTCGCATCCTGCAAGGTGCATTCCCACAATGACACTCCGACTTGCTTCTATATATATAGGGCATATCTATAGAATTAATGTTAGAATTTATTCGCTGACTGAAAATTTTAAATATGAAGATTTCGACTATATCAGCAGATAGTGACATCTATTAGATGTCATTGAGTTATACCTTATATACAATTGGTTAAAAATTTGGGGGTTATTTTTGATCCAACTCTTTCTTGGGAAAAACATGTGGGCCACATATGTAGAAATGTTTATGCAACATTGCAACAATTTAAATCAAATAGAAAAGCACTTTCTACTAAATTGAAAACCCAACTTGTTTCTTCTCTAATATTACCTCATTTTGACTATTGTTGTGCAGTCTATAACGATCTGACAGATGAACTCAATGATAAGCTAGAGAAACTTCTTAATTCATGTATAAGGTTTATTTTTAATTTGAAAAGAGATAAGCGTATTTCTCCTTATCGTGAAAGACTGGGATGGTTAACTGTTAAAAATAGACGACATTGTCTATTGGATGTTTAACATATGTTATTTTAAATATACATTTGATAGTTTCACAAAATTAAAATATGTTTTTCTACTTATATAGATTCACTTTTGATTGTATGTATTGTTGTTTTGTATTATTATTTTGACTACATAAATGTTATTCTATGTTAAAGCACTGCGTATTTTTAAAACTTTAATTTTAATATCTTTGGACTTTTATAACTTCTATAACTGCAGAGTCTTTTTCGTTTGTATGTTGTGTGCTTTACTATTCTTTTATTTTTTTTGAAGATTCGTTAAAAGTCAATATTTCTATCTTCATCATTGTTATGCAACTTTTGATTAAGATTAAATTATGAATGTTTACTATATGAATAATGCATATTATGTATTTTATTGTACTTTAAAAATTGTTCTCATGGTTTTCCTAGAACAAAATAAAGGAAATTCTAATTCATTTGAACTCTTTGTTTTAGAGTTAGGTGTTACATATGATAATTACTTCGATATGGTTGTCGATAAGTAAATAATTTTTAAAATTAATTTTGATCTGAAAAAATAAGCTGCGTGAACGAATGCACTGTGCATCTGTGAGGACTCGAACCCCAGTTCATAGCTGCCTGTTGCGGGACCTACGCCTATCAATGCACCTTGCCAACACAGCCTGGACGTACACGCTTCTTATATTCTCAGATCAAGCCCATCACTAGTCAACAGCTATATAGTTAATGTTAGAATTTATTCGCTGACTGAAAATTTGAAATATGAAAATTTCGACTATATCAGTCGACTATATTTCGACTATATTTTCATATCTATAGAACTTTTTAAAATTTTAAGTATTGAAAAAAATTTCTTTTTTCAAGGCACATTCTTGAAACTAATTTTATTGTCTTACGTATTGATAAAATAATAGGAAAAACCTTGCAATACTCATTTCTAAACATTGTTAATCCCCTGTCTATAAATTTAACCCCAAGAAAATGATCCAAATTGCATAGCTTTCTCACATAGTCGGATTTTTACATCAATCAGTATCTAGAGGTATTTGGGGTCGCTGATTACAAATATGATATTAGTTTTTGAAAATTCAAAATGGCGGATCCAATATGGTGGACGCAAATTCAAAAAGGTTTAGGATTTTCACAGAATTGTATATCCAGGGGTTTTTGGAGTTGCTGATTATTAGTGCTGCCTACGAGACAAGACGATACGAGATTTTATGTAGTATCGTCTCGGTCTCGTTAAATATTGTAATTTTAAGTATCGGTATCGCCAAACATAGTCTCGATATCGTCTCGCTGTCTCGCGAGACTTCAGTTAAGTCGAAGTACATGCATTGAAAAATCGAAATCAAATTTTTTAGTTTTTCATTTTATAGATAAACTATCGAAAAACTATCAAAAACGAAACAAATTTTTATTTATAGAATTAACAATCCCTGTAAGTATTACATTCGATACTGAAACCAACCAAACACTGAAAAAAAATGATAATGTCAATTTCAGGAATGGCAAGCGTAGCCGATATCCGAAAAAACAGAAATTTTTGAAAAACCGAAAACTAGAAACCGAAAAAAATTATCTAAAACAGAAAACCGAAACCCGTATTATAAAAATTTAAAACCTTTTATTTCAAAACCTAAGCTTCGTTTTTTCGGTTTTTAATATAAAATTAAAACTGAATATTACACGAAAATTAAAATCTTTTGGTACAAAAAAATAAATGAAAAAGATATATTAAAGTCTGGTATGTCTAATGTTGTAAATAATAAGTAGAGGAACCAATTATGCAGATTACAAATAATTAATCACCCCTTTAACGACGAGATGTGCTGCTTTTCAACATGAATTTCAAACGTCTATACTTAGTAGAAAGAAGCCATAAAATTGTTTAAAAATCCATATCCTACTATTTTAGGGGTCGCTCTTTCGAATGGCGTGGTCAAAATTTTCAAACAATGATATTAAACTCTTCTTTTTTCAAAAATACTCAAAAATGTAAGTTTTTTTAATGCAATTTTTTTAAAAAGAATTTTTTTCTCCGCCATAACATTTTTTAAATAGAACAAAAAGTATCAAAAACGTGTTCCTAATAGTTAAACTTAAAAAATATCAATTTCTAATTTTTATTTTTTTCGATTTTAAATTTAAAATGGCGCTTGAAGGACAAAAAATTTTACGTAAGGTTATAAACTTTTTCAAAATTGCTCAAATCTAATTGAAACTCGTTACTCGGAGGTTTTTGGGGTCTCTGATCACGAATCTGAAGTCATATTAAAAAAATTCAAAATGGCGGATACAATATGGCGGTCGAATTTTGTTAAACTCATTTAATTCAGTTAAAACTCGTTACTCGGAGGTTTTTTGGGTAACTAACTGATCACGAACCTGAAGTCATATTCAAAAAATTGAAAATGTCGGATCCAAAATAGCAGCTTAGTTTTCCAAAATTACTGAGATTTGGATGAAATTTGTTACTCTGGTGTTTTCGGGGTCGCAGATTTTGAATATGAAGTCGCTTTTAGCCTTTAAATAATTAAAGTTACCCGATTTTCACCAAGAGGAGGTTCGCGATGTAGAGAATCATTTATTTTACATTTTCAGTGACTTAATTTTTTTTTGTTTTTGTTTGTTTTTTTAATTTTTTATTTTACTTCTTTTAACTTTTTATTAAAAACTGTTAATTTGTATTTTGCGCTTTTTTGAAGCAATTCTCACAATAATATAACTTGCATGTTTTGCAGTGTTTCCTTGTTCGGAAAAATAAATTCCAAAATTTTTGGCTATGTGCATCAGTTCGGCTATGTGCTTCAGCAAAAATTATTTAAACAAAGTAAGAACTGGAAAAGTAAAAAAATGATTCCCTATATCGTCTACCTCCTCGTGGTGAGAATCGGGTAACTTTAATTTTTTAAAGGCTAAAGGCGGCTTCATATTCAAAATCATCGACCCCGAAAACCTCGGAGTGACGAATTTCATGTAAATCTCAGTAATTTTGGAAAATTAAGCCGCCATTTTGGATCCGCCATATAGAATTTTATGAATCTGACTTCAGATTCGTGATCAGCGACCCCAAAAAACTCTGAGTAATGATTTTTAAATGAATTGAATGAGTTTCACAAAATTCGACCGCAATATTGGATCCGCCATTTTGAATTTTTTGAATATGACTTCAGGTTCGTGATCAGTTACCCAAAACACCTCCCAGTAACGAGTTTCAACTGAATTGAATAAGTTTAACAAAATTTGACCGCCATATTGCATCCGCCATTTTGAATTTTTTCAATCTGACTTCAGATTCGTGATCAGAGACCCCAAAAACCTCCAAGTAACGAGTTTCAATCAGATTTGAGCAATTTTGAAAAAGTTTATAACCTTTCGTAAAATTTTTTTGTCCTTCAAGCGCCATTTTAAATTTAAAATCAAAAAAAATAAAAATTAGAAATTAATATTTTTTAAGTTTAACTATTAGGAACACGTTTTTGATACTTTTTGTTCTATTTAAAAAATTTAATGGCGGAGAAAAAATTCTTTTTAAAAAAATTGCATTAAAAAAACTTACATTTTTAAGTATTTTTGAAAAAAAGAAGAGTTTAGTATCATTTTTTGAAAATTTTGACCACGCCATTCGAAAGAGCGACCCCAAAAATAGTATATATATATATATATATTCTTCCGTTAGGAAATTTATATAAAAAAATATGCAAAGAACGTAGAGAAGAAAGCAAATAACAAAAATTAAAAAAAGTAGGCAAATAAAAATTGGTGATGTAAGAGCATCAGCTTTTTTTGCTACAAAACATAGAATTTCTTCACGGTAAAGAGAAAAATGTTAGATATCAGTTTTCGAGAACCGGCGTGGTCGAATTGCGTAAGGCGGTCAAAAGAGGACCGAAAATTTTCCGAATTGTGGAAGGCGGTAAGTTAAAGGGCCCCATTACTCCTCCGTTCCTTCTTTCCCCTTCTACTCTGCAGTCGGTTTCAGGAGTTGCTCGAAAGGCGGGACGATACAGCGGTTTTCCCTCAAGTATAGACGATTGAGAAAGGGGTTTCCCTGTCTCACACTTTTTCCTTCACACTTTGTACAGGCTTAGGACTGTCAGCATTTGACCGAAATTAGCAATTCATATTAATTAGCTAGCGTGTTTAAAAAAATGGGTGTATACAGTAAATCTATGTATACTTATGTATAATATATATATATATATATATATATATATATATATATATATACATTTTTTGTATTCACCATTTTTTTCTAAAATTGATAGTTTTCGAGAAAAATGCAAAAAACCATGAAATTCCATAAAATGTGGTTAAAATATACTCTCACCTAAAAGGACATCTAATTATAAAAAAATAAAGTCTTATAATGTTTTTTGGTGCGTAATTACGAAAATCATAGTAAAAATAGTCGAATAGTTCAGCTTCATAGTAAAAACCATAAAAAACACCATAAAAGTTTGATTTTTTGCATTTAACTCGTAAAAAACGCAAAAATTTCAAAAAATGTTATATACAAATATTGACTTTCTAGTTGGTACTAGAAGGTACTTAGAACCCAGAACCAATCCCCCTTACAACAAAAAAAAAAATTTTGACAGGTGTCCCTTGAAGAGACCACTCAGAGGCGGGCGAAGCCCGCCGCACCTAGTTCCGCTTCACGTTTAGAGAGAAGTCCTCTTGCTTTTCTATGTAGAAAGGGAGTCAAATTGACTTTCTAGTTGGTACTAGAAGGTACTTAGAACCCAGAACCAATCCCCCTTACAACAAAAAAAAAAATTTTTTGACAGGTGTCCCTTGAAGAGACCACTCAGAGGCGGGCGAAGCCCGCCGCACCTAGTTCCGCTTCACGTTTAGAGAGAAGTCCTCTTGCTTTTCTATGTAGAAAGGGAGTCAAATTGACTTTCTAGTTGGTACTAGAAGGTACTTAGAACCCAGAACCAATCCCCCTTACAACAAAAAAAAAAATTTTGACAACACCAGTGTTTACTACGAGCCCGATCCGTGAGAAATGTCTGGCCGTCTAGATGCAACTATGTACCGCTGTGTTATTAGCAAAAATTAGATGTACTGGGGGTAGAGGTGTGACCTAATGAACTCATTAGTCGATCACTCCTCCTTCTCGGCAGCCCCTCCTTCTACAGTCATGGCAAAAGAGTGGGAGAAGGGCTTGAGATTTGACCATTTTACGCAACTCGGAAAAATAAAAGAAGACCCTTTCCGCAATTCGGAAAATATTTGACCATTTTACGCAATTCGACCCCAGCCTTCGAGAACTGTAATGTCAGAAGATCGTAAAACAACCTCATTGTTTAAAAACAATTTTAATTGAAGGGATGTTTAAATGTATAATTTTTTTAATAATTTTAATTTAAGATTATATAACCGTAGCCAAGTTGTACTACTTTTAAATTTATTTCAACTTAAACAATTTTTTGTTATTATTTCATAAACACTTTGCTTTGTCATGGAGATTGAAAAAAATTTATTTAAGTATTTATTAAAAAAGACCAAAATCAATACGAAGTAACAAATTATATTAATATTTTAATTAGTTCTTAGTGGTATTGTTCTTATTAGTTTTTATTTATAATTTTATGTACTGTAAATCTGTTTATTATATAGCACAGAACGAATAATTACTGAATTAAAACTGTATATTTTCGGTACTTTCACTATATGATCTTTTCAAAATAATTTTCCGACATTTTAATTTTATTTATTTATCAAAATTTAGTATATTGACAACAATTATAAATAATTATTTTAATATAAATTGTAACTCGCAACTTATAAAAAAGAATTCGATAAATAGATGATTGAAAAAATAAATTCTTAAAATAAGTAATGAGAATTAATTAAAAATTAAAATTAAATTAAATTAATTAATTAATTTTTAATTTAAATTAATTAATTTTTCTTAATGAGAATTTTTTTGTATTAATAATTATTTTATTTTTAATTTATTTTAATATGGATAAGTAAGAAATTTTTAAAATGAAAAATGTTGTCCAAAATAAAAATATACAATTTTTATGTGATCATAATTAAAATATATATTTAACACAATGTTCAAAGGACTCCGCACAAAATACATTAAAAATCCCTTTCGGTCAAATTGTTTGAAACTTTGGTAAAATGAAGTTCAAGTGATTCTGAACAAAATCTCTCTAGTTCATACCCCCCTTTCCGGGTTTGTTTGACCGCTAGAAGCATTTGAAGGTAAAAGTAACGAACTGTGTTTTAAGAGAATTTTTTCTAATTAAAATTCATTTTTTGGTGTCACTTTATAGATAAACGTTTTTGAGGTCTCTGATATTGTCGAGCAGTATTCGTGATAGTGCCATGCAATGTTTGCTACATTACCATGTTATATTTTGCAATATTCGCGATGCTGCTTGGAAATGTTCCTGTCTCTTACAACACCGGATATTTAAGGATGTCCCTGTGACGTTAAAGATATATCTTCCGTTTTTCGGCGGTTTGGATATCTCTGGGATACCCCAAGAAGATCCATGGCTATCTCAAGGATATCCCAGGATTATCCATCCGCCGCAAGCAAAAAGATATCTCTAGGACGTCGCAGGGATATGCTGAATATCTCTCTGTTATGAGAGATAACACAGACTATATCCTCCTTCAGGTAATATTGACCATAATATTCGCACACTGTTATGCTTACTTAATAATAATTATGTGTAACATTTGCAATATTGAGGCAATATGTTTAACATTTGGTGTTTTATTTGAGTGTTTATGAAATAATATACATATTCTTTGTAACTGTTTGTATTTGTCTTGAATTGTTGAGAGGCTTAAGATGCTGTCTCAAGGCAATGTATCGTCGCGTCGTTCGATCCCTGGTCTGTAAGAATTATTTATTTAAAACGTCAGTGCTCACTGAGCTGTGTAAATATCTTTTCCTTTCCTGCCTTTAGGACGTACTAGAGACGTTTTAGGACATCCTGGGGACGTTCTGAGAACGTACTCAGAACATTTAGAAGACGTTCCTGGCAAGACATAAAACATCCTATATGGACGCCTTGAGGTTGTCTATTTCATATTCTCAAAACATTAAAACTTGTTCTGTGTCATTTTAGATTATCCTTAGGACGCCCTTAAGACATCATGGTGCCCTCTGGGATATTAAACATGTAAAGTGACACCAAAAAATGCATTTCAATTAGAAAAAATTCTCTTAAAATACAGTTTGTTACTTTTACCTTCAAACGATTCTAGCGGGCAAACGAACCGGAAAGGGGGGGGTATGATCCAGAGAGCTTTTGTTTAGAATTACTTGAACATCATTTTACCAAAGTTTCAAACAATTTGACCGAAAGGGACTTTTAATGTATTTTGTGCGGGGTCCTTTGGTAAATTTAAAAAATAAAATCTGAAAATTGAATTTAAAAAATTCCATACTGAAATTAAAAAGAAAGTTATTAGAAACATTTTTCAGCTTTTTTGATAATATCCAACACAACTTTTGAATAACACAACTTACTTTTGACATTACAGTCAAAAAAAATTATTTGCCGTGGTCGCTTTCCCTTCTGTCAAAGTAAGTTAATTCTCTTATTTTGACAATTTCTATTTATTTAATTTCTGTTTTTTAAAAATAATTTAATTTTCTTATTTAACCATTTTTGCCCATCAAAGTAAACAACTGCATTTAAATTGTGTGAATTGTTTTGTCAATCGTAAGAAATCAAAAGTAGGTTTATAAGAGAATAGGAAAAATTAATTAAATTAACTAAACATGTGTTAAAATTACCGCTTAAATTTGCAAAAATATGCCAGTCCATTTTTTCATTCAAATAAATATAAATATATACATAAATTATTTATTTATTCAAATATAACAATTGTTTAACAAATCTTTAATTATAATGCTATATTTGAGGTTATTTGAAGAGATATAATTTTGAAATCAATTTTTCTGAAGCAAAATACAACAAATGATAAACGACGAAATAGATACCCAGATAACCAAAGTACTAGTACGATGCATGTACAATACGAGTATGGCGTATAAGTCGTACTGGTACTGTACCCGCCATCTACCTTCGCACGGTACCAGGTATTTATTTATTTATTTATTTATTTATTGAAGATAAGTCCCTAGGGCTTAAAGCCCTTCAAGGAACAATGTACAATAATCATATTACAGAAGTAACTTAAAAGTATATAAAACTACATAACAAAATGATAGAACTACAAAAATCTAACAAAAATTAGTAATCAAAATAAGGAAAATGCACGCATAATCTAATATAAGAAAATACTAAATGAAATGAAAAATTATTTATTATATCTAACCGAAAAAAAGAAAAGAAGAAACTATTATAATTTACCAGTAGGTAATATCAAAAAACTCTCCATTCTTCTTAAATAGAAAATTAAAAAACAGCTTTTTGAATGTAAATTGACTAGGTGCATCTCTAATATTAACAGGCAGTTTATTCCAAAGTCTTGCACCTCTTATAATAAAAGATTTTTGCAATTTGCTAGTGCGATGAAAAGGAACTATTAAACAATTCTTCCTTTCTCGAAGCCTGGAATAATTATTTTCATTTAGGTTTTTAAAATTAAAAAAGTCATAGAGGTATGAAGGCATTTTGCTGCTAAAAATAGAATAAATTAAGTTACCAATAAAAAGTTGTCTTCTAGAAGCAACATTTAAAAGCCCAGCCTTTATTCTATATTGTGTTATATGCTCAGCCTTAGGTAAATCAAAAATAAATCGAATGCAAGCATTCAATGATCGTTCCAACTTAACATTCAGCTCATCAGTGATATCATCATAAACATGACAACAATAATCAAAAAAGGGAAGAATGAGCGATTTAACTAACAATAAACGAGTTGCACAGGGGATAGAGGCTTTATTTCTATTTAATTGTCGTAAAGTCGTAAAAGTTTGACGCGAAATTCTAGAAACTTGCTCCTTCCATGATAGACCAGAATCAATTACCAAACCAAGGTCCTTCACTGTCTCTTCAAAAGAAATAGGGGTGTTACATACTAACAGAGGGGGAAGGACTATTAAGGATTGCCTAACCGAAACAGTTGATGTAGAAAAAACCATGGCATGGGTCTTGGAAGAATTCAACGTCAGTGCATTATTTCTTGCCCACTCAACAACATAATCAATATCAAACTGAACCTTTTGAAGCATTTCAGATAGAGAAGACAAAGGACCAGATAAATAAATTTTAAAATCATCAGCAAATTTAAGAAATTTGCAATATTTCATATCTTTACCAAGATCAGAAATGAATAAGTTAAAAAGAAGAGAAGAAAGTGATGCTCCTTGAGGAACACCACATTCAAGTCTGTCCCATTCTGAAAAACTACCATTCGCGTCACTAATTTTATGAAAGCGTGAATTCATATAAGACCCAAACCACTTACAAACAGATTTTGATATATTGAAGGACCCCAGCTTTTGTATTAACAAGTCATGATCCACCGATGGAAAGGCTTTAGAAAAATCAAAAAACACGGCAACTGTAACAAGCCTCTGGTCCATCGCAATCTTTATATCAGTTGTAAACTTTAATGCTGATGTACAAGTGCTATGCTTAGCACGAAAACCAGATTGCGAAGGTTCGAAGAGCATATTTTCAGTTAAATATGACGTTAATTGTTTACAAACTATCTTCTCCAGCGGCTTCGATAGGGCACAAATAATAGAAATTGGTCTAAAATCATTGGGAGTTTTTGGGTTATTAATCTTAGGAATAGGTCGAATGATACTCGTTTTCCATATACTAGGAAAGATTCCAGTTTGAAGGGAATAATTATAAATATGAGTAAGAACAGGAAGAATAATGGGAAGAGACATTTTGATCATTGGTACAGAAATAGAGTCAGGTCCCATTGCATTCGTTTTAACCTGATCTAGACTATCTAAAATGTCTTTATGAGTTATATCGGAATAGAAAAAATTATTTTCGTTAAAAGAGTCAAAAGTAGATGGTATAGAGATAGTGTCGCGGTGAGGAAGAAAAGTGGATTTTTGAGCAAATACATCAAGAAACTCGTGAGCTTGGAAACCAGGAGTAGATATGTTTTTTTTAGTTGAAACTAGGTTTAATCTCTTCAAAACTTGCCAAATATTTTTCGATTTATTTATATTCCTAATGGTATCAAAGTTATATTTATTATAAGCATCTCTAATCTTGGTCTTAACCAAATTACGAATTGTTTTGAAGTTAACGTGGTCAGTAAGTCGATTTGTTCGTCTTGCTCTATTCCTAAGTTTATTCCTTTCTTTAATAAGTGCTCTTATTTCGTCAGTCATCCACGGAGAAAATCTTTTCTTTATACTCGATTGATGAAGAGGCGCAAAAGAATCAAATGATAAGGTCAAAAAGGATGTTAATTTGTAAACCTTAACATTAATGTCAGGTTCGGAAAAAATTCCCCTCCAATCATGATTAGACAAATGTAAAAGAAAATCACTCTCATTAACATTACGCAGATTGCGAAAAAAATTAGGTATTTGATTAAATTCAGGTTTAGTTGAGACAAACTCAAACTCAATGTGTAGCAAATCATGATTGGATAAGAATACCACAGGATGTTGGCCATAAGAGAGTACCCTGTCCAAGTCACTAACGAAAATAGCGTCAATTCTCGTATCGGAGCCAATCAAGTGATGAGTTGAAGCTTGGGGGACCACACTCAAACCCGCAGAATAAGTCATAGATCTTAAATAGTTAGTTATGCTAGACGAAGCATTCAAATCACAATTAAAATCACCTAAGAGGATAACATTATTAAAATCTTGAACTAAAGCAAAAATTTCATTCTCTAAATTATTACCAAAAGAAGCATTTGGAGGTTTATAAACAACTCCAATTAGAATATTATCAAAAGGTGATTCAACTTTAATAAATAAGTATTCGGCAGCCGGATATGGTCCCTCACAATTCATAGATATTAGAGAGCAAGCAAGACCCCTTCGTATATATAAACCCACGCCACCACCTCTACATCTCTCTCTGTCTTTGCGAAAAAATATATGGCTGTCAAGAGAAAACTGATTATTAGCATAATTTTGGTTCAACCAAGTTTCTGATACAGCAATAATGTCGTATTTACTATTATTAAAAAAATTTTTAAATTCAATAAAATGAGCAGGTAAAGACTGAGCATTAACGTGACAAGTCAACAAACTATCCATTGTAATTCATTACTTTTTTACAATTAACTCTTGCTAGAAATTTTAGTATATAAGATAAACCAGGTTTCGAGATTACAAGCTCGCTGAAATGCAACTTATAATTGATGCAACAAAAAATAACAATAATTTGATTTAAATAAAAAAAGTAATTTTCTTTATTAGATGCCTGTGATATTATAAAACAAGAAAAGAAAAACTGTACACAAGTACAAAAATTAAATAACTCAAAAGCTATGCATCTTGAAAAAAATAAGCGCAAGAAATAATAAACGATTTCCTCAGTCTTACTTAATCCCTCAGTGTAGAAAAAAATAAAAATGGTTACAATCATAATTGCCATAATAATATCAAAAATAAAAATATTATAAAACTTTAAAATTATATGGCAAACAATTATAGACCTGAATTTTCCAAACATTTTAGTGTAATAAGAGTATAAGTCATATTTCTTACCAGAGTAAAATTGCATACCAGAATATAAACAAAAAAGATTTATGGAATAGTAAAGTGTTTTTATGTTGTTATTATTTAAGTTTTTCGACATCATCCAAATTAAAAAGCTGCATACGAAGTGATCCTTCCTCTCTTCTACAATAGATTTTTCCCCCTGCAATCCAAAGAAATCTTATCTTGTTATTCCTTTTAAGATCAAAAGCTGCAGAATAAATTCGGCGATTTATCGGAGAGAGCGGTTCGCGTACGTAGATCGGATGTTTTTCACTAACAGGCCAACCAATAGTTACAGTAGTAAAATCAGATTTTGTCTTACGCTTATTAATAAACGAATCTCTTAGCAATTGCCTTGACATTCTGTGCAAATTGCCAATCAAATATAGGTATTGTACTAGTATGTCATACCAGTATGCTATACTAGGGTGTCCGTAAAAATTCGACTTTCGAATTTTGTTTACGCCACCCCCCAGTTTGGTTCCAATAAAATGAAAAAAAAATTTCCCAAAATTTGAAGCCAATTGATTAATATTAACACGTGCCAGTAATCGATCAAAATTTCCCATTGAAAATACATGGGAAAAATGCACTTTTAAAAAAAAATCATAACTTTTTTAATTTTTATGCAATAAATTCTCCAGGTCACATTTGTCTTCATTTTTAGCTGCACTATAAGGTAGCACTTTGAAAAAAATTCAATTTTTAAAAATTTTCAAAATGGCGGACTTTAAAAATGGGTCATAAAAATGCACCACAATGTATCAGTGGTTTTATCACATAAATGGACGTAAAAAACAAAATTTGATGTCTTCAAAAGAATAATAATGTAAAAGTTGCTACAATTAAAATTTATATATATATATATTTTCATTTATATTCCTGCCCTATTGGCTTTTCGCTCTCGACAAAAGTCCCTGCTGATACCTTTTGGATTAAGCATAACCATTCTACAAATATTACCAAATTTTTATTTAACCCTAATGCGCCTACAGTACGACTTTCGAAGATAGGAGTACTCGCATTTTGCCTGGACCACCCGAAATTGGGTTTTCTCGACAGAGAAGAGGGAAACTGTAGAAGAACCTCTTCTGAGTACAACCGGTTTATCGACAGTCTAGTTTCGGCGGTAGGCATCGGACAATAATCGACAATGCACACCGTCGCACCTAGACGTCAAACCTACCGCTCGGAATATCTCACCTGTCGGAAAAAATCCCCGGCTGACGGAGGGCGCGAACCTCGCTCGCACCACCAGCAAAGCCGGAGCTCCAACCAACTGAGCTATTCCGTCGGCCAATTAAAATATATTAAATGGAGTTATTTCTAAATTACTTAAGTTGTTTTAATTATTCTTGGAAATGTGAAAAGTTAAATTTCTAAAAGAGAGTTCCCAAAACATCCCAATAATTGTTTCTTGTAACTATTAATCTATCAATTAATATTCAGACTATTTACTTCAAAAATATTGAAAATAAAAATTTTGAATCCACCATATTGGATCGGGTAATTTAAAAAAATAAATTTTTGACATTAGATTCGTAAATAGCGATTCCGAAAATCGCCCTTGACGTTGTTTTAGAAATTTTTTTCAAAAATGTGGAAAATCAAAATTTTGAATCCGCCATTTTGGATAAAAAATTTTAAAAAATTTATTTCTGATATCAGTTTCATTACGAATGGTCAGAAATACCCCCGATTAAGAAAATTTTTTTGAATTTCCGACAACATTTATGTGATAAAACCACTGATACATTGTGGTGCATTTTTATGACCCATTTTAAAAGTCCCCCATTTTGAAAATTTTTAAAAATTGAATTTTTTTAAAGTGCTATCTTATAGTGCAGCTAAAAATGAAGACAAATGTGACCTGGAGAATTTTTTGCATAAAAATTAAAAAAGTTATGATTTTTTTAAAAAGTGCATTTTTCCCATGTATTTTCAAAGGGAAATTTCGATCGATTACTGGCACGTGTTAATATTAATCAATCGGTTTCAAATTTTGGGAAAATTTTTTTTTATTTTATTGGAACCAAACTGGGGAGTGGCGTAAACAAAATTAAAAAAAATAAATTTCCCATGTATCTTACAGACACCCTAATGCTATACTCGTATAATTCGAGTACGATAATAGTATGGTGTACTAAAGGTTTTTGTAATTTAGTTTATCGTACGATTATTGTATTTGTACTATACTAGTACCGCATGTAAAGCCTTTTATATCCCTCCCCCTATTGTGCCTTAGTTTCTATTAAGTATTAACTATTTTAATTTAATATTTTATGATAAAATTTCTGAAAGAATCATTACTAAGATCAATTTAATTTTGAAGTAATCTATTTTTATTAAAAGAGTTCTTTTTTGTACCTAAAAGATATTTATTACATGTAAATCATGTAACTTGTAATCACATTTATTTATATTAGAATAATCAGTGTTTTGAAGTATTTTAATTAAATAATTTTTCAGTGGTTTTGCTTTCTTAATTTTTAAACATTCTTTAAAATAGTTATGAATAATTACCATTGATATAATCTAAAAGTACTTTAATGTAAGGAAAATATTTTGGACGTTCTAACCTATAAACGATGACACATGTTTATGAAATATATAAGAAAAATTATAAAATATTGTGCGATTGCTATATATATTTTATTGTAACTCTTGAATTAAAAAGTTTTTCTCAAGTGTAAAGTACAAAACAGTTGAAAATTAAGAAGTTGTTCATTGTTGTAGTAGTAATTAGAATACGCTAATGATAAAAATAAGCATGATGACAAAGCAAAACCACTTGAGATTAATAGTATACACTTAATACATATGAATTAATAGAAACTAAACTACTGATTTCTAATTTAAATATAAAGACACATGTTACAAAGATTAAAACTTTTGGATTGCATCCTAAAAGTCAGCTTTTCCACAAAAAATCATTGCACCATGTGCACTGGATGCATATGTCATTTACAACTGTGAAGTAAATTAGGTTATGTTTGCATCACCACGCAGAGTATGGTGTACCGATGTTGTGCTTGTATCGTACGAGTATGCTGTATTTTGATAAATGATATTACAACGTAATGGTATTATACTAACCTCATACTTTTATGGAGTACTTATATTTTATAATTTATTATAGTCGTACGACATACCGTCGTTATACTCAGTACGCCGTACTGGAAAATGACTATCAGTACGCTTGGCTATCTGGGTACATATAATATAATGAACAAAAAATACATTTTAGTTCTGCATTTTACCAGTTTGCATTGTATATTATTCAATATAAATATTTAATAAAATTATTTTTAAAAAGCCGCTATCTTGAAAAATGTGTTAACCAAACTATTTTGTTCAAATAAATCAAGTATCTTTAAGTAAAATTTTTGTTTCTCGTAATTAAATGAATTCCATGGAATTTTTCTGATGAAAACCACTATTTTCTTTAGAACTGGCTTTGAGGAAGCGAAGAAGATTTTGCCACCCACGAGAAAGTATGGAAAAAATAGAAATTATTATTTAGTTTATTGTATTTATTTATTTACTTGTTAATGTATTTATTAATAGCAATTTTAAAGTCTGAATTGTTTTGATTTAGATAAAAATAATAAAGTATGTATTCAATAATTTTCGTTTTTTTGATCATTAAACCTTAAGTATCCGATCTTGCCCTACTCTTCCCTAATAATAATATTTATTTATGAAACCAATGAGGATTATAATTATGAAAACAATAAGTACTAAGAGAAACATGTGTAAACATTTATTTAACTTTATTTAATTGGACAACAGAAATTTTATTTATTTTCTTAAATTAGCAAAAAATTTTGTAACACATTTTTTGAATTCTGCTGTTGATAATTTTTGAGCAAAATTTTGAAATACAAATTCTGAAATTAAAATTAATTTTATTAAGTTTTTTTAAAATTTCAATTAAAAACTATATCTTTTTGTAATTATAAAACATAGAATTATTATGTATAATTTATAATTACTTTCTATTACACTTAAAACATTTGGTGGTTTGCTTTCATGATCTCCCTTCCCAGTTCGTGACATAATTTTAAGTCTGTCTTCACCAATTATATATTTCAAAACTATTGTTGTCAGTTTCCTTGGTCGCTCTGTCAAAAGTCGTAGATTGTCAAATTGCAATTGCGAAATTCATGGACCATAGGAAGTTTTCAGCTCAACGGAGATTCTTGAATCAAGGGCAGCTCTTGGATTGTTGGTGGTTCAATTGGCGCCTCAAAAGCTTCGTCTTGATTTTCGCTAATAAAAATACCAAGAAAATATATTTAACTACTTTTTATTACTATGTTAAAATTTGAACGGTCTTTAATTCATTTAGTTAACATTTACCAATTTCCTCTAAATCGAGTCCCAACAGAATCCCTTGTGGGCTCACCTTTAATGATTTTAACCACTCTTTTAAATCTAAGAATAAACAAATCATTTTAGTTTAATGTATAGAATAATAATTTCGAATTACGATTTCTATTGATAATGTAGAAACTTTGCAAAAACTTTGAGAAAAGGCCCTGAAAAATATTTAAAAAATAAATTCGAAATAATTTAAGCCATAAATTCTGTAATAAAAACATAATTTTGATAAAAAATTTAATCAAGACAACGTTCTACTAAAATTTTTAATTCCCTAGGAATCTTTTGAATTTTGACATAAAAAAATAGAAAATGGTATCAACTTTAAAAAATATGCGTTTATTGGATTTTCAATGCAAAAATCTTATAATGAAAATTATTTATTCACTTTATATTATTTAATACTGATAACATCATATTTAATAATTATCTATTATTAATAATAAATTAATTTTTTGAAATATTCAACATAGATAACCTTAAAAATTCCTGGTATTTGAAAAATATTTTAATTCTTTGAAGTAAACCAAAACATTATCAATGGAAAAAAAATAATTAAAATGAAATATTTGTTTAAATAGTAATAATTCTAGTTTTGATGATGCGTAATGTAAATTAAAAAAAATTGAAGAAATATTTATTACGAACCATTAAAGGAAATTATTTTCACTTTGTACGTTTTCCCATATCAAGATACAGTCGCCAAATTCTTATTCTTTTTTAAAATTTGTTCTTTTCCAACAAAACTAATGGATTTTTTGTAACCCATTGCACAAGGCAAAACATTTTGATTTGTATTATTAATTGTCACTAAATTTAATCAAAATGCAGAAAATACATATGCTCTTTTATTTTGACAAACTTCATATCTGAATGTTTATTATTAATGAAGGTAAATTCTATTTACTCTTAGTATTTTATAAGAAACCCACAATCTACTGCTCCACGTGGCAGGGTGCGCAAGAATAATAACAATAAATAATAATATTATCTTATTATTGATTTGACTATTTAATCGTATTTAATAATAATATTTTTTAATTAAACTTGAAAGGAATAAAAGCCATAAAATTTAATGAAATATTTGCATTTGCTTAAAACTTACTTGACAGCACAATATATCTTAAAATTTCACGACCTAGTGAAAGAATTTTATCAACAATTGAGATGCAAGAAAATCAAAAAGAAAACTCTAAAAAGTTAGTAACAAGTTTCAACCTTAATAAATGAATTACGAGTATATAAGTTTTCTTAGCGCGTCTATCGTTCATTGCTCCTGAAAAAAATAATTCCTCTTAAATTTTTCTAGCTTCTAGAAAGAATATTAAAAACTATAAGAACAATATGGGATATTCCATTTCAAAACGAACCACCTTATAAACAATTGCCATTGTAAAGCAATTTTTTAAAAATTATTTCTCCCATTTATTAAAGCCAAACTTCATTCACTGTTAGTGATTTTAAAATAAAAATTTCTCAATTTCATGATGGTAAAAATTTTTTTAATTAAATAATAAAATTTATAGAAAAAATTAAGTTTGAAAGATAACCTTTTGAATATCTCAAAACATGTCGTGTCCGATTTTCTTAAAATTTATGTCAAAATATAGCTTAAAAATTCTAGTTTTATTCTATGTAAACATTATAATAGGCAATTCGCGGAAATTTGAGAAATTAATTAAATTTTACAAGAATTTCTAAGGTTATAATGTATGTACCGAGAGGAAGTTGTTTTTTTCAAATTTTTACACTGTTTAACCTTTGACTGCTTCATAAAATTTAATTGGTTCTTAATTTCAACCAAATTGCCCATTGTAATGTTTACATAAAATGAAACTAGAATTTTTAAGCTTCATTTTGACATAAATTTTAAGAAAATCGGACACGACATGTTTTGAGATATTCAAAAGGTTATCTTTCAAACTTAATTTTTTCTATAAATTCTATTATTTAAAAAAAATTTTTTTTACCATCATAAAATTGAGAAATTTTTATTTTTAAATCACTAATAGTAAATAAAGTTTGGCTTTAGTAAATGGGATAAATAATTTTTTGAAAATTGCCTTACAATGTCAATTGTTTATAAGGTGGTTCGTTTTGAAATGGAATGTCCCATATATCTGTTTAAATTTGCATGCTTTTAAACTAAACTTTTTTCACAGTAAAATGTTATTTCTACTTATCTTTTGTAACCTTCGACTGATAATACAATTGACAATTTCGTGACATGATTCGGTCCATTTCACTATTGCACCTTTAAATTTTATAAATTCAAAATTATTTTCCCCTTTAATTTTATGATTAAACACGTTTATTTATTTAAATACCGATGACCTACGATGACATAAAAACACACGACAGTTAATTGAACTGAGATTATAAAATTACACGTTTTGAAACAAATTTTCTATTTTCAGCAGCAACTTCAAGTACAATCCATTTGTACGTATTACTGTGCCATCTGTTTTCATCTGCACCCTTGGAATTCGCGATAAGGCATCAGCGTTTGTGTTAGCAACTCCTATCTTATAAATAATTTCATAATCATATTCTTCCAATTTTAGTCTCCATCTAATTAATCTGCTTGTCAAATCTTTTACATTAAATAACTAAACTAAGGTTTTGTGGTCTGTTACAATTTTAAATCTTCATCCAAAAAGATGGTGTCTAAAATGTTTTACTGCCCATACAATTACTAATAATTCTTTGTCAGTCGTTGTGTAATTTATTTCAGCTTTATTTAATGTTCTTGAAGCAAATGCTGTTGGTTTATCTTCTCCAATTTGTCCTTGTGATAAAATTGCTCCTAATTTTTTAATTGATGCATCAGTTGTTAAAACATAAACTTGATTCCAATCTGGTAATTGTAGAATCAGTGCTGATATTAATTTATCTCTTAATTCGGAAAATGAGTTTTCTTTTTTCTGCGACCATTTCAATATAATTTCCTTTCTTTGTGGTTTAGTTAGTAAATTTGCTATTTTAGAGAAGTTTTTAATAAATTTCCTGTAATAACCAATAAGCCCTAAAAATGGTTTAATCTGTTTTTGAGTTTTTGGTCTTGAATAATTCTTCACTTTTTCAATTCTATCTGAATTTGGCTTTATACCTTCTTTTGTAATAACATGACCTAAATATTCCAATTCTGGTCGCAAATATTCGCATTTATCAGGCTGTAATTTAAGTCCAACTTGTCGTTGTCTTATAAACAAACTCTTCAAATTTTATTATGTTCTTCCAACGTTCTTAGGTAAACAATAATATCGTCAATATAAGCAAAACATCCATTACCTATTAGTCCTTTTAATCCAATATTTATCATTCTTTGAAATGTTGGAGGGGAATTTTATAAACCAAAAGGTATTCTATTATATTCATAATGACCTTCGTGTATGCTCAAAGCTGTTTTTTCTTTGTCCTTGGGATTCATTCCTATTTGATGAAACCCGGAAGCAATATCAAAGCAAGAAAAAATTTAGAATTTCCTAACTGTTGAATAATCTCATCAATACATGACAAAGGATATTTGTCTAAAATAGTTTTTTCATTTAGTTTCCGAAAATCTATTACAATTCGCCATTTTACTTTGCCTGAAGCGTCTTTTTTCTTTGAAACTTCCTGTAACATAAGTGAATATCTATATTGCTTTGTATTTACAGGTTGATCGTCTGTCGTTCTAATTATATGCTCTCTTAATTTAGTTAAAGGTAAAGGGTCGTTTCCTAATGGAAAAACGTCGTGAAATTCTGTTATAATTCTTAGTAAATCTTCTTTTCCTTTTTTATGTGGTCTAGTCGTATTTTTGATAGTAATTTTTTAATTCTTTCACAACTGTTGAATTGATAAATTTTTTCGTCACTCAATTTATTTATAGAATCTATCGATAAGTCTTCATAAGCATCATACAGACTTTCCATTTTTGCTGTATTAGGTGGTAAAATCGGTTTGCCTTCATAATTGTATCTTTTAACTGCTGAATATTTTACTTCAAAATTAATAAAACAGATTTTATGTCTCTTATCTGCACTAGATTGCGAATGAAGTATTTTAGGTACTAAGTTTAAAACACCTATTTCTAAGTCAATTTTAATTTTTTTTATCGTAAAGTAAATTCATTCCAATTAAATTATTTTCTCTAAATGCATTTTCATCTTTTGTAACTTGAAAAACTGATTTTTTAATGTAAAGTTTTAAACAAATAGAATATTCGAACAGTATGGGATTGTTTCCGATTGTTAAAACATTATGAGTCGCGTATTTTTTAAAGTTTTTCCCTTCTAACATACTTTCTTTTATAATTGATATATTCGATCCTGTATCAACTACAAATTTTCCTGATGCTAGCTTATTAAATTTTAAAGCCACAATAGGTGTGTCGTGTCTTTTTCGTTCTTTTGGTATCGGTGGAAAGTTGTGCTTAACGGGTTCTCCAATAAAGAAAATTCTTCGCTTAGCTGCACTCGGTCTGGTGGTTTTGGTGTTGATTGGTCGTGACTGAAAATTTTAAGTATTTTCTTGACGTGGTGGTAAACCTTTTAATTTTCCTCTACAAACATCCTCTGTATGTCCTAAATTTTTACAATGATTGCATTTTTCTAAAATTCTCCGTTTGCTACATCTGGTTTTGGTACTGGGTTTTCAATTCTTGGGTTTCTAGTAAAATTGTCAATTCTTCTTTTATCTTTCAAATTCACGTTAATTTCTGAGGCAATATTAAAACATTCATTCAGCGTTTTCGGTTTCTGAGGACGGATTCTAATTTCAAATTCTTCACGTATATTTCTGAAGAATGTGCTAACACTTGCATTTGTTTCTATTTCCTGTCTTACGAAAGTTTCTTGAGGTGTTATATTCATACTATCTATAGACTGCCTGATTTCGCTTGCTGGGTGCAAAAACATGATACATCGGATTGGCGTTGAAAAACATGATACCTCGGATTTGACTTGAAAAACATGACATATCGTCGTTTGAGTTGAAGTTCAAATTTCGGATGGTACCATTGACTGCAAATCTTAAAATGTCTCAAATCAACATAAACTGTATACAAAATTATTTCACCTATTTCTTCTTTGAATTGGCATATTATGAAGCGAAAGCATTTGTTTCATAAAAGTTTCAAAGATTTAGCACATTTTAAAATTAGAGGTCAGTGGTATCAACTGAAAATTGAAAAGAAAATTTTGTATTCGACGTGTCATGTTCTTCAACTCAAACGACGATATGTCATGTTTTTCAAGTCAAATCCGAGGTATCATGTTTTTCAACGCCAATCCGATGTATCATGTTTTTATACCCAGCAAGCGATTTTATCCTGACACTGCATAAATCTTGAGGTGAATGACTCTAAACCTTTATTTTTGCCCATTATACATGAATCTCGAGCCCTTAAATGTGATTTTAAACTATATTTTTCTCCAAATAAAATTCGTAATCTCTGAAAAAAAATCGGCAAACGTTTTAACTGCATCTGCTCTAATTGTATTTGCTGCTCTTCCTACTAATTTTTGTGCAATTATTGCATGTAGTAATGTTAGTCTTTTATTTCTTTTCGTTCTTCTTTTAGAGAATCTTATTAGATGAATGAAATTTTCTAAACCGCTACCGTAAAATTCTGGTACTAGTTTTATGCTTTTCCCAAAATCATATTCTGTAATTTCTTCTAATTCTTCGTGATCGCTGATTAATTCGTTTACATTTAAGAGTAAACCTTCCTCTCTTCTAACTGGTTGTTCCTTAGCTACTAATCTCGTTTCGAATCTTTCCATTTTTGCAAGAATATTTTGCAAATGGTCATTTGAAACATTTGATGTTTCTGGCATGATATTTAGAGTATTGTTTAATTTTATTCTGTCAGTCAGTGATATTGAAAGGGATGAACTGTCTGTGTCTATTGTTCCGTTTTCCCTACTTTTTCTATATGAATTTAAATCCACTTTAAGTTTAAAAATTTCCTATAACGTTTCGTACAATTTTTATTTTATGTCCGTTCGCGTTTTCTAATTAAAAATTTCATTTCTTGCAATCCTGCTACAAGGAGTACACAAGAATATGAAATTCGTTTTATCTGTTTATTAACGATGGCAATACTCATAAAATCACGGAGAATACCAACGCTTTAAAACAAACTTAGCCACACCCTATGAAAGTCGCCGTTCAAAGAACGTAAAGTGGACTTATATTTTTTTTTATATACCCTACTGTTGGTCTGAATAATCTCGAACTCTGCTTCGTAGATATCGATAACTCTCTGGATACCTCTGTAAATCTGGATAACTCTAGATACCTCTCTGTAGATCTGGATATCACTCTGTAGATCTGGATAACTCTGGATATCTCTGTGTAGATCTGGATAACTCTCAGGATACCTCTCTGTATATCTGGATATCAATCTGTAGATCTCTGCTTTTTGTTTACTTTCTCGTTCACTTTAGATAATCACTTTGTTTATCTGGAACTAGCTCTAGGTTCTGCATACTCAAAATCAGGATGAACTTCCAAAATTTTTTTTGAATATCCCACCGCTGCCACGAATTATGTTGTCGCCGTGAGAATCAACTAATATTATTATTTTTGGTGAGTTGGTTACTCAACTGAGAGCCAACTCTACTTTATTTATTTAACAAGTAAAAGTACAAAAACTTGGAGATAATCAATCCTTCCAATTCTTCACTGAGCCTCATTGAAAGACAAACGTGCTATCACTTTAAATAGCGACTAATTAATCTGACCACACTTGCTTAATCTTTAGTTTTTAAGGACTGTGAACCCATTCCCAGTCTTTACATTACACACTCATACTTTATACTGTCGACATTACTTAAAAAATTTTTTTTAATTTTCGTTTTTTAGATTTTTTAATATACTTTTGTGATCAGACTGTAAAAATATACTAATAAACACGCGAAAATATCACGAATGACGCGCTAATTTGAACAAGTCTTTTGAGCAATACAGCAAATAACTATTCTTACCCTATCCTCCCCTAACGTAATAATAATATATTTTTTAATAATGGGTTAAAGCCATTTCAAATAAGGCAAGCCGACTAACTTCAAGTCGTAGAATTACATGTGGATGAAATATGTTATTTTATATGAAAAATAAAGAGACACGTATTTTTTTATTTTTCGTAAAAATGTTTTTTAACGAAGTTAGTCACATTTAAACTTTGAGCGGTTAAACCCTAAATAACGGTGATGAAAAATGGTTTTACTTGTAAGTTTTTTCTACTGTGTGTTAATAAATTTTTCTTCTTGATTCTTATTGGGGGTCTTCTTCTCTTCAAAACTACGTTTAAAATTTATAAAGAACTTCAAAATTAAAAAATGACGGCAGATTTTCAAAAAAAATAAACTTAATATTCTCGGAAACACTACCTTCATTTTGCTCAAATTTTCAGAGTGACTTCGTTTTAATATAAAAAAGAAATTACATGAGTTTAAAGTGGGATAAACAATATTTGTAGTTAGAAGAATTTTTTTTCGAAAATTTTTTTTAAGTTCAAAATTATTGATGTTTTTTGTTTAAAACAAAGAACAATAGGAAATGAAAGTTTGCAAAGCTTCGCTTCGCCTATTGTTTATTTCAAAAAAGTCATCATTCAAAAATTACCAACTGCTCGCCCAAGTTACGAACAATATTTTTCATAACAAGGTACAAAAAAGTGCCCTTTTTAGCACCGCGTTATGAAAAAGATTTTTCATAACCAAAATAGTTGTTAATGTTTTCGGAAGTGACAGATATTTTGACACGCTGAGGAAATTGACTTAAGCATTATTTATTTCTAATTATATATTAATTTTATTTTTCTGATAATTATAGAAATAGAAAACTGACCTTAATTATTATAATTATCAGAAAAATAAAATTAATATATAATTAGAAATAAATAATACTTACGTCAATTTCCTCAGCGTGTCAAAATATCTGTCACTTCAGAAAACATTAACAACAATTTAAAAAATTAGCAACAAAAAAATCTTTTTCATAACGCGGTGCTAAAAAGGGCACTTTTTCACCTTGTTATGAAAAACATCGTTCGTAACTTGTGCGACCAGTTGGTAATTTTTGAATGATGACTTTTTTGGAATAAACAATAGGCGAAGCAAAGCTTCGCAAACTTTCATTTGTTACTGTGCTTTGTTTTAAACAAATAACTTCAATAATTTTGAACTTAAAAAAAATTTCGAAAAAAATTCTTCTAACTACAAATATTGTTTAGCCAACTTGAAACTCATGTAATTTCTTTTTTATATTAACCCATTTAGTCCCAAATGTCAGTTTTTTTAGTACAAGTTCGAGCTTCCCGTTCTACGAGTTCCGGTTTAAAAAAAAATCGGGACAAAGGTTTTCATTAAATGCAGATTATTTAATTGAAATCGGCTTGGGAAAAATCTGGAACATCAAAATATCGCGTCCAAAATGTTAGGACAATCAGATAGACATACTGCCAAAAACAATTTTTTACAAATTTCAAAATGGCCGCCAAAATATGCAAATTTGGAAAAATAATTTTAAAAAAATTTAACTCTACATTTTTTTTACCTTTCATGCTTCATTCAAATAAAATAATGCTGCTTCCATAAAAAATATTGTTATTTGATGTTATTTAACAATATTATAAACAATTATTATAAACAATTTGAAAACTATGAGCCAAAGTAGATGTAAAAAATTTATTTTCATCAATTCTCTTTTTTGGGGAAGGTAAAAATGGATATTGAAAGTAAACAATTCAATTCAAAATTATTTTGCAATGTTTCAGAGTTTTATAAACAATTTTTATAAACAATTTTGCAAAAAATGAAATAGAATGGTAGAATTTTTATTTTTTAAATTTTATTATGCTCTCTGGTTATCAAAATGTTGCATAAGGATTAAACTTCCATTTAACATTATTTAGCAATATTTAAAAATGTTATAAACAATTTTCATAGAAAAATAAGTTTAGAGTAAAAAGAAATATTTTTTTTCACTATTCACTTGGTTTGTCATTAGAATAGATATTTAAAAGACAAATCTTTGTCTGTAATTATTTAAATTTTTTGACAATGTTATAAACAATTTTTATAAACATTTTTTATAAACAAAGATGTTCAAAGTGGACAAAAATATTCTTTTCTTCACTAGTAACTTTCTTTTGTCATTAAAAGTGAAAACTAAAGTATCTATTGTTTAAAAAAAATTTGTAAACAATGTATAAACATGTTGTAAACAATTCTTATAAACAATTTGCTAAATATGAAGTACCATAATGGAAAAAAAGCATTTTTTTATTATATAATACCTTCTTGTAATCAAATTCTTTGTTATACGTATATTATTTCATTTAACATTATTCAGCAATTTTTAACAATGTTATAAACAATTTTTATAAACAATTGTGATAGAAAAATCAGTTTAGGGTGGAAAAAAAATTTTGATTTTCTTCATTTGTTTGTTTGTCATTCGAATAGATATTTAAAAGACAAATCTTTGTCTGTAATTATTTAAAATTTTTTTACAATGTTATAAACAATGTTTATAAAAAAAGATGTATAGAGAAGAAACAAATTTTTTCTTTACTAGTAACTTATTCTAACATGAAAATGAAATCTGATGATTCAACCGTTTATCCAAAATTTATAAAAAAATTTTTAAATTGTTCATAAAAATTGTTTATAACATTGTTAAAAATTGCTGAATAATGTTAAATGAAAGATTATATCTATAACAAAGAATTTGATTACAAGAAGGTATTATATAATAAAAAAATGCTTTTTTCCATGATGGTACTACATATTTAGCAAATTGTTTATAAGAATTGTTTACAACATTTTTATACATTGTTTACAAATTTTTTATATACAATAGATACTTTAGATTACACTTTTAATGACAAAAGAAAGTTAGTAGTGAAGAAAAGAATATTTTTGTCCACTCTGAACATCTTTTTTTATAAAAATTGTTTATAAAAATTATTTATAACATTGTAAAAAAATTTAAATAATTACAAACAAAGATTTGTCTTTTAAATATCTATTCTAATGACAAACCAAGTGAATAGTGAAAAAAATATTTCTTTTCACTCTAAACTTATTTTTCTATGAAAATTGTTTATAACATTTTTAAATATTGCTAAATAATGTTAAATGGAAGTTTAATCCTTATGCAACATTTTGATAACCAGAGAGCATAATAAAATTTAAAAAATAAAAATTCTACCATTCTATTTCATTTTTTGCAAAATTGTTTATAAAAATTGTTTATAAAACTCTTAAACATTGCAAAATAATTTTGAATTGAATTGTTTACTTTCAATATCCATTTTTACCTTCCCCAAAAAAGAGAATTGATGAAAATAAATTTTTTACATCTACTTTGGCTCATAGTTTTCAAATTGTTTATAATAATTGTTTATAATATTGTTAAATAACATCAAATAACAATATTTTTTATGGAAGCAGCATTATTTTATTTGAATGAAGCATGAAAGGTAAAAAAAATGTAGAGTTAAATTTTTTTAAAATTATTTTTCCAAATTTGCATATTTTTTGGCGGCCATTTTGAAATTTGTAAAAAATCGTTTTTGGCAGTATGTCTATTTGATAGTCCTAACATTTTGGCCGCGATATTTTGATGTTCCAGATTTTTCCCAAGCCGATTTCAATTAAATAATCTGCATTTAAAAAAAAAACACTAAAAAAACGGGTGTTTTTTGTTTAAACAATTATAACTTTTTATCGTTAAGTCGAAATTGAAATTTTTTTCCAGATTCTGAAAGACGACACTCAAATCAATAAGAAAACCTTTGTCCCGATTTTTTTTTAAAACCGGAACCCTTAGAACGGGAAGTTCGAACTTGTACTTAAAAAAACGGACATTTGGGACTAAATGGGTTAATACGAAGTCACTCTAAAAATTTGAGCAAACAGAAGGTGGTGTTTTCGAGAAAATTAAGTTTATTTTTTTTTTGAAAATCTGCTGCCATTTTTTTAATTTTGAAGTTCTTTTTAAATTTTAAACGGGGGTTCGAAGAGAAGAAGACTCCCAATAAGAATCAAAAAGAAAAAATTATTAACACATAGTAGTAAAAAAATTACAATTAAAACCATTTTTGCACTGTTTTTTAGGGTTTTACCGCTCAAAGTTCAAATGTGGCTAACTTTGTTAAAAACATTTTTACGAAAAATGAAAAAATACGTATCTCTTTATTTTTCATATAAAATAACATATTTCATCGACAGGTTTGAAATGGATTTAACCTTCAGAAAAAAAAATTTTATTGATTCCTAAATAATTTTGAATGATGGACTTATGCTCTTTCTGCAGAAAACGTTTCAATTAATTATATCATTATTGAAAAATAATGTCACGTCATCGCGACGTATTTGTTTTAATATTTGTAATGCTGGAATGTGAATCCTCGCTTTTTTCTTGTAACCCAAACAAATCGATCCAATTGTCAGACACCTGAACGACCTTTACCATATATGGTCATCTACGATTGTCGCCCTTCTACCAGGTGGTTCACCTGTCTAAAACAAGGGTCAAACACGCGCGCCTAATTTAATCGATAAATTAAAATTGACCCAAAGGTAATAAAAGTGGGTGGCATTATCATTTCTTTCCATTGGAAGCCAAGGTATAAAAGGTGCCACCCTCGCCAAATTCGGTAGTCCAGGAAACGCCGCCAACTTAACTAGTCCTTCAACTTCGCTAGTCTACAAGTCACCCTCGAATTATCAAATCTACGTTCTTTGCGTCAGTCTAAAAATCGCCACCAAGTTAACAAGTCGTGTTCTATCCCCGCGTGTCTTCTTCGTATAAGTCAAACAACCGCGACCAAGTTAACTAAGTCAAATTCATTCAAGAAGAATATTTCTACTACGAGGCACATTTCTAAATTTCTGAAGACTGCATTATATCTACATCGACTTCATATAAATAATTTGGTCACTCCTAAGCTGAGGGGTGCATACCTAATTTACATTCGACACCTGGACTCCGGACCGTACGTTTTGCTGGCCCGAAAACAATTCAAAGGGAAAATATTGCATTCTCTGTTTCCGCTGGACAACGTCATTTCTTCGACTTCATTGTGAAGGTGGTTTTCACATCTTGGGTCTACGATAATAAGAATAATTTTAAAAGGTAAGTAACTAATATTCTAAAATTTGTCCCCATTTAAATTCTCGATTTCTTCTACAAGTGATAATTTTGTTTCAGTGTCCTTGATGACATCTGGATCTACTCTTTCTCTCTGATACTAATTGTAAAGGATTCAAATAAATATTCTAGTAATTTAACTTAAATTAACCAGTTACTCTTTCTTAAAACTCTATTTCTTAAAATATTTTCTGTCCCTTAAAATCAGAGATTTAGACTCTGTGAATAAATCAGGTTGAATCACCGATGCCGGCCGAATTAAATATGTAAATTATGATTATGTTTAGTTTCAATACTTTGAGACGTAACATAAGCATTAATTTTTGGTGCATCGGCCGTTGTGAACAAGAAGATTAAGTAACTGTTGAATTAATTTTTGGTGCATCGGCCGTTGTGAACAAGAAGATTGAGTAACTGTACAATTAATTTTTGGTGCATCCACCGTTTTGAATAATAAGATTGAGTAACTAAATAATTAATTTTTGATTAATATTAATATTAATATTGTAAAAAAAAATAATTTTTATAATTCTTAATGCATTTCTAAAAAAAAAGAAAGAGAGAAACAGGTACATCCAGAAGTTTAATTAATTGAATATTTATGTTAAAAAAGTAACAAAATACACTTTACACTAAAACTACAAACAAATCAAAATTACTACTTTTTCCAAAATTTTCTACAAGAAAATATGTCCCTTCCGACCAATCAACAAGTGTCACTTCACGATGCACTTGAATTAGTTCCGATTTTTGACGGATCAAATATTCCGTTGTCAGTTTTTATAGATGGTTGTAACGAAGCAATACAAATGTTACCCGCATCAGTTCAAGTTGAAGAAAATTTAGTGAAATTAATTCGGTCAAAATTAATAGGCGAAGCAAGAAAATCAATATCAGGGAATAGTTTTAGTACAATCACAGACCTCGTTAGTCATTTGAAAAAAATCTATGCACCGAGCAAAAGTCTTTATTAATTGCAGGGAGAGTTAGGCAATATTTTTATGTGGGAAACCTAATCTGTTATTTCTTACGCGAATAGAATAAAATATTTATCAGATCAAATTTATGATGCACTTAAATTAAAAAATAAAGGCATTTTAGACAAAGAAACAATTGAAAGTTTAGAACAAGATGTAATTTCTTGTTTTCGTCGTGGATTACCACCAGAATTATAAATTCGCGTTGGAGATTGTTTAATTTTAAAAGAAGCAACAAATAGAGCTCTTGAAGCTGAAAGAAAATTAAAAGTGATAGCAGATCTTAGAAAAGAAAATTTTTGTAGACAAAATCAAAGTAAAATCACTTTTGCTACAGAAAAAATAATAATTTGTGAAAATTGTGGAATTAAAGGTCATACTAGACAGAGTTGTCGTAGGTCAGAACAAAATCAATACCACACGCAGTGTAAAACTCAACCCTGCGTATCTCTTCAAGGCTGGAGAGAACCAATCGATTTTACAAGAAGAGGAAACTCCCTTTCAGTTAGACGACCATGGGAACGCAATGAACACCCGCATTTTTCTAATTCACCCCAAAATGACTTTAGAAACCAGCAATTTCAAAACAAAAATAATTTTCAACAAATTAAAAGCCAAAATAATTTTCAAAATGAAAATAATTTTCAACAATTAAAAAATTCAAATACTTGTAATTATTGTAAAAGAATAGGGCACAATATCAATGAATGTAGACGCAGAGAATATAATAATCAGTATTACAAAAATCAACAATCTCAAGGGAATCAGGGAAACGAGTAAAACCTTCCCAAAAACAGGTGCGCTGGGACAGGTAGTAGTGGAATAAAAATTCCTAATAAAAAAGCATCTACTGATTTAGAAGTGATTCAAATTAATTGTTCTAAACGTAGTGTTATACCATCTATTTTTATTCAAAATTGTTCAAAACCGCTTCATTTAATGATTGATACCGGTGCAGGAATAAATCTTTTAAAAGTAAAAATGCTTGATTCCTCAATGACAGTTAATACATTTAAAAAATTGCAACTTACAGGAATTAATCAACATCCAGTTTATACAATCGGTCAGATAAAATTAAAAATGTTTGATTACCCAACTATTTTTAATATTAGACCTAACGAAGTTCCTATTGAAAAAGATGGAGTTTTAGGCTCAGAATTTTTTACTGATAACAATGTCAAAATTAATTATGCAGAAAAATGTTTAGAGGTTAAAAATAAAATTTACCCTTTTGCATCAAACGATTTTATAATTTTACCACCTCGATCAATATCAGACATATTTCTATTTGTTAAAAATACTGATTTAAAAGATGGTTACATCCCTTTTTTAGAAACCAAGCCAGGAATTTACATAGGAAACGCTTTAGTCACGAATAATAATGGTAAAGCATATGTCAAAGCAGCAAACACATTATCTAATTCTGTAAAGTTGAAAATCCCAAAAATAATTTTAGAAGAGTGTCAAATATTTCAAAATCTTGAAAAATCAAATGAAATTAAACAGGATAAATTAAACATTGAAAATAGCACACCAGAAAAAATATTAGATAATTTCATGTATTCACAAAATTCAGAATTCGGATTTTATACATTAACAGGTAAAGAAAGAATTGAACAGATATTAGATTCACTTCGATTAGATCATTTAAACCCAGAAGAATTAAAACACGTAGAAACATTAATAACAGAATACGCGGAAATTTTTCATTTACCTGGTGAATATCTTACATCTACTAATGTTCTCCAACACAATATTCCTACTAAAGACGAGGAACCAGTATTCACACGTCAATATCGATTTCCACCTGTGCATAAAGAAGAACTTATAAAACAAACAAGTGAACTTTTAAAAAATCAAATTATTAAACCTTCTCAATCCCCATATAATACTCCAGTTTGGATTGTGCCAAAGAAAGCTGACTCCTTAGGAAATAAAAAATGGCGGATGGTACTCGATTTTCGCAAATTAAATGAAAAAACAATTACTGACTTTTTTCCATTGCCAAATATTAATGAGGTACTTGAAACTCTTGGCAATGCCCAATATTTTTCTGTTTTTGACTTAGCTTCCGGTTTTCATCAAATAAAAATGAATCCAAAAGATTCACACAAAACTGCCTTTTCAACACCTTATGGTCACTATGAATTTGACCGCATGCCATTTGGACTGAAAAATGCCCCAAGTTGTTTTCAAAGACTAATGAATTCTTGTCTATCTGGTCTTATTGGTACCGAATTATTTGTCTATTTAGATGACGTAGTGATTTTTGCAAATTCTTTAGAAGAACACCAAGAAAAATTTAAAAATTTTATGAATCGATTGGAAGTAGCTAATTTAAAATTGCAACCAGATAAATGCGAATTTCTCAGACCTGAAGTAGTTTACTTAGGACATATTATTGATAAAGATGGAGTTAGACCAGATCCAATGAAAATAAGTGCAGTTAAAAATTTTCCAACTCCTAAAAATGTTAAAAATATAAAACAATTTTTAGGCTTAGCAGGATACTACAGACGTTTTATTGCAAATTTCTCTAAAAAATCGGGACCCTTAACGCAATTATTAAAGAAAAATGTAACTTTCAAATGGAGTGAAAAACAACAAGAAGCTTTCGAAAAATTAAAAGAAGAACTTTGTGAAGAACCTTTATTGCAAAGAACAGATTTTGTTCAACCCTTTATTCTAACTACCGACGCATCAGGTTTTGCTATCGGTGGAATTTTATCTCAAGGCGAAATTGGAAAAGATAAACCTATTGCTTACGCATCAAGATCTCTAAACGAACATGAAGTCAAATACGATACTTATAATAAAGAAGCTCTCGCGATTGTGTATTGTGTTTTACATTTTAGACATTTTCTATACGGAAGAAAATTTAAAATTGTGACTGGCCATAAACCTCTATTATGGTTTCAAAATTCAAGCGATCCTTGCTCTCGTGTAACAAGATGGAAACTTAAATTAGCAGAATACGATTTTGATATGGTATATAAAGCAGGAAAAATGAACGTTAATGCGGATGCACTATCTCGAAACCCAGTGAAAATTGTCAAAAGTGTCAAAAACAAAATTCAACTATACGAAGAAGAAGACGATGAAGAAGAAGATTATTATGATGAAGAAGACGATGACGACAATTATTATGAAGATAAATATGATAAAAGTGATTACAATGGTGAAAATAATAATGATGATTTATTTAGTGATGAAGAAATTAGTTATGACGAAATCGAAGAAAAATCAAATGATATAATAAATGTGAACACAGTGTCTGCGGTAAGAGAATTGAATCTTATTAAAAAAATAATTAATGTAATTTCTGATACTACGAAAAATAAAGAAATTAAAAATATTTGTGAAAATTTTAGTGCGGTGAAATTACCAGTGAAAAGTGAAAAATTCAATGTTGTTACCAGAGGTAAATCAAAGAAAATGACTCAAGAAATTATAAATTCTAGTTCGAAAAATATAAAAGAAAAAGTGAAAAATTCTAAATCGAATCAAGTTGGTGAAAATACGCGAAATTTGCAAAATCAAAGAAATCTACTGAATCAATATGAAGAAAGTGTGAAAAAATTACGAAATCCAGTTCAAGATAAAGTGCGAAATTCAGTGTCAAAAAGCGTCGAAAATTTACAAAGTGTGAAGCGAAATCTACAAAATCAAAAAATAATTCGAAATCAAGAAAATGTACGAAATCAAGTTCAAGAAAGAGTGCAGAACGAAGAAAAATTAAGAAGTCAAATTCAAGAAGAAATGAAGAATTCTATGAATCCAAAATCTAGTTCAGTTCAAGAAAATGTTCGAAATCTACGAAATCGTGAAAAATTACGAAAAATAAATTATAATGAAGATATTAATGAAGATATGCCTAAAAGAAAAAGAGGCAGGCCGCGTAAAAGTGATATTGAAAATAATCAAAATAAAAGAAGTAATTTAAGTGATAATTCGCAAAGTGAAAAAATTTATAAGAAAACGAAGAGAAATATTGAAGATAATAACAGTGAATCAAGTGAAAATGATTTAGAATTTGTTAATTACGATAAAAGTAATCAATTAAAAAATGATTTTCGCGAAAATAATACTAGTTCCAGTGAAGAATTCAGTGATGATAGTTTCGATGATTACGATAAAATTGAAAATAAAGCTGAAAATGATTATGAATTAGGGGAAATCATAAATACAGAGAATATTGATTTTTACACGAAAACACAGCTGTTGGACGAAGAGGAACGTCCACCACCTGAACCCCCTCCTGAATTTTTTCGTGGTTCCCTTCAAAATGCACAACATACAGGTGACACAGGAAATTCAACAAGTCGATATTTTCATAGTAATGTAGTTGAATGTAAAGATCAATTAAGAATGCGAAAAGATAATTATGCATACTTTTTATCGACAACAGGTGCCCCTATGGACAATGGTTCTTCAAGTCTATTTAAACAAAATGAACTTCCACAATTTAAAAATCTTTTTCTAAACGAAGCTAAAGAAATTAAAAAAGGAAATAACTTTTTACATATTGCATTACCAATTACCTCTGATTCAAGTGAAAGTATTACTCAAATAACAAGTAACATTAAATTAACAATCCAATCATTTAAAAATTTAACCGAAAACTTAAATTACGATCGGTTAGTATTGCAAAAACAGCTGTCATAAATCATGTTAATTGGAAAGAAATTGAATTAATTTTAAAAGAAACCTTTCAGAATTCTAGTACTACAATAATAATTTGTAAAGGTTATGTGCAATATGCATCAAAAGAACAGAGACAAATTTTGATTGAAGAAGCGCATTCTTCTGCTTTAGGTGGTCACAAAGGTGTGACTAAAACGTACAACAGAATTAGGCAAAAGTATTTTTGGGAAAATATGAAATTTGATATTCAGAAATATATACAAATCTGTTTGCAATGTCAATTAAAGAAATTAGTTCGAGTGAAAACTAAAAATCCAATGATTATTACCGACACCCCAGGAAGTGCATTTGAGAAAATTTCAATGGATATTGTAGGACCTCTGCCAGCAACTGAAAGTGGTAACGAATGTATTTTAACTATACAAGATTGCTTAACAAAATACTCGGTTGCAGTGCCTTTACCAAATCAACAAGCTAGTACAATCGCAGATGCATTTGTCAAAAAATTTATTTGCATTTTTGGATCCCCTAAAGGTGTTTTAACAGATCAGGGAACAAATTTTTTAAGTAATTTAATGAAACGACTTGCAAAACGTTTTCGTATTCGTCAGTTTAAGACCACTTTTTTTCATCCACAGTCAAATGGTTCATTAGAAAGATCTCATCACGTTTTAGCCGAATATCTTAAACAGTTCATCAATAAAAATACTCAATGGGATGATTTACTTGAATTAGCTATGTTCTCTTACAATACGAGTGTTCATGAAGGAACTAAATGTACTCCATATGAGTTAGTTTTTGGAAGATTACCTCGATTACCGTCAAGTTTACCTTTGCAGCAAGAAGAAAAATTAGAAACATACGATGATTATCTTATAAATTTAGTGACAAAGTTACATGACATTCAAGCTCTCGCTCGAAACAACTTAATTCAATCTAAAGAAAAATCAAAAACGTATTATGATCGAAAAACTAACCCTTCAAGGTCCTAAACCAAAGAAACTAGGAAATCAATACACAGGCCCACACGAAGTTCTAGAAATTTTATCGAAGGGAAATATTAAAATAAAAATAAATAAAACTCCTAAAATTGTACACATTAACAGACTTCGTACATACCAACACAATTTAATTAAAAGAATTTTTTTTCCTCAACAAAATCACACACACTTTACTTTTGAAGAAATTTCTCTTAAAAAATACTTTATATCTTAATAAAATAAGTATTCCTATTCAATTAAAAATTGCATTAATCGTTAAATCATTGAATAAACTCTAATATAGTTTTGCTATGTTTCAGGATCATCTTAGAAGCGATATATAATCTTCATCTTTAATTGTGTATAAATATATTTTCAGAAAATCTACAAAAAACCCAAATAATGCTTTAACCTTCCTTTTCCCATCTTTTTATCTCAAAAATAAACAAATATTTTCTAATAAATTGTAAACAAAGTTAAAGAGTAATCTATTGAATTCTAAAAATTATATTTTTATTAAAAGAAAACAAAGAGAAAATTAACTTATCAATATTAATTAAGGATAAAATTAAACAATAACGATACAATTTTCAAAATTTAAAAATAAACTCAATAATTTAAATTAATCAAAATTACATGTAATGTAAATTAAATTTTACAATACCAGAAATAAATTAACTTTTATGTATGAAAAACATAATTTACAATTTTGAAAAATAAAATTTCTTTTCTCTAATATAAATTTTTATCACCTCATATTCAGACTATTTTTTCAAAATTAAATTAAAATATGCCAAAAGTTGATATTTAAAATCGTATTTGTCAAATAACTAAATTAAAAAAAAAATATTACATATTCATATTTAAAAAAAAACAGATTTCTCTATAAATTCTTAGACACATCTGTTTCTCTAAAAATGAAATTTATATCTAAACATTACAAAATATTCTAATTTTTATTCTCAGTATAGAAAGAATACTAAAAATTCTTTTTCGTATTCTTTCTCTGAGGGAAGGGAAGGGTAACAACAAATGTGAAAGAAAGCACAATCTAAAAGCAATTAATTCTCCAAATAATATTTAATTAAAAAAAATTTTTTTTCCTAATATATGACTTATCATTATAATTATCATAAATAATTTTTATTCTCAGAGCAAAAGCAATTTATAAAAATTATATTCTACTTTTATAAAAAATAGCATAACAAATGAATATATTTAAAAAAAATGATGAATGAAAATCGATAACGATAATTATCAATCTAAAAATATAAAATAAATATGGTAATCTTTAAATCTCTATGCCAATTGTCAAATCAATTCTTAAACATTAAAATAAAAATTGTTAAATTATGAATGCAAGTACGATTCAAAATTTTTACTAAAACTTCTAACCTCAAAATGTTGTGCGAATTAACAGTTTATTCCTTAACATGTATATTCTCAAGCGAAATTGCAATGTATGTGTAAGATTTTAAACTAACATTTCTAAACATTAAATGTTCATTTTAAATTTTCAAAATAACTAAAATTTTATGTACGACTTTAACTTAAAATTAACACTTTTTGCCTTAAAATGTAAGCAAAATTTAAAATAACAATCAATCTATGTGTAAAAGTCAAAATTATTATTTCTAACCTTAAAATGTATTCAAATTAACGAATAATAAATGTCAACATCAATATATGTCTAAATCAAATTTATATGAACATATTGCATCTCTAACATATTTATGAAAAGTTTTAACAATGAATGGATGAGTGATTCTAAAATAATATTAATGAATCTGTATCTTCTAACTTTTGAAATCTTTTTAAAATTTTAACAATTGTAACAATAAAATTAATTTTTTAAACTCTATAAAATCTCAATGTATTTGTATGTGTGTATTTATGAATCAAAATTATTCTGAAACAATTGTATTTGTTAAACAATGTACTAATTATTCTTGCTAAATCTTGTATGTGTATGAGTCAATTTACTAATCGAGCTCTCTTAAAATCATTAAAAAAAACATGTACTAACCAAATTTATTAAACAAATGTAACAGTCAATCGTATATATGTGTGCGTACTCTTACTTTATCACAGCTTAAATTCATTAAGCAAAATAATTGTATTAATCAGATTTTCTAAATAATGTTCTATCTAATCTCTTAAAATTTTATATGCGTATGTGTGTGCTTACTACCCAAAATATGTTTAAAAATATTTTGATCAAATTTTCTACACTAATGTATATGTTAAACATTTTTTCTAAACAATTGTACTACTTTAAAATTGTATTGAAATTTTGCATGTGTATGCTATAATGCATTAAATCTACGTCTCTAAATACGAATGAAATTTTGTTATTCACCAAAATCAATTGTGAATCTATATATGACACTTCCCTTTCAGTAATAACTTTTGATTGTACAAAAATTTGAATTAAAAAATTGTTCAATTACATTTTCCAATTTTCGAATTTTAAAGGGGGGAGGTGTCACGTCATCGCGACGTATTTGTTTTGATATTTGTAATGCTGGAATGTGAATCCTCCCTTTTTTCTTGTAACCCAAACAAATCGATCCAATTGTCAGACACCTGAACGACCTTCACCATATATGGTCATCTACGATTGTCGCCCTTCTACCAGGTGGTTCACCTGTCTAAAACAAGGGTCAAACACGCGCGCCTAATTTAATCGATAAATTAAAATTGACCCAAAGGTAATAAAAGTGGGTGGCATTATCATTTCTTTTCATTGGAAGCCAAGGTATAAAAGGTGCCACCCTCGCCAAATTCGGTAGTCCAGGAAACGCCGCCAACTTAACTAGTCCTTCAACTTCGCTAGTCTACAAGTCACCCTCGAATTATCAAATCTACGTTCTTTGCGTCAGTCTAAAAATCGCCACCAAGTTAACAAGTCGTGTTCTATCCCCGCGTGTCTTCTTCGTATAAGTCAAACAACCGCGACCAAGTTAACTAAGTCAAATTCATTCAAGAAGAATATTTCTACTACGAGGCACATTTCTAAATTTCTGAAGACTGCATTATATCTACATCGACTTCATATAAATAATTTGGTCACTCCTAAGCTGAGGGGTGCATACCTAATTTACATTCGACACCTGGACTCCGGACCGTACGTTTTGCTGGCCCGAAAACAATTCAAAGGGAAAATATTGCATTCTCTGTTTCCGCTAGACAACGTCATTTCTTCGACTTCATTGTGAAGGTGGTTTTCACATCTTGGGTCTACGATAATAAGAATAATTTTAAAAGGTAAGTAACTAATATTCTAAAATTTGTCCCCATTTAAATTCTCGATTTCTTCTACAAGTGATAATTTTGTTTCAGTGTCCTTGATGACATCTGGATCTACTCTTTCTCTCTGATACTAATTGTAAAGGATTCAAATAAATATTCTAGTAATTTAACTTAAATTAACCAGTTACTCTTTCTTAAAACCTGTCCCTTAAAATCAGAGATTTAGACTCTGTGAATAAATCAAGTTGAATCACCGATGCCGGCCGAATTAAATATGTAAATTATGATTATGTTTAGTTTCAATACTTTGAGACGTAACAATAAATCATTATTACATTAGGAGAGGATGAGGTAAGGATAGTTATTTGCTGTATTGCTTAAAAGACTTGTTCAAATTAGCGCGTCATTCGTGATATTTTCGCATCTTAACACCAATATATGATAGTGAAAATTGAACGTCCTCCCACGGGCCAAGAGTAGTTAAATTAATACGGCACTGTACAATCCTGCTAATGCGACTGCAAATTATAAAAAAATGTTTAATTGTTCCTTTTAGGTTAATATACATAATAGTGCGTATTTACATACGGAAAACAAAGCTCATTTACCAAAAATTGGTACTTGTCTGAAGAAAATTATTTAAAACTGAGATTAGAGTTCATACGAATTTTAATGCAATAATTGAAATTGAGAAAATTTCAAAACATATTGTTAATCTTTAAGATATCAATATTGAATAGTCAAAATCCAATACAAAAAAAAGAACGGAAATTTATTAATGTTCTATAACATTTTTAGCATACGAATTATTTTAAGTGTCCCGGTACTAGGGCAAGGATAGTTAGAAAATTTTATTTATTTTTTCAATCGTATCTCGCAGGGATCGCAGTTTACATCAAAATAAATTATAGCCAAATAACCAGGCTTTCCAAAGATACTCTTAGTTTTCTACTAAATATTGTAGTTTGTCCGCTAGATCTGAAAATTTCTTACCTTACTATATTTGCCCCATCCTCCCCTACTTTTTATATTTACTGTAATTATTATAATTATATTATTCAATTTATTATTGTAATTATAATATTATAACATCATCATTTTCTTAACAAGGGCGCAAAATAAGTGATTGCGACAATGGCGAGATTAAGGGTTCGAGGGGACGCATTTCGCGCCCGAGGCGAAGCTTGTGTGACGTTAGCGGGCGTAAAAGGCTTTTTCTATTTCAATTCATGTAGGGCGAATAGGTTGAAAATTCTAAATCAAGTGTAATGTGATTTTTCTTGTTTTTTAGGACAAATAAAGAGATACGTATTTTTTGGTTTGGCGAAAAAAAATTTATTCGCAGAGTTAAGAGTATTTAAAAATTTTAAGGCACATAGTGACTTTAGAGATAAACAGCTGAAAAATTATTTTTAAATCTTTCTAGTTGTTACAAAAATTAATATTTTTTAATTCTGTTAGTTGATTTTAGTAGTGTTTTTGATAGTCTTTCATTACAAACTTGACAATTTGAAAAATTTTGAAAGTTAACAAAATGGCGGCCATTTTTTAAAAAATAAAAAAAGTCAATTTTCTCAAAAACAACATTTTTTAATTTTCTGAAAATTTTTTTGTGGATTCTAGATAGAAAAAGGAACTTTTTCCAAAAGGTCTCATGTTCGCTAAAACTTTCTGGAAGTCGCTATAATTTTTTTCAGAAAATAAAAAAACTTATTATTTTTAGTAATGTGTCGACATATATATTTTTCATGTATACAAGGGTGTTCATCTCTTTTAACCCTCACGGGCTCGAGTTCGTTTTTCCGCCTGCGCGCACAAGCCGGGTCCGAGGGACCCGGTATTTAAATTCAATAGAAATCAAAAATTTGATAGCAAAATTGTTAATATTTTTTATCTAACATATAATTGTATCATTTTAAAGAAATTATTTTAAAAAGTAGTTTAAAAACAACATTATTTATAATAAAAAAATAATATAAAAAATATAAAAAATAAAATTCAGACGAATCACCGTATAATGTATAAATAATTATATAAACATTTTATATTATATATATATATAAATATATAAAATAGTTTAAAAAATAGTAATATATAATAATGGTAGAAATATAAAACACCTGAAAGAAATCTTCAGCTAAATTACCTAAATAATTATCTATATTTAGACGTAAAACCAAAAAAAAAATTTTTAACGACCGCCATATTGAATCCGTCATTTTGAATTTTTTTAATTCTGACATGACATTTGTAATCAGCGACCCCAAAAACCCCCGAGTACCGATTTTAAAGAAAATCTGATCGATTTTCTGTTCTTTAACTTTTGGGAATGGAATTTTCCAAAAAACGTACAACACGCACTATATTTTTCGCAATACGTCATTTCCAGAATTATTTGGGATATGATTACACTTATTACAGTAGGTGATGTTGAAACATTAGAAAATAATGCAACATTGCAAAAAAATTTCTAACTTTTTATACGTATTTATAACTCGGGTCCCTCGGACCCGGCTTGAGTCTTTATGTATGTTCGACTTAAAAGGGAATTTTCCAGAGTATTTTATGAATTAAAAATTCTTTACAAAAATGAAAAATGTGTGTTTTTACGCCCTCAAGTCTAATGTGAAGTTGATTTTCTAATAATATTTTCTTAACCTGAAGTAGATAAATAAAACTTTCCTCCGGGTCCGAGGGACCCGGCTCGAACCCGTGAGGGTTAATAGTGCTTTTGACTTTTTTTCTTTTCAAAATTGCAAATTTTAAAAATTCACAAAATGGCGGCCATTTTAAAAAAATATAAGATCTCAATTTTCTACAAAACATTATTTTTTAATTTTTTTGGAAATTTTTTTGTGGTTTCTAGATAAAAAAATAACTCTTTCAAAAAAGGTGACTTTTTCTTAGTAAATTGATAAATTTCAAGAATTAACTAAATGCCAGCCACTTAAAAAAATTTTCTGAAGTGTACCGATGGTTTTTAAGCCTGTTCTTAATGAGATAATTAAATTTTCTTTATAGCATTTTATTCTAGGTAGAATTTAAAAGTATAACAAAAAAATTTTTTAGGGCCCGCATTTTATTTACAAATTACAGCTATTTTTGTTACGCGCAGTAACAAAAGACATGGCTCGTGCAGTTTCGCGGACGGTCGCACTGACGCGTTATATGCGTTGAATTGGTTTCAATTTGTTAGTTGAGGGTCATTTATAAAGCTTTTAATACATAATTTGGAAAATTTAAATTAAAATTAATTGCAAAATGGCGGATCCAATATGGCGAATAATATAGCGCTTAACAAAAATATAGCTTTATTTTGTAAATAAAATACGGGCCCTAAATTTTTTTTTATTATAGTTCTACATTTTACGTGGAATAAAGTGATGTTAAGAAAATTTAATTATTTCATTAAGAACATGCTTAAATTTTCATTTGTTTATAAGTTTTTTTATGATTTAAACAAATTATATGATAATTTAAAACTGGAATTCGAGTTTTAGAAAGAAAGAATGTTTAAATAAGTGGTTAAAATTATATCGAATTCTGTCGACTAGTTTTCGAGTAATTCATTTTTTTCGAAAAATGTGTTAAAAAATTAAATTTTTAATAACATTTTAAAAAACAAATTTTTTCAAAAAATATTTTTAGGTGTTGTTTTTATCATTATTTACTTTTAAAAAATAATGTTTGAATGAAATTAAAATACCTTTCGAAAATCATGAGTACACTTCAGAAAGCCTTTAACTATTTTAAACAAATTTTACATTTTTAAAGTGGCTAGCATTTAGGTAATTTTCGAAATTTATCAACTTTACTAAGAAAAAGTCACCTTTTTTGAAAGGGTTATTTTTTGTCTAGAAACCACAAAAAAATTTACAGAAAAATAAAAATAATGTTTTGGAGAAAATTGAGATCTTATATTTTTTTAAAAACGGACTCCATTTTGTAAATTTTTGAAATTTAAAGTTTTGAAAAGAAAAAGAGTCAAAGGCACTATTAATTTTTTTGTGACAGGTGAAAGTTAAAATTATTTGTGTAAAATTGAAAGTGAAATTGTTTTCGTGATAGTTGAAAGTGAAAATTATATGGGTGAAATTGAAAATAAAATTTGAAAGTTATTTGAGTGAAATTGAAAGTCGAAGTTGAATGTGAAAGATGAAAATGAAAGTTGAAAGTGAAAATTGGAAGTGAAAGTTAAAAATTAAAAGTGAAAGTTGAAAGTGAAAGTAAAAGTTGAAAGTGAAAATTATTTGGGTGAAATTGAAAGTGAAATTTTTTGTGACAGTTGAAAGTGAAAATTATTTGGGTGAAATTGAAAGAAAAAGTTGAAAGTAAACGTTGATAGTGAAAGTTAAACATTGAAATTGAATGTTGGAATTTTAAAGTGAAAGTTGATAGATAAAAATTACGTAAACGCACTTTATACACAGAGAAAAAATAAGGTTATTTTATTTTATAAGAAATTTAAAATCGCAGGTTAAAAATTTATTTATTTATAAAACAATTTCATTCTTGCTTTAATAAAAAATATACCAGCATCATTCTCAAAAATATCGTTTTTTATAGTTCTCGCTTGAATACATTATTACTTAAAAGTGCGCCAAGCGATAGACAATATGTTGTTGCTATTAAGCAAATGTCGGGCAATTCCGTTAAAAAATATTCTAAAATAAATGTGTGATGGGCAGTCATATGAAGGTCTTCATAAAAATATAGAGGAACACGATTACAAGGTTGTAATAATCGGTCACATATTCAGAAAATCTTCAGCATTGATAATTTTCCTCTGGGTTTTTATATTAATTCTCTGTAGTTGAGATTGTAACAGCGGAAATAAGTGTACTTAAAAAAATGTAATCAAAAAAATTCTTTTTTCGAAGTCTCTAGTGTTTAATTACTTAAAATAATTTATAAAATCGAATTCCCTTCAAGACTAGGAAATTTCGTAAATATTGAACAATCGAGTTTTCTAAATTTTCTAATACACAATGATTTGACGTATGATAACTGCTTGACTTTATTGATGAGTAATCTTTTTTATTTAATATAACTTTACCTAATAAGGAGGTGGAGAAAAATTATACTATTAATGTCAAATTTCTAATTTTATAATTCAACTCATATGTGTCTGTAGAATTTAAAATAACCACCCAGTGTAAAGAAGCTACAAATAGCAACTGTTGTGTAATCTGTGCATAAGAGCAACAAACCAGCTGAGCTGTCAGGCACACCTGGTTCTCAAGCACTTTATTCCATGATTCTGGACCTGTATCATCCTCTGTATCAACTCCCCTTCCCTTATCACATACCCATGTAAATGGCCAGTAAACCTTGTTTCGCGAATTAATTTTTCAATGAAATTGTTAAGAGCATTGGGTTAAAGCTGATGACCAATTATGGCTTGATAAGTTGTTCTACTTTATGAAAAAACCTCTTTTAAATTTTAAAAACTTAAACATTTTTTTTTAATTTTATATTTAATTTCCGGAAATTATCCTCAAAATATTTTACAAGATATAAAAAAGTGAAATTACAGAAAACTTATTAAATTTTTAAGTGCAAACTTCGAAATATATGTATATATGGGCGTGAGATTTTTCTGTAACATTTTAAAATCGTTTAAATCTTTTTTTCATCTTTATAAAAAATATTACATGTATTTTTATTTTTGTGTAATTGTCCATTACTGAGTTTTAAATTTTCGAAATTTTCATCTTAAAAAAAACAATTTTCAGTACATTATAGGTCTGAAAATATTGAGTTTAGAAAAAAGTTGTTGAAGAATTAAAATTTTGATTTTTCTTTAACATTTAAGTAGAAGAGACCGGGCCTAATGTTAAATTTCATAAAATAATTTCTATACCATAATACAGCTTACAAGTAACACTAGGCAACCGACACTCGCCGATTTTCCTGAAAATTTGCATTTAAGTAGTTTCTTGAAAACTATTTGACAAGTGTATTTTTATATCAGCCCAATTTTGGTTTGAAGGGTAGAAACACCCTTTTAAAATTAAAAGATGAAAATAGTAACTCGAAGAAAACTCATTAGATTTGAAATTTGATTTTTTTATTTGATTTTCTTGATGAAATTTGTTAAGTAACAAATTTCATCAATACTCAGGGATTTTTGGGATCGCTGATTATGAATATGAAGTCTGTTTTTAAAAATTCAAAATGACGGATCCCCAGTAACATCCCGAGGAACAAATTTTATAAAAATTTAATGAATTTTCTCCGAGTTACTATTTTCATCCCTTAATTTTAAAAGGGTATTTCTACCCTTCAAACCGAAATTGGGCCGATATAAAAAAATACGTATCAAATATTTTCAAAGGAACTACTTGTATGCAAATTTTCAGGAAAATCGGCGAGTGTCGGTTTCCCAGTGTTACTTGTTAGATACAAAAATGTGAACATCAATATTGTAGGGCAACCGTATTTTGTGCATACATGCATGCATAAAATAATTTACTCATTACTTATGTTACGTCAAAACAAAAAACCTTTTTAAATATACCTAACGTTCCTCGTTTTAAATTAGTTTCATAAATGAATCTAATTTGGGATGAGGATAAGTCAATGAGCCTTCCAAAAGTTGTGAGAGAATAATTTATTTAAAAACCAACAAGAAAGAAAAGAGTTGACAAAAATACAATGAGTACAAAATTATGAATCTTACTTAAAGAATAACGATTACTTGTGGTGTGATGATTATCTTGTAATCCAATCTTGAGTGGTGACGAGCACTAGACGAAAAGGGATCGCCTAATGGTTGTCCTTAATGGAGGAGAATTTGTGCTGGTGTTTACACTAATGAGATAGTGTATTGTATTCCGAAAAATATCTGCTAGTCCCAGACAGTTGTCGCCTCTTAACTCTCTGCTGATGCTAACGACCGTTATCGTCAAAAATAGTCATTTAGACGGTATAGAGGGAGAATAACTAATCAGATCATTCATACCTACAAGTAAACATGTGTAGAGTGAAATTCAAACTTCATTAAGCTTTATGTCAGGAGCGTATCTATATGATCCAGCGCCTAAATTGTTTTTTTCAGTTTACAAAATCAAAAAACAATAATTGTGAAGCATAGAATTTTAAATTATAAGTGCTATTTACAAAAATAATTCATTTTTAACAATAAAAGAATCAATTTTATAAATTATTAAACTGATTTTAAAACTTGTAGTTCATTTTGTTTACTACCTGTCAGCTGTCAAATTTAGAGGTTATATTATATCAGTTAAAATTTTTATTCTATATTTAACTTATAAATTTCACATTTTTTACTAAAATTAATTTTAAAAAATGTTTTACGTGAATGCAGTTTCATATTTTAAAGTAAATTATTTCATTCTGTTACATGTTTCTGTTGTAATTATAAAAATCACGTATACATCAGATTTTCGAATGTCATGTGAATGAAGTGAGTGCGGCATCATTGAACCACCCGAAAAAGCAAAGAATTTTCAATTTTAAGAGTGGTAAAGTTGTCTGCTCTACTAATTAGTAAGAAAAATACTAGAAGACATGGTTTCATCACAATTGTGAACGAGATAAACTCAAACTGTCACTTTACCTACCTAACCTGACATCAAAATATATTAATCTCCTATATTAACAAATAATAACTCTTTAACAACAATTTTCTATTTTTTTGAGTGAAAAATAATATTTTTTACAATGTGTAAGTGGAAATATTATTTTTGAAGTAAATTGTAGTGTTTTATTATAGGTGGTTCAATGTAGACACATATTCTTCAAAATAAGAAAAGTGTAACTTGTTAGAAAAAAATTAAATTTAATTATTTAATCATAATAATTTGTGTTTGTAACGTGTATATTAACTAAAAGAGTACTTCAGCTTAATGTTGATACAAAAACCTGATCAAAATTTGTAAAATTTAATTAGTTCTTGGACTTTAGAAAATACCCGGTTCAATGTAGCCTACCCTCCCCTATAGATGTTTTTTCTTCCTTCCTATGACGAAGTTGTTTGAAGGTTGTTGAACTGATTCACTATCGTTATTCTTTTTACATGATTTAAAATGTTATTCTCTTTTCTTAGAATTATTATGATTTGTCATTTATTCAGATACATATAAGACATATAATATCAATTGCCATATATTCAAAAATATTATAATTATAATGCAATAATATGAAATACATAAAATATAATTATAAAATATATACGAAAAATACAATATCGAATACAAAATACATACATAAGTATTGTACTTAATTTAGGTACGTTAATAAGAAGTTACGGACGTAGCACTTAGAAACTAATGCATAGATTAAAGTATTTTTTACTCTTATTTTAAAGCTTAAAATACAAGCTTTCATTTAGTACAAATGCCAAATTTTTCTGAACACTTTTAAAAAAGTTGCATCCTACCAAAGTTAGACAATGAAAATTACACCTATCATTATTACTTCATACCTCCGATTATATTTTTCAATAAGTTTAAACATAGAATTATTTAACAGCAAATTTTATTGTCTATCCAAAACTGTCTCTAAAATCTTTCAACGTTAATATTTAACGAAGTTATAAATATTTAAACGATGTCATGTTTTTTTAATGCCACTTTTGCAAGTGGTGTCCCAATTTTGACCAGTAGTGTAGGTCAAACAGAAGCCCCTTAAGGACTGCCTAAAGTACCATAGGTCAAAATTTACGTCAAATTTGACATATTTTTTAACCTACACGTCAAAAAAACAACGATCAGGATGAGTCGAGAAATCGTTCTCTAAAATCAAAATTTAGGTCCAATTTGATCAAATTTTTGTGCTACAAGTTAAAAGATAATTCAAATTTGATGTAATTTTTAATCAATGAAAGTTGTTATAAACTGACATCCATTTTGAAAAATATCTACTAAAATTAATTATTTCAATAAATTCTAATATATTTTTAATTACCTATCAAAAAATGCAAAAATAGGGGGTCAACGCGCGAAGCGTGCAGGGGGTTCAAGTCCCCCTAGTATATAGAAAGATATTAGGTTTTGTCATTTCCCAAGGGACCGTCATATGAGCGATTTCATCTTAAGTGATCAAGGCGGAAAAAGTTTTTTCCAATCGTGCCTAACTTGGGGCTTTTGTAGTACTAATAGATTGTAATTTTTCGTAAAAATATTTTTTTACCTAGTCCAATATTTTCTGAGGGGGGGGGTTAAATTTTTGGGTTTTTCAGTACAATGCTTATTTCAATAATTATTTACTCTAAAACAATTACACATACAAATTTGACAAAGTACATTTTGAAAAGTTTTTTTCATGCTCTTTCGATTGAAAACAAGCATTTTGAAAAAAAATTTTGTTGACCCAAAAAATCAAAATTAAAAATAAATTACAATTTTTGGGGGAGAAAGACACGATTTTTTTAACGAAAGCTGAGGTTTTTTCCTAAAAGGACATATAAATGAAAAAGTGGGACTAGAATGTTTAAACAATGAAAAAAAGAATTTTCTCCTAAACGCAGCTAAAAACCGGGTTTAGAGCGCTCCGGTGAGTAGAAAACCTTTTTTTCAATGTTTAAACATTCTAGTCCCACTTTTTCATTTATATGTCCTTTTAGGAAAAAACCTCAGCTTTCGTTTAAAAAAATCGTGTCTCTCTCCCCCAAAAATTGTAATTTATTTTTATTTTTAATTTTGATTTTTTTGGGTCAAAAAAAATTTTTTTCAAAAAGCTTATTTTTATTCGAAAGAGCATGAAAAAACCTTTCCAAAATGTACTTTGTCAAATTTGTATGTGTAATTGTTTAAGAGTAAAAAATTATTAAAATAAACATTACACCAAAAGACCACTTGATCACTTGACGTGGAATCCCTCATATATAGGGGCCAAAATAAGTGAAACCGGCCACTTGAAAAATTTTTGTCTCCAATTTTTAAGTGATCTATAACTTTTGGTAGATATATAGAGTACAATTTTTGTCCCTAAAATATTTTTTAAAAAAATTCATTTTTGAAGTAATCAGGTGTTGAAGTTTTGAGTCATTTTATATTCATTTTATTATTACTTTAAAACAAATAAAGATAATTAAGTGAATTTATTTTTAAATTAAAGCTTAAAGTCTATACTTTAAGTATTAAATAAAGCGATTGCTAAAAAATAAAAAAATTTATAATTGTTATTAACAATTCTTTTAAAAAATTGCAAATTGAAGAATGTTCTCAATGTTTTTGAAAGATTAAATTACGATGTTATGATGCGCAAAACTCTATGGATTAATTAAAAAAAGAAAAATCAGTAACCTCCAATATTATAGAAATTGTGTAGATTTTTCTGACAAAATGCAGGCGAAAATCGATTTTAATTTTAAAAATCCGCTTGAAAGCGTGAAGTTTTTAACAAAACAAAAGACGATCATATTTATTCGTTTACAATTTTATCTTTTTCCAGTAACTCGAGTCTATCTTCACCTGCATTTTTTTTAGAAAAATCTACATAATTTCTTTAATATTGGAGGTTACTGATTTTTTAAAAAAATTAATCCTTGGAGTTTTGCGCATCATAACATCGTAATTTAATCTTTCATTAACATTGAGAACATTCTTCAATTTGCAAATTATTGAAAGAATTGTTAATAACAATGATAAATTTTTATTTTTTAGCAATCGTTTTATTTAATACTTAAAGTATAGACTTTAAGCTTTAATTGGAAAAAAAATTCACTTAATTATCTTTATTTGTTTTAAAGTAATAATAAAATGAATATAAAATGACCCAAAACTTCAACACCTAATTACTTAAAAAATAATTTTTTTTTGAAAAATATTATAGGGGTAAAAAGTGTACTTATATATCTACCTCAAATCATAGATAACTTAAAAATTGGTGACAAAACTTTTTCAAGGGGCCGGTTTTACTTATTTTGGCCCATAGATATTAATTAATTAATATTATATACTTGAATACCTACATGGTTTTCAATGTAAATATCAATGTTTTTAAAGTTTTTTAATTTTATTTTCACTATATTAAACCGAGTTTTTTCTAAATTGTTAACTATATTTAAATACTTATTAAATAAATTATAATAAATATGGAAGAGCATTGTTACTCGCTGACAGAAGAAATGGAAAAATTGAAATTAAATAATTTTGTTCAGCTAATTCTAATAATAATTAAATAATTCTATACACTGAGAGAAGAAAAGCACAGAATCCGTACTGTGACAGACACCGGCGTGTAAAATGCGTGTCAGTTCCTGAATTTTATTCAGTTAGTGTCATTCATAGTTCAGATACTATGCTTAAAAAGCGCGGCAGCGGTTCGAACTAATTAGTACAAAATCTGTTTCATAGCGACCGACAGATACTGTACTTCTAAAAATCTAAACAGTAGCATTTGAAGTACATCTGTACCTCAAGCCAAAGTAAAAATCCGTTTCACATTTTAGCACGACACCTATCACACACAGCTGCTGCGTTCAATTGGAGTACAAATGCTAAACTTTTACATTTCAGAATCTGTGCTTTTCTTCTCAGTGTAGATAAGAAATTCTTTCATTCTGCCCACACCTGAAGTTAGTCATGATTATGCTTATGTTTTTTAAATATGTTTTGATAGATAATATTTTTTTTATTTTTACACTTTTATTTTATAAATTTAATAATAGTTATTTATTTATTTTATTAGGAAATAATATTTTTATTTTTCAAATAATTCAAAACTATTTTTATTAATCTATAAAAATTGTTAATTTTATTTTCCATTATTTCTCTTTTTTCCAAAAAATTATCGCTTTGTAACAAACATTTGAGGTAATTAATCTTTTCAATTTCTTTAATAAAAAAATTAAAAAATAGTTGGAAAATTAAAATTAGAAAATATTTTGCACATTTTTTGCTTCTCAATGACAATTTATAAACAAAGTACAAGTTTTAATTAGAAGAAAAGTTATAAATCAAATTTTGTTTAAGAAATTTGAAATTTATTTTAGAAAAAAATATTTGCAAAATTTCTGTTTATTGAATTTTTGCAATAATTAATAATTTTTCCTAATTTCAATTTTTTAGTGTTTTTAATCCAGGTGAACATTTTTCGGAAGAGTCCCGAGAATTTTTCAAGAATGACACTTGGGAATTTCTCGCTCTAATTCCGTAGGAAATTTTCATAAGGGAAGTAAAACTCATCCATGAGTTCATTATTTTTAATAATGAATTAATGCATATTAAGAAATTTAACAAATTTGATAAGAATTTTAATTATTAAAATTTTTCATAAACCTAAATTATCTTTAAAATTTTTATTGAAATTCATTGAATCATTTATCGGTCAAACAAAACATACACCAACATTCAGAATTTTTCTATGGAATTTAGAAATAGAATATTTTTCCAGTACTTTTAATAAAATTCCCGGACTTTTCCAGATTTTCAAGTTGCGTGGGAACCCTCATGATTCCAGTATTTGTGAACTAAAACTGAAGTTGCAGGTGTTTAAAACTGAAATTTATATTTATTAGTCGTAGTTTTATGCAAAGTTAGCAAAGCATTGATAAATTTTGTAAATTTTCGAATTTTAACAACATTTATTTTTCTTACATAAACGACAAAAATAGGAGTCATTTTTGCACAAAAATTTATGTTTCTTAAAAATAATTGAAATATTTTTTGTTATTACATACGTGTAGGTATCCGTTTTTATTTCATTAAAAATTAAAAAAAATTGAACTATTTTAATAAAATTATATTAAAAACAATTGAATGTAAAAAGTTTTATCAAATTAAAAAATTAATATTTTTAAAAAATTTACTGAAGTTGGATTTTTTATTTTAAAGGGCTTAGGGGGTTAAGTATGCAAAAAGTGCCCCCGCTTCTATTTTTCTCAAATTTGGCTTATATGTTACTATCCATATGACTATAACTTTCTGCAATTTTGAACTCAAAATTCGCTTTTTTGGGGGAGTTATGGAGGGGGATAGCAAAATCAAAAAACTTATTTTTCTCGAAAACTACTGAACCGATTTTAATGAAATTTTAAGAGGTTGTAAATATAGATAAGGCGATTTTTTTTCTAAATCTATATTTACAACCTCTTAAAATTTCATTAAAATCGGTTAAGTAGTTTTCGAGAAAAATAATTTCTTTTGTTGTAAAAAGTACCTTATAATGTCCCCTTTAACATATATTTTTTTCAAATTTTTTAAAAATATAGTTTTTGAGTAAAATGTCAAAAAACATGGTCATGCTATTTGTCACGTACGGTAATGCACATATATACATATGGGCCATATTAATGTGATAGGGTATAGCTAAATAAGTATTGAAAAAATGACCCGAATATATTTTTCCCATTCATTCCTACCCACTTAAAAATAACTTTTTCAAATTTTTAACTCAAAATTTTGAATGGCTCCAGTGCGGACATTTTCGACTATTTATTAATTAAAATTTGTAATTTTTAAGTTGAATATGTAAGTTAATAACTACTTAAACTATTTTTACTATATTTCCTTTCTTTACATTAAAAAAAATTATTAAACAAAAGCTTCTTATAGCCCGCTGTAGTGGTGTTACTCTTTTAACGCGTTTTTCTCAAAACACAGTTTTTGAAATCTGCAAGCAGTATAACTCAAACAATTTTTAATATTTTTAATCGGGTTTTTTTATTACATTTTTAAAATTAAACTTTGAACAGAAATACGTAGAGGTTTTTTGATAAGTTAATTTACACAATTGTTATAAACAATTAAGTGTCGTTTTCTTTGCTCAAGAAATTATTTTTTTTACAAATGCTTGCCAATTACACAAAAATCGATATTTTTAAAATCCCCTACGTATTTCTGTAGCTATTCTCATGTAGATTAAGAAAATTTTTTTTATTTGTCTCTAGACTGAAATTTACATTACTTATACTGCTTGCCGCAGAGCTCCTGGAAAAAAGTATGCAATACTAAAATGGTTCCTGTGTTATTAATAGAAATTTGTAATTTTTTACTTGAATATGCAGTCAATAACTTCCTAAAACATTATAACTATATATTCTTTCCTTCCATTCAAAAAAAAATTCCTGAAAAAACCTTGTTTTTGAGGCATTTACAGTGGTGTAACCCCTTAACATAACAAGAATAATACATTAAGCTTTTCGTTTGGTGGACTACTTATTTATATTATTTATAAAAAAAACAAATTTTATACAACAAACATTTTTATAAACAAACACAAATTTTATAAAATTCAATTATTTTTTGAATTTTTAAATAAAAAATTATTCCAGAATAATTCATAAAAATCTGTAAAGTTCAATTGTTGTTAAGAATAGGAAGAGTTTGAAATAAATAAAATCTTTTCAATATGACTAGGAAAATAATATTCAGAATTTTCTTATAAATTATCGAAATTAAATATTTTCTAGTAGAGGATAGTTGGGGAAAACCGGACCCCTCTCAATATTATCGAAATGGCGAAATTGTCAAAAGTGCTATTTAGAAATTTGAAACAACCATGTGTAGTATACCTTATTTTTTCAATTTGACATTTTTTACTTTTGTTTGTGCAACTTTGGGAGCAAAAGTTTTTTTTTAGTTTTTTCTACACTTTTACGAATGAGGAAATCGTGTAATACTTCCAAATATTAGGTCTTAGGTTTTCAAGGTAAACACCTCAGGAATATTTACCACCAAAAACTTTTATGAATTTGCAAAGCGTTTCTTTTTGACAAACATTTATTCTCAAAATGGGCCTGTGGGGCAAACCGGCCATAAGATATTTTCATTGAATTAAAGTTTCATAAAAATTATTTTTAAATAAAATGTTCCTTTTATTAAAATATTTACTTACAATGAAAAATAATTGTCTTCCAATGAGAGTTGGACCCTTTAATATTGTTTCTCTGATAATGATAAATATTTTTATTTTTTTATTAAAAAAATATTTATTTAATTAAAATCTAATCCCGAATTATTATTTCCATTACTACAATAATTCGACGCCTCCCGTTCATATAATGCTTATTGAAAAATGAATTCAAGATGATTCTTATTCACTTTTTGGTTTCTCATAACAATAGACACGTACTGAAATTCTCAGATATTTAATTGAAATTTAATATTAATTGGAAAATTAAGGGTTACATTTATTGTTCTGTTAGTGGCAATTGTTTTGCACACAATTTTGAATAAGCATTTTATTGCACGGAAAATCGAATAAACATTGTCTTGCATCAAAAAATGAATAAGAATCATCGTGCATTCGTTTTTCAATAAGCATTATATGAACGGGAGGCGTCGAATTGTTTACATGATTCTTTATGTTTTTTATTACTGTAGATTATGTAAATGCAATATTATAAATAAAAAACCAAACGGTCCTGTTGGCCCCATGGGGGATCCGGTTTATCCCAGGGGGTGGGGCAAGTCAGACCGTTTGCAAAAAATTTTAAAATTAACACAGCAACTAAACAATAAAAGATTAAGTATATGTATCTCTGGGAAAAAGTTACGCAAATAAATGATCTTTCAAACAATCCCTCAAAAAATAAAATCAGTTAATTCGTTTAGTCACAAGAGTAAAAAACCGTTACACTGAAAAAAAATTGTAATTGAACCGAGTAAATGCATTTACTTGGCAGAGTTTACTTGAATCAATCCGATATTTATTTGAGGAGAGAAATTAATTTTCTTGTGCCAAGTAATTATTAGCATTGGATAGAGTTCTTGAATTAATAATTCAGTATTTGGTGGAAGTAAATATGTTATTGATCAAATAAAATATTTTACTTATCCGAAGTACCAAAAAGGATTGAATCAAGAATATTATGTTCTTAAGCGAAATAGTAAAGTATTGTCTGGAGAAATCGTTTTTCTTAAATCAAATCATTTCATTCATTTGATTTGAAACTTTTTTTTACTTAATACAATGCCGGTGTTCTTGATCCAAGAAAATATTTCGCTTCAAATGGATGTGCAACTTAAATAGCAGTTTTTGAAAACTGTCCATTGAGGCTTGGATGGCATAGTGGTAACGGTACAGCTTCTGATGCGTGCACCCCGGGTTCAATTCCTCCGACCGAGGAAAATTTTCTTTCAAGGTATATTTGTTGTATTTGTGTTAAGTATTAATTAAATGTAAATATGTATGTAAAATAACAATTATTTAATTATTTAAATAAAAAATTAAAATGTTAATTAATTAAATAATAAAAATGTTTGACCTAAGTATTAGAAATGATGGGGTAAGGGGGGGTGAAGAATTTAAGTAAATAATTTACTTGAATTGAGTAAATATTTTTTTTATTGAAATTTATAATTTTCTCAAATCAAGAAAATATTTTCTTGATTTGATACACAAATGTTCTTGAATTAATATAATCTGCATTTCTTTCGTGAAACTTAATTTCTTGACTGGATTCCATATTTTCTTGGATCAAGAACATATACTCTCCTTCCAAGTATACTATGTCAAGAAAATCGTTTTCTTGAATCAATACTATAATACTCTTGGCCGTATTCAATCCCACCATTTGCTTCAACCAAGAAAAATTTTCTTGGTCCAATACTATTTTTTTTTCAGTGTAGGGGGTCCCGGTTTGGCCCACTATCCCCTACTTAATAACATTTTAATAACATTAATAACATTTTTAGACTTTTTCCCAACTTCCCAGAATAAATTTAGAAAAATAATGATCTTGAGTACAAGTTTTCTATAAATAATTGAATTTTTCAATGGTAAGGAAAGAATAAATTTCACGCGCGCGTTATTTGAGCTACTAATTAAGTAATTCTAGAGAAGAATTAGAATTTCCTTATTTGTTCAATGAAACCATGAGAACAATTTTTACAAGCATCATTTAACATTTTTTTAACAATAGTAATGAGAAAAAATAATAAAAGAATATTAAATGGAATAGTCTTGTGCATACGAGAACCGAGTTAAGCACAATTTGTACAACAAAATATAAATTACCAGAAAGACTAAAAGATCAATTGATGAAATATATAGTATAATAGGAAATTTAATTAAAAATTCATACTGTCACACTGTTCTATTTTTAGTCTTTTGCGATAAAAAGATACATGTTCATTTATTCTTAAATCGAAGACAAATGTAATACATGAGTTAAAGAGTTTCTCATGTTTATAATTGAGCTCATCACTAATATTACTATAGACAGCTAGTGATGCATTCGATCGACACGATATAAAAAACGATCGATATTTGTTCTTATATTATGTAAAAAAACGATAAGAGAATAAGTCTTTTGTTTTTCAAACGATATTATTGTTAGTCGAGCAAAAGTACCGAGATTCTCGAAATTTTTTATTTAGACATTATTTTTATGACAATGAAAACAATATCATTGATTAAATACATTCAAATAAATAATAGTTTCTTGATTAGAAATTTTTTGATGTTTAATAGAAAAGATTACTACTTTTTAGGGTTCCGTAAACCATAGGTGTACTGACGGAACCCTTATGAAATCACTCGTGTGTCCGTCCCAGCCACGCAAAATGGGCTGTCCCCACTTAATTTCTACAAATCTCAACCTGGTGAGCTGAAATTCGGTAGGGATCTTCAGTTTTAAGTGCAAATTGCAGGAAAAATATAGTTAACCTGATTGGCCTATATATTTACGAAATGAAAGGAAAAGAAATTAAATTTCTTTTTAAATTAAATTTTTCTTCTTCTTAAAAAATTGTAATAAATGACACTGTCCCCCCATAACTTCTACAAATCTCAACCTAGTAAACTGAAATTCGGTAGGGATCTTCAGTTTTAAGTGCAGATTACAAAAAAATTATAGTGAACCTGATTGGCCTATATGTTTACGAAATGGAAGGGAAAAAAATTAAATTTTTTTGAAAAGTTTGCAAAAAATGAAACTGTGCCCCCCTTAACTTCTACAAATCTTAACCTAGTGAGCTGAAATTCGGTAGGGATCTTCAGTTTTAAGTGCAGATTAAAGGTAAACTATAGCGAACCCGATTGGCCTACATATTTGCGAAAGGGAAGGGAAAGAAATTAAATTTTATCGAAAAAATTTTAATAAATCATATTTCTTATGTGTATAAATATATATATATATATATAAAATGAGTTTTGTTTTGGTGTACGGAACCCTTGATCTTAGTGCGAGCGCAACTCGGACTTTTTTAGTTAATTTATACAGCTTTTGTTTTTTTAATAAAAAATGCAAATAAATATTGTCTTCTTAATTTATTAAAAGGTGATTAAATTTCTTTAAATTATAAGATAATTATCAATTTGACAGTAAACTTGTAGATTTTTTCAAATTATTGATTAATGAAAATTATAACAAATAATATTTTATGAATTTTTTAATTCAAAAACAAGGATAATATGTATTGAAACTTTAATTAACAGTTACACAAATTTTTATAATAAACATAAATTTCTCATTACACAGTAAAAAAAAGTTTTTATTTTAAGGCAGCAAGGCGGTCTTAAATTAAGATGCAACATTTTTAAGGCAATCCATGCTGCATTCAAGCAAGTGATTCTTTATGATTAAACATTGTAACAGATAGTGCTAAATTTAAGTATAAATTAAATTTTTTAAATTTAGATTCATTTTATTATTTGAAGTGTAAATTTACTACAGTGAAATGATGAAAAATTTTTTTTGAGTTTCCTTAATCTTTAGTAAAAATACAGTTTTTTCAACGATAACTGTGTTTTAAGAAGTTCGCTGTTAAAATACTTTTTTTATTTTTATAAACTTTATAAAATACTTGTAAAGATCTGCAATTAAATTTGTTGAAATAAATTATAAATTAATTATGAAAACAACAATTTCATAAAAATATCAAGCTTTAAAAATTATATTCTAATAAACGGCTGATAAGGCGTACAGTTAAGTTACTGGTTAATTTTGGAATTTTAAAGTATTTACACGAAAATTGATGTCAAATTTTAAGATAAATTTCTTTTTCATTATTTAGTATTAAACAGCGTAAACTCTTTTCGAGCTGTCCAACTATTTAAGCATAGCAGATCACGGGATGTGTCGCTTCCAAGTTTATTTCTATGCTTGCGGATTGTTAAAGAACATCTAGAGAAAAGGCGTTCTACGGGTACAGAAGTTGCCTGAATGTTAAAAATATCTCGAGCTATTTTAGATAATTAAGGAAATTGTTTTTCGTGGCATTGTCACGGTTTTAAAATGTCACTACTCCTATCTACTCGATTCATATTCAAATAAACATCAAGTTCTTCTCGCTAATTTCCTTGCCTTTGAGATAAATTGCTATTTCTTGAGCTCGTACTTAGAGTTGAGTAAAGAGCTAACGGATCAAAATCGTCATCGGAATTCTTCCATCCTAATGAAGGAAGTCGGTATTCGACATTTTTACGCAAAATGAGTTTTTATATTATTGGATTCATTACGAAAAAGCAATCTAGTTATAGTAATATTATTCATAAATAATAATTAGTTTTAGAAATAATTAGCTTTTAATTACTCTACTAACGTGAAATTATTTGAAAAGGTCGGCACTTGCAGGCAAAATGTTCGGTAAGTTCTATTACTGCTTCAAATTAATGACGTATTTACGAACTTTCCTAGAAACACAGCCGAAATTGCTATTACTGCCAGAAAATGTGGTCTAAGTTGGATCGAAATACTAATGTCAATGGGCCGTATTGCAAGTACCGACTCTTGCGTCCAGGATTGTCGTCGATGACAGACCATGTTTCCCTGTCGGAAGAGTTGGTACTTACATAGTCATAAGGTAAAATATACGCAATAGGCTGCGAATACCGACCCTAAAATAGTGACGTTACTCGGCCGTAAGAGCACATACCGACTCTGTGGCAGTATTTTCAACATTTCAAAATCAAATTTGGGCAGTAATCGACATTTTGTTTAAAAATAATGAAAATTTCTGAAATCTTTTAACTTCATTAAATAAAGCATACCAAAATTAGTTAATATCAATTGTCATTGTTTAATAAGTCTTAATTAATAGGCTGCTGCAACAACAAACGCGTTTCTCTAAATATCTTGAAATCGCCCTGAATGCAAGTTCCGACTTTCTTCATCAGGATGGCAGTATTATTGTATCACTTTTCGACTTTTATCAACACTTATGAACTAACCTATAACACACATATATTCGCATATAACTTAAATATAAACACACACTTAACACATAAAAGTACATATCGAATTGTTTTTATATGCCACATGGTGAAATTTTTCGAGACATGCTATTTCACTGAAAACTGAGAATTACATAACATTCTGTTTTGTGAGAAACACAACATAAAAAAAAATTTTTGAAAGTCAATTCATGAAGACAAATATATTAACACTATTTGTCCGCCGAGCCAGGCATTTATCCGATCGAGCTGATCTGTCGGTAACTGAACAAATGACTTTTGGTTAAAATTTAAAAAATACTGTGGCCCATACTAGTACTACAATAATTTTAGAACTTTCTTGTATTTTCTAATAAAAAGTATATGATACCGCCTTGTCTTTTGTATCTTATCCAAAAGTCAAGCACTTTCAAGGAATTATTCACGTACTTTTTTGTTCCGTGTATATTTTAATTGCACAATTAAAATTAATTAATAATTAATTAATAATAATAATAAAATTATACTTAAGAGGAGTTTTTTGTAACATTTCTTTCACTTCTATTTGTAGATTCGTAAATTTTTGTTTTATTATATTAAGAGTAAAATATTTTGTTTTTTCTTGTATTAATAATTATTACTGCCTATACCAAATTTTAATTGCTTTTAATTTTTATAATGCAAAAAAAGGGTAATTTGAAAAAACAAATTCGAGTTAAATCCTTTTTAAAAAAAGAAAAAAAATCCTTTTCCAAATTTACGATTCCATTGCTTTTTAATTTTTTTAATTATAAAGTTTAATTTTTACTTCTGACGTAGCTAGTGATTTATCTAAAAAAGCCTTTACGAAATATTCTTTATGATGCAACTTAAGATGTCTATCAGTCCCGACTGTATTCCCGTCTTCCATTTTAATAATTTGTACTGTTTGGTCTTTTTGAAAACTGCAAATTTTGCAAAAAAAATTTTGCTCTAGGTTAAAAGGGGGAGAGAGATAATTTTTTTTTTTAAAATTCCTGAGCCTTTAATTATTAATATTTTACATTTTTTATTTTATTAGTCATACTGATTATGAAAAAATCAATCTAAACATCTATGCACTTCTTGTTCGTAAAAAAATTGGTAAAAAGTATGCAACGTTTGAAGCTGCTCTAGGAAGCATAGAGGGGGAAATCATCGGTCTCTCGCGCCAAAGTTGGATTCAAACTTTCAAATTCGTAAAAGTTGTTATAACATTAAAACAAATTGATGAATTTTTAACATTTTTTTTAAACTGGGCTAAATTTTTCTCAGGAATTCGAATTTCCGTTTTGTTTTTTGAAAAATTTATAAATAATGTCAAAAAATTAATAATTAAAACAAAATTTGTTTTTAATTTATTTTTTTCAAATTTTTCATTTTAACTTCACGAATAATAAAAGCAACACTAATTTATTACTTTCACTTTAAAAGAATGAAGGTTTTAGGAAAACAGACTTCGCACTTGATAATTAATTTTAAAAAAGTAGCTACAGAAAAATGAAAAACCACGACCAAAAACCAACGTTTTAGAAACATAAAACTGACGAAAATTCCATTCCATATACTGAGAAATTACAAGATATTAAAAATATATTATTACTGGGACACCCTTGGGTGTCCCAGTCAAGAGTGTACATATTAACGGGTTGTATTCTACTGAAAGAATTAAGAAGGAAAGTCCTTTGCACTTTTTAAATACTTTCAGTAGTTTTTCCATTAATCGCAATTTAAAATTTAAAAACTACGCATAGCTGTTGGCCGTGTACGCTTTGTGAGCCGGTAGGCGGACGTACTATTCGAGCTTTGCGGACCTGGACGTGTACCAACAACGCGCGTAGAATAAATTTTGATAGTAATTTTTTTTCTAAAATACAAGTTTAATGTTTTTACACAGTGTAAATCTAGAAACGAAAAATTACTGTCAAAAATTTATTTCACGCGCATTGCTGCTACACGCCCAGGTCTGCAAACGTTGGAAAAATACAAAAATCCGTACACGGCCAATAGCTATGCGTAGTTTTTAAATTTTAAATTGCGATTTATGGAAAAACTACTGAAAATATTTAAAAAGTGCAAAGGACTTTTTGTCTTAATTTTTTCAACAGAATAAAACCCTTTAATATGTACACCCTCAACTGGGACACCTTATATATATATATATATATATATATATATATATATATATATATATATATATATATATATATATATCTACCTATATTACAAAAAGATATCGCCGCCGCCGCTGTTACAAGATTCTGTAAGAGCGCCCTACCCCAAAGGGGCCGTCAAAATATATGTCAAAATTGACCTATTTTTTACCTATAGGTCAAAAAGGAGAATAAATAATGGCCTTACATTACGTCAAAATATGTCTAATTTGACCTATTTTTTGACTAATAGGTCAAAAAGAGGTCAAATATAAATATATAAATATAATATAATGCTGAATAATTTCAGTTTTTTTACCAAATTAAATTAAGAAGCAAGTATTTTTGTGAAATGATTAATCTTACCAAGTGAAAAAAAATTAAACGAAACTTAAATTCAACTTGTCAAATATTTAATTATTTTTAAGTCAATTAAGTTTTTAATAAATTTTATTTTCTTATTATTATTATTATTTATAGTTATTAATAATAATAAAATAATGTAATAATTATTAAAATAAGTTAACTATTTTTTCATAGTTAAATGTATTTCAACCTCCTTTTTAATTTTTAAATTTCCGCCTGCTTTTGTAAAGTGGGCATCTAAAATGGGCGCCTTCCGAGCTTCTAATTTTATCGCAGTTTTAGATGTGTCGCCCATCCATTTCTAATAGAGATCAGTGTGCTCAAATGGCTGTCGAGACTGTCTCACAACTGGTGATATGCTGTGCCTCACACCCAGAAATTGGCGCAATTTTGAAAAAGGAAAATTAAATTATTTTCAACTGTAGATTCGAACAATGCAATATTGCATTACAAAATATAGGGAAAAATTGAAAACTGAGATGTTAGGCTAAGTTTTCTACACGATGAAATTTTTGTTAAAGCAAGAATGACGAATTTAAGCAACAAAAAGTTAAAAGTGATCCATTACGCCCCGGTCTCCCCTAAATTTATAACAAAGAATATGAAGAATATAACATATTTAATTTAAACTTTAAACATTTTCATGAAATTTACAAATGTTGTAGCGAAATGCAAAATCCATTTACTTAAAAATCTCCAGTTACTTTTTAATAAAGAGTTATCATTGGTACTTATTAATATATCAATTACCAGAAATTAAACTTGGCAGGTTTATTTTATTAATATTTTAAATATAATAGGGTTTTTTAGTAACATAAGCGAATCAATACGCCGCGGAGGTGCACGGAAAAAAAAAGTTCACGAATCTCTCGTGAACTAGTATATCACTTTTGGATGGGACACAAAATTCTTCAAAATCTATAAACACAGTTCATCAAAATTTCATCAACTCCTTCACTAGAAACGTAGTACGGTTTCTGAACTTTTCGTCAAAGTTGACGAAAAATTCGTGAACTTTTAAAAAATGTTAAAAACAAAAAAAATAATTTCTAGACACTACTTTTTTGATAGTATTTCACTTAATTTGATAACTTGACGCATATACGCACCCAACTACACAGAATTCACAATTTTATCGCTATTAAAATTCGCAACTCGCTTCACGGGATTCGAACCTAGTACCCTAATAATATTCCTAACAACTAACCGACACGGCTAAATCTATATACACTGACAGTACTCCTGCAAACGACACGATTAGCTTTGTCTGCTGTTGTCTGCTACAAAACTCAGGACCGTGCAAAGTATAAAACGATCCTTGTCGTAACTTCTAATTTATTTTATGAATTATTTGTTTCACAAAAGAAATTAGCACACAAAAATATTCAATGAATAATAAAAACATTGATTCTAAATAATAAATTTAATCAAACAAAGAATTTGTCCGAGTGTAAACACTGATGACACCGACTGAATTATGACAGATGGATTCTTGATCAGCCATATTTGATGCGCATTGCGAACTGCGCATACTACTGAGACTCGCGAGTTCACGACTTTTTCGTCAACTTGTACCTCTACTTTTGACGAACTACTCATCCTTAACACGTTCATCAAAAATTCATTAACTTTGTTTCAGTTTTTCGTTGACGTTCGCCATTTCTAATCAAAAGTGAATGAAAATTTTGAAATTTTGTGTCCCATCCAAAAGTGATATACTAGTTCACGAGAGATTCGTGAACTATTTTTTTCCGTGTGTTGTTAAAAATAATGTTATTTTTTATCAATACCGTAACTATTAAACAAAAATTGTCAATTGTTCTTGACAAACAAATGTTTAAAGCTCAAAACCTGATGTACAAACATTTTTTACAAGTAATTTAAAAAAATATAAGAAAAAGCAAAGACTTCAAAAATTTACTTTCAAGAACCAATCTCACTTTTTCTACTATATTTTCAACAATAATAATAAATGAATAACAATGAGACTTCATACAAACTTACAGTATACCAAGTACATTATTTTATAACCGTTTGATACTACGCTGCGCCTCACAGAGGGAGTTTTTTCAACTTACTGTTTACAACTGTGTACATCCTATAATTTTTAAGCGATTTGAGTGTGAAAACACTATTTGCTTTTTTATGTTTTTTTACAGGACATAGACAGTTTTATACGGTCAATTGTAAGAAAACACACTTTAATGCGTAGCGTAACCCACAAGCAGAATATTAGAAGCGAATTTTTAAAAATGTTTTCTTCATACCTCGGTCGAAAGTACGTACTTCCCGCTGCGATTTCGCAGCAGAAAGTCAAACATTTGTGCTTTGGTTGATTTTCATACCCAACCTCTATTACAGCGGGAGTAAAAGAATTCTCTGTCGGTAAAAATACCGCTGTCGGTAAATAAGAAAATTTCAACTTCCATGGCCATTTAACGAGTAATTGTTATTGCAATACAAAATGAGAAAAAAAATTATCAATAATACTTTTTATACTTTATAAATTTATTATCCACAAGCTCTGAATATTAAAATGAACGAAATCTTTTGCTGATATAATTATTTTGAAGAATTATTTTAATAAACATTAGAAACTAAAATAAAATAATTAAAAATTTTATGATTTGTTTTTTAATACGTGCCAAAATGTTGTAATAAAATTTTAATAATTTGAAGAAATAATGAAATTTTGTTCATTATAACGTTTAGAATTTCAGAAACATAAAATTAATTTTGAATCAACAGAAGAGTTCTTTTGAAAATATAAAATTAATTTATCTTTCACATTTTTTTTCGTGCCTGCCCCCGACCAGAAATTAAAATAAATTAACCAGCGTACTTTCGACCGTATATAAAGAAAAATAGTATACATTACACGGGCAGAAATTCGAAAGCCCTAAACTATTTCGGGCAGTGCAGGAATTTCGAACTTTCTGTCCTTATAATGTAATATACTATTTTTAACTTTTTTACAAGACAGTTTAAAATCGCTTATGGACCTGAAGCAGTCCAAAAAAAGTTTTAAAAAATGTGATTTCATCATGTATACATTTTTGGGGTCGCTAAGTTGTAATTTGCGAGGTCGTCTTTTTAAAATTCTCGAGGGTATAACCTGTTTATCGACATCCGAATTCAAATGGCGTATACTGGACATTAATCGGCACTACAAATCATTATACCTCGACGTCAAACCTCCCGCTTGATAAATAACAAAAGTAGTGAGAAAAACACTGGGCTATAGCGAGAGTCGAACCTAGTCTGTTACCCATCCAAGTCGTGACCGAAATGAATGTCGCTTAACCTTGATGATCATAAGCCATGGAGTCCCACCACTGTAATTTACCATTGGTTTTATTTAAAATATTCGAATTCAGAAACCCCAAAAACTCTCATGAAATAAATTTCGAACAAATGACATCAATCTTGAAATTATCCGTCATTTTGCAATTTGAAAATCGTACATCACATTCGTAATCAAAGACCCTGAAATCCGAGTAATGAGTTTCAGGCAAATCTTGTAACTTAAAAAATTTATATCCATTTAAAATTTTTTTAATCTGTCTTCAAATTTGGATTTAGTTACCCAAAAATCTCGCTGTAATTATCTTTCAAGTATGAAGTTTTCTACACACTTTTTATCGGCTAAAATAAGAAAATAGTATTACTAACCCAGTGGGCACATTCCTTCAGATCTTAAATAGACATTTCTTCTATAACATATTTTAAGTGGAAACACAGAAATATTATATTAAATTATTTTATTGTTTAATTTTATTTTTCTTAAATATGCATAAATAATGAAAACAATTCTACGAAGCTGTGATCGAACTCGGATACCTTGGGTTTGAAGCACAGAGCCTTAAACACCTCAGCAGTTCAAAACAGATATAAACTTCTGCAGAGTTTACGATCTCACTTGTAATTGAAATAAATTTAACATAGAAAAATTCAAAAAAATTTTATATATATCAGTTTTTTTAAATCCAAGTTTAACGAAGAAAATAATAATTTCTATTTTCAAAAGTTGAATGAAAAAGACGTATTATTGTAGACATCTTAAAGACATATAGAATGTAAAATTCATTTATTTAAAATGTATTTTTATTTACTCCATAATTACATTATTTACTAATTTGTGTCATTATTATTCGTTCAAAAAACCTGTTGCTCATGTAATATTCTTAATACATACTATTTTTTAACAAAAATTTCAATAAAAAAGGTTTTATCATATGAAATAAGGTTTGTCAAATGTGAAGTTTTGCACCTAATTGAATTTCACATTAGATATTACGTCATGCTTTTTGATTCTAGTTCGGGACAAGAAAATAATATAGAAAAAGTGTAGTGGTCGTTTTCCGGATTAACAGTGACTGGATACCAATTTGGGAAGGCGACTTACTTTTATCGACGTGTAGGATGCAAGAGTCGACAGTTTGATACGGTTTACGGTAAACACATTTTGATGGCAATCACGTCACGGAGCAAGCGGGTCGACTACAGGGGATGAGGAGTTACAGAGGGCTGAGTGGTCTATCAGTGGTTCAGTGAAGGGCTCTTAGCAACCCTTTGTTGCTCCTGCTCGGGCCAAAGGCCTCTGATTTACTTAGTCCATCGAGTGCTCTTGGACTTGTCGACCAAGAACTACTCTCTCTCTTTCTCTCTCTCTCTCTCTGCCGTTGGGCTACTTTTCGTCAAAATTACGATTTCAAGTGGCAAAAATACAATGGAAAAACTATAAAAACCATTCGATTTTCCAGTTTTATCTTATTACAGTTTTACAAATTAAGCTGCATCCTTAACAAATTACAAACTGTAATGTTAGAATGTGCTCGCAACTAAAGTTACGAGCAGATTTAAAAATATTACTAATAACTTTTAACATTTTTATCCAATATTAATAAAATTTCCCAAAAAACTTTTTTACTTATCAATGAGCAACTTTCTCACTGAAACAATGTTTTGAAAAAAGTTATTATGTTTGGTTTCAAAATATTGTTTTTTATATGCTTCATTTAGTTTTGGAACATTCTGACATTAAATATTGTATTTGTTTTATAAAAAAAATAAAAAAATTAACAAAAATATCACGAGTTGAAATTAAAAAACATCAAACTTCTTTGATTTTAAAAAATTAAGTTTTTTCTGTTTCTTTTTAGTCTTTTATTTAAAAAAGATAAAAAAGTGAAAACATTTCATAGAAGAAAAAAGTTGTAGAATTTTATCGTCTACAAGAGACAATAATTAAGATTGCAATTTAAAAAACCTTTAAAATCCAACGTACTGGACAACACTTATTTGGCATAATCCACTCGTACCTCTTATAGCAATGAGCCCCTTAAATGTTTATTACTTAACCCTTGTGTTCATACCCGGGTGCCCACGACTACACATTTATTCATTTTACTCACGTAAATATTAAAATTTCGCCTTAGCGCTTCAGATCTGGACATATTTCTAGAACTTTTAAACTTTTAGGTATTGGAAAACTTAATTTTTCTATTCAAGGCACAATCTTGAAATGAATTTTATTGTTTTGTGCATTGATCAAATAGTAGAAAAAACCTTGCGATACTCATTTCTACACATTGTTAATCCCCCAGTGTATTAAATTTAACCCCAAGAAAATGTTTCTAAATGCATTGATTTTTCATAAAGTTGGATTTTCACATCAATCAATATCTTGGGGTTTTTAGGGTAGCTGATTATGAATATGATTTTCAAAATTCAAAATGGCGGATCCAATATAGCGGACGAAATTAAAAAAAAATTAATGGAATTCGACAGCATTGGATATTTATGGGTTTTTGGGGTCGCTGATTATGATTCTGTAGTCGGATATCGAAAATTCCAAATGGTATCCAATATGTCGGATGAAAATTTAAAAAATAATTTAATTTGCACAAAAGTGGGTATGAAGGGGTTTTTGAGGTCGCTAATTATAATGAATCTGAATTTAGTTTTTTAAAAATTTCAAAAGTGGTTTCAAAATATCATAAAAATTATTGATATTTTAAATACGGTTTTTAAAATATTTTGTGATTAATTATAATTAAAAAGCAATAGAAGTAAATAAATAAATAACCACGAGATATAATTTTTTAAATATTCTAAAAAAATTTCTAGTTTTATTTTATATCAAAAGTACAAACAGTATGAACAAAAAATGAATAACATTTAATTGAAAGTTTTACTTCTCTTTCTTTATCCATAATTAATATTATTTTAATAAAATACATAATATTTTCAAATGTGGCTAACTTCGTTAAAAAACTTTTTTATGAAAAATAAAAAAATACGTGTCTCTTTATTTTTCATATAAAATAACATATTTCATCGACAGATAATTTTACGACTTGAAGTTATTCGGCTTGCCTGATTTGAAATGGATTCAACCTATATGGGCATATCTCTAGAACTTTTAAACTTTATGTTTCCGATTATTATTATATTTTAAAAGTTATAAAAATAATTTAGCAGTACCATAATTTGATAAATTATTGTGCTCTTTAAATATACCTTGTGTATAATAATCATTTTAATTAGGTAGGGAACGACAATAGTGAGTAAAAGTGTCGAAATCGACAGTTTCTCGTGTGTGACATTGAACGCTTTTTTCAGTTTATATGGTATAACTTTTTTAACGAGTCATTATATGTTTTGTGACTTATAGTAGATGTAGTTGGGAGTATAAGGAACCAAAAAATAATTAAGACAATGATGTGCCTCAATTAAGATAAAAATGTTGTACCTTCAAACTTGTGAGACAACTTTTCTTAAATTTTGACAATTTCGCAATTAACTTCATATAACTTTTTTAACGAAGATTTTTAAGTAACCATAAAACGGGGTTACATTGTCTACATAATAAGAAGTAATTTGAAGCCTTACAGAAATATGTGCTACTTATACACTAGAAATGCAGTGACTTCAAAAGTTAAATTTAAAAACGAAACTCATAATAAAAACCTACATTTTTGAAGGGCACATGTTGAATTTGACTTCTAACCACTTTTAACTCATTGTAATCTCTTCTCGTGTATTATAAAAGTATACAAAAAAATCGTTAACCTCTACACTATTCCTAAAAAGAATTTATCTAAGAAATAATATGAGCTTCTACGGTCATAATCATTGCTTCATGGAAAAAGAAAGCATTAAACTCGTAAGTTTGCCTAAAATTTATTATTTATAGGTTTCTGAGGTCCTCTGATTACAAATATGAGGTTAGTTAAAAAAAAATTTTAATGGTGAAATCAAAATAACGGACAAAATTTTAGAAAAATTATCAGATTTTAATATCTTTTGACATTCAAGAGTTTCCTGTTTTGCTGATTACGAATTTAAAATAATTTTTAAAAAATTTAAAATAGAGAATCTAATATGGTGGATACATTTCTGAAAAATCAAATCTTTTTGCAGGATTTTTTTAACTTCTAGTTGTTATATAGGTTGAATCCATTTCAAATCAGGCAAGCCGAATAACTTCAAGTCGTAAAATTATCTGTTGATTAAATATGTTATTTTATATGAATAATAAAGAGACACGTGTTTCTTTATTTTTTGTAAAAATGTTTTTTAACGAAGTTAGCCACATTTGAACTTTGAGCGGTAAAACCCTAAAAAACGGTGAAAAAAATGGTTTTATTTGTAATTTTTTTTCTACTGTGTGTTAATAAATTTTTCTTCTTGATTCTTATTCGGGGTCTTCTTCTCTTCCAAACCCTGTTGAAAATGTAAACAAAATTTAAAAATTAAAAAAATTGCGACAGATTTAAAAAAAATAAACTTAATTTTCTCGAAAATACCACCTTTTTTACTCAAATTTTTAGAGTGACTTCATATTAATATAAAGAAGAAATTACATGAGTTTCAAGTGAGCTAAACGATATTTGTAGAAGAATTTTTTTTAACTTCGTTAAAAAACATTTTTACAGAAAATAAAAAAATACGTGTCTCTTTATTTTCCATATAAAATAACATATTTCATCGACAGATAATTTTAGGACTTAAAGGTATTCGGCTTGCCTGATTTGAAATGGATTCAACCTATAATGATTTGAATGTAATTCAAGAATTGTTAAAAAAATTTTACTAGACTTTAATAGATAAAAGGACTTAAAATTTTAGAAATTTTAACAGTATTAAAGATTTTTAAAGATAACAAGAATTAATCAATTTTAAATTTCATTTTATTTTTATGAGCTTAATTTAATTTAAAATTATTCATATAATTTATTATTTAAATTTTATTCTGTTTTTAGAATTGTAATCTTCATTTTTTCTAAGTTTCCATGGTAATATTATTTTTAATGTGTTAAAATGTTTTGATTGACGAATGTAGATATTATGTATTTTATTTAAATAATATTAATTATGGATAAAGAAAGAGAAGTGAAACTTTCAATTAAATGTTATTCATTTTTTGTTCATACTGTTTGTACTTTTAATATAAAATAAAACTAGAATTTTTTTTAGAATATTAAAATAATTATATCTCGTGGTTATTTATTTATTTACTTCTAATTCTTTTTAATTACAATTAATCCCAAAATATTTTAAAAACCGTATTTAAAATATTAATAATTTTTAGGACATTTTGAAACCACTTTTAAAATTTTTAAAAAACTAAATTCAGATTTACAATAATTAGCGACCCAAAAACCCCTTCATACCCACTTTTGTGCCAATTAAATTATTTTTTAAATTTTTGTCCGACATATTGGATACGCCATTTGGAATTTTCGAAATCCGACTACAGAATCATAATCAGCGACCCCAAAAAATCCTAAACATCCAATGCTGTCGAATTCCCTTAATTTTTTTAAAATTTCGTCCGCCATATTGAATCCGCCATTTTGAATTTTGTAAAATTAACATCATATTCATAATCAGCTACCCTAAAAATCCCATGATACCAATTGATGTGAAAATCCAACTTTATGAAAAATCAATGCATTTAGAAACATTTTCTTGGGGTTAAATTTATACACAGGGGGGTTAACAATATGTAGAAATGAGTATCGCAAGGTTTTTTCTACTATTTGATCAATGCACAAAACAATAAAATTCATTTCAAGATTGTGCCTTGAAAAGAAAAATTAAGTTTTCCAATACCTGAAAGTTTAAAAGTTCTAGAAATATGCCCATATAACAACCAGAAGTTCAAAAAAATACTGCAAAAAGATTTGATTTTTCAGAAATGTATCCACCATATTAGATTCTCTATTTGAAATTTTTTAAAAATTATTTCAAATTTGTAATCAGCAAAACAGGAAACTTTTAAATGTCAAAAGATATTAAAATCTGATAATTTTTCTAAATTTCGTCCGCCATTTTGGATTCGCCATTAAAATTCTTTTTAACTAACCTCAGATTTGTAATCAGAGGACCCCAAAAATCTATAAATAATAAAGTTTAGGCAAACTTACGAGTTTAATGCTTTCTTTTTCCATGAAGCAATGATTATGGCCGTAGAGGTTGCAGGAGTTTAAAATTTTTCTATAAATTTTTCTAAAATATGCAGCCACACAAACAGGGTGCAGAGAAATAAAAGAATTAATCAATTTTTTCAAAATCTCTTAGATGATAAAATCTCTCAAAAATATTAAATAATTTTCATTTATACATCAATCGATGCCGAATTTGATTGCCTTTCGGACAATCCAAGAACCAAGTTTCTATCATTTTTCAATAATAAAATATGTTAATTTAATTTCAACAGCAATTTTTCTTAGCTCGCCCGTCGTTTGTACCGACAATTTCTGCCGGTAGTATAGATATGCAGTGTCAGCACCCTGGGTGGCTGAGACAAATTATTTAAAAATTCATTAGATTCACTTAAAATTTGTTACTAGGTGGTTTTCGGGGTCACTAACAACAATCGGACAAATAGTTTTAAAAAATTAGTTTACTCCAACAATATGTACAGTACCGGCCAGAATTGTCAGTCCACTTACAAAATTCGTATTAAAAACATGCCTCTCGTTTTTTGATAATATTTCAGTTAAAAATAAGTCTAGAAAAATTAAAAAATAACCATTGGAAAGCTTATAAAATTTCGCGTGAAATGAGCTAAAGTTTAAAACTATTCGGTAAATAGAAACTGAGTTAGAGTGTGAGAAATATCGTCTAATTGTCTGATTTTTGAAAATTTTTTTATCCAATATTACGTGGTTTAAAAGATATTGGAGATTTTAAAAAGGTCTGCACGATTGAGAAGCAAACCATCATTCAAGCAAAACAGTCACATCGCGCCTTATAGCCAGGGCCGAATAGGACGCTTTATTAAAAACGGGCCCCATTATTATAATTAATTATGAATTATTATTAATTATTAATTATATTTAATTTTTAATTTACTAAAATTCTAGTTAACTAATTTATTTTTAATTTAGAGAAATTTATTAATTTATAATATTGATAATTTTTAATTTTGAAAAATTATTTAATGTTAATTAAATTAAATTTAAAATAATAATTTCTATTAAAAAAAACTATAAAATGTGTTCAAATTACAGTTTTATTTAAAGAATCTCATTTAATTAATAATTAATAATTAATAATTAATAATTAATAATTAATAATTAATAATTAATAATTAATAATTAATAATTAATAATTAATAATTAATAATTAATAATTAATAATTAATAATTAATAATTAATAATTAATAATTAATAATTAATAATTAATAATTAATAATTAATAATTAATAATTAATAATTAATAATTAATAATTAATAATTAATAATTAATAATTAATAATTAATAATAATTCATAATTAATTATAATGATGGGGCCCGTTTTTAATAAAGCGTCCTATTCGGCCCTGGCTTTAAGGCGCGATGTGACTGTTTTGCTTGAATGATGGTTTGCTTGTCAATCGTTAAGACCTTTTTAAAATCTCCAATATCTTTTAAACCACGTAATATTTTTTAAGCTACTTAGTCTACTTTTAAAGAGGAGATCTCAAGCTTTATTATATGTAAATTTGAATTTTTTTCCTAACCTCGTTTAGAGCAATTCTGAACTTGAAGTTGGATAACAGAATTTTCAAAAATCAGAAAATTAGACGATATTTCTCACACTCTAACTCAGTTTCTATTTAACGAATAGTTTTGAACTTTAGCTTATTTCACGCGAAATTTTATAATCTTTCCAATGGCTATTTTTAAATTTTTCTAGACTTATTTTTAACTAAAATATTATCAAAAAACGAGAGGCATGTTTTTAATACGAATTTTGTAAGTGGACTGACAATTCTGGCCGATACTGTATTTTCATAAATTATTATATGATATTATCATATTATATGATATTATCACAAAGAAGCAAACTACAAAAAACGTTAAATATTAGAAATGATACACATTAATTTACAAAAAAATCCAGTTTATAAAAAGCTAGATGTACAAAATCTTAGTAATTGCTATAATCACTTTATAAATGAAATGAAATATTTTTAATCTATTCTGATTTACCTTGACATTTCCTGAATTTGTTTACTGACACGGTCATTCACATCACGTCAGTTACTTATACTTCGAAAACTATACACATTTTATTCGCCAGTGTCCAATTGTAATCGACACGACTGATACGCTCTTTTGGAACGTTTTTAAATTTTGTTTTATTTTTCAGTAAAAAATTGTTTAAAAATAAGTTTATAATTAATATTATTTTTTTAAGAATGTATTTCTCTCCCTAGGGGTTTCAGGACCTTGTTGGTGCGAGGGCTTGAGTGTCTCTTTTCCTATCAGAAAACTACTCTTCGATGTCTCTTTTGGCGATTGAGGTGGCGAACCCTTCACAATGGGTCGGCCGCTCATGAATTTCGAGAGTTTATCGGGAGAGACGGCCATTGCTTGTTTGGCTGTGCCATGGCGATTGAGGCGCGAGTCTCGCCACCCAATCCGTGATGAACTCGTGTCCATGTATGAATGATACCAGGGTCACCAAATCCTTCTGGTTCCTCCGGGAGGCGGGGTGGACGACCCTCGCTGGGCATAACTTAGCTCTCGTAAAGCTCGGAAGCGGTTGTGTTACAGGCGTCTTCTGGACGCCCCGTCTCCATGGGGAGGCTCCGAATAAACGAGACTCCAAGATACCAGGCGACCTCTTGGATGTAACTAGCCTTATCCTTAGATTGAGGCTCTCTAACGGTGGACTTTTCTTTCCTCTGTACTCGTGTGACCAAATATGGATACTACTAGTCAAGATTTAAATTTAAATTCTGAGCACGAAAGTGTTGCAGAGCTTCCTTTGGAGGACTGCAACACTGGAGTGCTTGATTCGCTTTTTGCTGGTGAGAGGACTGTAGGGGACTCAACCGTGCAACAGGTGGACAGGGTACGGCAACACTTGGGAGATCTTGTCCTTGGGGGTGAGAGACCAAGTGGAGCTGAAAAGAGAAGAAGAAAGCAAGCTCGAGCCAGGGACTCTCAGAGGACCGGATCAAACCTCGCTGGTACTTCTCAGAGTGCTTCTGGGAGCGGAGGGGTCTCGTCTGGGGCTTTGACGTCTAAAAGGCTGCTGGACTCGGAGGTGGCTTCCACTGCCCAGAGCATGCCTGAGAAGCAGTTGAAGGGTTTGAGGAGACTGTGAATCAGCCTTTAAAATAGCTCTTTCCGGGATCCAGTATATGCAGATCAATTTGCATCATTGTAAAGCTGCTTCGGCGATTCTAGCCAGGAACTTGACAAGGATGCAGACAGCTTTAGCCTTTGTTCAAAAACCTTGGGTTTGCAAGGGGATTCAAGCACCACATGAATCAGTTCCAAGGGCGTGTCTGATCTATAAAGGTCTAGACGCTTTCCCTTTATGGAATTGACAACTAGAGATTTGGCTGTTGTATAGGCTAAGTTTCAGAGACGAACGGAAATAAAAAGGGGATTGTAGCAGCTGCCGCTTATTTCCCTGGTTCGGAGGGAGAACCTGCGCCACGAAAAGAGGTGGATAAGTTGGTAGAATATTGTCAACAGCAGAGTCTCCCTCTGATAATAGGTTGTGATGCCAATGTGCACCATGTAGTTTGGGGTAGCACTGACATTAACGACAGGGGCAGAAATCTATTAGACTTTCTGATAGATACAGATTTAGAAATTTTAAATCAGGGAAATGAGCCAACCTTCGTTACTGTTAATAGGAGGGAGGTATTGAATATTACGACCTGCTCCAAGTCTGTGTGGGGTGGTGTGAGGGACTGGAGAGTATCTGACGAAGATTCACTCTCGGACCACAGACTTATCACATTCAGACTGGAATCGAAAGATCGGGTACATAAGTGGAGACGCGACTCTAGGAGTACTAATTGGGACTTATTTACTGAGGACCTCAAGGCCTCCATGGGTCACTTCCCCACCTCGTACGAAACGTACGAAGAGTTATAACTCGCAGCGGAATATCTGCGAGATTCGGCTGTCGGCTCCTTTGAAAGAAACTGTGTAGCCAAAAAGGTGGACACCAACATGAGTAGTACGTGGTGGAGCTCCTGTTTGGAGGGTCACAGGCAAACAGTAAGAAAGCTTTTTAATAAAGCCAAGAAACGTAAGAATCAGCAAGCATGGGATGATTATCATGCAGCTCGTAATTCTTATAAGAAAGAGGTAGATAAAGCACGGGGTGTTAGCTGGAGGAGTTTTTGCGAAGGAATCGAAAGAGTACCTGAAGCATCAAGACTTTATAAAGTTCTGGCTAAAGACCCTTTGGTAAAACTATCTACCATTAAGTTATCTAATGGGCAATATGCTCAGGATAAAAAAGACTGCTTAAACAATCTAATGGAAGCTAACTTCCCGGACTTTAAGGAGAGAACGTTATATGACTTTGGCTGAGGTCCACGTAGAGCCCGAAGAAACCGGGAACACTGAAAACTTGCAGCCAGAGTTGTGACTCCAGAGGGTATTGATTGGCCAATAGGCTGTTTCAAACCTTTTAAAGCCTCAGGGGGGACGGTATATATCCAAACCTTTTACAAAAAGGATTGGATTGTATTATACTACCCCTGTGTAAAATCATGAGAGCATGTATTGCTCTTGGTTATACACCAGAGTCCTGGAAAAGGACGAGGGTGGTATTTATCACGAAGGCCGGTCGCACAGGGTATACTGCTGTAAAGGACTTCAGACCAATTAGTCTAACTTCCTTTATATTAAAGGCGTTAGAAAAACTGGTGGATAATTTTATCAGACAAGAATGTCTGAGGGATTATCCCCTGCACTCGGGACAACATGCGTAAAGAGCAGGTTTCTCAGTAGAATCAGCCCTCCACTCTGCAGTAGGTAGAATAGAGGAGCAAATTGACAGGGGGGGTTATGCGGTGGGTACCTTTCTTGATATTGAAGGTGCCTTCCCTAACACAGCATGCTTCGCGAGAGGGCTATCGAAGCAGAGTATCATGAGACCAGGCTAACAGGCCTCGTCTCAAAAGGATGCCCACAAGGACGAGTTCTCTCTCCTCTATTGTGGTGCTTAGTGGCAGATGAGTTGATTAGGAAACTCAATAACTAGGGATATTATATGCAAAACTATGCGGCTGATTTCCTTATAATTATAAGAGGGCACTCCATTGAGACCCTTTTAGAGCTTACGGAAAGTGCACTCAAGATTGTCAAGAATAGGTGCAGACTGTACTTTCTGTGAATCCAGAGAAAATGAATATAGTAGTTTTCACTAGGAAATACAAGATACCGAGTTTAAAGAAGCCGGTATTTTATAAACAAGAGATCTCTTTTTCCGAATCGGCTAAATACTTGGGAGTAATTCTGGATAAAAAGCTAAGTTGGAAAGAACATTTCGATTATCATTATAGAAAATTCTGTACTGCGTTCTGGACGTGTAGAAGTGCGATAGGGTCTTCATGGGGACTAAGACCCAATATGGTCAATTGGCTCTATCAGATGATTCTAAAACCCAGGTTCCTTCACGCGGTGGTGGTTTGTTGGTCTAGGGCTCAATTGATCACGGTCAAATAGAAACTGGGCCAACTCCAAGCAATGGTTTTTAGGGGTATTACAGGCGCCATGAGGACCACGCCTACAGTGGCGATGGGTTTCATACTGGCCGAAATAACTTTATATATTACTGCGGTGAAAAAGGCGGCTCTTACTATGAGCAGGCTAAACGAGCAGGGAAGTGGAAGCTCCCACGTTCAATCCTATCAATTCCAGAATTAAGTATGGTGCAAGATAGGATTATCAAGAGGGTAAAATTTAAACCTCGCTTCAAGATACTAATACCTTCCAGATTAGACTGGAAGAAGGGGATTCCACTCTAAGGGCTCTAAAGAATACCACAATAGAATCGAAACTTGTCTGAGAATGCCGTAGCGCACTAGACGAGTTAGGTTCAGTAAATAAACTTTCGTTGATCTGGATACCGGGCCACTCGGGAATCAAGGGCAATGAAACGGTAGACGTTTTGGCAAAAACAGGTTCTGAAACGGTATTTTTAGGTCCTGAACCAGCAGTGGCATTAATGTCGTGTCTGGTTAAGGGAGCCATTGAAAGATGGGGTCAAAGGGAACATGAAAAGTATTGGGCGGGCATTGGGGTGAAAAGGCAAGAGAAGGCTCTGTTGGGTTTAGTGCCCAACAAGAGGCGAGCAAGCGATCTCCTAAAACTCGATAAGATCAGAGTTAAAACCATTGTTCGCCTCTTTACAGGACATGGGCTTTTGAATTATCATCAGCAAAAAAAAAGAAATAAAGTCTCACCTATGTGTAGATTGTGTGAGACGAGTGATGAGACGTACTCCTATGAGTTCTGCTATTTCTCCAATCCTGGCAGATACTATTATGCAAGATTTTGAGGAATATATTATTAGAAATTTAGATTTTAAAATCATCTCATATAAGATATATGTTGATGACACTTTTCTATGTGTTCCACAAAATGAAAGTGGTTGATACAGCATGAAAATTTTCAAATAAAACTTTTAATAATGAAAATATTAATCCATTAATAAGAAAAAGGTTTGTCACGATTATCTCGAAATGTATTGTTGCCGCTTTTCCGAAGAGCTGATTGGTTTAGCTTAAATATCATGACTTTCGCTACAAATTCATTATGGACCGTATTCAGGTTTGTTTCGCGTTTTGACATTTAATAGTTTAAACGTCAAATTTAATAAATCCTTCTTTCTTGTGATAAATAATATTTCTTAGTCGAATAAAAACATTTATTTCGCGATATGTGTTTTTGTTGTGTTATTCGAATTATTAAGCGTAATTTGTTTTGTTGTGCTGTGGTGAAATACCTATTGAAAATTGTTTATTTTGATTTTGAAAATGATTATAACTTATCCGAATTTGGAAATTTTTATTAATTTTAATTTAATAAAATAAAAATTTACTGGAGATTACTACAGATTAGGCAGGTATGTATTAATATAATATTAAAATAACCGACGGAATAGCTCAGTTGGTTGGAGCTCCGGCTTTGCAGGTGGTGCGAGCGAGGTTCGCGCCCCCGTCAGCCGGGGATTTTTTCCGACAGGTGAGATATTTCGAGCGGGAGGTTTAACGTCTAGGTGCGACGGTATACATTGTCGATTATTGTCCGATGCCTACCGCCGAAACTAGACTGTCGATAAACCGGTTGTACTCAGAAGAGGTTTTTCTACAGTTTCCCTCTTCTCTGGCGAGAAAACCCAATTACGGGTGGTCCAGGCAAAATGCGAGTACTCCTATCTTCGAAAGTCGCACTGTAGGCGCATTAGGTTAGATAAAATTTGCTAATATTTGGTAGAATGGTTATGCTTAATCCTTAAAAAGTATCAGCAGGGACGCTTGTCGAGAGCGTAAGGCCAATAGGGCAGGAGTATAAACGACAAAAAAAATAATAATATTAAAATAATAATATGTATTTTCGTAAATAAATGTAATACTTTTATTAAGGTTAATTTTCTAAATAGAAAATCTAGGTAGAAAAATATATATATTCTTTTCAAATTTTTTTGTTAAAATTAACATTTTTATAAACATAATTATTACAAATTTTATTATAATTATATATTCGCAATAAAAATTGTTATTGTAAATGTCAATATAATTGTTAAAATTCTGGAAGTATTTTTTTATTATAATTATCTATTATCATCATTATTAGTATTATTTATTATTGCCCGTACAATGTTAACTATAGAATTCACTTTAAATCGTTCAATTTAATTATTATTCAACTAAATTTATTTAACGGTTTTTTAAGAAAATTTAATAACCTTACTGCCAAATTAAAAAAAATTTTGATTGTAATGTAATATTTTTAATAAGTAATATAAAGTGTTGGGAAGAATTTTTTATAAAAATTATGTTTAAACATTTTTTCATTTTGACTCATGTAGAAATATATTACTATATACATGTTACGTCGTCGTAACTTATTTTTCAATATTAATAATAATAATAAATATAAAGAGAATAACAATAAATAAGTGTTATTAACATATTATTAACAATTATAAACAATTATTAATCAATGAAAATAGTAATAATAAGAATAATATTAATAATAAGAATAATAACTAATAATTAAATAATAATGTATAAAAACGAATAACAATTTATAATAACGAAATAGTAATAATTATTGTAACAATAATTGTAATAATAATAACAAGATAGTAATAAAAGTAACAACAATAATAATTAATAATAACAAGATAATAACAATTTGTAGCAATAAATAATAATAATTAATTATAACAATAATATCAACATAATAATAAATAATTGTAACATTAATAACAAATAATAATTAATTGTAACAAGATAGTAATACAATGTAACAACAAAATAATAATTATTAATAACAAGTTAATAATAATTCGAAATAACAAAATAACAACAAAAAATAGTTAATAATAACAAGATAACAATAAATTGTAACAAATTAATAATTAACAACAAGCTATAATAATGTAAGCAATAATAACAAATTGTAATAACGAGTTAATAACAAATTGTTAATAGCAAATTGTAATAACTATAAATAATTAACAACATAAAATATAATATTAAATTGTAAAACATATGAGTAAGAAGATGTGAACACGTGCGATCTAAAAGCTGAGTCAACGCAAGTGTTTCTCTAACAATGGGCTACCTAAATGCATGGCAAAACGTAGGGTTGTCTCAAATACATGGTAAAACTTAGAGTTGTCTCAAATACATGGTAAAACGTATACTTTGTCCAAATGCACAGGAAAATTGGTGTATAAAAAGAGCCAGACTATCAAACGATCTACAGTCTAAAATTGGAAGTCATCAAAAGTAGTCACCCGGACTACAGCTTTAAAAATGTAATCGTCAATAGAAGTCACCGGTATATCAGTCTTAATTTTTTAATCATAGCAAGTGGTTCTCTTCGTGATAGTGCTCTCAACCCCAGTATAGTAGTTGTCCTGATCTTTACGTGAATTTCTTAATTCAGTGCATCTTGAAGTCAAATTTGGAATTCAGAAATATTGTTCGAGTTGTGACAAAAAGCTGAAAGAAACATAATACCTATTCAACTGCCTAATTTACGAGTGTCGTAAATCATCTACCTGCACCACTTAGTAACCCATTAACGCACAATTGCCATTGTATCTCATCGGCGCCAGCCAGGACCAAAAACTAGCTGTTCTAAGGTAAACAGAGAAACCACTTAAGACCCATTTTTAGAAAGCTAGTGCTCATTTCATCTTTCCATAATTTTGATCTTTTTAAATATACTGTGTTTAAATAAATTTATTCTTGTCATTTATCCAACCTCGTCCCAACTTTAATTTTTCTAAATTAAAGTTAAATCGAGAAAAAATAGGGAATATAATAATAAGGTAAGACATAACATACCTCATTATTTTTGGTGCATCGGCCGTCGTGAACGGATAAATGCAAGGATAGTTTAATTTGAAGGAATACCTCATTATTTTTGGTGCATCGGCCGTCGTGAACGGATAAATGCAAGGATAGTTTATTTTAAAGAAATATATTATTTTTGGTGCATTGACCGTCGTGAACGAATAAAAGCAAGGTTAATTTAGTAAAAAAAATACAGAATTTTTTTTGGTGCATTGACCGTTGTGAACGGATAAATGCAAGGTTAATTTAATTTGAAAATATATCATTATTTTTGGTGTAAAGACTGTCGTGAACGAATAAATTTAAAGAAATTAGATTTGAAAAAATACTTTATTATTCTTAGTGCATCAGCTGTCGTGAATTGATAAATGCAAGAGTACTAAATTTAAAATAATATAATCCTTAATTTTGATAAATTAACGCCGTGAATTAATAATTATTTTTGGTACATATAAATTGTTATATTTAAACTCATTATTTTTTGTATAAAAAATATAGTAAATTAATTAATAAAAAGTAGATTTTCCTATTTTTTGCAAAAATTGGTCATCATAAATCAATAAATTAAAAATAATTTTATTTGAACAAAATACCCATAATTCATTCATAAAAAATATAAGAATAATAACAATAAAATATTTTTAATATAAATAAACAAAATTTCTAAATTTTTAATAACAATTAAATAATTTTTTTTTAATAAATAAAAATTTATAACATTTTTATAAAAATTATATTGTAATATAATATTCATTTTATGAATCAAAATTTCTAAATTTTTAATAACAATTAAATAATTTTTTTTCAACAAATAACAATTTATAAAATTTTTATAAAAATTATATTGTAATATAAATAATTCATTTTATTAAACAAAATTTCTACATTTTAAATGACAATTAAATAATTTTTTTCAATAAATAAAAATTTATAACATTTTTATAAAAATTATATTATAATATTAATAATTCATTTTATTAATTAAAAATTCTAAATTTTTTAATAACAATTAAATAATTTTTTTATTAACAAATAAAAGTTTGACATTTTTATAAAAATCATGTACTAAAATATAATTTTAAATAAATAACTCATTTTATTAAACAAATTTTTTAATAACAATTAAATAAATTTTTTTAACAAATAAAAATTTATAACATTTTTTTATAAAAATTATATGGTTCATATAAAATAATATTTTCAAATTACAAAATAAATTAATTAATTATTAATAAATAAATTTTTTTTTAAACAAGTATAAGGATTATAACAAATTTTATTATTAAAACAATTTTTATAAACTTTTGCATAAAAAATTAATTAAAATCGTAAGGATTGAAATTTTAAAATTTAAATAATTATTAATAACAATAAGCACATTTTTCATAAATTTTTATAACAAATAACAAACAAAATTTTATTAACAATAACAAACTCATTTTTATCAATTTTTATAAAGAATAACAAATAATTTTTTTTTATTTATTCAAATTTAAAATCATTAACAATAACAATCTCATTTTTATAAATAAATAATAGCAAAAAATTTTTTTTTTTAAATTTAAATAAATAACAAATTGTTAACAAAAAAAAAAAAAATTTTATGAATTTTTATAACGACAAATAATTTTTTTTAACGATTCAAAATTAAATAAATAAAAAACTATTAATAATAATAAAATTATTTCTATAAATTTTTACAAAAATAATAGCAAATAAAAATTATAACGATTTAAGTTTTAAAATTTTTTACCAATAATAATAAACTCATTTTTTAATACATTTTTTATAAAAAATAAATAATAAATAATTAAAATATTCTTTTTTATAAAATTGATTTGCAAATAAATCAAATAATTCAGTTCAACAGGAATTCAATAATTTTTATAAACTATCACTATTTTTGTTTGAATTAAAAATTACTAAATAAAAATAATAATAACAATAAAATAATTAAAAATAGATTTTTCTAATTTTTGAAAAAACAATAACAAATTTTTATGACATAGTAAGTTTAAGAAAAAATTATTAATAATAAATAATTTTTATTTAAAATTTCACATTTTTTACAAAATAATTTAAAAATTATGGTAATTTCATAAATAAAAAAATTAATTAAATTAAAATTTATTCATTTTTTATAAAAACTGATTATAACAAGTTAAATAACAATTATAATAATTTTTAAATAAACAAAAATAATAACTATTATAAATTTTTTGTAAAAAAATAAAAAATCATTATTACTACAATAAAATATAAATTTTTACATTTCTTTTAAATAAAAAATTCATATTGTTTAAAAATATATAAATAAAAAAAAATTTTATTTTTAAAGAAAAATATATTCTATAAAAAATTCCAGCATAAAAGTATATTATCAAATATAAAATTGTTATTATTCACAAATTTTCTCACAATTCATCTCATAATATTTACTGTATTATCTATAACAAGTGTTCTGAATATATCAGTACGAGTTCCAAATTTACATATTTTATATCTATCCATATCTATATTGAGATAATTTCTATTTACCAAGAACAATAAACACAAGTGCTACGCGATGCAAGTTAGAAACAAATCAAATAGCAATATTTTATAAACAACATTTATACACATAGATTATTAAAAAGTTATTAAAAAAAATATATATACTTAAAATTATTTTTTATTCGGTTTAAAATTTTTTTTTCTTAAGAAACAAATTATTTTTAAGAAAATATGGATCTGCCAAATAGTCAACAAGTCTCATTACGCGATGCTCTAGAAATAGTTCCTATTTTCGATGGAAAAAACATACCATTATCCATTTTTATAGAAAGTTGTTTAGAAGCAAAATCTATGCTTCCTGAAGTAGCACAAGTTCAGACAAGTTTAGTAAAATTAATAAGAAATCGAATTTCGGGAGAAGCGAGGAAAATTATAATAGGAACTAACTTTAACACTGTAAAAGAATTAATAGAAAGATTAAAACAAATTTACGCACCAATAAAATCTGTATGTCAATTACAAGGAGAACTAGCAGCAATGTATATGTGGGAACACGAAAATGTAATTTCTTACGGTTCAAGAATTGCAGAAGCATCAGAGAAAATATTAGATGCATATATTATTAGTAATGGGAATAGAGTAGATGAAGCATTTAGAAGAAGTTTAGATGAAGCAACTATCGATTCTTTTTTGCGAGGACTTACACAAGGAATAGAATTACGAATTGGTACAGCTGATACATTTCAAGGGATAATTAATAAAGCTATAGAAATAGAATGAAGATTGTCATTACAACGTGAACTACGAAGAAGTGAGAATAATATTGAATATAATGCCCATCTTAAAAATAATACAAATTTTGCAAAAACGACAAAAGTTAATATGGTTCAAGACAATGTAAGCACTTGTTTACCTTGTGGAAAAAATGGGCATATTGTATCAAACTGTCCTCAACTTAATAAATTGTTAGAACATAGAAAAGAAAACCGCTTTCATTCAAGTACTCAACAACATTTTGCAAACCCAAATCAAAGTCAATTTAATAACAAAAATCAAATGTTTAATCAATTTCAATATCAAAATTATTACAGAAATTCGCAACAAAATCAATTTAGAAAAGTACCACAAAAGCAATTTCACACTCCATTTCAAAATCAATGGCAAAATCAACATAGAAAATTTTTGCAAAGCCAAGAACAAAATTTTTTACAAAATCAACAACAAAATTTTTTCCAAAATGAAAAACATTATCGGGAACCAGGAACTAACATTGCAATAAATTTGGAACTAAAAATCAAAATGTAACTTGTAATTACTGCAAAAAATTAGGACATATTTCCACTAATAACTAATAATAACTAATAACGACAAGCTCTTAAAAATTACAAACCTTTTTAATCAACCTCTACATAAGGATATACCCCTTTATATGACTGATAATCAAGAAAACACTTTAAATAAATTAATGAATAATGTTTGTGAGGAACCACCTTTACAAAGACCAGACTTCTGCCAACCAATTATATTAAAAACAGACGATTTAGATATTGCAGTAGGAGAAATTCAATCACAAGAAGTAAAAAAATATCAACCAGTAGCTAAATATGACATTTACGTGTTCTACAAAGCAAGTACAAAAAACGTCAACGCTGACGCCTTATCTACAAATCCTATTGAGGACATTATTGAAAATAAAGTGTAAAGAATAAAAACAGAAGAAATTCAAGAATCTCAGGAAAATATTACTCAAGAATATATTAATAAGTGTGTGCAAGAAAAAATCAAAGAAAAATTCAAAGAATACTTAAATTGTGTATCAAGTGAAAATAATTACTCAAATTTGGAGGTAAAAAATCTCCGCCATGTTGAAAAAATGTTATATAATGAATGCTGCAAACCAGAAAATTATGATACACGTAGTGAAGCTTGTAATGTTGTTACAAGAAATCAACGAAGAATACAAGAAAACAATAATAAAAAAAAGAAATACAAGGAAACAAAAATCAAGAAACATTGGAAATTCAAGAAGAAAAGAAGAATCAAGAAATTCAAGAAGAAGAAACACATAAAATGAGGAAACGAGGTAGACCAAAGAAACAAAGCACACGTTTTAATACTTCCTTAAAAAAGAAGATAGGAAGACCGAAAAAAGTAATGTATACAAAAAATAACAAATTTTATAATGAAACTTATACTAATGAAATTGAATCTTATCCTGAGTATATTAAACAGAAAACAAAATTGAAAAAACACGAAGAAATTGATCAAGGCTATGAAACCTCCAATTATGAAGAATCATCTGAAGAAGAAGATAACCTAGTAGAAAAAGAAGACTGCGAAAATTTTAATCAGCAGAATATACGTATTGCAAAAATTAAAAATGAAACTTGGACAGAAATCCTTTCAACTATAAAATCATCCTTAAAAAATTCGTTTGTGGAAGTTGCTTCATACAATGGACGTACAAAATGTACAACAAAAAATATAAACAATTAATGGAAGAGGCTCAATCATTAGGCAATACATATCGACCGCCTCCAGAACCACCTCCCAGTAGAGAATAAATTATCAAATAAAAATTAAATTAAAAAAAATAATACAAATAAACAACACCCCAAAAATATCTAAAATGAATAAAAATTTATATCTTTTGCAGACAAACTAAAAAAAATATAATAATTATCAAACTAAAATTTTCACATTTATTAGTAGTATATTTTTCCTTACAAAAATGCAATATTAAGAATTTTTTTTCATTAAAAAGTAATTTAAATATACTATACAAATCATATAAAACTAACTAACAAATCACTTATCTATACCCATACATAAAACCATACACTATTCAATATAATTTTTTTGGAATTTAAACTAATATAAATTTTTCTTTTGTAGCGATCTAACATCAATCTATTAATAACTGACCAAAAACAAGGAAAGAAATAAAAATAAAATAATTAAAATTTCTTTTAGGGAAAGTAAGAAAGCAGCATGTTAAGGTTAAGTTATCATACTCTTTTATCTTTACTTTTCTTAACTATTCTATCCATTTTCAATTTTATACTCAAACACAACTATCTTCTTCACTGAATATTCTTCTTAAAATTACAAATGACATAATTCTTAAACAAGCAAACGTTACATCTGAATCCATATATTGAACTTTAGTACATGATGAAAAGATAATCTTAAGAATGTTCTGTGAATTGAAAAAATTTTTTAATTGCCTTGTAATAAAAGATGTAGGAAGTAAAATTTTTTTTAAGTAAAAAAATGCACTTTCAATAATAACCCAAATTTTAGAACAGTTATAATTTAAATGAACAAATTAAATCTTACTTCTTACAATTTAGTAACAAAAGGACATTAATATATTTTGCACAGTATTAAAAAAAATAAATTTTATTTAATAATGAAATCTAATGAGTCACTTGTCTAATACAAATTTATTTGATAAAATCATTTAATAATTTCTGAAACAATTAGATAAATTCCTAAATACATTTTTGATCCAAAAAATTATGAGAACCCGTATATCATAACAATTTATACAAAAAAACATTTGACATAATAACATTTTAAATTATGAACAAATGGCATCACATTTTATAAATATTTATATCTAAACAAACTTTTTTAATATCAGATTACATTAAAGTCACTAAATCCAAATACTACAAAAATTAAGAATTTAAATAATACCTACAAATAGAATTCTTTTGTAATAATTATTGTTTTATTACCTTCTGTACGTCAATAATTTTATGTAAACAAAAGTAATAGTATAAGCAATTTACTTTAAAAAATCTATTCGTACTATTTTATTATTTTTATTCTAAACGCAAACTTGCTATATTACGCATGTTATAGATTAAATTAAAGTCAATATAACAAATTAGAAAATAAAAAAGAGACAAAACAATATTAGCACAAATAATGTTAAAAAGATTAAAACAAAAATATGATTTTAACGAAAGAAAAGAAACAATAGATATTTATAGTGATAAAATCCAATTAATTAAATGGAACAATTCTTGTAAAAGATGTTTCGTAAGATATCATGTAGCAAAAAATTGCCTAAATTGCAAAAAAAATAATAAAAATTATAAAGACTAAGACAAATTTTTTTTTCTCGCTATAAAATAAATAAACAAATAAAATATGTGCATGCTATCTTCTAAACATTTAGTCATATATAACAATTACTAATTTTATCAATTATATCTATCTTAAAAATTGTGTGTGTGTTTAAAAAAACAAAACAAAGCAAACAAAAAAAATAATAATAAACAAACAAAAATAAAAAATATATAATGATAAAAAATTAAAAAAAAATTTCTCTAAAAATGTATGTTTTACGCTTTACTTTAATACAATTGTAAAATTTTTTTTTAGTTTCAAATGTAAGAATTAGAATTTGGAAATTGTTCAATTTCATTTTTCAATTTCCAAATTTCTGAAGGGGGAGGTGTTACGTCGTCGTAACTTATTTCTCAATATTAATAATAATAATAATAATAAATATAATGAGAATAACAATAAATAATTGTTATTAACATATTATTAACAATTATAAACAATTATTAATCAATGAAAATAGTAATAATAAGAATAATATTAATAATAAGAATAATAACTAATAATTAAATAATAATGTATAAAAACGAATAACAATTTATAATAACGAAATAGTAATAATTATTGTAACAATAATTGTAATAATAATAACAAGATAGTAATAAAAGTAACAACAATAATAATTAATAATAACAAGATAATAACAATTTGTAGCAATAAATAATAATAATTAATTATAACAATAATATCAACATAATAATAAATAATTGTAACATTAATAACAAATAATAATTAATTGTAACAAGATAGTAATACAATGTAACAACAAAATAATAATTATTAATAACAAGTTAATAATAATTCGAAATAACAAAATAACAACAAAAAATAGTTAATAATAACAAGATAACAATAAATTGTAACAAATTAATAATTAACAACAAGCTATAATAATGTAAGCAATAATAACAAATTGTAATAACGAGTTAATAACAAATTGTTAATAGCAAATTGTAATAACTATAAATAATTAACAACATAAAATATAATATTAAATTGTAAAACATATGAGTAAGAAGATGTGAACACGTGCGATCTAAAAGCTGAGTCAACGCAAGTGTTTCTCTAACAATGGGCTACCTAAATGCATGGCAAAACGTAGGGTTGTCTCAAATACATGGTAAAACGTAGAGTTGTCTCAAATACATGGTAAAACGTATACTTTGTCCAAATGCACAGGAAAATTGGTGTATAAAAAGAGCCAGACTATCAAACGATCTACAGTCTAAAATTGGAAGTCATCAAAAGTAGTCACCCGGACTACAGCTTTAAAAATGTAATCGTCAATAGAAGTCACCGGTATATCAGTCTTAATTTTTTAATCATAGCAAGTGGTTCTCTTCGTGATAGTGCTCTCAACCCCAGTATAGTAGTTGTCCTGATCTTTACGTGAATTTCTTAATTCAGTGCATCTTGAAGTCAAATTTGGAATTCAGAAATATTGTTCGAGTTGTGACAAAAAGCTGAAAGAAACATAATACCTATTCAACTGCCTAATTTACGAGTGTCGTAAATCATCTACCTGCACCACTTAGTAACCCATTAACGCACAATTGCCATTGTATCTCATCGGCGCCAGCCAGGACCAAAAACTAGCTGTTCTAAGGTAAACAGAGAAACCACTTAAGACCCATTTTTAGAAAGCTAATGCTCATTTCATCTTTCCATAATTTTGATCTTTTTAAATATACTGTGTTCAAATAAATTTATTCTTGTCATTTATCCAACCTCGTCCCAACTTTAATTTTTCTAAATTAAAGTTAAATCGAGAAAAAATAGGGAATATAATAATAAGGTAAGACATAACATACAGTAGAACATCAATTTTCGAAAACAATGTGAAAAAGAGATGCCTCGGATAATATAATAATCCGATAACATGAACAAGTGAAAATTTAAAAAAATTAAAGTATTTTTTTATTTATTTAAAGTATTAGAATAATAATATTAAATGATAAAAATAAACTGAATTTTAAATGCAATAAACATAAATAGTCACAGGGTGTCAACTAACCGCGAAAATTAATTAAAGATTTATTATTTTAATTTGTTTTTAAAAAATCGCTTTTTATTTCAATTTTTATAAATATAAAAAATATTCTCATTTCTCTAAATTTAAATTATTTTAAAATATATTTTCTAAATTTTCAATTAAAATTATTAAAAATTTAAAGAAACTCGTCAAAAGAATTTAATTATTCATAAAAACTCTAATGAAATTTTTGGAAGTAATTTGTAGATTTATTTATGTTCTAAATGAAATAAATTTAAAGTATATAAGACAAAAAAACGGGAATAATTGAGATAAAACCGGAAATTTTGATAAACAAAAATAGTAACCACCCTAATAGTTGTTCTGTGAAAATTTCTTTCTATACTTGGTCACTCAATCCGTTTTGTTCGAGTTTTTCCGCATTATTCGAACATGATCAGTGCCTCGGACAATTGAAGTTCTTCTGTATATTTGTAAATATATATATAGTAATAATTATTTACTGTTTTTCTCAGGGTTCAAGGTTTACTGAAAGGTATTAATAATAAAGACCCTTCTAGATACATTTAGACATTAGATACCTGACACCAGGAACTTTATACATTTGATATTACAATTTTAAGATATATTAAAATTTAAATAAAAATATATTTACATGATTAATAAATTTTAATTAAATTCAATTATTATGCCCAAGAGGAAAGTATACCGTACAGCTGAAGAAGAGGAAGAATTTAAACGTCTTCAAAGAGAAAGAAAAGCTGAGAATCAAAGACGCTATAGAGAAAATGTAGTAATAAGGGAAATAAACGAACAAAATTATGTCCAAGAAATCGTTGAAGGGACAATACATATTCAAAGTGAAGCCACCTTATCTAATGAACGACAACGTAATTGTCAAGAGCGTGAAAGAACAGAATCTGTAAGAATTATTACAAATAATTCTACTGAAATTCAAGAACATTATAATGGACCAATGGATATAATTTGTACACATTGCAATGCAAAACATTTTCCTGATGAAAAAGTACAAAATAAGAAAAATTCGTTTAATGATTGTTGTGGGCACGGGGAGGTAGTTATTGAAAAATTACCAGAACCACCTATTGAAATTAAAACTTTATTTGAAGGAAACCACCCTAAATCTAATGAATTTTTAAAGAATATTCGCAGTTATAATAGTTCATTATCATTTGCATCTTTGAATGCGAATTTAGTAAATTTTAGGGAAAGGAGCTCTGGACCATTTTGCTTCAAAATCCAAGGTTCTATTTATTATCAAATTAATACAACTTTGAAACCCATATTGGGTGAAAATCCAAGTTATGGACAACTTTTTATAATTGATCCAAACGAAGCTACAGAAATTAGGTCAAATGATAATGTTCATCTTGATCCCGAAATTTTAAGAAGTCTTGATCGTGTACTTCGTGATGTTAATATTTTTTGTTAAGCATACGAAATGATTGGAGAAGAAATACGTAATCAAGAAAGATTAGCTTCAGATAGCAATGACAAAATCCCTCAATTACAATTGCTATTTACTTTAAAACCAGGCATGGATAAAAATAGATATAATTTTTAAAGAACAAATGAAGTCGCAGCTGTATTTTCAACTACAGCTGATGGAGAAATTCCAGATTCGTATGTTGTAGTATGTAACAAAGAAACTAAAGTTTTACAAAAAGTCAGTACAATGGATCCTAATGTAGAGCCATGGGTATATCCACTTTTTTATCCTTTTGGAACAAGAGGTTGGGACAAAGATATAATGCGAACGACAGATAAACGTTCTCGACGGGTCACAAGATCTGCATACTTTAAATTTAGATTAGCTATTCGTAACAATGAATTTAACACTTTTAATTTAGGTCGAAGATTATTTCAACAATGGGTTGTCGATAATTACGTAAAAATAGAAAAAGACCGGACAGAATATTGTAAATCTACTCTAACTAAATTACGAGTTGAAACATATCAAGGGTTATTTGATTTCATGCAGAATACTGCAAATAGTGTAGATGGTCGTATTGGAAAAATGATTGTTCTTCTATCTACTTTTATTGGATCACCTCGATATATGATGCAAAATTATCAAGATTCAATGGCTATTGTTAGAAAATTTGGCAAGCCAGATTTATTTATAACAATGACTTGTAATCCTAAGTGGCGTGAAATTATTGAAAATCTTTTTCCAGATCAAGTAGCATCTGATCGTCCAGACATCTGTGCACGAGTTTTTAACATAAAGAAAAATAGTTTAATTAACTGCATTGTAAAAGAAAAAATTTTTGGCGACACAATCGGACATTTGTATGTAATTGAATTCCAAAAGCGTGGTTTACCTCATGCACATATACTTATAATTTTAAAACAAAATCACAAATTATCGACTCCTATTATCATCGACCGTTACATTTCAGCTGAAATTCCAGATAACAATATTGAACCAGAATTGCATAAAATCATTATGAGGCATAATATACATGGACCTTGTCGAGAAGGTTTATGCATTGATAATGGAAAATGTTCTAAAAAGTTTCCAAAACCATTTCAAGAAGAGACAGTTATAAATGAAAGAGGTCAAGTACATTATCAACGAAAAGATACAAACACAACATTTGTTAGAACAGGCGGATATGAAATTGATAATCGATATGTTGTTCCTTATAATCCATTTTTGTCCAAACAATACAATTGTCATATTAACGTTGAGGTCGTTGGAGGAGGCATAGAATCTGTCAAGTACTTACATAAATATATGTATAAAGGACATGATTCTGCTGCAATAAATATAAGTGAAACTTCAAATGAAGAATCTATTGTTAATCATGACGAAATAACAAATTTTATTGATGGAAGATATGTTGGACCAGTTGAAGCATGCTGGCGAATTTTAAATAAACCTTTACAAGAAAAAAGTCATAGTGTAATGCGTTTACCATATATATATATATATATATATATATATATATATATATATATATATTTATATATATGCGTTTACTTACCAAATGAGCAAAATATGTTTATAGAGAGTACTAAAGAAAATGCACTTCAAGAGGTAATGGAATCTGCTGTTGATCAAGTTACTATGTTACTTGATTATTTTGCATTAAACTCTAGAGATGAGGAAGCTAGAAAATACTCATATACAAATATTCCTTCTAATTATGTGTTTGAAAAAACAATAATTAATGGTAAAAACATTTCTAAGTGTCAAAAAAGACAAAGATTTAAATTTAAAAGTATTGGGCGAATGTATTCAGTAAGTCCTACTCAAGTAGAATTATTCCACTTACGTTTGCTTTTACTTTATATTAAAGGTGCTCATAGTTATGGAGATCTACGAACTGTGGATGGAATAACTTATGATACATTTACAGCTGCATGTCTGGCATTAGGTCTTATAGAAGACGATGAAGAGTGGAAAAAAGCTATGAATGAAGCAACACTTTGGATGATGCCTTCAAGTCTTAGAAAATTATTTGTACGCATATTAATCCATTGTCAACCTACCAATCCCAAAAACCTTTGGGAAGAATTTAAAAATGCTATGTCGGAAGATTTTTCACGTTATGGTTGTCAACAAGAAGCTTATAAGCGAGCTTATTCTGAAATTAATACCTTAATTTGTGCAGAAGGACGAAGAATGTCAGATTTTCCTGAAATGGAACAAATAATAAATAAAGTTACTGAAATAATAAACAGTGAAACTAATTCAGAAAATATGAGTAAGGGTCAAGAACAATATAATAAATTAAATTAAAAACAAAAAGAATTTGTAGATATTATTTTAAAAGTTGCAAATAACAATGTGAAAGATGATGTTAATTTTAATAATTGTTTTTATATTGAAAGTCCAGGTGGATCAGGAAAAACCTTTGTATATACAACTTTATATTATCTCTTAAAAAGTAAAAATAAACAAGTATGTACAATGGCCGTAAAGGCCAAGAAGAGTAGCCGCAATTCCTGTAAAGGAATTGCGGCTACTTTTCTTCCTAAAGGAAAAACTGTACATAAAATATTTGGTTTACCAGTTCCTTTTTTCTATGATTCATCCTCAAACATAAAATTACAATCCAAAGAAGGAATCTTTTTAAAGGAGTGTGATGTTTTTATTTGGGATGAAGCACCAATGGCACCCCGATATGCTTTAGAAATAATGGATAAAACATTACGCGACATAGAAAGAAACAATTTACCAGTTGGAGGAAAAATCGTTATTCTTGGTGGTGATTTCAGACAACTCCTTCCTGTAAAGGAAAGTGGTACTCGAGCTGAATGTTTAAATTTGTCAATAAAATTTAGTTCTTTGTGGAAACACTTTAAAAAATTTACTTTATCACAAAACATGAGAACTTTACCTCAAGAAATTGAATTTTCTGAATTTTTACTTAATGTAGGCAATGGTTTGTTGAACGACTCTGAAGACTGTATTCAAATTCCTAATCAATGTATTGCATCCACAGAAACAGATATAGTTATAGATACATTTGGTGACCTTTTACAACGAAATGAATATAAACTAGCTACAAAATGTGCAATTCTATCTGCAAGAAACATTGATGTACAAGAATTAAACATAAAAGTAGTAGAGTTATTAAATGCAACAACCGAAAAAATATATACTAGCGTTGATAGTACAGAAAATTGTAATGATAACGGTGCTATTACAGAAGCTTTATTACTAGAATACTTAAATACTTTGTCACCTACTTCTCTTCCGCCTTATGAATTATGTTTAAGAAAATATTCTATCATTATGCTTATTCGTAATCTAAGTATCAATGAAGGACTTTGCAATGGAACACAATTATTAATTTTAGATTTAGGAAAACATTTACTTAAATGTGAAATATTAACAGGTGACAAAGCAGGTGAAGTAGTGTTTTTAAATCGCATTACACTTTATTGTGAAAATGAATATCCTTTTTGTTTAAAAGAAGACAATTCCCAAAAAAATTAGCGTTTGCAATGACGATAAATAATGCGCAAGGTCAAACATTTGAAAAAATTGCAATAGATTAAAGAAAAGATGTTTTCACTCACGGTCAAGCATATGTAGCATATTCACGTGTTAAATCATGGGAAACTCTTAAAATATTTATTGGCGACAGGCCTAATAAAATAAAAAATTTTGTTTATACAGAACTATTTGAATGAAAATTATCTGACACAAAAATTAAATACAAATGAAAGCCTGAATTCTATATTAATATTCAGATTTATATCAAAATTTTGAAAAAACCATTTTAAAACTGCTTTACTACAAAAAAATTAATTCCTAATTTCAATACATAATTTATTCTAAATTATTTAAGTAAAACCATTTAAATAACTAATTTTACATATAATATTTTATTTAATTTTAAATTAATCTTTTAAAACATTTTTCTCATATTCAATGAAAAATTTTAATTTAACGCATATAAATGTAAGAAGCAATTTCGTATGAATATATAATTAAAAACTGACAAAATTTTCAGGAAAGAAAATATCAGAAAAGAAGACCAATATGAATTAATAAGAAAGAAACTGCAATTGAAATATCAGATATAACCACATTTGCGAAATGAGAAATTAAGATCAACAAATTCCATTTTAAAATTTTGACGATTTCTAAGGTACTAAAAATTAAAAGTAATTAATCTATAATAAGTAATCTGTAATTAAAGGTGCTTCTATACCTCCGGTAGATTGGCCAAGCAATCGTCTTACATGAATTTTCACGATCGGGTCACTCAATTTGATTGGTTGAAGAGTAAATTCTATTTTTACTGTTCCTAAAAATTAGAAACAGTGACCGAAACTAAACTTGAACCATTAAGACCATCTATAATGAATTTTGACAAAAATCTTCGTAACTGATTTTCAAAAATACCAGTCATCATCAACCTGATTCTCCAAAAACCGAAAATGTTGTTTTGAAAATGTTATTTTTGAACTCTCGAAAATGATTTTCAAGGATTCACATAATCGGCGATCTGATTTAAAAACATCACTAAATGACTACAGATTATTTTATAATATTATATGTGACCTGGTCTATGAAAAGAGACCTCATGTGTCAAAAAATTATTTTTCACATTATTCCATTCATTATTATTATGCAAATTACAAAACTTTTTATTTTCAAATATGAGTTTTTTAAAAATTTCAGATTCAAACTTTCAAAAAATTCAATTATTAACTACTTTACTATTTAATTACTCTTGTTTATTAATTTCAAAATTTTTAATAACATTTTTTGCAAAAATTCAATTATTTTTTTAAATTGTAAAATTTTTAAAAAAATATTTAACGAAAAAATTCAATTTTTTAAAAAATTTTAATAAAATTTTTCGATAGAATCCAATTATTTTCTAAAATTTTAATAAATCCTTCGAAACAATTCAATTAGTTATAGATATTAGGTAATAAAATTAATCGACAAAATAAAATTATTTTTATAAACATCAAAATTGTTCTCAAGAATTCAGTTATTTTCAATTATAATTATAACTAGACATAATTTTAAAAAGTTAAAAATAACTTTTTCCAATTCAATTATTTTAAAAATTTTCATTTACAATTATTTTTAAAAATTACATTTTTTTATAAAAGATTTTTTAAGGGCATTTGAACTATTGTGACGTCACAGGTTTAGAACAAATGCTTTTAATACGTTGTGGCGTCATAATGGTTTAAATTCGCTTAATTCTTTAAAAGAATTCAATTGAATTACAAATTTCGAAAAGGGCTCAACTCGGATTTTTTTAAATTTAACTTTTTTGTATTTTCTGCATTATTGAATATTCATTGACGTTTTCTTAATAGAAAAATTTCATCTGAGGTACTTTTAACGAAAAAAAATTATTAAAATTTGTTTTCCTTTATATTTTAACCTAAGATTGTTTGTTTTCTAACCTACTATTGTATTGTTTTTGAGCTCAAAAAAAGTTATTAAGTTATTACATTATAAAATTAAATAAGAAAATAATAAAATTGATTCTTGACAATAAAATATATAATTAATATATTTTTATGATTAAAACGATTAAATTTCTTCATGAATTTCAAAAAAGGTTCAACTCTGACAACTATAATATCAAGTTTCTTAAACACACTTTAATTTAAAACAATTAATTTATCATTTTTTCGTACAAAACAGCGTATGTAATTATTATGAAAAAAATGGACTCTTTTAATTAAAGCTGTTTGAAATAAAACGTTTTTAGTCTCTCCTGTAAAATTTAAAAAACCAAGTTGAGCCCTTTTTAAAATTCGCAATTCAATTTATAATTTACAAAATTCTAATAAAATTATCTAATACAATAATTATCAATAAATAATTTTAATGAAATTTTAATAGTAAAATTATTTATGACAATTATTAACAAAATCGATTATAATCAATAAATTAAAAAAATTTTTGTAAGAATTTAATTACTTTAATTATTTTTTATAGGTATATTTTTAATAAATTACTTGAATAAATTATATTATTTTAGAAAAAAGTGAACTATTTTAAAAACTTGAAGGAAATTTAATTGTTCATAAATTTTAATTACTTTCAAAAATTCTAATTAAAATTATTAAAAAACTCAAATATTTGAAAAAAATCATAAATAATTCTTCAAAAAAATTTAATTAGGCTTTTCAAAAATATAAAAATAAGTCTTAATTTTGAAAAAATAAATAATTATTTTAAATAAACTAAAAACTGAAAATGTATACTATGTCAATCAATTATTTATTTTCTTATTGTAATAAATTTAACAATGTAATATATAAAATTTTGAATGAAATATTAAAATAAGTAATAATAAATTAAAATTAAAAATATTGAACGAAAACCAAAAAAAATTAAACGTAGAAAAATATCATTTCTTTTTTAATGATCAATCATAAAATTGATTAATTAATTAAATTCCTTTAAATTACTTTATTATAAAAATTAAAAAATATTTAATCAAATTATTATTTATTACTATTATTATTTAATTTAATAAATTAAATTGAAGCGTTAGGTGCAAGAAGGGCGTTAGGCGGATAACGCCCGTTTTGATATTATTGAATGAGAATTATTACAATATAATCTAGTTCATATCACCAAAAATTTATTTCGATATGAGACTTCTTGACGATGTTATGAATAAAAATCTGCGTGAATGTCACATAATTTTGTAATTTAAAATGTTTTTAAATAGAATTTGCATGTAAAAACAAGTGAAAATCGACACTTCATTAAAAAAATTTGGTTAAAAAAATTTTCATTAAAAATGTCCATTTTTTTAGAATTAGAAATGATTTAAGGCTTAATTATTTTTTAAAAATAAAGAAAATCACAAAGTATATCTAGAAATATTTATAAATTAAAGTTATCGTGAGTTTAAAATTCAAATTTCACTAACGCCTAAAACATTGTGTGGTTAGGCGAGTGGCTAAGTGCAAAAAGGGCGTATAAATTAGTTTTGAAAAACATTATTATTAAATAGTTAATTGCAACTTTCTCTTAATTTTAAAATTGCATTTGATAGCTTAATAAAAGACTAATTAATTAAAAGAAAGTTTTTTTGATTTGAATGTACAGTTTTTGGGCAATTAAAGTTTAAAACTTTAACTTGAAATATCTCCGTTTATCGTTTTTTGTTATACGCCCTTCTTGCACCCAACGCTTCAATTATTATAAATATTTAATAGAAAATTAATTGATTTTTAAAACATTTATTTTTTATACCTTTATTTATTAGTTTTGCAACAATTTAAATAAAATCTCTCTTAATGTTTCAATTCCAATTCAAAACTGAGATTCTTGTTGAAGATTTAAATACAAGTAGATACGAAACATTGCCAATATTCAATCCCGGACATTTTATCGGTTGAGTAAAAGCTTTCTCAATGTGAATTATCTGCAAATAATATATAAGAACATTTAATTTCATTATAAATTATTTTTTAAAAAATATTATAAATATAATTTAAAAACATACATTGCCTCTTTGCAAGACAGAAAAGAATCTTAAAATATCCTTTTTCCAAATGACGCACTGAATTTTTTTTTGAGAACGATTCTCGATAATTATTTCCGCCAATTCGACCATCTTTCCTCTTTGATAGAAACGTTTGTGATTAACTTTAACAACTTTCATAATAAGCTCTCTTATAATAACAAAAAATTATTTTAATTATTTATTTTAATCTAAATAAAAAATTTATTTAAATTTACAATTTATTTCCTTTATTTTATAGGTTAAAATTTTGTTCTTAATAAATAATTTATAGGTTAAAATAAAATTAAACTTACACTTCTGAATCCTAAATGTCTATACAATTTATATCTTCATCAATTGATAATTTCATATTTAATTTTAATTTTAACAAATATAAAACTTAACAAATTTTAAATTTTGAGAAAAAATATAACTCTACAATGCACTTTTTCAAAAACAATATACTCAAGCGTTTCTATAGAAACCATTCTACCAATTGTTTTAACAAAAGATACTAATTTCTTTACTGGTTACTATAAACACATTTAAAGTCATAAGAAAAAGTTAAAAAAAAAATTTCAAAATAACTTGAAAAATAAAACTAAAAATAATAAAAATGAACGTTGAATTATCAAGTGATAAAGATACAGAATGTATCACCTTTTGGGATTCGTCGGTGTAAGTATTAGGGTGGTTCTTATTTTGTCGATGTTTCCAAATCTTCGGTCTCACCCCAAAAAATTAATCAAGGTAGAAAAAAAAATTTGCCTGAAAGTTTGAAGCAGATCGAACAATATTAACACGTGCCTCTAGTCGACTGAAATTTTAAATGGAAAATACATGTAATTTTTCGTGAAAATAACAAAAAGTTTTTTCTAGCTTATACAAATTTATTTACAATTCTCTAACTTTGGGTTCTTTTAGTACATGATAAGAGGTAAAACTTCCAATTTTTCCAAATTTTTTTGAAAGTATTTGTTTCATTTACAAGCTTGATGAATATGACGCTATCACACTAAACAGGACTATATATTAACCCCTAGATGCATACATTTATTCATTCATTAAACATTTAACGAAACTCGGTACTAAGGGGGTTTCGGGACGCTGATTACGAATCTGAGGTCATTTTTAAAAAAATTCAAAATGGCAGATCCAATATGGCGGACACAAAAAATAAAAAGTCGTTCAATTGGATTGAAACACGGTACTCGGGGGTTTCTGAGACCGCTGATTACGAATAATTTTAAACAAGGGCATTTTTAAAAATTTCGAAATGTTGGAACCAATATCGTTGATATTGTTACTCGTTCTTAGAGTTACCCGGAACTGGCTAAATCTATAACTTGAAGTTAGTCGAACTGCCTGATTTGAAATGGATTCAGTCATTTGTAATCAGCGACCCCAAGAGTACCGAGTTTAAGTTGAATTAAACGACTTTTTTACGTCCGCCATATTGGATCCGCCATTTTGAATTTTTTAAAATTAACCTCGGATTCGTAATAAGCGACCTCAGAAACCCCCGAGTACCAATTTTCAATCCAATTGAACGACTTTTTATTTTCGATGCCCGCCATATTGGATCCGCCATTTTGAATTTTTTTTTAAATGACCTCAGATTCGTAATCAGCGTCCCGAAACCCCCTTAGTACCGAGTTCGTCAAATTTTTAATGAATGAATAAAGGTATGCATCTAATGGTTAATATATAGTCCTGTTTAGTGTGATAGCGTCATATTCATCAAGCTTGTAAATGAAGCAAATACTTTCAAAAAAATTTGGAAAAATTGGAAGTTTTACCTCTTATCATGTACTAAAAGAACCCAAAGTTAGAGAATTGTAAATAAATTTGTATAAGCTAGAAAAAACTTTTTGTTATTTTCACGAAAAATTACATGTATTTTCCATTTAAAATTTCAGTCGACTAGAGGCACGTGTTAATTGTTCGATCTGCTTCAAACTTTCAGGCAAATTTTTTTTTCTACCTTGATTAATTTTTTGGGGTGAGATCGAGGATTTGGAAACATCGCCAAAATAAGAACCACCCTAGTAAGTATAAATTAATAAAAAATTTTTAATAAAAATTAACGATTATAAATAAAATAAATATTAAATTTTAATAAATAATTAATTAAAATAAAAATTATTTTGACTTTTAGAGAACTTGTAATGAAAGTTACCAACGTTGTTCAAGATGTTGTCAACGGAGAAAAAAACAACTAAATCTTTTACGAGTAATAATTGAAAATAGTTCCGGAAAAAAAATTCAGTGTGCTGTTTGGGAAGCAGATGTTGAAAAATTTCTTCCAGAACTGCAAAAAGACAATGTATGTAAATTTTTATTTTAAAAAAGATTTAATTGAAAATAATTGATTTTTTACAAATTTTTGAAAAATATTATAATAAATAATTAAATAAAATATATAATAATAATTAAAAAATCTAAATTAAAAAATAAAAAATTTATTAAGAATGTAAAACAAACAAAATAATTGAAAAATAATTAAATTAATCTATTTATAAATAAAGAATTATTTATTTATTTATAAAAAAGAGTAAATTTAATTTTAAAAATTCAAAATAAATAAAACTAAATAAATTAAAATAATAATAAATAACAAATATAAAAATTAGTTTATACAAATCATATTTAATTATTTTTGTAAAAAAAGTTAACAATTTATTTAATTCTAATTATTTAAAATTCAAATATTTTCAATTAAACATTTCTGAAATTTTTTTTATTTTTGTTGTAACTTGAATCAAACTTGTAATAAGATTTTATTAAAAATCAAAAATATCTATAATATTTATAGATTATTCACATTGATAAAGCCTTCTCCAAGCCACCGAAACACTAAAGATACAACAAAGGCGACGTTCCATATGAACTCACATTTAAGTCCTGCACAAGTATTAAAATACTTCAACAAGTTATCGCGGAAGAAGAAACAATAAAAACAATAGAAATTGAAGAAGCCGCAGACTCAGTTGGGAACACGATAAGTAAGATTTAAATAAATATTTTAAATAATAATTATTTATTAACAAAAATTAAATTTTTTAAAATAATTTTCTGAAATTTTAGAAGTTTGCGGTTTCTTGAAGAGCGAATTTGTTTTGAATAAAGACAACAAAGGCGACAGTTCGTATGAACTAGGGTGCATATGCAACAAAAACAAATTCAAATTGGAAGTGCACATTGCAAGCTTCACCGAATTAAAAAACATCGCAAAAGGAGACTTCCTTCAAATTCAAGGAAAATTAATAAATCGAGGTAAATTATATATAAACATATATGGGTGATTCTCCTGAAAGGGACCACTTCACGTGTGTCCAACGTGAGACTCAATATTTGCATTAACTTATTATGATATTTTGTTGAGTATAAATTTCAAAGAAATTTATCCATAATCTTCGAAACATTATTTATCTTTACATAATCTTGTAATGTTAAAATTTAAAGTTTTTCTTAGTAAAAAAATTTATTTAATTTTTTCTTTTGGTTTTGGTTAAATATGATACATATTTTTAATTATTTTTTAATATAATTAAAAATTTTGAAATATAGTCTTAATATATATCAAATTGAAGCTTAGATTCTACCGTTTATTTTTCACTTATATTTAGTTTAAACAAAATAAAAGAAATTTTTTAAATAATTAATTAAAAATTATTGGCAACGAGAGTAAAAATTCAAATTCATCTCCGAAGCCTCGTTTTTCAGTTAATAACATCATATTTTGAAACTGTTTTTTAATTACACGTAATCTATATATTAATATTTGAAGTTGTAGCCCAAAAAATTTGTTAAATTATGTTTCAATATTTTTAAATTTAATAAAAATGTGAATTTTTTATTTCACAAACTATTCATCTCCGAAGCCTTTTTCATATTTGGTAAGCAGTATTGTTTTGTTTTTAATAATTATTTTCAAATACCTAACCCTTGAATTATAAAAAAATTTTCCGTTTTGTTTAAAATAAAATATTTTCAATTTTTTAAAATATAATATATTTAGGAAAAAGTTAGATAAATATTAAAATTATAATTAAGAATAAAATTTTTTACAGAAAATATCAATTTCGAACTAAAAATCATAAATTAAAAAAATCATTACAATTTTTTTTCCGTTCAATATATAAAAATATATATTAGTTATTTTTTTAAAGATAAAATAGTTAAAAATAAATTATCAAATAATAAATAATATCAGATTCATTAAATTAAAAATGAATAATGTTAAAAGTTTAATAAATGAAAGAAATTAAATTTAAAAGGAATTTTTTTACAAAAATCCCAATATTGATTACAGTATATTTAACCTTCCAAACACTTAATATTAAAATGATGCTGGAAGGCTTATTTTTTAAAATTAATTTTGCGCAACTCAGATTTGTATATTTAAACGTATTTAAAACCTATCCATGACAAAAAAATTTAGAAAAAGTAAAAATTAATTTTTTTTAGTTTTTAGAAAAAAACAGGTGCCTTTCAGAAGAATCACCCATATATGATTTAATAATTAATTACACAGCCCTGCAAATTTGGACTTTTTTTGTGCAAATAAGATGGCTCCAGGTGTTTCCGAAGGCATTTTGCGCGCTGAACACGAATCTGGGTTCAAAAACTTTCCATCACGTCAGGTTTTCGAGAAAAAGGGGGTTGAAACCCCTAAAAACAGCGTTTTTGGCCATTTTTGAAAAATTGTAGAGCTAAACACTGACGTGCTAGAACCATCGCTATTGTCAGAAATTGACAATTGATCTTTGCTCTTTAAAATGAGCCCAAAGCCAAATTGATTGCATGAACCCTTAAAGCAGGGGGTGGGTATATGTCAAGGGGTGCAAGAGAAAAAAAACGCATTACGGAGGTCCTTAAAAATCAATCAGATTTACTTGAAAATTGTTACTCGGGGGTTTTTGGGGTCGCTGATTACAGATCTTCATTCAGATTTGAAAAATTCAAAATGGCGGATCCCAAAAACCCCCGAATAAGAAATTTCAAGTAAATCTGATTAATTTTTATAAACCTCGACCGCCATATTGGATCCGCCATTTTGAATTTTTCAAATCTGAATGAAGATCTGTAATCAGCGACCCCAAAAACCCCCGAGTAACAATTTTCAAGTAAATCTGATTGATTTTTAAGGACCTCCGTAATGCGTTTTTTTCTCTTGCACCCCTTGACATATACCCACCCCCTGCTTTAAGGGTTCATGCAATCAATTTGGCTTTGGGCTCATTTTAAAGAGCAAAGATCAATTGTCAATTTCTGACAATAGCGATGGTTCTAGCACGTCAGTGTTTAGCTCTACAATTTTTTCAAAAATGGCCAAAAACGCTGTTTTTAAGGGTTTCAACCCCCTTTTTCTCGAAAACCTGACGTGATGGAAAGTTTTTGAACCCAGATTCGTGTTCAGCGCGCAAAATGCCTTCGGAAACACATTTAAAGTCATAAGAAAAAGTTAAAAAAAAAATTTTTAAAATAACTTGAAAAATAAAACTAAAAATAATAAAAATGAACGTTGAATTATCAAGTGATAAAGATACAGAATGTATCACCTTTTGGGATTCGTCGGTGTAAGTATTAGGGTGGTTCTTATTTTGTCGATGTTTCCAAATCTTCGGTCTCACCCCAAAAAATTAATCAAGGTAGAAAAAAAAATTTGCCTGAAAGTTTGAAGCAGATCGAACAATATTAACACGTGCCTCTAGTCGACTGAAATTTTAAATGGAAAATACATGTAATTTTTCGTGAAAATAACAAAAAGTTTTTTCTAGCTTATACAAATTTATTTACAATTCTCTAACTTTGGGTTCTTTTAGTACATGATAAGAGGTAAAACTTCCAATTTTTCCAAATTTTTTTGAAAGTATTTGTTTCATTTACAAGCTTGATGAATATGACGCTATCACACTAAACAGGACTATATATTAACCCCTAGATGCATACATTTATTCATTCATTAAACATTTAACGAAACTCGGTACTAAGGGGGTTTCGGGACGCTGATTACGAATCTGAGGTCATTTTTAAAAAAATTCAAAATGGCAGATCCAATATGGCGGACACAAAAAATAAAAAGTCGTTCAATTGGATTGAAACACGGTACTCGGGGGTTTCTGAGACCGCTGATTACGAATAATTTTAAACAAGGGCATTTTTAAAAATTTCGAAATGTTGGAACCAATATCGTTGATATTGTTACTCGTTCTTAGAGTTACCCGGAACTGGCTAAATCTATAACTTGAAGTTAGTCGAACTGCCTGATTTGAAATGGATTCAGTCATTTGTAATCAGCGACCCCAAGAGTACCGAGTTTAAGTTGAATTAAACGACTTTTTTACGTCCGCCATATTGGATCCGCCATTTTGAATTTTTTAAAATTAACCTCGGATTCGTAATAAGCGACCTCAGAAACCCCCGAGTACCAATTTTCAATCCAATTGAACGACTTTTTATTTTCGATGCCCGCCATATTGGATCCGCCATTTTGAATTTTTTTTTAAATGACCTCAGATTCGTAATCAGCGTCCCGAAACCCCCTTAGTACCGAGTTTCGTTAAATGTTTAATGAATGAATAAAGGTATGCATCTAATGGTTAATATATAGTCCTGTTTAGTGTGATAGCGTCATATTCATCAAGCTTGTAAATGAAGCAAATACTTTCAAAAAAATTTGGAAAAATTGGAAGTTTTACCTCTTATCATGTACTAAAAGAACCCAAAGTTAGAGAATTGTAAATAAATTTGTATAAGCTAGAAAAAACTTTTTGTTATTTTCACGAAAAATTACATGTATTTTCCATTTAAAATTTCAGTCGACTAGAGGCACGTGTTAATTGTTCGATCTGCTTCAAACTTTCAGGCAAATATTTTTTTCTACCTTGATTAATTTTTTGGGGTGAGATCGAGGATTTGGAAACATCGCCAAAATAAGAACCACCCTAGTAAGTATAAATTAATAAAAAATTTTTAATAAAAATTAACGATTATAAATAAAATAAATATTAAATTTTAATAAATAATTAATTAAAATAAAAATTATTTTGACTTTTAGAGAACTTGTAATGAAAGTTACCAACGTTGTTCAAGATGTTGTCAACGGAGAAAAAAACAACTAAATCTTTTACGAGTAATAATTGAAAATAGTTCCGGAAAAAAAATTCAGTGTGCTGTTTGGGAAGCAGATGTTGAAAAATTTCTTCCAGAACTGCAAAAAGACAATGTATGTAAATTTTTATTTTAAAAAAGATTTAATTGAAAATAATTGATTTTTTACAAATTTTTGAAAAATATTATAATAAATAATTAAATAAAATATATAATAATAATTAAAAAATCTAAATTAAAAAATAAAAAATTTATTAAGAATGTAAAACAAACAAAATAATTGAAAAATAATTAAATTAATCTATTTATAAATAAAGAATTATTTATTTATTTATAAAAAAGAGTAAATTTAATTTTAAAAATTCAAAATAAATAAAACTAAATAAATTAAAATAATAATAAATAACAAATATAAAAATTAGTTTATACAAATCATATTTAATTATTTTTGTAAAAAAAGTTAACAATTTATTTAATTCTAATTATTTAAAATTCAAATATTTTCAATTAAACATTTCTGAAATTTTTTTTATTTTTGTTGTAACTTGAATCAAACTTGTAATAAGATTTTATTAAAAATCAAAAATATCTATAATATTTATAGATTATTCACATTGATAAAGCCTTCTCCAAGCCACCGAAACACTAAAGATACAACAAAGGCGACGTTCCATATGAACTCACATTTAAGTCCTGCACAAGTATTAAAATACTTCAACAAGTTATCGCGGAAGAAGAAACAATAAAAACAATAGAAATTGAAGAAGCCGCAGACTCAGTTGGGAACACGATAAGTAAGATTTAAATAAATATTTTAAATAATAATTATTTATTAACAAAAATTAAATTTTTTAAAATAATTTTCTGAAATTTTAGAAGTTTGCGGTTTCTTGAAGAGCGAATTTGTTTTGAATAAAGACAACAAAGGCGACAGTTCGTATGAACTAGGGTGCATATGCAACAAAAACAAATTCAAATTGGAAGTGCACATTGCAAGCTTCACCGAATTAAAAAACATCGCAAAAGGAGACTTCCTTCAAATTCAAGGAAAATTAATAAATCGAGGTAAATTATATATAAACATATATGGGTGATTCTCCTGAAAGGGACCACTTCACGTGTCTCCAACGTGAGACTCAATATTTGCATTAACTTATTATGATATTTTGTTGAGTATAAATTTCAAAGAAATTTATCCATAATCTTCGAAACATTATTTATCTTTACATAATCTTGTAATGTTAAAATTTAAAGTTTTTCTTAGTAAAAAAATTTATTTAATTTTTTCTTTTGGTTTTGGTTAAATATGATACATATTTTTAATTATTTTTTAATATAATTAAAAATTTTGAAATATAGTCTTAATATATATCAAATTGAAGCTTAGATTCTACCGTTTATTTTTCACTTATATTTAGTTTAAACAAAATAAAAGAAATTTTTTAAATAATTAATTAAAAATTATTGGCAACGAGAGTAAAAATTCAAATTCATCTCCGAAGCCTCGTTTTTCAGTTAATAACATCATATTTTGAAACTGTTTTTTAATTACACGTAATCTATATATTAATATTTGAAGTTGTAGCCCAAAAAATTTGTTAAATTATGTTTCAATATTTTTAAATTTAATAAAAATGTGAATTTTTTATTTCACAAACTATTCATCTCCGAAGCCTTTTTCATATTTGGTAAGCAGTATTGTTTTGTTTTTAATAATTATTTTCAAATACCTAACCCTTGAATTATAAAAAAATTTTCCGTTTTGTTTAAAATAAAATATTTTCAATTTTTTAAAATATAATATATTTAGGAAAAAGTTAGATAAATATTAAAATTATAATTAAGAATAAAATTTTTTACAGAAAATATCAATTTCGAACTAAAAATCATAAATTAAAAAAATCATTACAATTTTTTTTCCGTTCAATATATAAAAATATATATTAGTTATTTTTTTAAAGATAAAATAGTTAAAAATAAATTATCAAATAATAAATAATATCAGATTCATTAAATTAAAAATGAATAATGTTAAAAGTTTAATAAATGAAAGAAATTAAATTTAAAAGGAATTTTTTTACAAAAATCCCAATATTGATTACAGTATATTTAACCTTCCAAACACTTAATATTAAAATGATGCTGGAAGGCTTATTTTTTAAAATTAATTTTGCGCAACTCAGATTTGTATATTTAAACGTATTTAAAACCTATCCATGACAAAAAAATTTAGAAAAAGTAAAAATTAATTTTTTTTAGTTTTTAGAAAAAAACAGGTGCCTTTCAGAAGAATCACCCATATATGATTTAATAATTAATTACACAGCCCTGCAAATTTGGACTTTTTTTGTGCAAATAAGATGGCTCCAGGTGTTTCCGAAGGCATTTTGCGCGCTGAACACGAATCTGGGTTCAAAAACTTTCCATCACGTCAGGTTTTCGAGAAAAAGGGGGTTGAAACCCCTAAAAACAGCGTTTTTGGCCATTTTTGAAAAATTGTAGAGCTAAACACTGACGTGCTAGAACCATCGCTATTGTCAGAAATTGACAATTGATCTTTGCTCTTTAAAATGAGCCCAAAGCCAAATTGATTGCATGAACCCTTAAAGCAGGGGGTGGGTATATGTCAAGGGGTGCAAGAGAAAAAAAAACGCATTACGGAGGTCCTTAAAAATCAATCAGATTTACTTGAAAATTGTTACTCGGGGGTTTTTGGGGTCGCTGATTACAGATCTTCATTCAGATTTGAAAAATTCAAAATGGCGGATCCCAAAAACCCCCGAATAAGAAATTTCAAGTAAATCTGATTAATTTTTATAAACCTCGACCGCCATATTGGATCCGCCATTTTGAATTTTTCAAATCTGAATGAAGATCTGTAATCAGCGACCCCAAAAACCCCCGAGTAACAATTTTCAAGTAAATCTGATTGATTTTTAAGGACCTCCGTAATGCGTTTTTTTCTCTTGCACCCCTTGACATATACCCACCCCCTGCTTTAAGGGTTCATGCAATCAATTTGGCTTTGGGCTCATTTTAAAGAGCAAAGATCAATTGTCAATTTCTGACAATAGCGATGGTTCTAGCACGTCAGTGTTTAGCTCTACAATTTTTTCAAAAATGGCCAAAAACGCTGTTTTTAAGGGTTTCAACCCCCTTTTTCTCGAAAACCTGACGTGATGGAAAGTTTTTGAACCCAGATTCGTGTTCAGCGCGCAAAATGCCTTCGGAAACACATTTAAAGTCATAAGAAAAAGTTAAAAAAAAAATTTTCAAAATAACTTGAAAAATAAAACTAAAAATAATAAAAATGAACGTTGAATTATCAAGTGATAAAGATACAGAATGTATCACCTTTTGGGATTCGTCGGTGTAAGTATTAGGGTGGTTCTTATTTTGTCGATGTTTCCAAATCTTCGGTCTCACCCCAAAAAATTAATCAAGGTAGAAAAAAAAATTTGCCTGAAAGTTTGAAGCAGATCGAACAATATTAACACGTGCCTCTAGTCGACTGAAATTTTAAATGGAAAATACATGTAATTTTTCGTGAAAATAACAAAAAGTTTTTTCTAGCTTATACAAATTTATTTACAATTCTCTAACTTTGGGTTCTTTTAGTACATGATAAGAGGTAAAACTTCCAATTTTTCCAAATTTTTTTGAAAGTATTTGTTTCATTTACAAGCTTGATGAATATGACGCTATCACACTAAACAGGACTATATATTAACCCCTAGATGCATACATTTATTCATTCATTAAACATTTAACGAAACTCGGTACTAAGGGGGTTTCGGGACGCTGATTACGAATCTGAGGTCATTTTTAAAAAAATTCAAAATGGCAGATCCAATATGGCGGACACAAAAAATAAAAAGTCGTTCAATTGGATTGAAACACGGTACTCGGGGGTTTCTGAGACCGCTGATTACGAATAATTTTAAACAAGGGCATTTTTAAAAATTTCGAAATGTTGGAACCAATATCGTTGATATTGTTACTCGTTCTTAGAGTTACCCGGAACTGGCTAAATCTATAACTTGAAGTTAGTCGAACTGCCTGATTTGAAATGGATTCAGTCATTTGTAATCAGCGACCCCAAGAGTACCGAGTTTAAGTTGAATTAAACGACTTTTTTACGTCCGCCATATTGGATCCGCCATTTTGAATTTTTTAAAATTAACCTCGGATTCGTAATAAGCGACCTCAGAAACCCCCGAGTACCAATTTTCAATCCAATTGAACGACTTTTTATTTTCGATGCCCGCCATATTGGATCCGCCATTTTGAATTTTTTTTTAAATGACCTCAGATTCGTAATCAGCGTCCCGAAACCCCCTTAGTACCGAGTTCGTCAAATTTTTAATGAATGAATAAAGGTATGCATCTAATGGTTAATATATAGTCCTGTTTAGTGTGATAGCGTCATATTCATCAAGCTTGTAAATGAAGCAAATACTTTCAAAAAAATTTGGAAAAATTGGAAGTTTTACCTCTTATCATGTACTAAAAGAACCCAAAGTTAGAGAATTGTAAATAAATTTGTATAAGCTAGAAAAAACTTTTTGTTATTTTCACGAAAAATTACATGTATTTTCCATTTAAAATTTCAGTCGACTAGAGGCACGTGTTAATATTGTTCGATCTGCTTCAAACTTTCAGGCAAATTTTTTTTTCTACCTTGATTAATTTTTTGGGGTGAGATCGAGGATTTGGAAACATCGCCAAAATAAGAACCACCCTAGTAAGTATAAATTAATAAAAAATTTTTAATAAAAATTAACGATTATAAATAAAATAAATATTAAATTTTAATAAATAATTAATTAAAATAAAAATTATTTTGACTTTTAGAGAACTTGTAATGAAAGTTACCAACGTTGTTCAAGATGTTGTCAACGGAGAAAAAAACAACTAAATCTTTTACGAGTAATAATTGAAAATAGTTCCGGAAAAAAAATTCAGTGTGCTGTTTGGGAAGCAGATGTTGAAAAATTTCTTCCAGAACTGCAAAAAGACAATGTATGTAAATTTTTATTTTAAAAAAGATTTAATTGAAAATAATTGATTTTTTACAAATTTTTGAAAAATATTATAATAAATAATTAAATAAAATATATAATAATAATTAAAAAATCTAAATTAAAAAATAAAAAATTTATTAAGAATGTAAAACAAACAAAATAATTGAAAAATAATTAAATTAATCTATTTATAAATAAAGAATTATTTATTTATTTATAAAAAAGAGTAAATTTAATTTTAAAAATTCAAAATAAATAAAACTAAATAAATTAAAATAATAATAAATAACAAATATAAAAATTAGTTTATACAAATCATATTTAATTATTTTTGTAAAAAAAGTTAACAATTTATTTAATTCTAATTATTTAAAATTCAAATATTTTCAATTAAACATTTCTGAAATTTTTTTTATTTTTGTTGTAACTTGAATCAAACTTGTAATAAGATTTTATTAAAAATCAAAAATATCTATAATATTTATAGATTATTCACATTGATAAAGCCTTCTCCAAGCCACCGAAACACGAAAGATACAACAAAGGCGACGTTCCATATGAACTCACATTTAAGTCCTGCACAAGTATTAAAATACTTCAACAAGTTATCGCGGAAGAAGAAACAATAAAAACAATAGAAATTGAAGAAGCCGCAGACTCAGTTGGGAACACGATAAGTAAGATTTAAATAAATATTTTAAATAATAATTATTTATTAACAAAAATTAAATTTTTTAAAATAATTTTCTGAAATTTTAGAAGTTTGCGGTTTCTTGAAGAGCGAATTTGTTTTGAATAAAGACAACAAAGGCGACAGTTCGTATGAACTAGGGTGCATATGCAACAAAAACAAATTCAAATTGGAAGTGCACATTGCAAGCTTCACCGAATTAAAAAACATCGCAAAAGGAGACTTCCTTCAAATTCAAGGAAAATTAATAAATCGAGGTAAATTATATATAAACATATATGGGTGATTCTCCTGAAAGGGACCACTTCACGTGTCTCCAACGTGAGACTCAATATTTGCATTAACTTATTATGATATTTTGTTGAGTATAAATTTCAAAAAAAATTTATCCATAATCTTCGAAACATTATTTATCTTTACATAATCTTGTAATGTTAAAATTTAAAGTTTTTCTTAGTAAAAAAATTTATTTAATTTTTTCTTTTGGTTTTGGTTAAATATGATACATATTTTTAATTATTTTTTAATATAATTAAAAATTTTGAAGTATAGTCTTAATATATATCAAATTGAAGCTTAGATTCTACCGTTTATTTTTCACTTATATTTAGTTTAAACAAAATAAAAGAAATTTTTTAAATAATTAATTAAAAATTATTGGCAACGAGAGTAAAAATTCAAATTCATCTCCGAAGCCTCGTTTTTCAGTTAATAACATCATATTTTGAAACTGTTTTTTAATTACACGTAATCTATATATTAATATTTGAAGTTGTAGCCCAAAAAATTTGTTAAATTATGTTTCAATATTTTTAAATTTAATAAAAATATGAATTTTTTATTTCACAAACTATTCATCTCCGAAGCCTTTTTCATATTTGGTAAGCAGTATTGTTTTGTTTTTAATAATTATTTTCAAATACCTAACCCTTGAATTATAAAAAAATTTTCCGTTTTGTTTAAAATAAAATATTTTCAATTTTTTAAAATATAATATATTTAGGAAAAAGTTAGATAAATATTAAAATTATAATTAAGAATAAAATTTTTTACAGAAAATATCAATTTCGAACTAAAAATCATAAATTAAAAAAATCATTACAATTTTTTTTCCGTTCAATATATAAAAATATATATTAGTTATTTTTTTAAAGATAAAATAGTTAAAAATAAATTATCAAATAATAAATAATATCAGATTCATTAAATTAAAAATGAATAATGTTAAAAGTTTAATAAATGAAAGAAATTAAATTTAAAAGGAATTTTTTTACAAAAATCCCAATATTGATTACAGTATATTTAACCTTCCAAACACTTAATATTAAAATGATGCTGGAAGGCTTATTTTTTAAAATTAATTTTGCGCAACTCAGATTTGTATATTTAAACGTATTTAAAACCTATCCATGACAAAAAAATTTAGAAAAAGTAAAAATTAATTTTTTTTAGTTTTTAGAAAAAAACAGGTGCCTTTCAGAAGAATCACCCATATATGATTTAATAATTAATTACACAGCCCTGCAAATTTGGACTTTTTTTGTGCAAATAAGATGGCTCCAGGTGTTTCCGAAGGCATTTTGCGCGCTGAACACGAATCTGGGTTCAAAAACTTTCCATCACGTCAGGTTTTCGAGAAAAAGGGGGTTGAAACCCCTAAAAACAGCGTTTTTGGCCATTTTTGAAAAATTGTAGAGCTAAACACTGACGTGCTAGAACCATCGCTATTGTCAGAAATTGACAATTGATCTTTGCTCTTTAAAATGAGCCCAAAGCCAAATTGATTGCATGAACCCTTAAAGCAGGGGGTGGGTATATGTCAAGGGGTGCAAGAGAAAAAAAAACGCATTACGGAGGTCCTTAAAAATCAACCAGATTTACTTGAAAATTGTTACTCGGGGGTTTTTGGGGTCGCTGATTACAGATCTTCATTCAGATTTGAAAAATTCAAAATGGCGGATCCCAAAAACCCCCGAATAAGAAATTTCAAGTAAATCTGATTAATTTTTATAAACCTCGACCGCCATATTGGATCCGCCATTTTGAATTTTTCAAATCTGAATGAAGATCTGTAATCAGCGACCCCAAAAACCCCCGAGTAACAATTTTCAAGTAAATCTGATTGATTTTTAAGGACCTCCGTAATGCGTTTTTTTCTCTTGCACCCCTTGACATATACCCACCCCCTGCTTTAAGGGTTCATGCAATCAATTTGGCTTTGGGCTCATTTTAAAGAGCAAAGATCAATTGTCAATTTCTGACAATAGCGATGGTTCTAGCACGTCAGTGTTTAGCTCTACAATTTTTCAAAAATGGCCAAAAACGCTGTTTTTAAGGGTTTCAACCCCCTTTTTCTCGAAAACCTGACGTGATGGAAAGTTTTTGAACCCAGATTCGTGTTCAGCGCGCAAAATGCCTTCGGAAACACCTGGAGCCATCTTATTTGCAAAACCCATGCAGGGCTGTATTATTAAATAATAATATAATAATAAAATTGTTAAAAGTAAAAAATTAATTTAAAACTTTAAGAGGGACTTTATATTTTAAAAATACAATTATAATTACGGTCACTAAAAAAATAAAAATATAATTAAATAAAAAAAAATATAATTAAATATAATTATTTAAAAATAAAATTATAATTACGGTCCTTTGATTATTTTCGAAAAATTTAAATAAAGTTTTTTAAATGAATTCAATTATTTTCAATAAAGTATAAAAAAATGTCTATTAATTCAAAAAATTTGAATTATTTGTTTATAAAATTTTAATTACTTTGAAACAATAAAATTGAATATCTCAAAAATCTTATTTTTCAGAATTTTAAAAAAACTTTAGAAAAATTCAATTTAATTGAAAAATTTTAAGTGTGTATCTTTTTTTAAATTAACTAATAAAAATTTTAATTATTAATCTTCGCAATAAAAAACATGAAAATATAAATATATAAAAATTATAACAAAAAGAGATTTTTAAAAAACAAATTAAAATAAGAAAACTTTTTTAATTAACCCGGTCAAAATAAATTCTCAATTATATCCTGATTAGTAGTCACCCTCAACAAATCTTAAAAAATATTTAAATAGTAAAAAAAATTGTGAAAAAAAAATAAATATGAAGTTTTAGTAAATAAATTTACAGTTTACATTTATGAAATGTAAAACACATTTTAAAAAATAATTTTTTTCAGGTCGTCTCTTCTTAAATGTGGAGTCATCAAATTTATTGTCAAAAATTGCGGAAACACCAAAAATGGCAGGAATGGACTTACGTAGATGCATCAAAACACCTGTAAAACGACAATCTGATGCGCCAAAAAATGAAGATGAGGTAAATACCATAGATCCGGAAAATCAGTAAATTCAAAGATTTGTTTATTAAAAGTACTGGAAAAAGTTAAATATTTAAAATATACGAAAAAATCATAAATTTTTTTACTTTTTGTTTGTATCATCAACTATGAAATTATAACGAATTCTAAAATAAAACTTAAATAATGAAAATTTCACAGAAATGCAATTATTAAATGTAGAATTTTGCCTAAATTTTCCCGAAAAAAATCAAATGATTAAAACTTTTTAAAAAAAATTTTTCACAATAATTTAATAATAATGCTCATTGCAAAATTTAAATTATTTTTTATATAATTTAATTGAAATCTTTAAAAAATGTAATTATTCTTAAAAATGTTATAAAATTCATCAAAAGAATTAAATTATTAAAAATTAATTGATAACAATATACAGATAAATTCAATTTTAAAACATTCAATTACTTCTGTATACATTTTCCATTTGAATAATTGAATTACCGCAGAATTTTCTCAAAAAAAGTAATTTAAAAATTAATTTCATTTAAAGTCTTAAATAATAATTTAATTTAAGATACGTTACTATTAATTGTAATTTTTAGAAATAATTTTCTCAAAAAAAGTTATTTAAAAATTAATTTCATTTAAAGTATTAAATAATAAATTAATTTTGGAAACGTTACTATTAATTGTAATTTTTAAAAATAATTGAATTTTCTAAAAACTTTAAATTAAAATATTAAAAAGATTAAAATTTTCATACTATTATTTAAAATTTGTATAAAACTAATTTTTCCAAAAAGCTTAATCAAAATTTTTTAAAATCATTTTCAATTTTTATTTTCTAATGTAAATTTAATTAAAGAATTTCCAAATAATCAAAATTTTACGTAAAAATGAATTGTACAAAAGGATTTAAAAATTTAAAAAAAAATTTGGCAAAAATTATTCAAAATAATTTATTTAAAAAGAATTTTAATTAAACATTGAGGCCAGAGAAAAATAAAACATTTTTTTTCTTTTACAGAAGAAAACAAGGCGACCCTGAAAATTCGAGAGGTTCATGAGTTTTCTTGTTTCAACTTATTATTATCAATTAAGCATTAAAATTGTTTTGTTTTGATTAAAAAAATTAATTTAGATTAATTAGATAATTAGATTAATAAGTATTAAATTGTTAAAAATCATAATAAAATATTATTGTATTATTTTTAATTATATTGTTTAAATAAAATACTTATAAAAAGTTTAAAATAATGTTTTGACTACCTGTTATGCAACAAGCCATGTAACCCACAAAAAAAAAGTTAAAAATTTTTTAATTATTGAAAATATTTTCAAAATATTTTTTTTTAATAAAAATAAATATAGAATTTCTTACTAAGCAATGAAAAACAAGAAATGAGCGCGCAATGTTCTAGTTTAATTAAATTAGATTTAGAACTAGACAATTATCCTGATAAATTTATAAATCAACAAGTACAAAAACGGATTTCAGAATTTAAGAATAGAACCCTCTCGATTAATAACAAAATAAGTGATAATAAAGATAACTATAAACAAGTTGTAAATCCAGATGTTCATTACATGAACATTTTGCTTCCTCTATACGATCAGCAAAAAAATTTGCTTCCTCGTGGAGGAAGCACTAACTTATTGTCACGTATTGACATATTTTCCATGTTGTTGTCTTCAAATATAATTAAAAATTAATTTTAAAAATTTGTTATATTTATTATAATTATAATTAAGTATATTAAGTATATTTAATTTTTAAGTAATTTCTAATACGATCTAATATTTATAAAATCAACAAAATATTTATAAAATTTGTTTTAATCCTAAATGAACAAAATAAAATTTTTAATAAAAAAATGAATTTTTCATCTTTAATTGTAATTCATTATACAATTTTCAATAGAATATATATTTTACATACATCAATCAATTCGTCTTGATGCAAGGAATAAGATTTTAGATTTATTTTTCAATAAATAATAACATTTTATTGTACAGCAACATGATTCTTAAGAAAAAATGAATTTTTATTAAAAATGCAAATTTTGTGTCTGTAATTGGTTTTAATTTTATAAATTTAAATACAATATATACTTTATATATACCAATCGATCCGTCTTGATGCAAAGAATAAAATTCTAGAAATAAGTGAGTAAGATTTTCTTATACAGCAACATAATTTTGCGGAAAGAACTCATTTTTTGAGAAAAATGCGAATTTTTCAGCTTTAATTGTGATTAACTCTATAAATTCTCATACAATTTATTCTTTTTATATACCAATCGATTCGTCTTGATGCAAGGAATAAGATTTTATTATATATTAACTTCAATAACCAACTTAAAAAAAATTTTTGAAAAAAATTTTTTTTTAGAAAAAAGTCAAAAAAAAAATTTTTTCTGAATTTTTTAAAGTCTATCAATCCAGTTCGAGATATTTTTATGATAAATATACCTGGTAAATTTTAGCCAAATTCGTTAAAACCTCTTCGAGTTATCGTGTTCACAAAAATCTGGATCCACACACACACACACATACACACACACATACACACACACACATACATACATCCGGACAATTGTTCAGGGTCTTATATAACATAGTCCCATATAGAAGAAAATTTGTTAAAAGGATTTTTAAAAATTTTGTAAATTAAACGACTACAAAGCTTCCTCACGAGGAAGCAAAATAATAATAATGATAAAAAGATAGTTTTTCCATATTATAGGTCAATTTATGAAAATATACACTACCGGCAGAAATTGTCGGTACGAACGACGGGCGAGCTACGAAAAGTTGCTGCCGAAATTAAATTAACATATTTTATTATTGAAAAATGATAGAAACTTGGTTTTTAAATCATTTGAAAGCCAATTAAATTCTCCGTCGATTGATATATAAATGAAAATTATTTAATATTTTTGAAATATTTTATCACCTAAAAGATTTTGGAAAAAAATTGATTAATTTTTCTATTTTTGTGCACCATGTTTGTGTGGCTGCACATTCTAGAAAAATTTAGAGAAAAATTTTAAACTCTAGCAACATAATCTTTAAAGCCTCAGCATTTATTTGAGCTTTGAAAATTGAAAATCTGTTCAGTAGTTTTTGAAATATCTGAAAAAATTTCCAAGCATGTTGTTTTATAATTTAGTCGGTGATACACACTTATTGGACTCTCGCTGCTCACCTGGTTCGTTGCGGCAGGGTCGAATAAGCGGCATATAAAGTGGGGGTCATATTTGGGGCCCTTTTTAAGTTTTTTGTAATTTTGGATTTAATATTCATTAAAAATTTAATAATTGTTAAAGTTAATTATTTTATATGTAAATAAGTTATCATTTTACAAACTTTCATGATCAAATAGTTGTTTATTTCTACGTACAAATTTTCACTTTTCTAACTTTTTTTCCCAAAATAAACGACTATTTGATCATGAAAGTTTGTAAAATGATAACTTATATATATATATATATATATATATATATATATATTTATATATATATACTTTACTATTTTAATATCAAAGGAGAATGCATCCTTCCTCCTTTAATACACACACACACATACATACATACACACACACGACTTATCGGGTCCGACCCGATAAGTCGAAAATGACCCGTTAATGATAGATACACACTAAATTTTGTCCTGATAAGTGTAGATACACATGTATATATATATATATATAATTATTAAATTTTTAATGAATATTAAATACAAAATTACAAAAAACTTAAAAAGGGCTCCAAATATGAACCCCACTCTTTATGCCGCTTATTCGGCCCTGCCACAACAAACCAGGTGAGCAGCGAGAGTGCAATAAGTGTGTATCACCGCCTAAATTATAAAACAACATGCTTGGACATTTTTTTATATATTTCAAAAACTACTGAATGGATTTTCAATTTTCAAGGCTCAAATAAAAGCTGAGACTTTAAAGATTATGTTGCTAGAGTTTAAAATTTTTCTCTAAATTTTTCTAGAATGTGCTGCCACACAAACATGGTGCACAAAAATAGAAAAATTAACCAATTTTTTTCAAAATCTTTTAGGTGATAAAATCTCTCAAAAATATCAAATAATTTTGATTTATATATCAAACGATGCAGTATTTAATTGACTTTCAAACGATCTAAGAACCAAGTTTTTATCATTTTTCAATAATAAAATATGTTAATTTAATTTCGGCAGCAGCTTTTAGAAGCTCGCCCGTCGTTCGTACTGACAATTTTTGCCGGTAGTGTAAAAAAGATTATTAAAAACATTTAATATTTGTAATTTTTTCCATTCATTAATACTGTTGATTGCTCATTTGTTTACTCTTTGTTTCTTATTTGTCTTTGTCTTTATTTACCAATTGATGTACAGAATCCATGGCGTTTAGAGTTTAGTTTTAATTTTGATTTCACACGCAGTGTTTTGATTTAGTTTAGTACTTCTTAAAAATTTATTTCTAACAACAAACATTTTATATTTTTTAAATTAAAATTTTTATATTTTATTTTACTTTATTCATTCTAAATTCTTTATTAGAAATTTCGATTCTCATTTAACTTAGTTATGACTCCAAACTCTGTTTTCAATAATGTTTTTTGGGAGAATTTATTTATTTTATGCTGACGAATGTTTTTTAATTTTTTTGTAAGATATTATTATAACCTTTTTATTATTTATGAATGAATCTATTATGTAATGAATGTAATTTATGTATTTTTAAATTTTATATTTTTTTATTGACGAATATTAAGTAGGGTCATTTGGGGTAAATGTAAATGGAATATCTACGTTTCACTAAAAACATTATCTTTTTTAATTAAATAGTCTTTAAGGTCCGAGATACTTCATAAATAAGTCAAATTAATGAAAACGAAAACATTCGGACAAAGTAAAAAATTTTATTTACTCCAACGTTTCGAAATCAAATCGATTTCCTCTTCAGGGAGTCTATTAAAAAAATATATACAAAATTAAAAAAATAACAAAAACTTTTTATTTATTTACTTTTTTATTTATTGTTAAAATAGTTTTTATTATTTTTTTAATTTTGTATATATTTTTTTAATAGACTCCCTGAAGAGAAAATCGATTTGATTTCGAAACGTTGGAGTAAATAAAATTTGTTACTTTGTCCGAATGTTTTCGTTTCTATTAATTTGACTTATTTATTAGCTTTTTTGTTAAAAAGTAAAATGGACGGATTTTTTTGCATGAACTTGTTACTTTGCTTCCCTAAAAAATTTTTTTGAAATACAACAAAATATTTATGCACCTGAATAGCCTAAAACTGATTGTTTACATTCACCCCAAGATTTTGAAAATTTCTTAAAATTCGGGGTAAATGTAAACACCACTGCAGTTGCGAGATTTAAGAAACAAGTTATTTCTAGTATACTACTGTTTTAAGGGATGGAAAAACTGAAAAAAAATTTCGTAGATGTATAGTAAATCAACCAGTTAACTGATAATGTATCATATAAAATAAACAATCAGCCATTACAAAATTAGTAATGTAAACAATTCAATAACTTAAACAAATTTCAATAGATTTTCATTCAACTTGCTAAAAAGAAGTTTTTAAGGTTACTGATTAGGAATCTATAAAATCGATTTTTTTTAATTTCAAAATGGCGGGTTCAATATTGTGGTCAAACATAAAATATTGTTAAAAATTGATCAAATTTAACATTTTTAAAACGTCAGATCTAATATGGCGGATAAATAAAAACCTATTTTTAAAAATTGATCAAATTTACTTAAATCTGGCGTACTTGAGTTTTATTTAACAATCGTGAAGAACCGTTCCCCTATATTCTAAACATGTAAATGCACTATGCAATACTATGCAGGTCTATACCTGCAACTGACTAACACTAAAGAGGTACGAAAAAGACCTAATTTACTTTTCTATGAAATTTTACATTGGCAAAGTATTGAAATTATTAAATAGAAGCAAATTTATTCAATTATTTTCTTTTAAAATGTAATTCAAGTTCTGAGCCAGATTCAAGTTTTGATCCATATTCGAGTTTTGAGTCATAATCAAGCTTTGAGCAATTATAAATTCGGTTCCGTAGATTCAGAGATAAAGTTTCCGCCATTTGAAAAAACGTTATTTTGCACCCCACAATTTCTTTAAAATTTTTATTACATATAAATACTTTTTCTGAATATCTTTTTTCCAAAATATATGTGTTCAGGACTTATAAATAATTTTAAAGAAGTGCTGTTTGGTATATTTGTTTCAAATTATGGTATTGTCCCTAAAAAATGTTTTGAAGATGATAAAATTATCCTCAAAATTCGTTGTCGTATTTATTTGTTATTGTTAGCAAAAGTATAAAACTTTCTATAACGCCTAAAATTCTAAAAGGGTGGTGAAAATTTGATGACCGGCAATGTAAATTATTTTATAATCTATATATAAATAAAATTCAAAGTTTGTTTGTAAATTTTTCAGAACATTCAAATTTGTATTAGTATATTTTACAGAATTTTTAAAAACTTACCTACATATTTCTTATCCTTATTCAATCACAAATTTTGCACTTCTAATTTTTTTATGTATTTTTTAATATTACACAGGTCAACAAAATTTTGTGGCTTAACCAATGCAATGGAAGCTGATTTTCATAGAATCTGGTCTGTAGAATACGAATTTGACCTTGAAAATATTGGATTGGCTCTAGTTTTTAATCAATTTACGTTTTAATACGCAAAATACGCATTTTTAGCATTTTTGAAATGAATATACAACCATACACCGTAACAGTAAATCTGTCTGGGGGTATTTATGATCGCTGCTTACAAATCTGCTATAAAATATAAAAATTACAAATGGCATACAAATTACATTGAATAATTTGACAGTGGAATGGGTAGCCAAGAAATACTAACCACTAACATTTTTCGATGACAAATTCACTCAAGAGTTCTTTGGATATTTAAATAAAGTTGCAAAATTACCCCTGTAAAAAAAAAGTATTGGGAGGTACGGGATACCGCATTGCAAGTGCCTACCTTCCAATGCGGTATTCGCGAAATACCGCATTGGGTGTCGTGGTGAATGCGGTATTCAAGTGGTCCCAATGCGGTGCCAGTTTTAAGCTTTAAAAAAAAAGAAAATACGTGACAGGAGTGAATAATTAGTGTCAGTGAATCAAAATACGAGTTAAAGGAATGAAAAAATACTAATAGTGAGTGTGAAAATGAAGTTTAAAGAAAATAAGGTAAGATTAACTGTTAAATGTAAGTCCAATGCGGCATAGGCTGTTTTCAATGCGGCGCATAATCGGTATACAGTTCGCGCAGTGCAGCGGCGCTCTCTTCTTTACCTAAAGCGGATTCTTTCTATTCAAATGGTAATTTTGAAAATAATGAAAAATAATATTAACTAAAAGTTGATAATGTATTTCAATCAATAAAAAAATGTTAAGAGTGTTCGACGGTCTCTAAAATTTGTAGGTTATTTGCGACTTACAGTTATCGCCAAAGAAAAACGATGACACTGACTGTTTGAAATTACGTGAAATTAGTAAACAACCGTTTTCGAACTAGTGTTTCTCTGCACACAAGCACTTTTTACAAAATCTGACAACGTCCATTGGTCAAAAATGTTTTTAATTATCTGAATTGAAAAGATTTTGTTAATCCATACAAAAACACGGTTGCAGCATTGGAATTACAAAAGTAATGTAATGACAGGCGGCAAGGCGTGTGTTACTGCCATTTTGCCAGTAGAGGGCAGAAGCAAGCAGGGAGCGTAAAGGATCAGCTGTCAAAATGATTCGCATTACATTACTTTTGTAATTCCAATGCTGCAACCGTGTTTTTGTATGGATTAACAAAATCTTTTCAATTCAGATAATTAAAAACATTTTTGACCAATGGACGTTGTCAGATTTTGTAAAAAGTGCTTGTGTGCAGAGAAACACTAGTTCGAAAACGGTTGTTTACTAATTTCACGTAATTTCAAACAGTCAGTGTCATCGTTTTTCTTTGGCGATAACTGTAAGTCGCAAATAACCTACAAATTTTAGAGACCGTCGAACACTCTTAACATTTTTTTATTGATTGAAATACATTATCAACTTTTAGTTAATATTATTTTTCATTATTTTCAAAATTACCATTTGAATAGAAAGAATCCGCTTTAGGTAAAGAAGAGAGCGCCGCTGCACTGCGCGAACTGTATACCGATTATGCGCCGCATTGAAAACAGCCTATGCCGCATTGGACTTACATTTAACAGTTAATCTTACCTTATTTTCTTTAAACTTCATTTTCACACTCACTATTAGTATTTTTTCATTCCTTTAACTCGTATTTTGATTCACTGACACTAATTATTCACTCCTGTCACGTATTTTCTTTTTTTTTAAAGCTTAAAACTGGCACCGTATTGGGACCCCTTGAATACCGCATTCACCACGACACCCAATGCGGTATTTCGCGAATACCGCATTGGAAGGTAGGCACTTGCAATGCGGTATCCCGTACCTTCCAATACTTTTTTTTTTACAGGGACCCCAAAGAAATACTTTAAGGGGACATTCTAGTTCATAAAACAGGCAAAAAGAAGGCTTTTTAAATAAATATTATTAAAATAACTATGACATTTATTTAAAAAATTTATTTTGCATGTAATAAATAATTTATTTAAGAATTTGTGAAAAAAAAATTTATTTTTATTTCAAAATGGCGGCAATATAAGCCATTTTTGAAAATGCCAATTTTCCAAACTTTCTATGCCGTATTCCAAACTTTCTAAAACAGATAAAACCAAAAACGAAGTGACATTCTCTTCGTTAGATATTTCTTTAGATGTGGAACCTCAAAAAAGTAGAATTTTCTCTCCCTCCCCTTTTTTAGAGTACTTTTTCCCCAAAATATGCAAAAAGGGGTGCTTTTATTCAGAATGTCTCTTATAAAAAAGGGGAGTTGGAATTTTTTTAGATTTTGAGGTTCTACTTATAGGCATGATGACGCAGAATCAAAAGCAGTTTGATTTTTTAAAATCGCTTCAGAAAAACTCGAGATATCAGTCTTACTAGATCAAAAAAAGACATTTTGAGAATACGCATTCAAAGTTTTTATTCATAAGTTCCGAAATTAAAGAAAAAATCATCAGATTTGCTTGAAAATTGTTCCTCGGGGGTTTTGAGGTCCCTCATTACGAATATGGAATCACATTTTTAAAATTTAAAATGGAGGATTCAATATAGCGGACACTTTATTTTTCAAAATAATTGAATTTTCTTGAAAATCAGTAGGAAAAAACAACTTTAACAAAATGAAGTTTACTATAAATATCAAATTTACCCAATACACCTGATAGTGCTTTTATAAATTTAAAAAAATGCATTTGCTGAAAAAAGATTTGACACTTTAAATGCTTTTTAAGGCTTTTATTTTTGTACATTTATTTATTAAAATTTGATAAATAATAAAAAATATTCAAATAAATGTTGTTTTTAATATAAAATTGGTTGTTAAAGAAAAACTTTAAAAAGAGATTATAATTGCATTAAAATACAAGGTATTGCTATAAAGACATTCTTATTCTGCCGCAAAGTTATAAATAAACTATTGCCAATTGCACAATTTTGAATAGATTTTCAAAAATTTTGTTGGTTATGATTTTTAAATACTTACTGAACAACTTTCTCGCTGTCACTTTTTGTTATTTCAACTTTCTCCACACACTTTTTAATAACAAAGTCAAATTACAATTTTTTAAATTTAGATTTAAATATTTATAAACAAATCATTTTTTAAACAACAAATATTGGTTTCTTGGCATCGCTAACTTGTACTTTACCTACCTTTAAATTTTCAATCGATTTTATCAATAAACATCCAAGAAAAAGGAATTTAATCATAAAAGTGTATTGAATTTAATCTTTAATGAAAAAGTTACCAATGTTTTCAATTTTTCAATTAAACAATAATCACTTTAGAAAAAAATTGTAAGTGACAAATTTGTTTAGCATGTTATTCTCTATATTTTCTAATTTTTTAAAAAAAATTTTCCTAACTTTTTATATTTTATGTGTAAAAATTTGATATCCCCACCACTCCTCTAACAGACTGCTGTAAGTCCGAGCGTAGCGTCGGTTATGCTTTCCAGGCCCTCAATTCTATTTCATACAAAAATCTTATAAAATACTACGCATATCACACATTCACGTTACTAAGCATCACGCAGACTGTAATATTATATTTATTTGAAATTGTCAAATAAGTATAGTATTTACTTTTAATTGATAAATCGAACTTACATTTTGCTTTGACCACAAATAGTCTAGGAGCTAGCGACCAAAACAACTATCTCATTTCATACCGGCTCAAAATTTGAGTATAGATTACTGAAGACACGTAAATAACAGAAACCCACGTCAGGCAGACCAGTGCTAAGAAAGGGGGCGGCGGCAGGGGGGCGAATAGGTGAAAAATAATGTAAAAATTTCTCATTTCATACCGATTAAAACCTTTAGAAATCAAAAGTCTACATTCAAACAAGTCTAAAAATGTGCGTCTGGCAGATCTGGGGTGAGCCAAACTACGTCTGGCAAAGGGGTAAACACGTTAAAAAATCGAAATTTTTTCTGATTTAATACCGGTTAAAACCCTTAGAAATAGAACGTTGACATCTACATGAGTGTAAAAATGTGCGTCTGGCAGTTCTGGGGTGAGGCAAAGTACGTCTGGCAAAGTGGTAAACAGAGAAAAACTCAAAAATGTTTTTGATTTAATACCGATTAAAACCTTTAGAAATCGAAAGTCTACATTCAAACAAGTTTAAAAATGCGCGTCTGGCAGTTGTGGAATAGGACAAAGTACTTCTGGCAGCCCTTAGAAAATGCGGCAAGTGGGTCAATGGATGAATAATAATGTAAATTTTTCTCATTTCATACCGATTAAAACCTTTAGAAAACGAAAGTTGACGTCTACAAGAGTGTAAAAATGTGTGTCTGGCAGTTCTGGGGTGAGGCAAAGTACGTCTGGCAAAAGGGTAAACAGTGAAAAAATCGAAAATTTTTCTGATTTATGTAATACCGATTAAAACCTTCAGAAATCGAAAGACTACATTCAAACAAGTTTGAAAATGCGCGTATGGCAGTTCTAGAAAGGGACAAAGTACGACTGGCAGCCCTTGAAAATGCGGCAAATGGGTCAATGGATGAAAAATAATGTAAATTTTTCTAAATTAATACCCATTAAAACCTTTAGAAATCGAAAGTTAACATTCAAACAAGTCTTAAAATGTGCGTCTAGCAGTTCTGGGGTGGGACAAAGTACGACTGGCAAAGGGGTAAACACGTGAAAAAACCGATATTTTTTCTGATTTAATACCGATTAAATCTTTTAGAAATCGAAAGTCAACATTCAAACAAGTTTAAAAATGCGCGTCTGGCAGTTCTGGAGTGGAACAAAGTACTTCTGGCAGCCATCTGAATATGCGTCAAATGGGTCAATGGATGAAAAATAATGTAAATTTTTCTGATTTAATACCGATTAAAACCTTTAGAAATCGAAAGTTGATAAATACGCGAGTCTAAAAATGTACGTCTGGCAGTTCTGGAGTAGGACAAAGTACGTCTGGCAGCCCTTAGAAAATGCAGCAAATGGGTCAATGGACGAAAAATAATGTAAATTTTTCTGATTTAATACCGATTAAAACCTTTAGAAATCGAAAGTTGACAAATACACGAGTCTAAAAATGTGCGTCTGGCAGTTCTGGAGTAGGACAAAGTACGTCTGGCAGCCCTTAGAATATGCGGCAAATGGGTCAATGGATGAAAAATAATGTAAATTTTTCTGATTTAATACCGATTAAAACCTTCAGAAATCAAAAGTCTACATTCAAACAAGTTTGAAAATGCGCGTATGGCAGTTCTAGAAAGGGACAAAGTACGACTGGCAGCCCTTGAAAATGCGGCAAATGGGTCAATGGATGAAAAATAATGTAAATTTTTCTAATTTAATACCGATTAAAACCTTTAGAAATCAAAAGTTGATATCTACACGAGTGTAAAAATGTGCATCTAGCATTTATGGTGTGGAGCAAAGTATGTCTGGCAGCCGTTCGAAAATACTCTTTCAGAAAGACAATGAAAAACAAGTTTAAACTAATATAACTACAAAATATATATTGTGATGCGCTTGACTCAACAATTAATGTTATTTGAAAGATAATTCTTTTTTAAATTGGAGCGTCACATATCTCTCCTGTGATTATATGTCATTAAGAATAGTTTATAAATGTTGTAAATTCTTTTAAATATTTTTATCTGTAGAAATATAAAAAACTAATCTTTTATTATTTCCAATATATTTTGTCATCTCTATTAATATATCAAACATCATTATATTAAAACAAATAAAATAAATAAATGAAAAAAATATATTTCTTGCTAAATATATTTAATAAAACATATGTACATTAATATATATATATATATATATATATATATATATATATATATATATATATATATATATATATATATATATATATATTATATGTGTACTTTTAACACATTTAGCTTGCTGGGTGTAAAAACATGATACATCGGTTTGGCGTTGAAAAACATGATACCTCGGATTTGACTTGAAAAACATTACATATCGTCGTTTGAGTTGAAGAACATGACACGTCGAAAACGAACATTTTTTTTCAAATTTCGGTTGGTACCACTTACCGCGAATCTTAAAATGTCTCAAATCAACATAAAAACATAAACAACAACATAAAAAAATTCTGGGGTGAGGCAAAGTACTTCTGGCAAAGTAGTAAACAGCGAAAAACTCAAAAATGTTTTTGATTTAATACCAATTAAAACCTTTAGAAAACGAAAGTTGACATCTACAAGAGTGTAAAAATGTGTGTCTGGCAGTTCTGGGGTGAGGCAAAGTACGTCTGGCAAAAGGGTAAACAGTGAAAAAATCGAAAATTTTTCTGATTTATGTAATACCGATTAAAACCTTCAGAAATCGAAAGTCTACATTCAAACAAGTTTGAAAATGCGCGTATGGCAGTTCTAGAAAGGGACAAAGTACGACTGGCAGCCCTTGAAAATGCGGCAAATGGGTCAATGGATGAAAAATAATGTAAATTTTTCTAATTTAATACTGATTAAAACCTTTAGAAATCGAAAGTTAACATTCAAACAAGTCTTAAAATGTGCGTCTAGCAGTTCTGGGGTGGGACAAAGTACGACTGGCAAAGGGGTAAACACGTGAAAAAACCGAAATTTTTTCTGATTTAATACCGATTAAATCTTTTAGAAATCGAAAGTCAACATTCAAACAAGTTTAAAAATGCGCGTCTGGCAGTTCTGGAGTGGAACAAAGTACTTCTGGCAGCCCTCTGAATATGCGTCAAATGGGTCAATGGATGAAAAATAATGTAAATTTTTCTGATTTAGTACCGATTAAAACCTTTAGAAATCGAAAGTTGATAAATACGCGAGTCTAAAAATGTACGTCTGGCAGTTCTGGAGTGGGACAAAGTACGTCTGGCAGCCCTTAGAAAATGCGGCAAATGGGTCAATGGACGAAAAATAATGTAAATTTTTCTGATTTAATACCGATTAAAACCTTTAGAAATCGAAAGTTGACAAATACACGAGTCTAAAAATGTGCGTCTGGCAGTTCTGGAGTAGGACAAAGTACGTCTGGCAGCCCTTAGAATATGCGGCAAATGGGTCAATGGATGAAAAATAATGTAAATTTTTCTGATTTAATACCGATTAAAACCTTTAGAAATCAAAAGTTGATATCTACACGAGTGTAAAAATGTGCATCTAGCATTTATGGTGTGGAGCAAAGTATGTCTGGCAGCCGTTCGAAAATACTCTCTCAGAAAGACAATGAAAAACAAGTTTAAACTAATATAACTACAAAATATATATTGTGATGCGCTTGACTCAACAATTAATGTTATTTGAAAGATAATTCTTTTTTAAATTGGAGCGTCACATATCTTTCCTGTGATTATATGTTATTAAGAATAGTTTATAAATGTTGTAAATTCTTTTAAATATTTTTATCTGTAGAAATATAAAAAACTAATCTTTTATTATTTCCAATATATATTGTCATCTCTATTAATATATCAAAAATCATTATATTAAAACAAATAAAATAAATAAATGAAAAAAATATATTTCTTGCTAAATATATTTAATAAAACATATGTACATTAATATATATATTATATGTGTACTTTTAACACATTTAGCTTGCTGGGTGTAAAAACATGATACATCGGTTTGGCGTTGAAAAACATGATACCTCGGATTTGACTTGAAAAATATTACATATCGTCGTTTGAGTTGAAGAACATGACACGTCGAAAACGAACATTTTTTTTCAAATTTCGGTTGGTACCACTTACTGCGAATCTTAAAATGTCTCAAATCAACATAAACTGTATACAAAATTATTTAACCTATTTCTTTTATGAATTGACATATTATGAAGCAAAAGCATCTGTTTCATAAAAGTTTCAAAGATTTGACACATTTTAAAATTAGCGGTCAGTGGTATCAACTGATAATTAAAAAGAAAATTTTCTTTTTCGACTTGTCATGTTCTTCAACTCAAACGACGATATGATATGTTTTTTAAATCAAATCCGAGGTATCATATTTTTCAACGCCAATCCAATGTATCATGTTTTTACACCCAGCAAGTGATTTGAACTAATAACTACAAATAAATTAAAATAACTAATTCTTTTTCATTATCTTTGTGAGAGATCATTTTTAAGAGCTGCCAGACGCAATTTGCCATACTCCACGACTACCAGACGTACATTTTTATACTTGTTTAAATGTAAGCTTTCGATTTATGAAAGTTTTAATAGGTATGAAATGAGATTTTTGTTTATTTTTAACAATAAGCCTGTAGACACTGCGATATGGGATGTCTTTTGGACATGCTTAGGACATTGATGACCGTTCAATAGACATCTTATATCCTATAAACACAGACATTCTTAAAATATTATAAGAACATCTATAGATATAACATTCTCCTGTGATCACTGAAAATATGTATAAAATTTATTAGTCCTAAACCTAAGATAATAATGATAATAATGCGATTATTAAAAATTGATAAATTTGAATTTAAATTATTAGAACATTTATTGAAAATCAATTTATTTTTAACCGTAGAAAGAGTACTAGAATAAGTGAATTTACTCACTCTATAAGGAGTAACTGGGGTGTATTGACACCTTATACTTGAATATTGTTTTCAAATGTTCTATTTGGCGAAAAGTCAATTAAAGATAATGAATTTTATTTGTTTTTTACTAAGGAAATCAACGGTTTTATTTTATTTTTTAATAATTTTGAAAAAAATTTTGAATGATGGATAAGGCTAGAAATCGAAAACATTATTTAAGTTAGAGGCGTATTTTAAATATTGCGTGGGATGTCTATACACCCCAGTTACATCTTCTAGGGGTAAAAGTGATTGAGTTTAGAGTTTTAGTTTATTTAGAGGATTGAAAATATAATATTTATCAAATTTAATGTCAGGGTGGCGAGCTGACCGGGATTACGGGAAAAACCGGAAAATGACCAGGATTTTAAAAATTGACAGGGAAAAATGACCAGGAAATTTTTTTGGAACCGGGAATTTCTTGTGTTCTTTCTACTATTTGTTCTTAATGATAGAACGTTCAACGTCCTTCCGGCAGGACCAAAAATAATCAGGTGAGTCCATCCGAAATCGCTAAATAAAACTAACATGGATTGACATAAACAAAAAGTAAAATATATCGTTGGAAAAGAAAAATTGAATTCCCTTTTTTTAAAAGCCTTATTTTCGGAACATCCTTCCGGCAGGACGGGCGCTTGGACGTTCTATCATTAAAATTTGTTAATATCTAAAAATTATAAATTTTTTTTAATTTCGCGAATGTAACTCTAGTTTAATATAAGGACATTTAAATTGCATAAAAATACAATCTGAAAAAGTTGTGGCCATTTTTTGACAAAAAATTTATAATTCAGAGGTCACAAACCTTTTTGTTTGTCTTTATGCTTTTTTGTTTTCATTTTTAATCATTTAAAACATTTCACAATATTAGTGTTTAATTGTTGATAAAAATTTGACCGGGAAATTTTATAAAATTGCAGCTTCAACAGGAGATAATTATCTACATCGCACTTATTCGAGAATTAATTTAACTGAAGTAGAAGCTGTTCGTACCACGTCAAGAAACACGAACTTAACTGGTAAAGGACCCCACAGTATTTGCATTAGTTTTCGCTCAGAGTAAATTTTTCTGTAACTTTGGGTTTTTATAGTTTTTTTATATTCTAAATAGTAACTTAAAAATCAGAAACTTATCAAAGAAAATATTAAATGATTATTGTGTTATTTCAGTTGAAAAAGCGACAAAACTTATCTTACAATCTGTAAACGAAATAAAGGTTATAGTAAAGTGAAATCCTGGATATGTAGGAGGCAGAGCAATAGAATGCATAACTTTCGACAGCAAAAGTGCAGATTAATAAATATTTCCTGACAAAAACAAACAAGACATTAAAACTATCGAGAAAAAATTGAAATCTAAAACGTTCTGCTCAACCGTGGTTTGTATTTTCCTCAAAATTGATATTTATTGAAATTTTAGAGCATTTTTACAATTAATTTAATACATAATAATTTTTTCTTTTTAGGCTCATGCTTTAGCATTACTTAGATTTAGTTGCAACATCTATGTCACTGTTAACAAAATGCTAAATCAGCTATTAGATTATAAAACTGGACAAATCTACAGCTTTAAAGGCAGATCCGGAAAGAAACCGGCTTTTCAGGATTTACGTTTAACTAAAGTATTATGTTAAGTAAGTTAGTACAAAGTAACTAAAGTATTAAGTATTAAGTAGCAAGTATTCACAGTATAACAAAATTTTTATATTATTATTATTATTATTAACTATTAGGGTTGCAGCCGCTTGGCAGCCGCTGACGCTTGGATAATCCCTTTACGTCCCCAAAGTCCTACTAAACCGCCTGACCTAAGCCCAAAGCCCCTTCCATAGAAACAGGACCGCGGCCAGTTCTTTAGTAGCGATTGCTGTTTCCTCAAGGAAGTAACAACCTGTGATCTGATATCGTTCCCTCACCAAGGCAGGGCATCGACACAGAATGTGAGCTGAGGTTTCGTTTTCCTCACCACATCTACGGCATTTGGGATCCTCGACGATGCCCATCTTATGCCTGTGATAGCGTAAATCTCCATGGCCTGTTAACAAGCCTGTTATGATTTTCGCCTCTTTCCTATTAAGCCTGCGGAAATCCGCCGCTCTTTTAGGATTTAAGTTTTCCCCAATGAGTGCTTTGGCCTGTCTACAACCTGCAACTGCCCGCCACTCTTTTTGGTGCTCTAGTGTCCGCCATTGTTTAAATTCCAAAGTCAGACACTTGTTGGAGACACCAACTATTGGTTCTGGTCCGATAAATCGTTTCCTAGCACCTTCTTTGGCTAGTTCATCCGCTACGTTATTACCCTTAATTCCACAGTGTCCTGGGACCCAGATGAGGGTAACACGGTTAATTCCAGCTAGCCTGTTGAGCGCCTCGTGGCACTCTCCGACCAGTTGGGATGTCGTAACATATCGTTTCAAAGCGCAAATAGCTGCCTTGCTGTCCGAAGCAATATAGATATTTCTATCTTGGCAGCGCTCTAGAGCCTCAGAAGCACCGTAGAGAATCGCTACAATTTCGGATTGTAAAACAGTAGTGATGGTTCCCAAACTATATGCGAGAGCCACCCCCACTGCTTCTTGATAGACACCTGCGCCCGCGCCAATTCTTCCCTTCGATCCGTCCGTATACCAGACAATAGCATCTCTGGGAAGAAGGGCAGGCCCATCATGCCAATCCTCTCTATCAGGTATACTTATTCTATACTTCTTGTCAAAGAGGTAAAGTGGAGTCACCTTATCTCTAATCATATTGAGAATGGGTTTTTCCACCAATTTGCTGGGGAGACGCCATCTGCCAACTTCCCTACGGCCTCTGTCCCCACCTAATCTCAGGGCAGCTTTCGCCGCCTCTGCTTTAATAATCAGGGGTAAAGGTTCCAGTCCCAGAAGAGCACCAAGGGCCATCGTGGGCGTAGTGCGCACAGCACCAGTGATGCTCCTTAGGACCAGCCTCCTTACGCCCTCCAACCGGTCTTTTGCCGTTTTAAGTTCAACTCTGCTCCACCAGACCACAGACGCATAGGTCAGCCTAGGAAGCAGAATCGATTCGTAGATCCACAAAAGTGTATCCGGTTTAAGACCCCAGCTACATCCTATAGCTCTCCTACATTGCCATAGAGTAGCTGTGAGTTTATTACACTTCTCATCCAAGTGTTCTTTCCAAAGAAGCTTACTATCCAAGATGACTCCTAGGTACTTCGCTTTCTCTGTGAATTGGAGTTCTTTTCCAGCCAGTTTTAGCATACATGTGGTTTTCCACTTGTATCGTCTGGTGAAAATAACAACTTCCGTTTTTGCTGGATTGACTGACAAACCAGTTTGTCCGCACCATCCATCTACCATATTTAACGCCTGCTGCACCACACCTAGTAATACATCCAGATGAGGACCGCGAGCGATTAATAAGATATCGTCCGCATAACCAATCGCATGATATCCCTTCTCACTGAGGAGTCTTAGCAGTTCATCCACTACCAGACACCAAAGTAAGGGCGATAGAACTCCTCCCTGAGGACATCCAGAATTAACTGTTCCTCGAAGGGTTGAGCTCCCTTTAGTTGTTAATAGGTTCCTGTTACCCAACATGTGACAGGTCCAGTCAACAATGGTTGTGGGAATACCATGAGAGATCATGGCTTCCTTTATAATCTCCGAGGAGGTATAATTGAAAGCTCCCTCTATATCCATGAAAACACCCACTGCGAAACCCTTATCCTGTAGCTGTCCATCTATTAAGTTAACAGCTCTGGCAAGGGCTGATTCTGTAGAACATCCCGTTCTATAGGCATGCTGATCTCTATGCAAAGGATTTTGCTTTAAGATCTCACTGCGGATGTATCTATCCACTAATCTTTCAACCAACTTCAGAATGAAAGATGTTAGGCTAATTGGACGAAAATCCTTTGGTGAGGTATATCCGTTCCTGCCAGCCTTTGGTATGAAGACGACTTTAGTGCCCCTCCACGCTTTTGGGACATATCCAAGAGTTAGACTTGCCCTGATAAGCCTTACCAACGGTCCGACCGCCTGATCCATTGCCCTTTGCAAAAGGACGGGGAAAACGCCGTCTGGTCCGGGAGACTTATAAGGGCTAAAGGATTCCACGGCCCACCTGACCTTCTCGGCAGTCACGATTCCATTAGCCAACTGTCTCCGCGGCCTATATTCAGCCTGCGGTAGTTTACTCGGAGGCCGAGAATCGGGACCGCCCTTCTCAGATCTAGAAAAGCCTGGGAAATGGGTCTGGACCAGGTGAGCCAAAGTCTCCTCGTCCGACTCGGCAAATCCTCCGTTAGGCAGTCTTAAGGTGCCTAAAATTGCATCTGGGTTTTTTGAAAGCAGTTTGTCTAACCGCGCTGCCTCTTTGCCCTTATCGATGCTGGAGCAGAAGGCAGTCCAGCTATCCTGTTGTGCCTTCCTTATTTCATTTCTATAGTTGTCCCTCATTTTTGCATATGTGGACCAACTGTCAGCCGTGCGGTATTTTTTAGCACGTTTAAATAACTTCCTGGTCTCTTTTCTGAGGTTTTCTAGCCTCTCATTCCACCAGTAGGTCTCTTTTGCCGAACGAACTTTCGTTGGTTTGCAGCTGTTCTCAAAAGCTGTTATTATGGCTGTTGTAAAAGTACCAGCCACCTCATCCAGGGTTTCATGATCTCTAATCCTGCCTGGTAATACAGAAAGTGTCTCCTTCAGCTCTGCGCTGTATTTAGCCCAATCCGTTTTCCTGGGATTACGAATCCACTTGGTTTCCGAAGGGACCACAGCGTCCAGCTCGAAGACTATCTGTAAATGATCAGAAAGTGAAGGTTCATTAGATACTCTCCATCTTCTTACCTTGTGTGCAATACTGCACGAGCAGAGGGTGATATCAATCACCTCCTCCCTGACAGCATTACTGAATGTCGGTACCTTACCCGTGTTTAGAATATCCAGTCCTGTTCCCAATAGATATTCCAATAGGTCCTGTCCCCTTTGGTTGTTCTTTGAGCTCCCCCACACCCTGTGTTGCGAGTTAGCATCACAGCCCAACAAAAGGGGCAGTCCCCTCTCTGCACAGTAATCCACCAATTTACATACCTCATTTGGAGGATTAACTTTGCTATCGTACGGAAAGTAAGCCGATCCAATGACCATCCTTCCGATACCCTCGAAGTCGGTCAATACCGCCATCAGGTCTCCAGTGCACAGGTCCAGCAAAGGTACAACATTAATGCCCTTCGTAAGGATGCACGCTCTTGGTTTGGTAGCCTTGGGATCCCTGTAAACATTAAAGCCAGCCCCCCCAAGTCCCCTAATAGCACCTCGAACTAACCATGGTTCCTGAATTAGTGATATGCCTGAGTGCATCCTTGTCATGCCCTTCATCAAAACTGCTGAGGCGCCTTTACTATGATGCAAGTTAATTTGTTTAAGGGTAAGCTTACGGGCAGCCATTATGGTTGCTATTCACTTACCTCTTTTTCTTCAGACCCATCCTGACCAAGGCTAGCAACCCTAAAGGTTACCCGACCGAAGTCATAGAAGGGTCTGAAGTCGAGAGCAGCAAGAGCTCTCGCTTGACTCTCAGGGACCTGTATAACCAAGAGAAAGTTCCTCTCAGCCATACTAGCCGCCTGAGGTCCGTCAATATTGACATGGCGCCAAGTTGACGTTTTCAGTGAGGGGTTGTACGCCTCAAGAGTCTTGAAGACCACTTGCACGTCCTCCGGTTCACCCGGGATCCGCACCGTAGCCCTCAGCATCCTTTGGAGCACCTCCACCCCACTGACTTTTAATCGCGCTCCTTCCCAGGGCCTTAGCTCGGCCACGGTTTTTGTAAGCCAAGCTTTAGCCTCCGGGTTGGATGCGACAAAAATGAAGACTCCTCCTCTAAAGAAGTTCTTAAAATGAGATTCCATATAAGTCCCACGAGTAGCTAGGGAAAACAAAAATGTCCACTCCTACAGAGCCCCGCATGTAGGGGTAAGGAGTCAAATTAGTACAGGGAGGTCTCCCGGTATCCCTGACCGCCGTTTGCGACACCACCATCCACAGTGCCCCGGACAGATCGACCGTCCACCAGCCAGGGCCCCAACCGGACCGATCCCCCGAGCTTTACGGGTTCACAGCCCGGCCAGTACAGCCCAGACCAACATCCGGCCGATCCGACCGGGACACGCGGCGGCTTTGGTAACCCTGGTGCCATCCATCCATCGACACGTATCCGTACGTCTTAGATTGGGGGCAGAGCTCGCGCTCAATACTCTAGTTCCTTAAATTTTTATATAATTTGTTTCAAAATTTTGCATGTTATTTTACTAAAACTTTTTTATTAAACCTTAAAATATCTTTCATTTTAGGGAGAAATTGGAAAAGCAACGTATAAGAGAAGAAGAAGAGAGGCTAGAATTAGATGGAAGCGAAAAAGATTCAAGTTCGGATTCAAAAGATATGGAAGAACAATAATTAACATCAATAATTTTCTTCTTAATTTATTCGAAAATTTTGAGTTTTTGTTTTAATTTTTAAAGAATAATCCTTTTTTATAAATTTTTACTTGTATTGGTATTTCAACCATTATGACGTCACACATGCTCTGCACAAAGTTTGACGTAACATAATGGTTTAAAAACCCTTTAAAAAAATTCAATGAAAGTTGCGACTTATTCAACATTTTTATAAAACCATAAAAACTTCGTTTCATTAAATACCACTGCTTTTCATATTACGCATACTTGAGTTTGACGTGTTTTGGAAAAATTTGGAATACAAGTTAAATTTAATAGGCAATTTTAGCCACTAAAAGTGGCTAAAAATTTTGCTTGAAAGGAAATATTTTTTGTAAATTTCTCAAAGGAAATAAGATTAATTTTTTATCTAATTACTTTAATTTATTTAATTTAAATGATTAGATTAAATAATAATTTAATAATAATAATAATAATAATATTAATAATTGATTAATAATAATTAATTTATTAAGGTAAGAGCACCAGTACTTGGACATTTTTAAACTAGTAGCTAATTCAAGAACGATTTTTACAAAGACGATATAGTTTACTTGCATAAATTTTTATAATTCGTTTGAATTATGATTAAAGGATTGTATTTTATAATAAATTAGTCAAAATTGTTATTTCATTTAATTTTTAATGCATTAAATAAATAATTGCTCCTTTGCCGCAATAGTTGGACATGACATTTTAGGGATCCTGTAGTTGAACATGACAAGGACCAATAGTTGGACATAAGAGAAATGCATGTAAATTTTTGTCTAACTACTGGTGCTAAATGGAGCTAGGATAAAAGGCAAAAGGTAAAGTTGGACACTCGATTTTGAGTAGCTCGTGACATAAATCTTTTTTTGATAAATTTTGGGCTTTAAAATAGAAAACTTGAATGTTATCCAAAAGTTAACATTCAAAAGGATTATATATTATTCTTCTTATTTACATTGGAAGCATTTTTAATTCCTTTTTTTACTGTCCATCTATTGGTTCCATTTTTTGCAATGTCCAAGTACTGGTGCTTTTACCTTAGTTAATAATAATTTATTAATATTTTATTATTATTATATAATAAGAACATAATTAAAAATTTTAAAACATCGTTTATTGACTGACTTGCTTTCATTTTCGTTTCATTTATCGTTATATATCTTTCTATTTTTCTTATAGAAAACAGAAGACTTAAAATTTTGTAAATTTTTTACTGATTGTGATGTATTAAAATTATTGATAATAATTTAATTAATTAACAATAAAATTAAAGATAAAATATTACACAAGAAAACTTGTAACCTTTAAAGTTTGGTAGTGGATCCCCTCCTTTCTACTTATTGTTCAAGTAGTGAGGTGAGAATCTCTACTGTTTGGAAATAGTGGATTTTAAGGTTTTGGAAACGTCGTGTAGATGTTAATAAAGTTAAACAAATTTACAAAATAATGAGAATATATTATAACTTCTAAATCCTAATACAATTATCTAAATTTCCCTTTTTAGGGTTCCGTACCCCGGTAGGAAACCTATTGGAACGGTTACAAAAATGACCGTGTACCCCCCCCTAGAAATCACAGTTTTTCATCTACAGAGCTAAAAATTGGTACACTTATGTATTTTCAAGCGTAGATTACAGGAAAAATATAGCGAACGTGATTAGGATTGATCTTCTTAGAGATTTCGACGAAAAACATCAAATTTTGGCCATTTTTCGCAAAAAAGGCATGTACTAGCGCTCACAGTTTTTTACCTAGAAAGTTGAAAAGTGGTATGCATATGTATTTTCAAAAATGGATTAAAGGAAAAATATAGCGAACACATTTAGTATTGATCTTCATTCTGTTTTTATCGAAAAAGTCAAAAATTTTAAAAATTTCGAAAAAAATCCATGTACCCCCCCTGGCGGCTACATTTTTTTACCTGGAGAGCTGAAAATTGGCATACTTATTCGTTTTTACGCATAGATTACAGGAAAAATATAGCGGAAGTGATTAGAAACTAAGTAGAGTGGAATTTTGATTCTGATACCCATATCCGAATCAAAACAAAAGTATTTTTAAATTTTGTTTTGATTCCGTGCCTGTCCCTGGATTCTACCCAATATTTATTTTCTGATGCGTAATGTGTTTATGTGCATGTTTTGTATTTTCGTGTGTACAACAATTTAGCTCACTTTTGTCATATATGTATATATTTCTATCATTTCTTGAAGTTTTATTTCCTTTCGTTAATTTTCTTTGTGTTTTAACTCGCTTGCACTTTATTTAATATTTCACTTTTCATTTGTTACTTTTGTCACTTTATTTTATAACCATTTATTTATTCACTTATTTTATTACTTCATCTTTATCTTGTGGTCTATTATTCAGAACTTCAATTTAATTAAACAAACAAGGGCTTCGTACAATAACTTTATCTGGCACTATAGCCCTAACTCTCCGTCTTGGTCACGCCGAGACACGCGGGAAAATGCCCAGATTTCCATGTGTCAATCGATTTCATTAATCAACATTACAGTGGTGAAATCGTACTTTAGTTTATTGCACCTGCTCGTTGCCAGGCGCTTTTCTGCAAGCTTGCAGTTTTAGATAGTGGTGTGATCATGGTTCAATAACCTAGACACACCACTCCTTAAATTTCACAATACATTGGTATCTGAAGCCTCATTCTTTTAATTAAAGTTATATTCTTAATATTTTTCAATGTAAATTTCTAGAAATGTGAAATATTATTAACTGCAATAATTCAGCCAGATATTATATTTTATTAATATTGTTTGATATTGGTATGAATGAGTGAATGAATGACTAACGCCTGTGTGTAGACTTCACGTTATACAATGGTGTTTGTATCAATTTGAATGCCTTTTTTGTAATTTGTCCGTTTGTTCTTGGAAATTTCTTGATGTGTTTTTCAGTTTTTGCAAAAGTGCGAGAAACTTATAGTCGCATAATAATCGATTTAATTTTATTGTATTAAATTCACGAAGTTTGTGCTTTTTCTTAAAATGAAGTTGTTAGATCAATAATAATTGGTGAACAATAGCTTGTGTAAGTGGTCCTACCGCGAAATTGACTTAATTAATAAAATAATGAATTATTCCTTTGTCAATTGAACTGACGCTATTTTATTTCTAACTTTATTACCCAAATCAATGATTAATTAATAAATTAATTAATTCGAAAATTCAACATGGTCCTTCGAGCCGGATTTGGAATGAATTGATGTGGAATAGTTTATAAAAAAGGACATTATTTAAATAATCGCAGTTGTGAAAGCATGGTGCTTTCTACATAAATACATGTATATGTATACTATGTAACACGGTTTCCCGCCGACGCCAAGTGATAACGCTATAGATGGAAGCTAGGAGAAATGAGGGGTAGAATACGTCATTGGTCAGGTGATTCAATATTCAGTCGATCTTCTGTCTCGTTTTACTCCTACTATACAGGCTACCATCTCCAATTTAAATAATTCTGACTGGGAATCAGTTGACGCTGTCCATCGCTTCATGGTGAACTGGAGAAGTATATGAATGTCGAATGTGTAGTCTAGTATACCGTTCTTTAATATAGTCGCCTTGTTCGATTATAAGTATAAAAGTTTTAACTGAATGATCTTCAGCAATGATTGATCTTGTATGTTTTATTATTTAATTAACTCTTACTAAACTTTATTGAAATTTTAATTGTTTGTCCAATATATACAATTTTAAATTGTGACAAGTTTTATTCACAAAATTGAAAGAAGTTAAGTTAATTAATACTTCTTTTCTTGGTGTTTTTTGTTTGTAGTTTTGTCAATTATTGTCCTCATTTATTTATTTATTAGTTGTTCAAGTAATTATTTTTTTAATGTACGATATTTTAAGATGGAACCATATTTTATTGAAATGGAAACTATTTTCCAAGCGATAAGTCGCACAGAAACAAATTTTTAAATAATCGGCAAATTACAATAGATAGGCAAATACTATAGATTTAAAAATTCAAATTGCAGCGACTAAAGAAGACAAACAGAAATATGAGTATTTTAAGCAAGTTCAATTTTTGCGAATAGAGGAAACATATTTTAACAATTACATAATATAAATACTCCTGTAATTAAACCTGATGAAAATAAGGGAAATGAATCTGTCAATGTTAAATTACCACAAATTAGTTTGCCAGAATTTTCAGGACTTTATGTAGATTGGGAAAGTTTTAGGGATTTATTTTCCGCACTTATTATTAAAAATGATAGTTTATCAAATGTAAAGCGTTTTCATTATTTAAAAACAGCGTTGAGTGGAGAAGCCCCTCAATTAGTGAAACACATTGTAATTACTGAAGCAAATTTTTCTAACGCGTGGGAAATATTAACGACACGTTATGAGAATAACAGAGTTCTTATTACTGCTCATATTCAATCTTTTATGAAAATTTCAAATGTTAAGAAGTAAGCACAGAATAATAATTGTTGTTTTAATTGTTTAACCCCAGGACACAAGCCGTCGTCTTGTTATAGTAAATTAACATGTGTAAAATGTCGAAGAAAACAACATTCTATTGCATTATGATTTAGCAAATAATAATGTTTCTCATGTTTCTAATAATAATCAAAATAACGTAATAGAATCAGCTGATGATGTTGGTGGGGTGAGTCCTCTTCAATAAATGCTAATCAAAGCTCAGTAAATTGTATTGATTTAGTTTCAGGGTAAAATACACATTCTAAATTCATGGGAAGTACAATTTTAGCAACGGCTCTAATAAATGTTAAAGTAAATAATGGAAAATAACATAAATTTAGGTTTTATTTGATCAAGGTTCTGAATGTTGTTTTGCTTCAGAGAGAGCAGTTAAAATTTTAAAACCAAATTATGATCGTGTTAATACACAAATTTATGGAGTCGGTGAAAACTTGATTGGTCTTGCAAAGAAATTGGCTCATTTTCAGTTCCTACCTAAAGAAAAGGGTTGTAAGGCCATATCTATTGAAGCTTTGGTTTTGTAGTAGCCCACCACTTATTGCCCACCCACTAAACCGGCTTATATATTAAATTTAGACTTAAAAGACTTACTATTAGCAGATCCAAATTCATTCAGTAATAAACCGGTTGATTTTATTGTAGGCGCAGATAAGTTTGGTTCTTGCTTGTTGCCAGGCCTTAAACATAATGTTTTTGGAAGTTTAACTGCACAGCTACAGTGTTTGGTAGGATTCTTTCAGGGTCATTTGATGTATCTAAACCACCTTCAGTACTGTCTATCAACGCTAGTACTAATATTTCAAATGAGAATTTGCAGGATGCATTGGTTCGCTTCTGGGCGTTAGAAGAAATTCTTTTTGTTTCTTCTCTAACAGAAGAAGAATTAAAATGCGAAGAATATTTTGCTTCAAATTTTCAACGGTTAGAAGGTGGAAGATATTTGGTACGATTGCCATTTAAAATTGGTCCACCTATAGATATTGGTCGGTCATTCGGAAGAGCGAAATTAATTTTAGAACGTGTATTGAGTCCTTTAATAGAAAAACTTAAACAGTTGGAAATGTATCAGGAATTTTTAAATGAATATTTGCAGTTGGGTCACATGTGTTTAGTAAAGGAGAGCGAATTTAATGAGTCTTCCCAAATGGTTTATTTACAACACCATGCTGTGATTCAAGAGGATAGTTTAACAACTAAATTGAGAGTCGTTTTTAATGCGTCAAGTCTCACTTCTAATAATACCACTTTAAACTCTTACTTTCTTATTGGTCCACCTTTATTAAATGATTTAATTTCTATTTTATTATTTTTTTAAAATCCGAAGATCATTTTTTTTCACTTCTAAAAACAATTGACCGCCTTAGATTTTATAACGAATTCATGAAACTAAACGAAAGTTCGTTAACATTAGTTGTATGTGAAGTACTATTCACAGTAAACCGACAGATTAGCTCGGTCGGATAAGATGCCTCGCTTGGCGGACGTTCTAGGACCAAGGGTACTTGGTTCGCGCCCATTTGGCTTGGATTTTTCCGGCATGTGAGATAATCTGAGCGGGACGTTTGACGTCGAGGTATAATGATGTGCACTGTCGATTATTGTCCGGTACACACCATTAGAACTCGACTGTCGATAAACCGGTTGTACTTAGGAGAAGGTTTTCTACAGTTTCCCTCTCCTCTGGCGAGAAAACCCATTAGACGGGTAGTCCAGGCTAATGCGAGTACTCCTAATTTTCGAAAGACGTTCTGTAGGCGCAAACTTAGTATTAAGAATTGTGTATATAAGAAAAATTTGTGAAAGTATGAAATTGTAAGAAACACTTGTATAGCCAAGTATGTAAGGCTGAAGACAGGTGTATAAACCAATAAAATAAAATAAAAAATACTATTCACAGTACGAATATCTTCATCTTAAGTTGAGTTTATAGCGTCAAATCGCTAGGGCGCGGGTTTACCCCAGTCTCTCCTATTTGAAATTGAATTCTGTAAAATGTAATCAGGAAATGAAGGCATGTAAAATTGATATAAAATGATTAAATTTAAAAATTTCCGATTAATATATATATATATTAAAAAAGTACATCAAAACCTTTTAAAAATTAAAAAATATATATTTAAATAGAGATATTAAAATATGGTCAAGAAAGACCAATGTGAAACTTTTTTTAATTCATTACTGGAACTTTCATTATTAAGAAAAATCAAAATTTGGCTGCCACTAGCTGACACTGCAATTTTAATATTAAAATTCTTTAAACTATATGAATTTGCTTGAAACTCGGTATTTGGATGTTTTTGAGATCGCTGATTACAAATCCGATGTTAGTTTCTTAAAATTTGAAATGGCGACTTCAATGTGGCGGATGTCAAAATTAAAAATTGATCGTATTCGCTTGTAACTCGGTACTCGGGGGTTTTTGAGAACGCTGATTACAAATTGGAAATGAGATTTTCGAAATTCAAAATGGCGAATCCAATATGAAAGATTTCGAAATAAAAAATTAATTAGATTCTCTTGATACTCGTTACTTAAGGGTTTTGGGTATTAATGATTACGAATCCAGTATTAGTTTTTAACAATTCAATACTGTCAAATAGTTTCACGTCAGTAAATGTGACAGCAATTGTATTCGTACAAATGTAAATTTGTTCATTGTTTTATTATAATAATAATAATAATTTGTTTAAACAAATAGAAATTCAAAAATTGCACAGTATTCTTACGAATTTATAGCCTGACATTCTCTTAAAAGAAAAATTGAATTCGGAAAAATTTACGAGTTATGGGTGATTTGGAACATTACTTTGTATGTAGAGTATAGCCAGAAAATGCGCTATTTACGATTGCGCGCAAGGACAAATCATTTAATATCTCCTAAAGTTTCAGACCCTTCATAGATTTTCTTTTTGATAAATACTCGTGAAATAAGTGGGAATCGAATTATTATTATTTAAAAAAATAAAAATGTCACTATTCAAAAAATTGTTTTTAAAAAAATTTTTTTTTAAATAATTTGTCAAAAAAAATTTTTTTTTATTATTTTCTAAAATTGTCTGTAATATGTCTGTAATATAAAATTTCGAAGTTTCAACAAAATCGAAGATCTAGGGTACAACATAGATTTTTTAGGCATGGAGCTACCCAGTAATTAGTTGATGATAAGAAATATTCTTTAAAGCTTAAGGTTTGTCCAAGGAGAGGTAGAGGGCAAGGGGAATGTTCCTATTACTCCAACGTAAAATCTTGAATGTTTGCAGCTTCAAAAAATTTTTGAATTTTAAAATTTAAATCAAAAATCCTATATATTTATTTTATTAAAAGAAAAAACATTTTAAAAAATGTGAAAATTAATGCTAAAATTTGTTTAATAGTTGGGTATTGCCTAAATGTAGTATATCAAAGTCGATTCTGCATCTGGTTCTGATCTCGGCTAAGTACCTTCAGTCGGTAACGGCTCGACCAGTAAAACAGATTTCAACTTTACCAACAGCCGGTAATGTAGGGTTATGTTATATGTTTGGCTCGATCGATAAAGTAGATATCTGGTTTACCGACCGAGTATGGATACTAGTTTGCCCATCATCGAGTATGTGTCGCTCACTTAATTTGCACTATGATTTTTATCTAATGTTTTCTTTCGAAAATCTTTTTTCCCATTGAGTTATTTAATTGACCTCTCAACAGATGGCGCTTACTAAAAGTGATATTTGTTTATAATTATTATAACTAAAATATTTTATTTAATTCAGCTATACTGTCTAATGCTTTAATAATACGATAAAGGTAAGTTATCTGAATAAATTTTCTATAAAATTTTATATAGATAATATTTTTACAATTGAAGATAATATGTATTAAATAACTAAAAAATATTATTTTTTATAAAATTAATAGGTTTATTATTAGCTTACTAATTATTATATTTAACATATTTATTATTAATTATAATGTGTAATTCTTTTTTAATTATAATTTTGAATTTGAATTATTTTTCGCGCCGATGCTACAGCGCTGCAAACTGTAGTATAATCAGCAAGTAAGAGATCAAGTTTAAAAAAATACTGTGCTAGCAGACAGCTATTTATACAGTGTTAAAAGACCTGTCAAAAGGAGAAATGGTAAGTGCTTTTTGTTACAACTTTCTTAAGAAATATTAGAACTATTATTGTTCATATAATGATTCAACTTATTTTGTGTGTATTTAGAAAGGTAAAGAGAATGTATTTAAACAAAAAGTTTTCTGTGAAACAGCATAGCAAATGTATGTTCATTTTTTTTCTCATTATTTATACACATTAAATTTCAATATAAAAAAACATTCTATGATAAATAGACATATAAATAAACTAAAAATGAATAAATAAATATGTTTATAATAAAAAATAAGTGTAGTCCAAAAAATAACTAAACGTAAAATTAAAACTTTACACTATTTACATCAACGTAACCTAATTTAATCTTAACTTAAGTGTTTTTTACAACTTTTTAAAGAAATATTATAATTAATTTGAGTAATTTTACGGATTAAACAAGACTACAGCCAGCATTTCAAAACAATTGGAAGAATGAAATATAACCCATTCTTTCCGGGATTATTTAGCAATCCTTTCAACGAAGTGTCGAGTTATCAACCAACTCCTCAATCAGCATTCACATTTTATCTTAAATCGAAATCAAGTTTGCCAATATTACATAGTTCTGAGTTTGTGCGAAAAACAAAGCAGGAAATAGCTGTTCCTTTTACTTCGAAGTAGCTGTTCCTTCTACTTTGAAGGAGGAAGTAGCTGTTCCTTCTATTTCGCAGGAGGAAGTAACATCTGTGTTACAACCAAAAAGAAATAAAAGTTAATTTTATCACAAAAATGTAAAAAAATCTCAAAAAGGCGAGCACCAAAAGATAACTTGATGTCTGCATTCTAAAAATAGTTTCTGCAAACATTCATCTTTTTTTCAACCGAAAAATAGTTCATTCATAAATTTTAACCTTCTCAAAAATTTTACAGTTACTTTTTCAGTAATTTAATTAAATTTTGAACCATGGAGAACTGTCCATGTTTCAGATGTTTTATGTTTCGTTTTAACTGGATGAATGTAAGTATCTTTTTAGTAAGTAATAATAGTTAATTAAATATTTTTTAAAAATGTTCTTTTAGGCTGGTTGGGAGTATCCAATTTCACCTTCGTCGTCTGCCGAACCTGATAAGCAGGTTGACATCAACGGACCTGTTCTCCAGGAGGTCGACTTTAACGGACCTATTCCCCAGCAAATCGACTTTGACGGACCTGTTTCCCAGGAGTTTGACTTTGACGGACCTATTTTTCAGCAGGTCGACTTTGGCAAACCTATGCCCCAACAGGTCGACTTTAACGGACCTATTCCCCAGCAAATCGACTTTGACGGACCTGTTCCCCAGGAGGTTGGCTTTTACGGACTTGTTCCTCAGGAGATTGACTTTGACGGACCTGTTCCCCAGAAGGTAGACTTTGACGGACCTGTGCCTCAGGAAATACCGAAAGATGAACTAGAGGAAGTACAAGTGGAAGATCCTCCCCCACAGGTTGTAAGGATGGTAAAATTTGTTAAACATTCAAATTTATTATTATAATCAGTGATATTATTTATAATATTTTATTTTTTTCAGTATCCTTGGCATCAACCAGAGTCACCTCCTCTGGACATTGTTGAGTTGGAGCCACGCAATTAGGCTCCTAATATCCACAATCATCATCATCGACACCGCCATCATCATCGGCACCGCAATCATCACACTCACTATCGCCGTCATCGTCACGGTAACATTTCAACAATAACGATTACGAAAGTGACAACCGAAGTTATCGCAAAGATGTAAAGTTTATATTTATTTTTTTTAGTTTACAGTTAAAGTTAAAATTATGAAAGCCGTGGAGAATCAATATTGAATATTATGAAAGTGATAATTTAAGTTATCACAAAAATTTAACATTTACTTTTTCTCTAGGTTGGATCCATTTCAAATCAGGCAAGCCGACTAACTTCAAGTCGTAGAATTACCTGTCGATGAAATATGCTATTTTATATGAAAAATAAAAAGACACGTATTTTTTATTTATAGTAAAAATGTTTTTTGACGATGTTAGACACATCTGAACTTTGAGCGGTAAAACCCTAAAAAACGGTGAAAAAATGGTTTTACTTATAAGTTTTTTTCCACTGTGTGTTAATAAATTTTTCCTCTTGATTCTTATTGGGGGTTTTCTTCTCTTCCAAACTATATATTAAATTTATTTTTCTGATAATTATAGAAAAAGAAAACTGACGTTAATTATTATAATTACCAGAAAAATAAAATGAATATAAATTTAGAAATAAATAATACTTACTTCAATTTCTTCAGCGTGTCAAAATATCTGTCACTTAAGTAAACATTAACAACAATTTTGGTAATGAAAAATCTTTTTTTAATAAAGCGGTGATAAAGAGGGAACTTTTTTGCACCTTGTTATGAAAAATGTCGTTCATAACTTGTGCGAGCAGTTGGTAAAAAAAGTCTTCATTCAAAAATTACGAACTGCTTGCACTCTTTACGAAATATACTAATTATACATACCCAACAAATTTCATTTGTTATTGTTCGATTAAATCATTCTGTTGTTTGACTTTTCAAAGTATTAATAAGATGGATCTAACAAAAATCAATGCTATTAGTCGCATGAAAGCTTTCCTACCTACGAAGCCGCTTTTCTTATAACAAAGATCCAGGTAGTCAACACCAGGTTTGGAGTCAGGGTCGTCGTTGAGGTGGATAAAAAATTCAATACATTCCTACCTTCGAGATTTGTATCAATGTTCACTGATGACACAATATGCTTCGATCAAATGCAAGAAGCCATTAGTTCTGGACAATTACGGCTGAAATATATTGGTGGACCATACAGCCATATTGAATTTAAAATAAAACAAGTGTAAATATTGTATATTAATTGATAATATTGTTAAAATAAATGTATCAAACCAATATCCTAATGTTCTTATTATGGACTGCAACCTTAGTCATACTTTAGATTTAAGGTTAGGTTAAGTCGACGTGTAAACTACTTTTAAATTTATTTTAGAAATTATGTTCATATGTTTACTTACCGTTAACTGGGGCTATTTTGTACAACAAATAACATTTTCTGATTCAATGATTTATTATTGTGGACATTGTTCAGAAAATTTCCTGAGTTGGGTAATGAAAAAAATTTTCGTCTGAGTTGTAGTCATTAAAAGTTGTGCATAAAATAGCCCCATAGAATCCTGGTTTTTCTGCTTTTTCCACTTTTTTCTTAAAATTATAAATAAAGGTTAGCAAATTACCTATTTATCATCACAATGCAATTGACAACAAATATTTGGCACAGTTTATGAGACACATTAACACTCTAGAAGATTTGGTATAATTTTTTAGAACTTTCAAAATTTTTGTCGCAAATTTTCAGTTTTTTGGAATTTTTATGTTAATTGGTAAAGAATTAAATAATAACATTTAATACCCTCTATTGCCATGATATCAAACTTTCATTTCACAAAATAGTTGATTAAAATAATTAATTTTAATAATTTTCTTCATTAAAACTCTTGCGTGCACAAAATAGTCCCTCTTCATGTTACGTTAAATCTAAATTTCTAAAAAAGTATTTAACCTATTATTAAATTGAAACATTGTATATTAAACAATAAATTAATTTATATTTTTTTTACAAAAATCTTATTTCTACAAAACTATAATTATAAACGAATTAACCGACAGATTAGCTTGGCCGGATAAATGCCTAGCTCAGGGGACGCTTAGGACCAAGGGAGTACTTGTTTCGCGCCCATTAGCCTTGGATTTTTCCGGCACGTGAGATAATCTGAGCGGGAGGTTTGACGTCGAACTATAATGATGTGCACCGTCGAGTATTGTCCGGTGCACACCATAAGAATTCGACTGTCGATAAACCGGTTGTACTTGGAGAAGTTTTCTACAGTTTTCCTCTCCACTGGCGAGAAAACCTATTAGACGGGTGGTCCAAGCAAATGCCTAATTTTAAGCCGTTCTGTAGACGCAAACATTAAGTATGAATATAGTTGGTAAAAAAAACTTCCACGGGGAACACTTGTAACGCTAGTATTAAGGCAAAAGACGAGTGTAAAAATAACTAAAAAATAATTATAAACGAATTAAAAAAGAAAAATTCAAAAATTATAATAACGCAACATTTTTTTAAAGATAAAAAACTTCAAAAAATATAGGTTGAATCCATGTCAAATCAGGTAAGCCGACAAACTTCAAGTCGTAGAATTACCTGTCGATGAAATATGTTATTTTATATGAAAAATAAAGAGACACGTATTTTTTATTTTTCGTAAAAATGTTTTTTAACGAAGTTAGACACATTTGAACTTGGCAACCGAAGTTATCACAAAGATGTAAAGTTTATATATATATTTTTTATTTTTTAGTTTACAGTTATAGTTAAAATTATGAAAGCCGTGGAGGATCAATAATGAATATTATAAAATTGATAATTTCAGTTATCACAAAAATTTAACGTTTACTTTTTCTATATTTTTTGAAGTTTCTTTCTTAAAAAACTGTTTCGTTTATATAATTTTTAAAGTTTTCTTTTTTAATTCGTTTATAATTATAGTTTTGTAGAAATAAGATTTTTGTAAAAAAAATATAAATTAATTTATTGTTTAATATATAATGTTTCAATTTAATAATAGGTTAAATACTTTCTCAGAAATTTAGATTTAACAAATTATCAACAGGGGCTGTTTTGTGACGCGAGACTTTTAATACAGAAAATTATTAAAATTAATTATTTTAATCTGCTATTTTGTGAAATAAAAGTTTGATTACGTGACAATAGAGGGTAATAAATGTTATTATTTAATCTTTTATCAGTTAACAAAAAAATTCTCAAAAACTGAAAATTTGCGTCAAAAATTTTGAAAGTTCTGAAAAATTATACCAAATCTTCTAGAGTGTTAATGTGTCTCATAAACTATGCTAAATATTTGTTTTCAATTGCATTGTGATGATAAATACGTAACTTGCTAACTTTTATTCATTATTTTAAGAAAAAAGTGGAAAAAGCAGAAAAACCAGGATTCTATAGGGCTATTTTATGCACAACTTTTAATGACTACAACTCAGAGAAAAATTTTTTTCATTACCCAACGCAAGAAATTTTCTGAACAATGTCCACAAGTCATATCAAAAGTTGGTTTTCTTTTTCTAATAATTTTGAATTTTAGTAAATCATTGAATCATAAAATGTTATTTGTTGTACAAAATAGCCCCAGTTGACGGTAAGTAAACATATGAACATAATTTCTAAATTAAATTTAAAAGTAGTTTACACGTCGACTTAACCTAACCTTAAATTTAAAGTATGACTAAGGTTGCAGTCAATAATAAGAACATTAGGATATTGGTTTGATACATTTATTTTAACAATATTATCAATTAATATATAATATTTACACTTGTTTTATTTTAAATTCAATATGGCTGTATGGTCCACCAATATATTTCAGCCGTAATTATCAAGAACTAATGGCTTCTTGCATTTGATCGAAGCATATAGTGTCATCAGTGAACATTGATACAAATCTCGATGGTAGGAATGTATTGAATTTTTTATCCACCTCAACGACGACCTTGACTCCATATCTGGTGTTGACTACCTTGATCTTTGTTATAGGATACTTATGTCCAGGAGTCAGCTCGGAAAGCGGCTTCGTAGGTAGGAAAGCTTCTATGGGACCAATAGCATTGATTTTTGTTAGATCCATCTTATTAATATTTTGAAAAGTCACAAAACAGAATATTTAAATCGACTCAAAATACCTCTATTTATACCGAAAACTCGCTGCTTCTACGCATGCGCATTACCTCCACTATTACTTCTACGTATGCAAATTATCTTCTACTCTTATTATTGAGTTTTAACATGTTTTACATATCTGTTATAAAGATAATAGGATAAAAAAGGGTTAACTAATGTAAATATTAATAGACATTTAATACATATTTATATTCATTAAATACAGAGTATAGTCGCATGGATGACAAATCTGGCGCGAAGCGTAAGGAGCGCTGAGACAGTGTCGTCCTGGGATAAGTTTAGTCCTCAACTCTTACTGACTTCGCGTAGTTAAATATTCGTTCAAAAGCGTTTCCCTTTCGTCAATGGCCAAAATCCAGAAATTAGCGATATTTTTAGTTAATTTTCCTTGCACAATTCTTTTCACATGAGCGTACCTTTCTCCCTCTGTAACCTCATTTAAATCGCCACTCTATTTTATTTTTTTTACAAAATTAGAACACTTTAGATAATTTGTCAAATAGAAATAAAGAAAATTTTAATAATTTAGTTGAATTCTATTGAATTATTATTCCCTACCTCTGGGCTGTCGGCGACACGCAGAGATCGGCAAAGGTTTTCGACACAACAACGGTAAATGAGAAAAACTGTGCAAGGAACCAAATAAGTTTTCCCGTGAATAAATCCCACCATACCGAATGATTCTGCCCCACTGCCCAGCACTCTCTCCCCCTGCAAGATCCCCACGTTCCCCTTAACCCAGGAATAAAATCAAATTTAAAGCTATAAAAAAATTCTGACTATCTCATTATTATGAGCCACCCATATTTCTTTCAAGTAGGTGTGCCTATTAATACTTCTCTTATTGTAGATTGCAATTCTGCATAAGATACGTCACTAGCAGCTCAATCGATACCATGATTATTATTTGTAAGCCATCGATTCTCACATTTGTATTTTGCAGGTAATCGACTCCAGGCATATGGTGGCTCGAAGAGGTAGACCAATGGATGAGCATCTTGTTGAAGTGGTAGAATCGCTAACTCTTTGAAGACAAATTCGTTGTAAGGTCTTTTGAAGCACTTAATCTCTACGACGTACGCCATGGTATCTGAAATAGAATAATGGCTCAAGTCTTAGAGAGATGCTTTTTTTAAAGACTTCCTCCCACCATTCCAATTACCCTCACTACTGATGTCCTCTATGATTGGCCGTAACCAATCACGTTACTTTTTTAACAACGCCACTGATTGGTGTATACTGTATAATGCAGTCGTCAATTATAAGGCAATAAGCAGCAGTATTAGCTGCAAAATTTTCTCTTGCTTCAAATTCTAATCGCACATCTACAGATGCTTGTTTTAGAAATTCGTTTTGTTTTGAGCAATCAACAACAGTCAATGGTGCATAATCTTTAAAGTTATTTTTAGTTAATAAAGGTTTAGGTTCTTTTCCATAGTAGGACTGTTGAAAATTACCATACATTTCATAGAGTATGGAAAATTTGTTTTGATTAAAGTATAAATTTAAATTTCCATACGGATAGTACTGTGATTTTAAGAAAAGTTTAACATTGATAAGATTCCAAGTATCAAATAAATTTGTATACATCCCTTGTTCTTCTTTTCTATCTGTTTGAAAACAAAGAATAACATATCGAGGTTTTTCAACTTGTGTTGAAGTATTTTAGGCCAACACATGCTTTTGAGTGTCAGGAATCATAGGATTCTCATAAAAATCTTATGATCTAAAACTCATTGTTATAGGTGAGTCTTTTTCAATGAATTTTAACAATTCAATTTTTGGTCGATCATTTACCATTAAATATGGAATCAACCATTCAACTTTATTAATAGTAATTTTAAATTTTTCACTCTCAGCTGCTCCAATGTTTACTACAGCATTTAGATCAGTACGAGATCTTGGTAAAATAAGTTCATGTTTTGCATTTACAACCATCTTTTGATAGTCTTCAGCAAAACCAATATTTATACTCAGTGGAATATTTACATCAAAGTATCCAGTATCATTTGTAACTCCACTGTCATCATCATAAGGTAGATAATCAGCATTTCTGATTAAATTATTTGATTAGGTGTATGAGAAATAAAATTTTTCATTGTAGTTGTAATGCCAACATTTTTAGAGCGATAAATTTCAGCACCATTTAATTCATAACGAATCTCATTAAACATGTAGGAAATACCATTGCTAATTAACTTTGTATTAGTTACAAGCACGTTGTTAGGCCTGACTGATCTTCCAGTGACGTGTAGAGTACTTTTAGAGGGTAAAATATACAGGTCTTGATGTTGAACTGCAATTCGAATCTCATCACTATTATTAAATGCTGATGACAGGTAGGGTTGATGTGCATGAATCTCATAGTGTTCCTCGAGAGCGATGATGTATACCTTACTCTGTGAAAGTTAAAATTAGATTGACTTGTTAGCTATATAAGCATTGTATTTATACCTTAAGCGGCAGTCTAAATCAGAATGCGGTTGTAACACTATAAATATAAGATCATCCTTAAAATATTGGTAGTTTAATATGAAACCTTGTAATAATAACATGTTTCGCAAAGAAAAAGAATATCTTCATCAAATTGCTAAAGCTAGTAAGGCAATAAGTCGAAAACATCGTATGTTAAAATTAGGAAAAGAAGAAGCTGAAAATGTGCTGACTGAAACTTTTAAACCCTTACAAAAAATTATTAACTTGACAGACACTGAACATGAAAATGTCAAGATTGAAAATGTTAAAATTGAAAAGAAAGAGCAGAATGTAGATAATGGTATGAATTATGAAAAGGAAAAATCTCTAGATGATGATAAAATAAGCAATAAATTTCTATACTTATTAAATCATAATAGAAAGCAATGTTTAGATTTAACATACGGCGTACGTAAGCTAAGTGATGGGTCATTCATGATTGGTGATTCACCAATAACTCTTGAAGATCAGTATGTAAAAATTGGTTGTAAACGATATATTCAAACGCTTGGATTACTTAAACTTTTATTTAAAAGTAAACCTACCAGATCGCTTATTAGTGAAGATCATGAAAGGTACTATAAAGAAATTCTGATTGCTACTAATGCACACAAAAAGAAGTATAGTTCCTCTGAATCTATACGTGTGGATAAGAGTTACAAATATTCGAATTTTATATCTCAATTCTTTCCTCGAACACCTAACAAATTGTCACCTGTAAGTGGCAGTTCATTACCTAAATTTATGATTGCAAACAGAAATATATCTATTGGGATGATCCAAATAAGTTGGTTGACCGCCTTAGACTTTTAATGGCTTCTCAAGCTGCTGGAAATCCTAGTCACAATAATGAAATCATGTCTATTATCGAGAAACTACGTGAAGCTGAAATTATATATTAAGATGTGTTTTAGCAAATATAATTCATTTCAACAATGAGCATTGACGTGTTCGGACATTCTCTGAATCAAAGAGGAACAGCAAGACGAGGGCCTCCTGGAGTTGGTTTTAAACTCAATTCTCAAGAAAACTTGGACGTTGAAGGAAGAAAACTTTGTAATCTTGCTGCCACTGAGGAGCAACACGACGCAATAAATTTAAGACATGCCCAACATATTATACGAAACGAGATAAAACCTGTCATTCAAATTACATCTTCTAAATATGCTTGGACTGTTACAATGAAGAGTAAAAATGGAAAAGATGTTTCTCATGCAATGCAATCAATATTTGCTAAAAAACGCATTACAAAAAACTTGCATAGTGACAAAGGAAAATAACTCTACAACTCACAATGTAAAGCATTAATGATAAAGCATAATATAAATTTGTATTCAACATACAGTAGTATGAAAGCTTCTTGTTGAACGGTTAAATCAAACACTTAAAAGAAAAATGTGGATGCAATTTAATTTACGAGGCAATTACAAGTGGTATGATATATTGCCTACTCTTATTTCGAACTATAATAATGCTAAGCATAGAACAATTGGAAAGAAGCCTAAAGGTGTTACTTCAAAAGACGTTAAAATTTTAAAAGAAAGGATCTCGAAATTGAGAAAAATTTCTTTAAGACGACTAAAGTATAAAATTGGGGACAAAGTTCGCGTAATAAAATATAAAAACGTTTTCGAGAAAGGATACACACCCAATTAGACAACAGAAATATTTACCGCGGATCAAGTTGTATCAACTCAACCAGTGACTTACAAGCTCAAGAATTACCAAGGACAACCCATCAGTGGAGAATTCTATGTAGAGGAACTTCTTAAAGTAAAATATCCGGATATTTATCTTGTAAAAAAATTCTTAAGACACATGAAAACAAAGTTCTCGTCAAATGGCTTGGCTTTGATAATTCTCACAATACTTGGGAAGATAAAACAAGTCTATAATCTATTATTCGCAAATCAGCCCTATTAATTTAACGCAAATGTAAGAAAAAACTGCATCTTTTAAGTATTTTCATTTAATATTGTTAAAAACTTTAATTGTTAATAACTATAACAAAAAAATTTTTTTTGCTTTAAATTTTTTATGACATTCTTTTTATCACATAAAGATGAAAATAAAAGATATTTAATTGAAAAATTTTTTTTTAATTTGTACGATCCGTTTGGCTAAGCCTGACCAAAAAAACTCTGTTTTTAAAGAGTGTACACCACATTTAACTGTTGTGAAAAAATATTTCTATAGTTCAGACATCTGAAAACAAAATTATCACTATAAAAATTTAGGTTTTTGTGATTTTCAACGTTTTTCCGAACGTTCAAATCGTCTTTTTTAAATATTTTTGAACAAATGGCGTTCCACTTTCCTTCGATTTTTACACAATAAAACTTGTATTTTTATTGAAAATAGATATTTACATACAATATTATAATATACCAATGTAAATTTAAAGCATAATTATTATTTATTGAGCAAGATTTAAACAAATTATTATTAATCAAAAACATTCGTACATCCAGTGATATTTATAATTTGAATAATAATTTTCAGGAAATACTGGATAATCATATTTATTTAAAAACAATAAATCGTCACTCACGACGTTTCGATATCAACGTTGATATCCTCTTCAGGTGAAAAACATCTGTTAAAAATATTTATAAATTTAGAGAACATAACCACAATTTCTCATGATAAAAAACAAAGTCGAAATTCTACAAATCAAAAAAGAAAAAATTGAACTTACTACAATCTTATAACCTAAAAACATAATAATTAAATAGAACAAGCATCTTTTTGGGATGCTCATTCTTATTTATTTAAATTAACATTGTTTAAAATCTGTCAATTCTACTTTCTCACGGTGAAAAACGTAACATGCAGAGTACTTCCAAAGTAGGTAAACTCCGCACGACATCAATGCGCAAGACATGTAAATTGGCGGAGAATTCAATTCAAAAGTAAATTATCCAAAACAGGAAAACTGAAAAAACTTTATAAAAATTGTTGCAAGCAATCAAAATCTTTGTCCAACCTCAAAATATCAGTTTTTAAGTTAATCGCTGAATCTCCTTCTTTTTTTATATACATCATTTCCATTAATTCTCTCTTTATTCGGTCCGGTTCAGTATGTAATATTTTTACATTCTCCCAATCAAAATCATGACCCGTGAATTGTTTTTTATGTTTTGAAATAATGTTGTGATAATATTCATTCCAATGAAAGTTATCTCGATGTTCATTTATCCTGATTTGTAATAATCTTTTAGATTGTCCTACATAACAGGCTTCACAATCCTTACAATTGATTTTATAAACTACGTTAGTTTTTTGTGAATTAATTAAATTATCTTTGCCCAAGGAACAAAAAGATTCAAATTTAAAGGGAACTCTAAAAATTGTGTGAATATTATATTTTTGTAATTGTGACTTAATTTTATTGGAAAGAAGACCAAAATAAGGTAATATAAAGGTGTTTTGTTGGCAAAAATTTTTTTCAACTGTTTTTTCTTTATTATTGTTGTGTTTTGATAAAAAGTTAATCTTATATATTCTTTCTTTAATATATTTCTCACTAAAATCATGAGGATAATGATTCAGAAAAAGCAATTTTTTGACGAAAGCAATATTCTCTTTATGAAAAACCGGGTTAGATAGTTTAACTGCTCTATCAACCAAATTGCTGATTATCGCAATTTTTTGTTGTATAGGATGGCAAGATAAGAAATTCAGAAATCTGCCTGAGAAAGTAGGTTTTTGATACCAGTTCGTAATAAGTTCTCCTGAACTGGTTTTAATTAACATAACATCCAAAAAATTAATTTTATCATTATTTTCATGTTCAATTGTAAATTTTAAATATTCATTATAGCCATTGAAAGAATCCATCAATAACTGAATCTTATTGGTAGGAAGACATATTACAGTATCATCTACATACCTATGATAAAACAAAATATCAAAATCGTGATTCTTAAAAATATTATATTCCAAATCTGTGAAAACCATTTCAGCCAAAATTGGTGAAATTATTGAACCTATTGGTGTTCAATTTAATTGTTTATAAAATTTTCCATTAAATTTAAAATAAATTGAACTCATTAAAAATTCAATACCCTTGATGAACTCTTCATAGCCGAAACCAGCAGACTTCTCAATTTCTAACCATCTAGCTTTTATACTATCACGTACCAGAGTAAACGGAATGCTTGGAAACATAGCGACAACATCCAAAGAAATAATTGAATAATCATTAGGAATTATACATCCTGAAACTTTGTTAACAAATTCATAACTGTTCTTTACTGAAAATTTTGATATTGAAACTGAATCTTTTAAGATATTATTTAGCAAATCTTCCATTTTTCTAGTAGGAGAGTTAATCGTGGAAACAACTATTCTCAAAGGAAAATCTTTTTTATGTACTGTTACGTCATCGTAACGTAATTTTCCAATATTAATAATAATAATAATAAATAACAATAATAATAATGGGAATAACAATAAATAATTGTTATTAACATATTATTACTAGTTGTAAACTATTATTAATTAATGAAAATAGTAATAATAGGAATAATAAAATAATAATTAAATTTAAACAATAATAATGTTTAAAAACGAATAATTATTTATAATAACAAAATAGTACTAATAATTGTAACAATAATAACAAAATAAGAATAATAAGTAATTGTAATAATAATAATAAGATAGTAACAAAAGTTACAACAATAATAATTAATAATAACAAGATAATAACAATTTGTAGCAATAAATAATGATAATTAATGATAACAATATTATCAAAATAATAATAGTTAATTGTAACATTAATAACAAATAATAATAATTAATTGTAACAAATTAGTAATAAAATGTAACAACAAACTAGTAATTAATAAGAATAAGTTATTAATAATTTGTAACAACAAAATAACAACAAATAATAGTTAATAATAACAAGATAATAATAAATTGTATCAAAATAATAATTAACAACAAGTTCTAATAATGTAAACAATAATAACAAATTGTAATAACAAGTTAATAACAAATTGTTAATAACAAATGGTAATAACTATAAATAATTAAGAAACAACATAAAAATATAATATTAAATAACAAAATTGTAAAAACATATGACTAACAGGATATGAACACGTGCGATCTAGAAACTGAGTAAACACAAGTGTCTACAACAATACCTTCCGAAGGCACTATGTTAAAAGACCTTTTCCAAAAGAGACTATGCTAAAAAACATAAAATTTTAGTATAAAAAGGGCCACACTTTCATCTAAAAATACAGTCTAAAATTGGAAGTCATCAAAAGTAGTCACCCGGACTACAGCCTTAAAAATGTAATCGTCAATAGAAGTCACCGGTTTGTCAGTCTAAAAATTTTAATCATCACAAGTGGTTCTCTTCGTATAAGTGGTCTCATCCCCAGTATAGTAGTTGACCCGATCTTAAGTGAAAACTCTAATTCAACTCATCTTGAAGTCTAATTTGGTGTTAGAAAACATCGTTCGAGTTGTGACAAAAGCTGAAAGAAACATAATACCCATTGAACGAAGATAATTTACGAGTCTTGTAAATCATTAACCTGCAGCCACTTAGAGCCTAATTATTAATCCAGCCCCATTGTACTCCTGCGACACGAGCTAGGACCACCACCTGCTGAGCAAAGGTAGAGAGAAACAAACCACTTAGACTCATTTTAGAAAGTCGTGTTCATTCCATGTTTGCACAATTTTCATCTTTTCCAAATATATTGTGTTCAAATATAATTATTTCTTGTCATTTATCCAACCTCGTCCCAACTTTAATTTTTCTAAATTAAAGTTAAATCGAGAAAAAATAGGGAATATAATAATAAGGTAAGACATAACAGTACTTTGTATAAACCATAACATCTCGACAAATTAGTACTATCTGTTAGTATATGTTTCCTTTCAACATTTTTACCTAAATAACCTTTTAACCTCCATCCATTTAAAATTTTGAAGGTTTGATTCTTCAGTTTAGTTGAAGGATCTGTATCTAAAATTTTATAACTGTTAGTGTCATTCAAAAGTTTTTCCATATCATTATAACATTTATTTTTATCTACTAAAACTGAAATATTTCCTTTATCTGCATGTGTACACATAATATTTTTATTGCTATTTAAGAACATTTTTGTTTCTTTAATATTTTCTCTGAGTTTATTTTCTATAAAATTTGATTCGTTTATTGTATTGTTATTTAACATTTTAACGGTCATATCAAGTACTTTGGAACGAAAAATTGTCCTTTGATCAGGTGGTAATTTATAAAGATTACTTTCCACATCTTTAACTAACTCCCAAGCAATTTTTTTGTTACTATTCACATTTAAGTTGCTAAAATCTTTACCCAATCTGAGAACATCAATAACATTCATCGGAACCTGTACACTACTGATATTAACAAACCAAGGGTCAGATTTATCTTGTTCACAAATACGATGCAAATTCAAGTTAAAATCTTGTATTGTGTGTTGTTTGTTGCACAAACTATTAATTTTAAAATTATATTTCTCATTTCCATTTAAATACTTATTATTCAAAACAATTTGATGACTCAAAATTTTAGCAAATAAATCACTCGGTAAATTAGTTTCCAAAAATGGTCTAATTTTTTTAATCTCTTTCATTAAAAATTTAATATTATAAATTATGTCATCTAATTGTATTTTTAAGATCTGTTTACAACAGTTTGAAACTTTTATTTTAAAAAAATTTCTTCCAAAATTGCTGTGGAATTGAAAGCTGTCAAACAATTTCTTCATACAATTGATTATCTTATTAGTTAAAACGTCGAATTTTTTACAATCCAATAAGAACTGCTTTTTCAACAAACTATCTCTCAATCTCCTGTTAAGTGTAACCCACCGTTTAATCAGTTTAAGGTTATGTTGACCAAATTCAGATTTTATATATTCGAAAAACATTCTCATGAAAAAAAAAATTTTCAATAAGAAATTTTAAAAAAATTACAATAATAGTTATACAATAATTCTCGGGTTTTCTAAACCAAAAAAACCAAATTGACTTTTATTCTTATGGTATAGACTTACGTAAGAAATTCATAATCAACGACGTAAAGGTATGGAAAGTTGTAACACCTCTTTCTTGGTATATAAAACTTTGATCATATTTCCAAAAACCAAAATCGTCATCAATATCACACAATTTTTAGAGTTCCCTTTAAATTTGAATCTTTTTGTTCCTTGGGCAAAGATAATTTAATTAATTCACAAAAAACTAACGTAGTTTATAAAATCAATTGTAAGGATTGTGAAGCCTGTTATGTAGGACAATCTAAAAGATTATTACAAATCAGGATAAATGAACATCGAGATAACTTTCATAGGAATGAATATTATCACAACATTATTTCAAAACATAAAAAAAAATTCACGGGTCATGATTTTGATTGGGAGAATGTAAAAATATTACATACTGAACCGGACCGAATAAAGAGAGAATTAATGGAAATGATGTATATAAAAAAAGAAGGAGATTCAGCGATTAACTTAAAAACTGATATTTTGAGGTTGGACAAAGATTTTGATTGCTTGCAACAATTTTTATAAAGTTTTTTCAGTTTTCCTGTTTTGGATAATTTACTTTTGAATTGAATTCTCCGCCAATTTACATGTCTTGCGCATTGATGTCGTGCGGAGTTTACCTACTTTGGAAGTACTCTGCATGTTACGTTTTTCACCGTGAGAAAGTAGAATTGACAGATTTTAAACAATGTTAATTTAAATAAATAAGAATGAGCATCCCAAAAAAGATGCTTGTTCTATTTAATTATTATGTTTTTAGGTTATAAGATTGTAGTAAGTTCAATTTTTTCTTTTTTGATTTGTAGAATTTCGACTTTGTTTTTTATCATGAGAAATTGTGGTTATGTTCTCTAAATTTATAAATATTTTTAACAAATGTTTTTCACCTGAAGAGGATATCAACGTTGATATCGAAACGTCGTGAGTGACGATTTATTGTTTTTAAATAAATATGATTATCCAGTATTTCCTGAAAATTATTATTCAAATTATAAATATCACTGGATGTACGAATGTTTTTGATTAATAATAATTTGTTTAAATCTTGCTTAATAAATAATAATTATGCTTTAAATTTACATTGGTATATTATAATATTGTATGTAAATATCTATTTTCAATAAAAATACAAGTTTTATTGTGTAAAAATCGAAGGAAAGTGGAACGCCATTTGTTCAAAAATATTTAAAAAAGACGATTTGAACGTTCGGAAAAACGTTGAAAATCACAAAAACCTAAATTTTTATTGTGATAATTTTGTTTTCAGATGTCTGAACTATAGAAATATTTTTTCACAACAGTTAAATGTGGTGTACACTCTTTAAAAACAGAGTTTTTTTGGTCAGGCTTAGCCAAACGGATCGTACAAATTAAAAAAAAAAATTTTCAATTAAATATCTTTTATTTTCATCTTTATGTGATAAAAAGAATGTCATAAAAAATTTAAAGCAAAAAAAAATTTTTTGTTATAGTTATTAACAATTAAAGTTTTTAACAATATTAAATGAAAATATTATTTTCTTGAGTTCTTTTTAACCGATTTTAAAAACCAAATAGGCGTTTTTTTCGTCTTGAAACGTAGAATTTAAAAATATATTTTGTTTGAAAAAATTTTTATTTTTTATTGTTTTTAGGGTTCCGTACACCGTAGGTGTACTGACGGAACCCTTATGAAATCACTCGTGTGTCCGTCCCAGCCACGCAAAATGTGCTGTCCCCCCTTAACTTCTACAAATCTCAAACTTGTGAGCTGACATTCAGCAGGGATCTTCAGTTTTAAGTGCAGATTACAGGAAAAATATAGCGAACCCGATTGGCCTACATATTTGCGAAATAGAAGGGAGGAAATTAAATTTTTTCGAAAAAATTGCAAAAAATGACCGTGTCCCTCCCCTTAACTTCTATAAATCTGAACCTGGTGAGCTGAAATTCAGCAGGGATCTTCAGTTTTAAGTGCAGATTACAGGAAAAATATAGCGAACACGATTGACCTACATATTTGCGAAATAGAAGGGAAAGAAATTAAATTTTTTTGAAAAAATTACAAAAAATGACCCTTTCCCCCCCCGTTAACTTCTACATATCTGAACCTTGTGAGCTGAAGTTCAGCAGGGATCTTCAGTTTTAAGTGCAGATTACAGGAAAAATATAGCGAACACGATTGACCTACATATTTGCGAAATAGAAGGGAAAGATATTAAATTTTTTTGAAGAAATTACAAAAAACGACCCTTTCCCCCCCTTAACTTCTACAAATCTGAACCTGGTGAGCTGAAATTCAGCAGGGATCTTCAGTTTTAAGTGCAGATTACAGGAAAAATATAGCGAACACGATTGGCCTACATATTTGCGAAATAGAAGGGAAAGAAATTAAATTTTTTGAAAAAATTGCCAAAAATGACCCTGTCCCCCCCTAACTTCTACAATTCAGAACCTGGTGAGCTGAAATTCAGCAAAAATCTTCATTTTTAAGTGCAGATTACAGGAAAATTATAGCAAACCTGATTGGTGAACATAAGTATAATTACAGAGAAATATAAAAATTTATTAATAAAATAAAATAATAAAAATATTTATTCTAATCTTATTATAGTATATTACCATTTTGTTTAATTTGTTTTTAATTTTAAAAGAATTGTTAAAATAATTTAAAAAAATTTTTTTTGAATATTAGTTTACGGAACCCTCGATCTTAGTGCGAGTGCAACTCGCACTTTCCGATTTTTTAAAATTATTTATTTATAATATTATAATAAAAAACAGTCTTCTTAACGCTATACTCAAAATTAAAAAATACTATTGTATTCTGCATACATTTTTGAGTAAGAAACAATTGAGAAAAAAATGGCCCGCTACTAGAAAAAATAATATTAAATTATTTTTGTCGCCGTGTAAGCCGTTTTGATGGTGTTCTCTCCCGCTGCGCTGTTTTCGCGTTATACATCAAGTTTAAATTTGAGGTTCTTTTGTTTTTTCTAATATTTATCTGCGTTTCGATGATTTGTTTATGCAGCGAACACCATCAAAACGGCTTACACGGCGAAAAAAATAATTTAATATTATTATTTCTAGTAGCGGGCCATTTTTTTCTCAATTGTTTCTTACTCAAAAATGTATGGAGAATACAATAGTATTTTTTAATTTTCAGTATAGCGTGAAGAAGACTGTTATTTTTTATAATATTATAAATAAATAATTTAAAAAACAATAAAAATTAAAAAATTTTTTAAACAAAATATATTTTTAAATTCTACGTTTCAAGACGAAAAAAACGCCTATTTGGTTTTTAAAATCGGTTAAAAAGAACTCAAGAAAAAAATATTTTCATTTAATATCGTTAAAAACTTTAATTGTTAATAACTATAACAAAAAATTTTTTTTGCTTTAAGGGGTTACGCCACCCTGAACGCCTGAAAATTTGAGGGTATTTTAAGAATTAATTTTGACAAAACTATTAAAAATACAACTTTTTAGTAATTAGAACATCAAAGTACATATATTTAAATAAAAAAAAATTTTGGAAGAAGAAAAAATATTCAAAAATGGCGGAGATATAGCGAGTCTCGTAAGTCACTTTTCTTAGCGCACGGCTATGCGGTGTACATCCTGGACAGCACAATTTTTATCTGAAACCCAAAAACAAAATTTTTTTTTAAACTATATTAAATTACCAACAGAGTGACGTAGCCGTTTAAAAAAAAAATTTTTTTGAGCAAATGAGAGCACTTTGAAAAAATTTTTTTTTTTGGGTTCGAAATTTTTTTTTCAAAGTGCTCTCATTTGCTCAAAAAAAATTTTTTTTTAAACGGCTACGTCACTCTGTTGGTAATTTAATATAGTTTTAAAAAAAATTTTGTTTTTGGGTTTCAGATAAAAATTGTGCTGTCCAGGATGTACACCGCATAGCCGTGCGCTAAGAAAAGTGACTTACGAGACTCGCTATATCTCCGCCATTTTTGAATATTTTTTCCTCTTCCAAAATTTTTTTTTAGTTAAATATATGTACTTTGATGTTCCAATTACTAAAAAGTTGTATTTTTAGTAGTTTTGTCAAAATTAATTCTTAAAATACCCTCCAATTTTCAGGCGTTCAGGGTGGCGTAACCCCTTAAATTTTTTATGACATTATTTTTATCACATAAAGATGAGAATAAAAGATATTTCATTGAAAAATTTTTTTTTTAAATTTATCCGATCCGTTTGGCTAAGCCTGACCCTTTTTAGGAACGCCATTTCAGTGTTTTTGCCAGTCTGGGCCTCGGCGCGTGGAACGCCATTTGGAACGCCCTGCCAGTGAAGTAATTAAAGATATACCATTTTCAAAATTTCAAAAAAAAATTCAAACCTCGTAAATCCAAAATTTTTTAAAATCGAATTGAGGCTATTTATTACTTCAAAATTTCGATGTTTCAACAAAATCGAAGAACTAGGGTACAACTTTGATTTTTTAGGCATGGAGCTACCCAGTTATGTGTTAAAAAATATATTTAATTAATCTTCTGCAATTGTGTTAAAAATCATGACAATACTTACTCGACGTATGGTTGGTACTACTAGTATATTAGTATATTCTCATACGTTAACTGCAAACTTTTTAGTGTTGGGAACAAGAAAATTATGATAAACAAATGTAAAATGAATTTATGATCCAAAAGAATCATGAAAATTATTAACTTATTAATAAGAAATATTGTTAATTTCAAGTGTACAGGTCAAATTTATATTTTTTTGAGGTTATGTGTTGTTGAGATGTTGCCACATTTTCATGTGTTTTTATTGTTGCTTTGAAAACTAAAATTATAATAATTATTATTTATTCACTAAATCTGTAGTAAACTTTCTCTAAACTTTCAATGTTTCAACTTTTTGACATTGTCTACCTGCACACAAAATCACAGATTTTTCTCTCATTTCCTTCATACTTTTTTAAAAGATTTATCTAAGCTTCTATAAGAGCCTATGTTAAATTACAAGTTTATTTTATTTACAAAAAAAATATGTGGTAAAAAGTTCTGAAAAAATCATGTTTCTAAAATAATCTAAAGAACAAACTGTCAAATTTTTATAAGTTTCTCTAATTTACTTCATCTACAGATGACAATCCTTAAAAAATAAAAATGTGGTAAAATTTTTTTATTTATTTCAAAAATAATATTTTTATTACACATAAAGATACTTTTTTCTGAATAACTTCTTTTTCTAAAAGCTTTCGTTCTGGACTTATAAATCATTTTAAAGCTTTAAAGCTTTGAACGTGATAAAATTACCCTTAAAATACGTTGTCTGTAACTAAAATATGACAATTTGTTAAAAAGATTATAAATAAAAAAGGAAACTTTTTTATTATTAATGTTGTTATTTGTTATCTATATATATAAGATGATTCTTTTGTCTGTACATTGCTCAGAACTTAAAATTTTACACATACTTATTCATTTTGAGCATCCAGGATTCCAAAAAAGCCAATAAAAAATATCGTGTATGTATGTATGTATGTATGTCCGTATGTCACAGAATCTTTGTTCGCGAATCACTTAAAAACGGTTCAACCGTTCGAAACCAAATTTGGCAGAATGTTTGAGCTTAGGCCAAGGAAGGTTTTTAAATTTACAGATTTGAAAAATATTAATTAGAACGGGAGATATTAAATTTAATAATAATAATAATAATAGATTATAATAATATATTTAATAATAATAGATTTGCCAATAAAATGTCCTCTGTAACTAAAATGTAAATATAAACATGATTTTTAAAGAATTAAAAAAATCGCAAATATCCCAATTTTATATTTTGTAATGAATTGCGTTTAAATAATCTATAATTGATTGTTACATGTTAATTGGTCAAATTTTAGCATAAATTTTTCAAAAATTGTGTCCTATAACTAAGATGCAAAGATAAAAATGTTTTCAAAAAATCAAAATTTTAAAAATTTTAGATTTTTTAATGAATTGCTTTTAAACGATCTAGAATTGAGTATAACATGTTATTTAGTCACATTTTATCATAATTTAGCAAAAAATACTATTCTATATTTCAGATGTAAGTATAATAATGTTTTCGGAAAATTAAAAAAAATTATCTATTTATAAGAGACAATTTTTGGAAAAATTATGCCAAAATTTGACCAAATAACATGTAACAATGAATCATTTAACCCATTAACGCCTGAATGCACTGAATTTTTAGTCTGACTTCAATCTTAAATAGTTTCTAATAAACATATTATTTTCTCTTCGTAAATAATTTTTTTTTTGCATTAAGGTCTCCTCTATCCGAATATGATATTAGAAAATTAATAAAAAATTGTTTAACAATATTTTTTTGCATATAATTAAAAAATTGCATGATTTTTTAAAGGTTTTTTTTACAAATTCTTAAATTTTTAAGTCAAAAAATTTTTTTAACATCTAATATTACCATAAATCGTGCACTCGATTGTTATACTTTCAAAAAATATATTGACTTTTTAAATTTAAACATTTGATTTTTCAAAATGGCGCCTAAAAAATAAATTTTTTTTTAAATTTGAAATTTGATGCTCGATATACATTTTTTTAAACTTTGGCTTGAACTCGGGGGTTTTCGGGGTCGCTGATTACGAATTTGATATTAGTTTTTCAAAATTCAAAATGGCGGATCAAATATGCTGGACCATATTACATCCGCTATTTTGAATTTTGGAAAAATAATACCAGATTCACGTCGAGCGACCCCAAAAACCTCCGAATACTGATTTATAAAAGAATCCAACCAAATTTTGAAATTTTTGTTTGCCATATTGAATCCGCCATTTTGAATTTTCAAAAACTAATATCAGATTAGTATTCAGCGACCCCAAAAACCCCTGTGTGTGGATTTGTATGAGAATCCAACCAATTTTTGAAATTTTCGACCGCTATAATGGATCCGCCATTTTGAATTTTGAAAAACTAATATCAAATTTGTAATCAGCGACCCCGAAAACCCCCGAGTAAACATTTTCAAACCACAGTTTTAAAAAATGTTTATCGATCATCAAATTTCAAATTTTCAAAAAAATTTAGTTTTTAGGCGCCATTTTGAAAAATCAAATGTTTAAATTTTAAAAGTCAATATATTTTTTGAAAGTATAACAATCTTGTTCACAATTTATGGTAATATTAGATGTTAAAAAAATTTTTTAACTTAAAAATTTAAGAATTTGTAATAAAAAACCTTTAAAAAATCATAAAATTTTTTAATTATATGCAAAAAAATATTGATAAAACAATTTTTTATTAATTTTCTAATATCATATTTGGATAGAGGACACTTAAATGCAAAAAAAAATTATTTTTCGAAGAGAAAATAATATGTTTATTAGAAAATATTTAAAATTGAAGTCGGACTAAAAATTCAGTGCATTCAGGCGTTAATGGGTTAAAAGCAATTCATTATAAAATATAAAATTTGAAAAATTTCGATTTTTAAAATTTTTTGAAAACATTTTTATACTTACATCTTGGTTATAGGACATTATTTTTGGCAAAAAATTTTTACATTTTGATAGATTGCAGTAAAATAATCAGTTATGACTTTTGTGAGATATAGGGGAGAGTCACTACGGTCGGGACACTTTTTGACTTGTCCCCATAATTTCCGTTCTAGGCCAAAATTCACGTTTTCTGACATATGGTTGGAAAGATTTTTTAAAGTGGAATGTTCCCTCTGTACATCAGAAAATGTTTGGACAGAAATTGGAAAAGTTATAAACATTCCAAAAAAAGAAAAAATGTCGTTACGGTCGGAACAGGTCTTTACGGTCGGGTCACCGTAAAAAATCAATGTGATATGAAGGAATATTACTAAAATTGGCCCTTAAATTACACAAGAATGCTGAAATACACTTGAAAATGGAAAAAGGAAACATAAAATTCATATAAAAATTAATCTAAAAACGTTCTCAGTACACGAAACGTTTACTATACGTTATCAAAGGAGATGTGAAATGAGACTTTTTAAAATGTTTTAGGAACGTTTTTCGAACATTAATATATTTTTTCACTGTAAAATGACGTTCTTCACACATATCTACCTTAAACAAATGAATTTCCGATGTCAGAACGCACCATAATTGTAAAATAATGCGTCCCAACATGCACGATATAAAGTGACCCGACCGTAAGTTTCGCGTCGTTTTCATTTTTTTAGCACACAGACATAAACGCACGATATAAAAACCAAATAACATACCAAAGTATTAAAGCACTCTCTAATGAATAAATTTCATCATCTTGATTTAGTGTTTGCATCTTCCATTTTGTTTAATTAATCTTTTTCGACACTAAGTAAAAGTTTTGCTTAAAAAATTCACCACACATTTACGTTTTACGTTTATACTGCTCGCGTACTTCATTGAAACTTAATGAAAGTGACATGAAAAGTTTTATACCAGTACTAACAAATATTTACATGCCATGGTAAATGGCACCAGTTTGTTACACTGAGAAACCTGAGGTGACCCAACCGTATAGGTGTCCCGACCGTAGTGACTCTCGCCTATATATAAACAATAAATTTACAGATTTTAAACATATTAATTAGAACGGGAGATATTCAATTTTTTCTAATCATTTAAAAAATGGAAATTTTTAATATTTTGTTTTTTAATATATATTTTTTAATCTTTTGACGTCAAAATAATGGAATTTAGAATAATTTGTTTATCCAATTAATCAAAAAATTTTCAATTACAAAACTTCGAAAATATTAAAAATGATAAAGATAAATGGTAAACAATGTGAAAAAATATTAATGCATAGCTTTAAAATTATTTTTAAAGGAGTCTTACGTCAAAACAAGAAACCTTTTTAAATATACCTAACGTTCCTCGTTTTAAATTAGTTTCAGAAATTGAATCTAATTTGGGATGAGGATAAGTCAATGAGCCTACTAAATGTTCTGAGGGAATATTTTATTTAAAAACCAACCAAGAAAGAAAAGAATTGACAATAATACAAAATACAATGAGTATATTGAAAATGAAAAATGAAAAATCTTACTTTAGGAATAACGATTATTGTAAGTGTTGAAGCTGGTGATTGTTATCTTGATTTCCGATCTGAAGTGGTATAGTAGAGTAGACACGAAGGAGCCTGTGGTTGCTGTCCTTAATGGTTGTATATTTGCCTTATGTTTACACTAATTGGATTTAGTGTATTGTACTCTTAGGGACTTTACTTTTCTACCAGACTGTCGCCTCCAAAACAAATTTCGATGCTTCGAAATTTGATAAATTGTTTCAATATTAAATTTGGACTTATTTCCAAATTATCTTTTCTTAAATGATCAAAATATACACTTGGTAATATTGTGTATTTTATAAATTTTTGTCCGAAAATTGTCTCAAAAATATACTTGGGGATGTAGTTTAGTTAACTTCTAAACTGTATACTAGGATTGCACCTTGAATCGGTATCGATGTTTACTTGTTGATTTCCAAAAAAATACTCTCTTTCTTGTAGATGTTATAATGTTGGCTTTCAAATAGATACTCTCTGATCTAACGATGATGCTTGCACTTTTTATATCGAAATCTTCTAATGGAACAGCATGCACGAAGAAAAATACACGTGCCGAAACTTGTCTAGTGCAGGTAGATGCAGCGTGACGTCACCTGGCCACCTTCGACGGGACTCGATAAGACATTTAGCACAGGGTCTGGTATAGAAGTTTCTCTCTAGTTTCTACGGGATTTGATAAGACTCTCAGGACCTGGGTTGGTATGTGTCTTTCTCTCTTCCTCCTGATGTGTGGTCTAGTAAAGGTTTGCCATATTAATGCGTAATCGTTATTCCTTTTACATAACTTTAAAATATATAAACTTCTCTTTCTTGGATTTGATATAACTTATTATGTTGTTTCAAATACATAGAAAATATAAAATAAGAAAAACCATAATAATAGAAAATGTACTGGATATAATGCAATAATATATGACATACAAATAAATCACACATACACATACAAGTAAATATAAAAATTGTATAGTTAATTCAAGAATATTAATAAGAATTACACATATGATTTTGGAATATTAATAACAAAATATATAGTATAATCAAGAATATTTGTAAGGAAATATCGAAGTATTTAAAGAATATTAATAAGAAGTTACGGACGTAACACCCCCCCCCCTCAGATTGAGCATGGGAGAGAAACGAAACATGCTCAATATACTCTAAAAAATGTTGCGGAGGAAATGTTATGACCGTTTGCGCATGCATTCAATCCATTCCGTTTATTCTTAAAACAGGAATATTTTATTTTCATCTGAATCATTACTATAAATAAACAAAAATTTCTTTTCATTATTTTTTTTATTGTAAATAAGTAACATGTTCTTTTTTATAATCGTCTACAAAAATTTATATAAATTTTATAAATTTCCTCGTTGATTAACTTTTTTTATTATTGCATTGAACTGATTTTACGCATACATAAAATTGTAAACGGAATATCGAGGCTCCGAGCTATGATCCTTAGCTTGTTTGATTTTCTTTATCGCTAAGATACAACCCACCCATCGTGTTTTCCGAATCTTCAATTGGTTTCTCAAATTTGTGTACAAAACAAAAAAAATGGTAGGGATGTCTAAGACGACGTGTTTTGTTTTCCCTTACCTCAAATTTAGTTTCGTGTTGTCTATTTTGCGTGAATTATCTTCTAAAAATATCTCTTAATATTTTTGATCAGGAAGTTCTTTTAGAACAAGCCTTACAAGATTTAGAAGAACTTTTGAATTCTGATCATATTACTTTACTAACTGATATGGTTATTAATAGTGAATGTAGCAATCGTGAAGTTGTACATACTATGGGAAGTGTAAATAAGTGCAGTGTCCGCGAAATTGTAGATGAGATGACAATTGATGATGAGTGTACAATAAAAGAAGTGATTCTCCCTCAAATAAGGAAACGAGCTTCAGAAGAAAATTGGAAGAAGATCTTGTGGTTTCTGCGGCTAAAAGATTCTGTAGCGAAAGGGAAGAAAAAATTCCAAACAAGAGGGAAAAAAAATTGTGTATAACAATTGGATCTTGTTCCTTTTCATTGTTTAACTCAATAAATACTCCACAATTCTCTTCCATATTTGAAAGACTTCTTGAACCCTTGAAAAATATGGATATTTGGAAACCAATAAAGGGAAATTTTCCTCCCTTTATATTGTCGTTTGATTCCAAAAAATTTCGGTGAATGAAGTGGTGGTCCAGTCTTGCTTACAATGAAGTAATAAAAATGGCTATTCAACGACAAATGACTGCACATGGACCTCAGGGCCTGTTCCTTTTAGGAGGAAAATATTTTACTTTTCCTTCATATAATCTGAAACTTGTAAGTAATCTTCTGTTATAATTTTCTATATTAACATCTTTATTTAAATGTTATTAACTAAAATTTACTTTTCAATTTTTTAATTAATACATTCACTAAACAAACTAAAATATGATTGTAATAGATATATAATAAATGTCTACATATTATTTATTATTAATTATTACTGAAACTTATTTAAACATTAAGATGTTATTAATTCTTATTATTACAATTTATTTATTAGGTGAACAAGGAAATGGTCAGCTGGCATGGTTCTAAAAGAATATTTATAGAAGAACCGAAAATAAAATATAGAAACCACCAAATTTTGCTACCACTTGAGTTAGCTCTAAAGAGGAATTCTTTTCTTCAAGAACACAAATCATTATTTGAAGTTTATTACAACACTGACGAGTGCTTCTTCCTTTTAAATCGCAAGATGAAGTTTGTGGGAAATTCGTTAATCAGGTTATGTGTAAATACAATTATTTGAATTCATTTTATTGCGCAGTAATTTTTTTCTTTAATTTGTATTATTGTATTTATAGGTTGGTGAATATAATGATTGGTATGGCCCTGATTTAAAACTTTTATCTCATGCCGAAACAAGGGTCACTAGAAGAGTTTATAGCTTAAATTTCGATCTTCCGTTTAAATGGCAGGCGACTTTGCATTGCACCTTGCAACAGGGGATTTCGTACCTGAAGACGCACATGCTGGATACGAAGGATCCCTTAGAGTCACCTTTTATTGTTGGAGGTGTTAAGTGGATTATACAGAATAGAAAGGTTGAACGAGTAAGTGTATACTTTTTAATTTGATATACTTTTTTAATTATTCATTTTTATTAATAATTTATTATTATTTTCAGTATTTTGGGCCCTGAATTTAGTGTTTCCAATTACGCAGGAATAATTTTAAATAACTTGTAAATATTCAATAATCATTTAGGACATAATATTTTGTAATAAAAGAAAATTTATAAAATTTCTGTTTCATTCCTTTATACCTGTGTTTCATCTGTTTTGATTTCGAATGGTTCTGTACAAATTTCGTTTTTTATGTAATTATTTAGTGAAATGTTTGCATTTAGTGATCTATTATTTCTTTTTGTTGTTAAATAAAATGCTAAAGTAGTAAATATGTTCATTATCATAAATATAGTAAATATTATTAAAAAATAATTTTGTATTTTGCTTGTTTCTGTCTTGATAAATTTAGTATTATTTTGAAAAATTGAATTATCTTAGTCGTTTTCAAATATTTTAAAAATATCTATGTTAGAGGTTACGTTTAATATCTTATTTCAAATGACAATTGGATCTTTCAGAGGTAAGTTTGACATTTCTTCTATTTCTATTGCGGAAATTTCATTGTTAATTTTTATTAAACAGCCTTCTGGTAGCTTAATTATTCCAGTATTTTTTATAATTTGAGTAAATGATTTTTTAAAACATTGTATGTCTAATTCTTTTAATTTTTGCGTAGCATAAATCCAAGAATTATGTTGAAGTAGTGGAGTTAAAATTGGAAAAAATGTTTTGATTTAATAAAGTTACATTTATAGTATGATGAATTAATTAAAATGTTAGATTCACAACATGGGTTTATTTCTGTATTTTTAATGAATGGTGTAAATTTTTCTTCTAAATTTGATTGCAGAAAATATTTCTTATTATCAAGAGAAAGGTCGATTAATTGAAAATCAGTTTTTATAAAAATAGAAGATGTTTCATAGAACATTGGGTAGGAATGTATTTTATACATTTTAAAACTTTCTGTCATTTTTTCTGGCAATGAATATACAATGAATAAATTTTTGTTTGATCTAAAAGACCTAATTTTCAATGTTTTTAAAAGAGTTTTAAAATTTATATTAATGGCGTTTTTGAAAATCCAATATGGCGTCTTAATTACAAGCGAAGAAAGTCAACAAAATCACAAATCGACAAATAGTATCGTTAATAAAAATTACAAAATCCATGGAAAAAAATTAAACGAAACTTTTTTAAACGTTTCAGGGGTCGCTTAATACAAACCCGAAGTCAGATTTTGATTAGAGTTAAAAAATTAAAAATGGCGGAAGCAAAATGGTGGACAAATTTTAAAACTCTTTAAAATCGCTCTAAGTTTTTAAAAATTAAAAATGGCGGATCCAATATGGCAGTCAATTTTTCGAAAAGTCATTTAATTCGTTCAAAACTTGCCCTATGGGGGTTTTTTAAGTCGCTGATTACAAATATGACCTTAGTTTTTGAAAATTCAAAATGGCGGATCCTGTATGGCGGCCAATTTTTTGAAAATTCATTTAATTCGTTTAAAACTTGTTCTATGGGGGTTTTTTAGGTCGCTGATTACAAATATGTCCTTTTACTCTAGTTCGCTCTTTTTTTTAATTTCGATAATTTAATTCGATATTTTAACAATTTATGCAACACATCTGTAATTACCATTCAACAAAAAGAATTAATTAAATGTTCCATTAAAAAAATTAAAAGTAAAAATTACATTAAAATAAATTTATTTCGAACATAAATGTAGTGTTTAAGAAGCGCAGTCGTTTCAGCGATAAGAAACAATAACACGCTCGCGAACGCTCAATAAGGAGCAGAGTCGCGCACTGCACTGTGGCACAAATGCTTAAAATTAAGCAATTTAAAACTTCGTGCCATTTTTGTTCAACGGAATATTTTTTAGTGGTTTATTAAAAACATTTTAGTAATTCTTTAAACTTAAAATATCATCCAGAACACTATTTGTCTTTAATTATTAATAAATAAACAATTGCATTTTGCACTAAAATTGAATATTTTTATTTGAAAATATTGTCAGTTATACTTCATTTCAAGACAAATAAAATGCAACTTAAAAAATTAAAATCGATCAATAAGTTTTTGAGAAATTCATTTTTCAATTAAACACGTTCAAAATTTTCAATAGTTAATAACATTAACAAAAAAATTTTTTTTGCAAACTCCTTTGGTAGTATGATTTCTTATATAAAATACTATTAAAATAACCACGTTAGTACGAAAAAAAATTAAAAGGTTTTGGGTGGCTCCTTTCAGGAATTCTAACTCTCTTTTGGGGTTTTTATAGGTCGATAATTACAAATATGACCTTAGTTTCTAAAAATTCAAAATGACGGATCCAATTTGGCTGTTGATTTCATTAAAAATTTATCAAATTTGTTCGAAAATTTCCTTTTATGGTTTCTATATGTTGCTGAGTACTGATTCATGGGTTTCCTATTAATATACTAAAATACTAAAATAATATGTAGTCGAATTCAAAAATTTAAAATGAAATTAGAAAAATTAGAATTCAATCCAAAACGACAGAAAAGTTTAAGAAAAATTTAGCCAACTTAAACTGTTTTAACCCATTAACGCCTGAATGCACTGAATTTTTAGTCTGACTTCAATCTTAAATATTTTCTAATAAACATATTATTTTCTCTTCGACAAATAATTTTTTTTGCATTAAAGTGTCCTCTATCCGAATATGATATTAGAAAATTAATAAAAAATTGTTTAACAATATTTTTTTGTATATAAATAAAAAATTGCATTATTTTTTGAAGGTTTTTTATTACAAATTCTTAAATTTTTAAGTAAAAAATTTTTTTGACATCTAATATTACCATAAATCGTGCACTCGATTGTTATACTTTCAAAAAATATATTGATTTTTTAAATTTAAACATTCGATTTTTCAAAATGGCGCCTAAAAACTAATTTATTTTTGAAAATTTGAAATTTGATGCTCGATATACATTTTTTAAAACTGTGGCTTGAAAATGTTTAGTCGGGGGTTTTCGGGGTCTCTGATTACGATTTTGATATTAGTTTTTCAAAATTCAAAATGGCGGATCCAATATGGCGGACGAAAATTTCAAAAATTGGTTGGATTCTCATACAAATCCACACACATGGGTTTTTGGGGTGGCTGAATACAAATCTGATATTAGTTATCGAAAATTCAAAATGGCGGATTCAATATGGCAAACAAAAATTTCAAAATTTGGTTGGATTCTTTTATAAATCAGTATTCGGAGGTTTTTGGTGTTGCTCGTCGTGAATCTGATATTATTTTTCCAAAATTCAAAATAGCGGATGTAATATTGTGGACAAAATTTTGAAAATTCTGTGGGATTTTTTTAAAATCCTTACTCTGGGATTTTTCGGCGTCGCTGATTAATTATAAAAAGGATTTCATTTTTTTAAAAATCAAAATGGCGGGTCTAATATTATGCAATTATTATGCTAATAATTATTATATTTTATTATATTTATTTAATAAAATATTTGAATTATAAAAAAATAATGAAAAATTATAAAAGTAAATATAACAATAAAAATTAATAACTATTTATTAGTAACAAGGATTTTTTAATGTTAATGACGACAAATTAATTGTTTGATATTAATTAAATTTTTTGTCTGCACTCTTTTACATGTAAAGTTTTTATCATTTTGAGAAATTCGCACATTTTTCGTTATAATTCTCTTTTCTTCCGCCAGGTGGTAGAGATGTATTTCTCCCGCTATGTAAATGCGTTATGAAATACAAAAATGGGTAGAAATCTGTTGTTCTTCAAATCATACGAATTTTTCGTTTTTTCAAAGGTAAGTGGAATTTTCTTTTTTTTCCTAATATTAGATCCGCCATTTTTATTTTTAAAAAGCTAATATTTAATTCGTAATGAGCGACCCTAAAAACCCCCGAATACGGATTTGTAAAAGAATCCAACCAAATTTTGACATTTTTGTCCGACATATTGGATCCGCCATTTTAAATTTTGAAAAACTAATATCAAATTCATAATCAGCGATCCCGAAAACCCCCGAGTAAACATTTTCAAGCCAAAGTTTAAAATAATGTATTTCGAGCATCAGATTTCAAATTTTCAAAAAAAATTAGTTTTTAGGCGCCATTATGAAAAATCAAATGTTTAAATTTAAAAAGTCAATATATTTTTTGAAAGTATAACAATCGAGTGCACGATTTATGGTAATATTAGATGTCAAAAAAAATTGTTGACTTAAAAATTTAAGAATTTGTAATAAAAAACATTTAAAAAATCATGCAATTTTTTAATTATATGCAAAAAAATATTGTTAAACAATTTTTTATTAATTTTCTAATATCATATTCAGATAGAGGACACTTTAATGCAAAAAGAAATTATTTGTCGAAAAGAAAATAATAAGTTTATTAGAAAATATTTAGGTTTGAAGTCAGACTGAAAATTCAGTGCATTCAGGCGTTAATGGGTTAAGGTATTCAAACGCAACCACACCTTTGAGCGTAAAGCATAATTAAGGGGTTTAAAATTAATCAGACAATTAAAATTCCCTATTTTTGAATAAATATTTGTAAAAAGCAATCTTCAAAATCTTGAAAGACAAATTATAATCCAGTTTAGTATATTAATAGAAAACCCATGAATCAGTACTCAGCAACATATAAAAACCCTAAAAGTAAATTTTTGAACAAATTTGATAAATTTTAATTAAATCAACAGCCATACAGGATCCGCCATTTTGAATTTTCAAAAACTAAGGTCATATTTGTAATCAGCGACTTAAAAAACCCCCATAGGGCAAGTTTTGAAGGAATTAAATGAATTTTCGAAAAATTGACTGCCATATTGGATCCGCCATTTTTAATTTTTAAAAACTTAGGTCATATTAGTAGTCAGCGACCTTGAAAACCCCCGAGTAACCATTTTTGAGCGATTTTAAAGAGTTTTAAAATTTGTCCACCATTTTGCTTCCGCCATTTTAAATTTTTTAACTCTAATCAAAATCTGACTTCGGGTTTGTATTAAGCGACCCCTGAAACGTTTAAAAAAGTTTCATTTAATTTTTTTCCATGGATTTTGTAATTTTTATTAACGATACTATTTGTCGATTTGTGATTTTAATGTATATTGCCTTCTTTGTTCTTATTTGGTGGATAACACGCGCAAATAATAATTAAAGAGGTTTAATATACATTATATTCAATGTATAATTACATTAATTCCTCTTTTAATTATCCTAGTGGACATTTTATATCTAATCATTGTGTATCTCAAAATAAAAGGTTTCTCATTGATCCTACTATATCTATTAACTTAATAAAACATTCCGAATTACAACCTTTTGTTAATATTGATAAAAGTAAAATACATTCACTTTTTAACAGAGAAATTCAAACTATTGGCGAAGTAATTTTACCAGTTTACACAACGGACGAATATTACACAAAAGGAGAATTAAGTGAAAAAGTTTCGTTAAAATTTGGTGTGGTTAATTATCAAACCAATTCTAATATAATTGCAATTTTAGAAGCCGCTACGCTCGATCAATTTTGTCAATTTAATTATTTTCAAATCAAAATAGTTGGTCAAGACGGAAATTGGAATAAGGATATAATAATACATAGATTTAAAGGTGGTCTTGAAGCAATAACTCAAAATCCAACAACATTAAGTATATTTAATAGAAAAAATAAATTCAGGCAATCACATGCATAAATACACTGAAACACCTTGTATCTACCAAACTGGTGAAATTAAGGTAATTATCCAGATAAGCGGCTTTTCCCAATTTTTACTTAATAATTAATAATTAAAAATAATACTTAATAATTAAAAATCTCCTTTTAATATAAATTTTGGTAATTATCCAGATAAGCGGCTTTTCCCAATTTCGCTTATTTTTGGATAATTCTTTTTGGAAAAGCTTTCATTTAGCTAGAATATGAAAAATTCGTTGGGGGAAGACGAAAAAGTGCATAACCGGAAGTCAGGGATGGGAAACAAAATTAAAATTTTCGTTTTTGTGATTTTTCTTGGTAAATATTAAAAATTTCAAAAAATGTTCTACATAAAAGTTGTAGATCTTGATAAAATACTACTTTTATGTTCTATACATTTTGTTCGTAAATTGAATATATTTCGAGAAAAACGCAAAAAACTGAAAATAACCATAAAAATGTAGTATGTAGAAGGGCTTTTCTTAAATTTGAAAACTTTCAGTTATTATCAAAAAAATCAAAAATTTCCTTCCGCAGGGTTGAGCAGTTGACGATTTTTGAATTTTTTGGTAGCTGCCCAACTTTGCTCGATAAAATTTTCAGAAATTTCAATAAGCAAGGTTGGGAAGTTAACAAAAAAATGTCGCATTTGTCAACTTATCTTCATCGCGAATTTAAAACCTTAAGGTGCATTCACATTTTTGTTTGTGGAAAAGTGAGTATAAGAGAAATATCCCGTCGATAAAAATGACCAAAAAGTTCTGTAAAGGTGTATCTACAATAGCTAACAAAACACAATTTTTAAACCTTAAGGTGCTTTCACACTTCGATACTAAAAGGTAATTTAAACACAATACTACTTTCATGTTCTATACATTTTGGCCGTAAAGTAAATTGAGTATTTGGTAATTCAAGAAAAATGCAAAAAACTGAAAATAACCATAAAAACGCATAATACAGAAAATACACATACATCTGGTAGGGTCCATTTACTAACAGTCATAGAAAGAGAGTCAAGTTGACTTTCTAGTTGGTACTAGAAGGTACCGAACCCAGACCGCCCCCCTCCAACATGTCTATAAAGAAAATGCCTTTTTAAGGTGCCTAGAGAAGATGTCACTCGGAGGCGGGCGAAGCCCGCCGCATCTTTTTCTTTTACCATTTTTAATGTAGAATGGAGTCAAGTTGATTTTCTAGTTGGTACTAGAAGGTACCGAACCCAGACCAACCCCCCTCCAACGTGTCTTTAAAAAAATGCCTTTTTAAGGTGCTTAGAGAAGATGCCACTCGGAGGCGGGCAAAGCCCGCCGCATCTTTTTCTTTTCCCATTTTTAATGTAAAATGGAGTCAAATAAACATTCTGGTTGATACTAGAAGGTAGAATATCAGGTCTGGGTTTGGTACCTTCTAGTATCAACCAGAATGTTAATTTGACTCCATTCTACATAGAAAAGCAAGAGGACTTCTCTCTAAACGTGAAGCGGAACTAGGTGCGGCGGGTTTCGCCCGCCTCTGAGTGGTCTCTTCAAGGGACACCTGTCAAAATTTTTTTTTTTGTTGTAAGGGGGATTGGTTCTGGGTTCTAAGTACCTTCTAGTACCAACTAGAAAGTCAATTTGACTCCCTTTCTACATAGAAAAGCAAGAGGACTTCTCTCTAAACGTGAAGCGGAACTAGGTGCGGCGGGCTTCGCCCGCCTCTGAGTGGTCTCTTCAAGGGACACCTGTCAAAATTTTTTTTGTTGTTGTAAGGGGGATTGGTTCTGGGTTCTAAGTACCTTCTAGTACCAACTAGAAAACCAACTTGTCTCCCTTTCTATGACTGTTAGGGTGAAATCCCATGACAGCGTTTTGCGTTGCGTTTTGTAACTAGGCCATGAGTGCAAATAGAGCGAACATATATCTGCGTCTCTCTCACATTCGTGACCTAGTTACAAAATGCAACGTAAAACGCTGTCACATTTGAGATGTTCGATACTCAAGGATTTAGTTTCACATTTTGGAATTGTCACATTTGAGAAGTTCGACACTCAAGGAACAATCTTGTCTTATCGTGCTGAAGGAAGCTGCAATTTTCACTTATATTCGTTTCAACCATGGACTGTCAAGGCTGTGAATTTTCGTGCTTTCAATTTTTAAAACTTCTAGAAGACGACAAATCGTTAATAGAATTTTTGAAAGAACACAACGTGATTAAAAAAAATGTGATTTGCCCGCATTGTCAAAATCCTGCAATCTTCAATGATCGAGATTTTTTTTGGAGGTGTCAAAAAACATCTAAAATAAAAAGCGGGAAAAAGACAATTGAGAAGAAATGCAAATTTAAATTGTCTATAAAAACTGGCACGTGGTTCCAAAGATCTGCTCTTTCTTTGGAAACTGCATGCAAGTTTATTGCTTGGTATGTATTCTTGTCACCTCCTAGGCAAGACATTATAGTAAATGAGCTGCAAATTTCCCAAACTACTTATGTAGATTGGGCAAATTTTATTAGGGAAGCCATTTTCTTATGGTGTATAAATCATTCAGAAGGAAAATTGGGTGGCCCTAATAAAATAGTCGAAATCGACGAAGCGAAATTTGGTAAAAGAAAGTACCACCGTGGTCGAGTAATTGACGGTGTTTGGCTTTTCGGCGGTTTTTGTCGAGAAACAAGGGACATTTTTATTGTTCCTGTACCTGACAGAACTGGTAAAACTCTTCTGTCAGTGATTAATGAAAAAATTGTTAAAGGGACAACAATAATTTCCGACTGCTGGAAAGGTTACAACTCTGTGGACCAACATGAGTTTGAGCACCTTACGGTCAACCACTCCTGCAATTTTGTGGACCCTGACACTGGTGCTCATACTCAACACATTGAGCGAACCTGGCGCGATACACGAGCGGCAATTCCGACTTATGGTCGACGGGAAGAACACATGGACGGGTATATTGCAGAGTACCTGTTCAAAAGAAAGTTCAAGGATTTTAGAACTCGCTTCCATAAAATCTTTGAAATTATTCAATATGCCCAAGATCCAAACGAAGTCGCAGAAGTGGAATAAATTTAGCACAAAAACCAGCATTTTATGCTTGCTAAATTGCAATCAGCCCTTTTCAGGGCTCCGACAGAAATCTATTCTCTGAAACAAATAGTTTTTTAGAATTTGCAATCAGCCCTTTTCAGGGCTCTGAAAGGGCTCATGTCAGGGTTCGGTAACTTCTAGTACCAACTAGAATGTCAATTTGACTCTCTTTTTGCATTAAAATAGAGAAGGAATCAAGTAGCGGCCCGCCTTTGTTGTGGTCTCTCCTTAAGGCACCTTAAAGACGACTTTTTTTGCGGCGACACGTTGGAAGGGGCTCGGGTCAGGGTTCGGTACCTAGTAGTACCAACTAAAATGTCAATTTGACTCTCTTTTTGCATTAAAATAGAGAAGGAATTAAGTTGCGGCGAGTTTCGCTAGCCTCCGTTGTGAACTCTTCAGGCACCTTATTCTTCCCTACATCATTATTAAGGTTTTTTTTATTTTTTGAAATTTCTCAAAAAATACTCAATTTAGGAAAAATATGTATAGAATAAAAAAGATGTATTTTGACATGATCTACAACTTTTATGAAGGAAATTTTTTGATATTATTAGTTTTGACCGAGTTATGTGCAAAAAACGAAAATTTTAATTTTGTTTCCCATCCCTGACTTCCGGTTATGCACTTTTTCGTCTTCCCCCAACGAATTTTTCATATTCTAGCTAAATGAAAGCTTTTCCAAAAAGAATTATCCAAAAATAAGCGAAATTGGGAAAAGCCGCTTATCTGGATAATTACCGAAATTAATTCTAGATATATTTTTTTCAAGATAAATATTACGCTCTTGATCCTACAATATCTAAAAATTTAATAAAAAGTTCAGAGTTAGACATTTCTGTTAGTATTAATAAAGAATTAACTTATTCACTTCATAACAACGAAATTCAAACTATTGGTGAAGTAAATTTACCTATAAATATAATAAACTCATTTACTAGTGAAAAAGAAATAATTGGCGAAATTTTAACTAAATTCGAAGTTGTAAATTACCAAAGCGATTCTAACATTATTGCAGTTTTAGGAGCTGCTAGTCTTGACCAAGTTTGCCATTTTAATTATTTTCAAAACGAAATAAATTTTCAAGGCGAAAATTAGACTCAAGACACAAAGAGAAAATTAATCTTAAAAAGTATTGAAGCAATAGCTAAAAGTCCAACAGCATTGAGTATAATTAATGATAAATCGAAGTAATTCATATTAAACGAGCATTTCATAAAAATAATAATAAATTTAAATTCAAATATAGCGCGACAATCATACGATTGACTATAACTACTCACTGACTTCGCGCGCGGTTCATTCACAGTAGTTCAAATTGAGTCAAGTCGGACGCCCATACCGCGAAAACAACTACACTTAATAGGCTTAAGCTTTTAAGCAGAATTCACAAGCGAACCCCTTATGAGTTCTTATTTTTATTTTATAGAAAGATATAAGAGTTTATACCCACTTATCTCATTAAAATCAACATTCTTTAAGGATTTTGAAGCAAAATTTATTATCGATCATTCATTACCTATAAATTTAATAAAAAGCAAGGAATTAAATTCTTTCTTTGGAATTGATTATACTAAAACTCTCTCTCTCTCTCTCTCTCTAAGAGATGGTACAATAGAAACTTTAGGACAAACCCAAGTTTGTGTTAATCATACGGTATTGGAGTTTCACTCTATTAATTATATAGGTTTTACCGATATAACCGGTGTTCTAGGGTTACCCTTCAATTTTGACATTACTAACGAAATTTAAATAATTAATTTAGTTAAATTCATGTGAAAATAGGCAATAAAGTCAACAAAATGCCTGACGATAACGAATCTATTACTAACGACCCTATGATTACTACCATGGCAGAATGATTTGCACTGCAACAAAGAAGTATGCATTTTCCTTTTATGATGGTAAAAACATGCCTTTAAGAGAATTTCTTGAAGATGTAACTAACGGGGAATCTTCTATTCCCATTAATTGTGAAAGACAATATATTAAACTTGTTTTGTTGAAATTAAAAGGTGTTGCACGCGACAGCACATATGGTAAAACCTTTGACACTCTTGACGATCTTATACAACATTTAAAACAAAGATATGCTCCGAAAAAGTCTTATGTATGGTATCTTCATGAGATATCCACGATTCGTATGACCCGAGGTGAAAGTGTAAGCGAATTTTATGACAGATTAACTCTTTTAGTAGCCGGATCTACGTCTGCACTTGTGAATTCATATGGCGCAGATAAAATGAAAAACATGCTAGAGCCCTTGAACGATTGTGCTTTAGAAGCATTCATTAACGGTCTACCGGATTCTATTGCAAGTTTAATAGAAGCACGCAATATAAGAAACATGAAAGATGCTGTAGAAGCTGCACTACAATTTGAAATAAGACATCAACATCAAGCAGAGAAAACTAATTATACTTATCATCTATCGAGATATCAGCAGCCGAGCGAAAATGAATAAAATAAAGTCCCCAGATTTCTTGAAATCGAAGGCATCATTACTAGTAGATACTGGAGCAGACGTAAATTTAATAATATTAGACGTCTTACAACCCGAATTAAACGTAACCATAAACGAAGCTATACAACTTAAAGGAATCGCCCCTATAAAAATACCTACACTATGAACAGTAGAGATTAATGTAAATAAAAAATCAGGCAGAGAAGCAGGCGCAACGTGCCTACATCATAGGGTTTCGTGGCCTAAAATGACAAAAATGATTATAATGATAATGAATGAATAAAAAAAAATAAATAATAATTTTAGAAATTTGTTTTTGAATTAATTGTTTAAAAATTTTAATGAAGTAATTGGTTCTTTTAGTACTTTCGAGTATTTTCATGTCGCATATGTTTTCAATGAAAATATGGAATAGGAGTGATTTAAAATATATTATCAAAAAGTATAACCTTAACAAATTAAGAATTTAATAATTTATTTTTAGCAATATACAAAAATTGTAGAACTATGTAAATTACCCATTACCATTACCCTAACAACAGTTGTTATGACAACCATTACCATAGTAACGGTTGACATGGCAACGGTTGATATGTCAAACATTAACATAGCAACGATATAGGACATAAGAACTTAAGAAAAACTTAAGACTTAAGACTGAATACTTAAGACTTAAGACGTAAAAACTACGGACGCACACCGAAGTCTCGCTATAAGGGTTTTGGCCCTTGGCCACGAAACCCTAAAAACCCATAAAATTTCAAGTGGTTTCTTCTGATTTTCCGTTACATTCTGATGGAATATTAGGTCGAGAATATCTTAGACAAGAAAAAGCCAAAATTTCATTTTGGCATAATAGCCTTCTAATACATACAAATCCAGTAAGCCCCATATTCTTTTAAGACATAGAATCAATTAAATTTAGGGAAAATTTAGTGAAAAACAAAGAAAATAAAAGACGAGGATTAACAATCAAAGCCAGAGGTAGACAGGTGATACCAATCGAAGTATCAAATAGTGAAGTAAAAGAAGGTTATTTACCACTAATTAAAACAGAAGAAGGATTAATAATAGGAGAAGGCATCGTGTCCAAGAATAATGAATTATGTCACATTTTTGCAATAAACACCACAGTAAATGATGTGGAAATAGAAGTTCCACCCCAGGAACTCATTCCTTTTGAATATTATCCATTACCAGGCGAAGAAATGGACGAAGACTCTACGGATGAAGAGTAAATTAAGACTAGATCATTTAAATAAGGAAGAACAAGAACATGTCAAGGACATAGTAAGAGAATTTCCGGAAAGTTTTCACTTAACAGGAGAACCTTTAAACCCAACCAATAAGGTACAGCACAAAATTATAACTGTAGATAAAGTTCCAATTCATACTAGACCTTACAGATTCTCTCCTGACCAAAAAGAAGAAATAGACAAGGTCATCGATCGAATGAAATCAGAAGGAGCAATAAAACCATCTGCTTCACCTTACAATTCACCATTACTTATCATGCCCAAGAAAATTGACGCTACGGGGAAAAAAATGTAGAATAGTGATAGATTTCAGAGCCCTTAATGACAAAACAGTAGGTGACTTTTACCCCCTGCCTCATATTACTAGCGTAATTGATTCCCTGGGCCAAGCACAATATTTCTCAGTTTTCGATTTAGCAAGTGGATTTCATCAAATAGAACTAGATCCCGAAGATTGACAGAAAACAGCAATTTCGACAATACATGGACATTACGAATACGTACGAATGCCGATGGGATTAAAAAATTCACCAACAACATTTCAAAGATTAATGGACCAAGTTTTACTCGGACTGCAAGGTGTAAAACTATTTGTTTACTTAGATGACATAGTGATTTACGCTGAAATCTTAGAAGAACATGGCACAAAAGTAGAACGATTATTAAAAAGATTAAAAGGCGCTAATTTAACATTGCAACCCTGAAAATGCTAATTCCTGTGCAGAGAAGAAGCATATTTAGGACACATAATTAATGGCGATGGAGTTAAACCCAATTCTAAAAAGATAGAAGCAGTAGAGCAATTTCCAACACTAAAGACACCCAGAAATGTAAAACAATTTCTAGGCCTTGCAGGTTATTATCGAAGATTCATAAAAGACTTCTCCGCAAAAGCAAAACCACTTTCAAACTTATTGAAAAAGAATGTCAAATTCGAGTGGGGACCAGAAGAAAATAAAAGTTTTAAGGAGCTTCGATCGATGTTACGCAATAGCCCTATATTACAATATCCAGATTATTCTAAAATGTTCACAATAACAACAGACACATCAGATTTTGCAATAGGCGCCGTTCTCAGTCAAGACAAGGATGGAAGAGACCTACCTATAGCATACTTATCAAGAGTATTAAATGCACCTAAACAAAATTACTCTACAACTGAAAAAGAATGTCTGGCTGTTCTTTACGCGGTTAGTAATTTTAGACCATATATTTACGGTAAAAAGTTTAGATTAGCTAGTGACCACGAACCACTAAAATGGATTGACTCAATTAAAGACCCCGGACAAAGACTAGTTCGTTGGAGATTAAAACTAAGAGATTATGAATACGAATTTAAATACAAACCAGGAAAATTGAATCATAATGCGGATGCCCTATCAAGAAATCCCATAGAAACAGTAATAGAAGAACCGAATATGAAAAAACTAGCAAGAATTCTTATACAGACCAGACAATCTAAAAATCCTAAACCTACAGCTCCATCCACAAGTTCAGAAATTGCTAGCATGTCAACGTAAGTTGCTAAAGAAGCAAAAGTCAGAAAAGTTATACGAAGGAAAAAATGTAACTTTTGCAAACCAAACAAGAAGATCAGTAACACCTTTAAGCTTTAATCAACCTCTTGCAATATCAACACCATTTAAACATCCCGTAATAAGAGAAGAAACATCTGAATCTGAAGAAGAAGAAGATGGAGAAAAACAATCATCAAACAACGAACTATTAAGGAGCAAAACAGTTAGGCCAACATTAGAAATATTTATTGCTAGTATTCCCCCAGAAATTCCAACATTAAAAAACGATGTAAAAGAATTCTCAACGAAAAACGTAAGAAGTTGTAGGGAAAATTTAACCTATTATCGAAATAATTATGCCCACTTCCTGTCGATTGACTGCGAATTCATAACTCCCGTAGGAAAATTACTCATTGACATCGGAGCGATTGATCCTCAAGAAATAAAATTAAAAGATCCTAAAAAGGGACAAATACTGATTACCCCTCGAGGACAATATAATATTTATACCTTAATAATTAAAAACAATCATTATGACCCAATAATAAAGGAAGATGTCCTAGATGTAATACAAAAACTAAAATTCATTTTTCAAAACGAAAAATTAAAGGAAATTAGAATTTCCAGAAAGAATGACCTAACTGACGAATTAATGAAAGGAGAATTTTTACACATGATAGAAACAATTGTCCAAAATAGCGACATAAAAGTCACTATATGTTATGGTCAAGTTACAATTCCAAAAGAAGAAATTCGAGAGGATATAATCAAGAAATACCATAACAGTAAAATTGGAGGACATAAAGGAGTCAAAAAACTTATCGAAGAATACGTGAGAATTTCTTTTGGACTGGTCTCAAAGACCAAGTAACTGAATTCATAAGAAAATGTCCAACTTGTCAAGAACAAAAACTTGTTCGAGTAAAAACAAGAGAACCAATGTTAATTACTGACACTCCGTTAGATGCTTTTGATAAAGTATCCCTGGACACAGTAGGAAAACTTCCTACGACTCCTGATGGTAATTGTCACATACTTACCATGCAAGACCATTTATCAAAATATTGTATTGCAGTAGCGATTCCGGATATCTCAACTACAACAATAGCTCATGCAGTAGCTGCGGAATTATATTCCAAATATGGAGATCCTAAGTCAATTTTAACTGATAGAGGAGGATGCTTCATAAGTAAACTCATGAGAAAATTGTCAAAAATCTTTGGAGTTTAACAAGTTACAACTTCAGGATACAGACCTCAAACAAATTGCAGTTTAGAAAGAAGCCATATAGTTCTCGTAGATTTTCTAGAACAATATTCTAAAAATTACGACAATTGGGACAAATTACTACCATTTTGTATGTTTGCTTATAACACATTAGTTCATGAAGCAACAAATTTAACTCCTTTCGAATTAGTATTCGGAAAAATAGCCAGAACTCCTACTTACTTTCCTTCAGAAGAAAAACTCGAAACTTACGGTTTCTATTTAGTTGAATTAATATCGAGGCTAACAGAGATAAGAAACATGGCCGCAAAAAATCTTATATAGTCCAAGCTTAAATAAAAAAAACGACGACAAAAAGACAAAACCCTTTTTAGAAAAAATAGGAGATAAAGCATACGTCCTAAGAGAAGTTAAAAAGAGCAAATTCGATGCATATTATCACGAGCCGTACGAAATTGTGGATCTCTTAGACAAGCATACAGCAATTTTAATCACAAAAGAGGGTCAAAGGTTTCAAAAACATGTTGATAAGCTAAAACTTGCTTACGAATAAAATAATAACACAATTTTATGTTTATAGATGGCAGAAATGGTCCTCAAAACACCTCCCCTACAAGGAGAGCTCATCGCCATAACCATATTTCCTAAAGGAAATATTGATCAGTTAGAATTCCCAAAAGTTAAATGTATTGTAAAAGATTTAATTCATGACAATATTTTTGTCACAAGATCCCGTAATGAAAGAAAAATTAAAAATGGCGAACATGATACCGCTAGACAAATTCTAAAACTATTAAGCAAAACATACTATTTCAGCGAACAAGAAAGAGAGTTAAACGAAAAAGGATTAACCTATGTCATGTCTAAGGAAGAACCAACAATATTAAAAATAAAATTGTTTAAATGGACGAATTGTTTGCGAATTTTGCTTCCTAAGGGGTCACACAAAACTTCATTGCAACGGGCCTATTAGAAATAAAAAATTAATACCAATGTCACAACAAACAACCAATGACGACATCGATGGTTGACAAAGAATGGCAAATAATCCTAACATTATATAACAAATAATCTATAATATATACACATATACATATATAAATAAATAAAACTAAATAAATAATAATATGAAAAATAAATAATAGTTAAGCTAATATACAAATTAAATAATAATACAATATTCATATTATTATAAACAAATAAGAACTATAACTATAATACCTAATAAAAATATATTATTCATATTATATATGTATATGGGCAATTCTCTGGAACCCTTAACCTTTCAATGTCTCATATTTATTATGTAATTACTCAATATACATAAAATATTTTTTAAAAATAATTATTGTTCCATGTAAAGAATGTTTTATAATAATATAATATGTTCGTTTCAAAATTAATAAATTTTATTTAGTAATTTTTATATATTTTTTAATGTTAGTAAGCAAATCAGAGAGTCCCTTAAGGCACTTTCAGAAACATAGATAAATTTTATAAGTTGTCACAATAAAATAGAATTAAAAGACAAATACATAAAAGTAAATGAATATCTAAGGATTATTTTAAGAGAAATTTGAAAATAATAAGCATTTGGAAAACAAATTTTTTGAATTTCAAAAGCTTTCTCTTAGTTTCGTGTCAGAACCGTAAATACAAACGTACTTGCAAATATTACAAGAGTGCCTTCCTAAAATTAATTCATCAACATATAGAATGAAAGCTTAAAACTTACTGAAACTGTGACCAGTTGAAATTTTTTTGTGCAATAATTTATATTGAAATTATTCAATATTATTGTTCTTAAATTCGGAAGAGAATACGATTATGTCAGGACCGTAAATGACTTGGCACATTTAAAGGAAGCTATAAAATGTTATCAAATTTGTATGCACATTTGCACAATTATTTTTTTTTAACTATATGTAAAAGTACGCCTTAAAATTTTTAGATATTATTGAAATATAAGGAAGTACTCGTGAAACTGTCAGGACCGAAATAGTCAGGACCGTAAATGTGACGCAATGAATGAGGATTTCAAGGTTGTCAGTCTGGAAAATTGACAACTTCACTTTTAACTTTGAAAGTTGTTGAATGTTTTGTTCAGAAATTTTTAATTTCTTTTACTTACTTTTTTATTCAAAGTTAATCATTTTTCTGCTCCTTTATTTCGAAAATGTAAAATCTGAGGAATAATAAAAAAAAGAATATTAAAAAATAATTAATATTATTCATTTTAAATGCAAAAAAATAAATGCAACCTAAATATTCAAATCCAAAACAATCGACAATAAAGGAAATAATTCATCTTAACCATAAAAAAATCGTCTAATTAGAAATGAATAAAAATATATGAGACCTTCAAAATATTACATTTTTAACTACAAAATTAAATTCTACATACTAATCTTAATTTATATACAAATTTTTATTAATGTGCTAGTAATTTTTTTTCTTTCACTCAAAAGTTAAAGATTGCAGAGAATTGCCCATATATTAAATAAGCCTAAACGTGTAATCACAAAACAAAAGCATAGAAACAAATAAAATTCATTAAAGGGAAGACGATAGAAAATGAAGGAAGAGGATTTGGAGGTTGCCTTCTTCTTTCCTCTTCATTTTAAAAACTTTTCCTCTAAAATAAAGTTAACAAATATTAATAAACAACAAATTAATAATATTAAAGTAAATAATATGGTTAATGAAAACACAGAAACTTGTACATGACACTAAGAAGAACATCGATCGAAACAACGTTCGAAATCCCTGACCAATATCATAGATACACGTAATATAAAATAGTAAAATTAAATATTTTAAACAATTAAAATAATAACAATTAATTACACTGGCACACAAAAAAAAATTGATGCTTTGAGCTTTTGATCAGACTATGACTACTTTATGTTTTTGGGGTCGCTGAAACCGAATCCGAAGTTCATTTAACCCCATCACGTCAGGGTTTTGAGATAACCTCAAAAATAACTCAAAATTTGACCCCAAAATTTGTTAATCAACAAACATTTTTATTTTCAAGTCTTACTACCACTACTTTATGTTTTTGGGGTCGCTGAAACCGAAACTGAAGTTCATTTAACCCCATCACGTCAGGGTTTTGAGATACACTCAAAAAATAACTCAAAATTTGACCCCAAAATTTTTCAATCAACAAAAATTGTCAAATATAAAAATAATTTTGTTTTGTTCCCTGTAGAAATAAAATATATAATGATGATTTTTATTTCAGGTTCTAAAAACGATATAAAAATTAAAGTCATTCTTGTTTACATTAAGAGTCAAGAGTTCTAAAAATACATTTTGTTCCAAAAAAATGTTCTCGTTCAAAAATTGGCAACTGCTAGCACTAGTTACGAAATTTTCGCTTCGCCTACAGTTTGTTCCAAAAAAAGTGCTCGTTCAAAAATTTGCAACTGTTCGCACTCGTTACGAAATATACTATTCTGTTGGTTAGTACATTGCACTATAGTTGATACTGAACTAAGTGCCTTACTTACCGTCATGATGAGTCTTAAAAATTTTCCATGATTTTAAAATTTTTGGGTTTTCGGGGGTTCTGACAACAACTGGAACTGATGGGATTAAACAGACTTCAGATTCAGCTTCAGCTACCCCAAAAACATAAAGTAGTGGTAGTAAGACTTGAAAATAAAAATTTTTGTTGATTAAAAAATTTTGGGGTCAAATTTTGAGTTATTTTTTGAGGTTATCTCAAAACCCTGACGTGATGGGGTTAAATAAACTTCAGTTTCGGTTTCAGCGACCCCAAAAACATAAAGTAGTGGTAGTAAGACTTGAAAATAAAAATGTTTGTTGATTAAAAAATTTTGGGGTCAAATTTTGAGTTATTTTTTGAGGTTATCTCAAAACCCTGACGTGATGGGGTTAAATGAACTTCGGATTCGGTTTCAGCGACCCCAAAAACATAAAGTAGTGGTAGTAAGACTTGAAAAAAAATGTTTGTTGATTAAAAAATTTTGGGGTCAAATTTTGAGTTATTTTTGAGGTTATCTCAAAACCCTGACGTGATGGGGTTAAATGAACTTCGGATTCGGTTTCAGCGACCCCAAAAACATAAAGTAGTCATAGTCTGATCAAAAGCTCAGAGCATCAATTTTTTTTTGTGTGCCAGTGTTATTATAATGTAAAAATTATTTTAAATGATAAAATATCCAAATAAAACACTACTTTATACACTATCGAACAACCATATATCGATCGATATTTATTTCGATATACTCAATATAAAAATGAACAAAAACATCAATCAATACAATTATAGAAAAAGATAATTGACATGTTATGTTAAGACTATAATCATAATTAATTAATCAAAATATAGAAATTTTACAATTAACATTTCAATAAATCGATCGATATATCGTTCGAGAATATCGATTGAAAATACATACAATTGACAAATTTCCTACTTTTGACACTAAATACATAAATATAATTAATCAAAATGGTTAAATAAATAAGAAAAAGTATCTAACACATACAAAAATTCAAAAAACCCTAGATAAGCGAATTCAAAAATCCCTATATATAATAAAACTCAAAAATACAAAATATTAATTATAAATTCATTCCACAGATGAACATTCCAATCTTGGGAACAATTTCCGAAGCACTTGACTATGCTTCTGTTGCCTTCAAACTACTTTTACTATTACTAGCAATAATAGTAATTAAAAACCTATACGTATGTTAAGACCAACGCAGAATAAAATCTTTAACCGGAACCGCAATCGTAACCGTAACTGTAAGAATGAGTTAAAGAAGGATAAACAATATACCTATCCTTCTTTAACTCATTCTTACGGTTACGCTTACGATTGCGGTTCCGGTTAAAGATTCTATTCTGCGTTGGCCTTTATAAAGTAATCTCCTCAAGAAGACGACGATCAATCCAATTAATAAGTCTTTAAATGACCATTGGGGACAATGGAAGTTCTAAGGAGGGAGGACTAGCCAAAAAAAATTTCCAAAAAACATACGAATCCCATGTAAAATAACAAACATCACAGCATATATCTTATGTGAAGAGAGACACGACGCAATGACTATGCTCTGTCTCTCTCTCCCCTCCCGCATAACAACGAGACGCCCTACTATGTACGCGCCGTCTGTGACGTCACGCGTACATCGACCGTAGCATCGATCCTGTAGCGCGAAACACGATGCGACGCGCATACTCTCTCTATCTCTCTCCGCCTTGCGTAGTAACGACTCGCACCACTGCATTGCACCGTCTGTGACGTCATATGTACATCGACTGTAACATCGATCGTGTAGCGCGAGACATAAGTTGACGCGATCGCTTGCACCATAACGACACAAGCGCTGCCTACGCACCGATTTCACACGTCATTCAACTATTACCACATTAGAGAGTTCCGACCATGTATCGATCAAGAAAATAGATAGCAGCGCACAACTGTATATCCAAAAACGTAACTAATATAAATTGTCCAAAATAATCATTATGTCAAAACAATGACCCTTATCTAGCTGACGCAACTAAGGTTGAAATTATCAAATTAATATTAAAAATTTGTTAATATATATATGCATGAATATATATATATATATATATATATATATATATATATATATATATATATATATATATATATATATATGGGACATTCTTTCTGAACGGGAGACCCCTATCTATCCAAAAATAAATTTGACCTAAAGAGTTCTATGTGGTATCAAGGTTTAGCTCTTTGCGTCTACTTTTCAATGAAAAGTGGCAAAACATGAAATTCAAGATGACTGACTTAATATGGCTGAAAATGTAATTAGAATTCATAAAATTTATTCTAAATTCCTATGCCAACAAAATTTATTTCCACGGAAAAAATTGTACGAGGTCTTAAAATTTACCTATGAACATCTACTTCAAAATAAAAAATTTAAATATCCAAGATGGCGGCCACAATATGACGGCTTATTCGTTAAAATTGTTTAAAATCACACAAAACTTATTACCCCGGGGGGTTTTTTTGGTCGCTGATTACGAATCTTGCGTTAGTTTTTAAAAATTATAAATGGCAGATCCAATATGGCTGACGAATTTTTGAAAATACTCACAAATTAGCTTAAAACTCGTCATTCGAGGGATCTTTTGGGTCCCTGATTATGAATCTGCTCTTAGATATCAAACTAGTTATCAGATATCACACTAATTTTGGTCCAACCAGTCAAGGAGAGACAAGATCATTGTCCAGCCAGTTAAGCCAAGACCAGTTTTGGTCCATGCAGCCAAGCTAAGACAAGATCATTGTCCAGGCAGTGAAGCCAAGACTAGTTTTGGACCAACCAGTCAAGGTGAGACAAGATCATTGTCCAGGCAGTGAAGCCAAGACTAGTTTTGGTCCAACCAGTCAAAGTGAGACAATATCATTGTCCAGACAGTGAAGCCAAAACTAGTTTTGGTCCAACCAGTCAAGGTGAGACAAGATCATTGCCCAGGCAGTGAAACCAAGACTAGTTTTGGTCCAAGCAGCAATTAACTAAACCTAATAGATTAGTACAATGCCATCTGAAGCATTTGAGTATCTTTTGATTAACAATTGTTTATTTTCTTGGACCAAGAAACAGTGATTTTGTAATATTTGGGAAATTGATGGAGCTTCGCTAAATCTCCTTTTGAGACATCTGTCTACGCTCTCATGCGTTTTGCGACTGTAATAAAATACTTTAATACTCGTAAAATAGTTCTCACCCCATTTTACAAGTTTTTCATGGGATAAAATAGCTTTGGATGGCTTAGACGAAAGACTGTTTTTCATTTGAAATTTGTTTTTGAAGTGTTGCTTGGCCCCATCGCTGCAATATATTATTTTCTTCACTTTAAAGTTTTCTTTTAAATAAGGAATTAATATTTGTTGCATAGTGTAAACAGCCGCAGTATCATGTCGAGTACTTTCTGATAAAAATACAAGACTCTTATGTTTAATTTGGGTACCTTCTTTGTAATAAATTACGACAGGAAAGTCTGTACATTGCGCGTTGCTGAAATGGAACGCTTGAGATGCATCTTGATTTGTATTTGTAGTTCTCAGAAAAGTCCAAAATAACAAAAATTTCACCGTCATCTAAATTGTCCTTTTTATCCCGAAAAAACTGCGACTGCTGCTTTGCCAAAAATGAGTGAGGTTTGAGAAGTAGAAGCTTATTACATAATTCTTCTATGTATTCTGCTGTGGGAACAATTCGTGCCTGCAGTGTTGCTCTATCTGTACTAGTCCATGCACTAAATTGTACATGTTGAATATTATTTTCGTCTAGTACTTGTTGTAAGGATTGCAAGAAATCTGCAATGCTTGGACATTCATTACATGTACCTAGAAAGCAATTCTCAGTAGGGTTTTCGCAGGTGATTTGCTTCAAACAATCCTTATAATTTTTTATCGGAATTGTAGAATGTTTAGTTAGCTTTTCAATATTAATCGCATCCAACAGTAGCTTACAATTCTGATCAACGACACATACATATACAGAATGGGTTCCACTACCTCCAGGAAGAATGCATTCTGTTGGACGGAGAAGGGCAAATTTGCTGAAACTAACTGGAAAGGCTTGGTTAGACTCTTTGTATGAAGAAAAAAGGCCCTTCAAGTCCGAAAGTAGAAGACGTTTTTGCTTCAAAGATTTCCCGTTTTCATCTTTGACAGAGACTACATCTTTCTGACCGGCCATTACTATACTGTTTTCATCACTTGTGTAAAATTTTAACACATTTACAACAGTTGATGACGGTAATGCTTTTCCAGACTTCGCTGTAGTCTCTGCCAAAATGCCATTACAATTTTTAAGATAAATATCTTAAATTAAATACCCTTATTAGCAAATTGCCAACTACAGGAAAATTCTTCAGAAATTTTGTTAGCACTCCATGTCTTTGGAAGTATCGTTAGAATGCGTAATCTCAATGGGTCATTAATTGGCAAACTTAGAAATTAATTAATGACGGTAATGCTTTTCCAGACTTCGCTGTAGTCTCTGCCAAAATGCCATTACAATTTTTAAGATAAATATCTTAAATTAAATACCCTTATTAGCAAATTGCCAACTACAGGAAAATTCTTCAGAAATTTTGTTAGCACTCCATGTCTTTGGAAGTATCGTTAGAATGCGTAATCTCAATGGGTCATTAATTGGCAAACTTAGAAATTTTTCTTTCAAATCTGAAATCATTTCTTCCAATTCGATTTCTCTTTCGGAACGAACAGTCACGGGATTTACTGCATTATCGGCCACATCAGTGTCGACGACAACTTCATCCAATTGCTGCACTGACGCTTCAGAATATTTTTTGGGAATTTTAGACTCATGTTTGTTTTGTCGGCATTGAGAACAAATGTTAACTCAATCAGGAAGCTCAGGAAACTTCCGTTTCAAACTAGCTGTAATTTTTCGCAAATTTTTACCTTTGTTGTTAGAAACACCAAAAGGGTTGCAACATCGGTCTCCATGAAAGTTTTCCTTACCCGACATTCTGCTTAAGTATTCAAAAAAAGAGATTCGAATAAAAAAGTTGAGAAAGGATAGGAAAAAATTAAAAGCCTGCAAGACTTTGCCTAAAACAAAGCGGATAATTTTACAAAACAGGATTTATAGGATTTTCTTTAATAAAAATCCGAATTCTGGAAATCTCATTCTAAGTAACATGAAGCTTTGTCATTTACTCAAATTGATAATGATCTTAAAATAAGTTGCAACAAATGTGAGTCTAGGTTTTTTCTGTGTGAAGAGAGATTATTACTCTTGAAAATGTGACTATTGCTAATTTTTTAAAACATTTAATAGTCAGCAGCCCCACCTGTCCGTATCAGAAAACCGGAAAATTGAAAAATAGTTTATTAAGCAACAAGGGTGTAAAGGCAGCCTTGTCTGCCTTTATACCCGTGTTACTTACGATATTTTTTATTCCCAATGCACAAAAGTGGCGATTTCAGATAGCAGACGACAGGGAGTAAAAGTCATTCAATTGTTCGACTTGTATAAAAATGGCGACTATTTTCTCCCTTGGGAAAAAATAACACATGGGATCAGTTGTTATTTTTGTCCATGGGAGAAAATGGTCGCCATTTTTATACAGTCGAACAAATGAATGACTTTACGCCCTGTTGTCTGCTATCTAAAAGCGTCATTTTTGTGCATGTGGGATAAAAAGTATTAAACAATGTATAACTCGAACAATTTTTTACCATTTTTTTCTTGGTCAGAAAATTATTATTTTACTTCGGGATTATTACTCTTCGAAATGTGACCATTACTAATTTTTTTATAAACTTTTGATAGTCAGAAATCCCACCTGCCCGCATCAGAAAACTAACACAAGATTCATAATCAGGGACCCAAAAGATCCCTCGAATGACGAGTTTTAAGCGAATTCGTGAGTATTTTCAAAAATTCGTCAGCCATATTGGATCTACCATTTATAATTTTTAAAAACTAACGCAAGATTCGTAATCAGCGACCAAAAAACCCCCGAGTAATAAGTTTTGTGTGATTTTAAACAATTTTAACAAATAAGCCGCCATATTGTGGCCGCCATCTTGGATATTTAAATTTTTTATTTTGAAGTAGATGTTCATAGCTAAATTTTAAGACCTCGTACAACTTTTTCCGTTGAAATAAATTTTGTTGGCATAGGAATTTAGAATAAATTTTATGAATTCTAATTACATTTTCAGCCATATTAAGTCAACCATCTTGAATTTCATGTTTTGCCACTTTTCATTGAAAAGTAGACGCAAAGAGCTAAATTTTGATACCAAATAGAACTCTTTAGGTTAAATTTATTTTTGGATAGATAGGGGTCTCCCGTTCATAAAAAATGCCCCATATATATATATATATATATATATATATATTTAATCTAGAAAACTTTAAATAAATTAATAAATTCAATCTTAATAAAACTACTGTAAGAAAGAAATTATATCAAATGCGCATGCTCAAAAACAAAAATGTTAACGTTTCTAAGAAAATAAAATTTAATGTCATATAAGCCATAGGGATTTTAACAAATTAATTAAATAATAATTATATTAAGTTAAGTAGATAAACCAAGTTTATTTAACCAAAAATTTACAAAATAAACACATCGTTAAAATATGTTAAATTGGCGGACAAAATGTCCACCCTTTTTGAAAAACAAATTACCATCTGATTATCAACTATGATTATAGGAATTTAAAAAAGGAATTATAATAGAAACTTGTAGGTTAATAAGAATTTCAACACACATTAAAATTCATACATAATCCAAATCGCCATTTTCAAAATCATCCTCGATGTCCACATCACTACTGTTGGAATCGATTACAGATTTAAATTTTTCAATATCCTGATGACAGCAACACGGTTCCAACACTTCTACTACCTTTGTAGGAGACTCTCTTCGACAAGAACATCTCTTCGAGTTTCTATATCGACCACAACGACAAAAATCATCATTGCCTATCCTGAAAATAAAGACAAAAATTTTGTTTTAATCTTATGTACATAAAAAGAAAATGAAAATAATCAACATACCCCAAACAAATCGAAGCATTTTTAACTAAGTGATTTCAGGACAAAGGAAGCGGAGAAACATGAAACTCATTCACAAGATCTTGAAGTTCTTGTGCATATTCTTTCAACTGAGTATGAGCCTGTTGCAGTTGCGTTTTGAGCAAATTTTCATAAGAACCCACTGTTGATCCTTTTCGAGGACGACCTCGTTTTCTTTTAAAGGAAACTTTAGGAGATGTTACGAAAAGTCCTAAATTTTCAGCTGTCAGCGAGGTTTGATGCACTTTTTGACTCAAGGACATGATGCGATGTTTAACGTCAACAAGTGAAATTCTTGTCAACCTAGCTTTTACCGCGCTTACATCTATAATGAACAAGTAGAAAGGATAAAATATACAAAAATGAATATATATATATATATATATATATATTAATCGCGTGACACGTGAAGGTCTGCATTTTCAAACAATGCCCTTTTACTAATAATAATTTCTCAACGTTGAAAGGACAAAACTTGCATCAACACATCCCTACGGCGATGATCCAAACCTTGAACCACTTTAAAGTCTGTATTTGAAACTGTAATATTAAGTTTCGAATTACAAAAATAAGTTAAAAACTCTACAGCAGTATCCACTTTCGCCTTCCAAAAAGCCAAATAAAAAATTCCCAATCGTTCTTCAATTCTGGATAATCGAAAAGAAATAGAGCGCCATCGTGGTACAGCAAGGGAAGATACTTCAGGATCAATTAAAGAACTGTTATTTGCCTCAAGAACGGTTAAATCATATTCGTCAATAGAATCATTTACAACTGGGTCTATTAAGATTGATTAGCCATTGTTTTAAGAATAATAAAGACCTTCACGTTAGGCACATATAAACCGAAAGTTAAATTAATACTAACCTCTTGAAACCAATGACACAATGGATAAATCCAATGGAACATCCCCTCTTTCAACACCATCTCACAAAATCGTTGATGCTGTTGAAGAACAAGATTCAGACATGATCCTTAATCATAAGCAGAAACAAGACTAAATACTACACGTCCTGTGACTACGTGACAAGACAAGTGAAAACGGCTCGATCAACAAATTGCAAAAACTTTTCAAAAGGGCAAACAACGTAAAAAACGTGAAAAGGGAATAAGAAGAAGAGAAAATACAATTCCACTTACTTGAAAATGGTATCATGTATTACACCAAAAACATACACAGTATACAATTTCAAAACACTTCTTCACTATCAAAAGATCTGCAAGTTCTTATCTGCATATTTTGTTTCATTCAATAAATTGTTATAATCATGTTGTAATAAAATTGTAAAAAGAGAGCAAATTTTTGAGACGATAATACTTTTAAGGAGGGAGGACTGTTACATCCCCATATATAAATTTTTATTATTATTCATGTAACTATCAAATGAAAATTAAAGCTATCATCAATAATTCAAATCAGAACTGTGTGAGTATGGATGTGTATAATTATGATAAGGAAGGGAATAAGAGTAAGAACGGTTATCCGCACAAAATAATTTAACAACACGAAGCAACAGTCGGTTAATTATCTACTGTTGTAAAATGATAAAATGCTGATTGTTGCTGCATGGTAAGTTATTCTCAGTCGATATTTAACGAAATAGATCATAAGATAAATCAAATCAGTAATTAATATTATAATCAATAAATAGATAAAAATACGTATAAGTTGATGATTAAAATAAACTAGAAATGTTCTTATGTAAAGGTTATATATATATATATATATATATATATATATATATATATATATATATATATATATATATATATATGTGTGTGTGTGTGTGTGTAGGGAAATAAATAAGTATGCCCTTATAGGAATGATAAAGTATGGACTTCAGGCATAACAAATTTTCAAATCGAACGCGTTTATTACAAATGTTCAAACCGAACGTGACTTTTACAAATTTTCAAACCGAACGTGACTTTTACAAATTTTCAAATCAAACGTGCTTAGTACAAATTTCACTGAATTGAAGTTTAATGAATCTCTGATCGTTCCTATAAAAACCCTGTTGCATTACTAAAAGTCGTCAAATACTCCGGTGAGTTTCTGCCCGAACGGTATCGTCGAGTCGATCCTTCGATTGTAATATTGAATTGTAGAATCAGTGTAAAAAACACCTAAAGAATAATTGTTTTCTGTAAGAGAATAATTTGCACTATACTTAATTTATATCATTACTTTCGTCGTATTATAGTTCAATTTTACAATTCTCCTTCTAATTTAATAAAATTAGTGCAAGTTCTTTCAGATTACTAAGAAAACAAGTTTTCTTTAGGTACCAAGGTACAGTGTCAGAAAAAACGTTTAGAGTTTGTAAAAGAACTGTGAAAATAGTATTTTAAGTGCTTTAAAGTGCTAAAATACGAACTAAAAACTTATAACTACATATTACCTGTATTACAGTGACGCAAGCCTGGTTGCCGTCACCTCATTGTAATTTCATTGACAACGAATCCTCAAAAATTGTAAGTAACTGTGATTGTTTAATTCATATAAAATCAATAAATAACTACATAAAAAGGAACATGCTCATGATTATTTAACGGAAACCCGTAGTTTCTTGAAAGTCAAACGAATCCACACTTAAAAATAAATGTCAAGTCTTACCAACTTGACAAATCAGCAACTTTTCTCCACTTTACTAACAATTAAGTAAACTAAACCTTAGCTCGGGTCGTAACGCCTTGAATTTGTTGTGCACATTTATTGTTCTGTATTTTCATTGATTAGAATTTAACGCGTATTAATAAAAATTCAGGGGCTGGATGCTATAAGAGAATACGCGTGGATTCTGACGAATAACTATTGTCCAGTAGGTCGATTTTTAAAAGTTTTTCAAATTGCAATTTTAATCATTGTTTCTTGTAGAGAATAAAATTCTACATCTTTTTTCTTCTATAAACATTTTTCTATCTTTTTTACTTTAAAAGTTAATAAGATTTTTTAAAATCGTAGAATTTTAATGTTTTTTAACTTCAACTCGTGATATTTTGCTTAATTTTTATTATTTTTTGATAAAACAAAACGAAATTAAACCTCAGAATGTTCCGAAACTAAATAAAGCATAGAAAAAACAGTTTTTTAAAACTAAAAATAATAATAATTTTTTTTCAAAACAATGTAAAAAATATAGTTTTACACTTTCCAGCGCTTCATTTATCTGAAAAATTTTAAGACCTGACAAACTTCCAGTGAGAAAGTTGTTCATTAATAAGTAAAGAAGTTTTCTGGAAAATTTTATTAACATTAAATAAAAACTTTAAAAGTTAGAAACATTTAAAGATCCGAGCGCATCCTAACCTTAAAGTTCCCATGTTTTGCACCGCAACTGAGTCATCGTGGTCGTCATCTCTATTTACACATTTTTATAACACAAGGTCTATATATTTATATAAACCATTAAAATAAGTTAAAATAAAATAAAAAATTTATTTATTAACAATTAAAAACACAATTCTTTAATAAATTTATTTTAATATTATTTGTATTATTTGTATTTGTACCAAATATTATTTAACAAATCACAATTCACTTCACTAAATACCAAATATTTCACTTCACTTTTTTTAAAAAAGTATTCTAATAGTAAAATTAGTATTTTTTTAAATAAAATCTTGCTCTCAATTGTTTGAGTCAAAACTTTTAAAAACTGTACATTGACATTTTGTCAAGGACAAACGAAAAAAATGAAAAAAGAAAAAATAGTAAAAACTTTTCTGGTTCAATCTAATAATAATTTAATTGTTAATAAATAAATTTTTTATTTTATTTTAACTTATTTTAATGGTTTATATAAATATATAGACCTTGTGTTATAAAAATGTGTAAATAGAGATGACGACCACGATGACTCAGTTGCGGTGCAAAACATGGGAACTTTAAGGTTAGGATGCGCTCGGATCTTTAAATGTTTCTAACTTTTAAAGTTTTTATCTAATGTTAATAAAATTTTTCAGAAAACTTCTTTACTTATTAATGAACAACTTTCTCACTGGAAGTTTGTCAGGTCTTAAAATTTTTCAGATAAATGAAGCGCTGGAAAGTGTAAAACTATATTTTTTACATTGTTTTGAAAAAATTATTATTATTTTTTGTTTTAAAAAACTGTTTTTTTCTATGCTTTATTTAGTTTCGGAACATTCTGAGGTTTAATTTCGTTTTGTTTTATCAAAAAATAATAAAAATTAACCAAAATATCACGAGTTGAAGTTAAAAAACATTAAAATTCTACTATTTTAAAAAATTCAGTTTTTTCTTATTAACTTTAAAAGTAAAAAAGATAGAAAAATGTTTATAGAAGAAAAAAGATATAGAATTTTATTCTCTACAAGAAACAATGATTAAAATTGCAATTTGAAAAACTTTTAAAAATGGACCTACTGGACAATAGTTATTCGTCAGAATCCACGCGTATCCCTTTATAGCATCCAGCCCCTCAATTTAAAAAATAATTAACAATAATAAATTAACAAGAATAGACTTTAAAGCTTTTTTACAAATTCCCTGAAATTAAAATTCAACAGTCTATTTTTTTCCGTAAAAAAAATTCCGTAAAAAAAATTTCCGTGAATTGACACCTTACGCAACAGAATTGTCACAAATTTTTTCGTTTTTTCGAAAAAAAGCAAAAAATTTTCTTTAATTGTAACAATCACACGCAATACAATTTATGTAGTCATCGTTATGTTAATACATATGATACAAGTGAAAGACGTTGCCAGCGATTAAAGTCAAATTCGACAAAATTCTTTTCAATTTATATAACTAAACTAAAAACATAATAACCTACATAAATATCTTGACGAACGATAGAACGAAAACATTTTAGCTAAAAAAAACACTTCAAACAACGACTCAGACATACTTTATGTGAAATCCTTTTTTAAATGAAAATGTATTTAATTTTATTAGCTTACTTTCTATAAAAGTTTAACTTAATTTTTCACCAAGATGAACTTTTATAAAAAAACAAGGACACGATTTTTGTAAAACTCGAAGAGTAATATCTATTCTATAAACAAAGAGAATCTTCGATAACTCTTTTCCGCAGCTGACAAGGGACTTAAGCCTATTAGAAGGGGGGCATTTGTGACGAACCGACTTCGTCACTAAATATCTCTTCGTGATAACAAAATATAAATATAATGTTTATAAGAAATTATTAAGACAAACACAAATATTCATGTTAAACACAATAATCTTTTCGTTATAATCTTGGTTAAAAAGAGTTTAAATATTTGTTGAATTTTCGAATTAATTTATTTATTTATTAATCATTGATTTGGGTAATAAAGTTAGAAATAAAATAGCGTCAGTTGAATTGACAAAGGAATAATTCATTATTTTATTAATTAAGTCAATTTCGCGGTAAGACCGCTTACACAAGCTATTGTTTACCAATTATTATTGATTTTACAACTTCAGTTTAAGAAAAAAGCACAAACTTCGTGAATTTAATCAAATAAAGTTAAGTCGATTATTATGCGACTATAAGTTCCTCGCACTCTTGCAAAAACTGAAAAATACATCTAAAAATTTCCAAGAACAAACGATCAAATTACAAAAAAAGGCATTCAAATTGATACAAACACCATTGTATAACGTTAAGTCTACACACAGGAGTTAGTCACTCATTCATACCAATATCAAACATACCGCTCGCCTCGCATAATATTGACAATAAACTAAGTTAAGTTAATGTGCTCTTAGCCACCCGCCATGCTAAATACTAACAAAAAAATAGAAAATTATATAAAATTAAAAAAACATAACTACAATCGAAAAAAGATTCATTTTAATTCATTTTCATTCCCTGATCTAATCGGAAGTAAATATAATTTATTCAATGGTCGTTTTAATTCAGATTTAGCTGTTTTTACTCTTACAATACGAATAAGTTCATCAGATCCTTTAATACATTCTATAACTCTACCAAGAAGCCAATGAATTGGGGAAAGATTGTCATCTCGCAACAACACCATATTTCCAACCCTGGTATTTGGTTTAACAACATTCCACTTATAGCGCTTTTGTAAGCATTGTAAATAATCAATACGCCACTTTTTCCAAAAAGTTTGAAAAATACGTTGAATTCATCATCAGCAAGTTAATCGATTCTCAGGAGTAAACTCAAGCGACGGCTTAGGTATGCTAGTGATTGGTGCGCCAATCAAGAAATGACCTGGTGTTAAATAAGCAAAATCCCCAGCATCTTCAGAAAGAGGAGCTATAGGAATCGAATTTAAAGTGTGACGATGTGAATTTTCAATCGATCTATGTTTGTTGAGAATTCTGAATCGTCGCGCCATCCATCGGAAAATCCCCCATTTGACAGGCCCAAATTGTCATGGTAATTGCGGAAAAGCTAGCGCCGCCGGCTGACCCACTAGTAGAGCGAAGTCTGTTGTTGGTTTACCTGTTAAAATCTCCCTCCCGGATTACGACGCTGTTGAGACCTGAGGAACGAGACCAGGAAAACCAACGAACGAAGTTGTAGAACCGATCCGTCGTGGGTAAGTCGTTTTTGACAGTATCAACGGCGTGTCTCGCCGTTGGCTTTTCTGCTGCCAATTTTGTTTGGGCAGAATCTCCTCTGAGCGAGAGAGAAACTCGGAGGTTTGAGAGTGTTGAGTTTGCTGGGTCGAGTAGAGCAAAGTTTATTAATTAATCTTTTAAAAATTAATTGGCGCCTGACTGCGAAGTTTATTAAATTAAATTTTAACTTATTTTCTGTGGTGAATGCGTCAGATTTTGTATTGACGTAAGCAGAAGCCTGATACTAAACTAAAATTAGTTAAAGCCATACGTTACAAAAGTTGCTTCTATTTAAGTCAACAATGTATAAAATTCTTCAAAAATGAATTTTTGAAGACCAATTATTCTACGTAAATGATATTTCACACTTTTTACCCCGGCTTCCCATAATCTCCCGAAATGAGGGGCATTAGGAAGTATAAAATGCCATGAAACTCCATCGGAAGTCAGTTGATCAAACAAATCATTATCAGCTCTCAATTTTACCAAATATTTCTTTAACTCACTATCAGCTCCGACTAAATTCCGTCCATTATCACTATAAATATTTATAGGTTTACCTCCTCTAGAAGCGAAACGCTGAAACGCAGTTAAAAAAGCTACAAGAGAACCATCAAAAACAAGTTCAATATGGATTGCACGAGTATAACAACAAACAAATAATGCTAAGTAGGCTTTTCGAGTTTTACAACCACGACCTGGACTCAATTTTACATCAAAACGACCTGCATAATCAACTCCAGTATGACTGAAAGGTCGACTGGGAGTTACGCGAAAATCAGGCAAATAGCCCAAAAGTTGCTTACTAACAGCTGCTCTTTGCCTAACACAAGTAATACAATTATTAATTATTGATTTTATTATAGAACGCGCTCCAACAATCCAATAATTTTGTCGCAATGTATGTAAACTCAATTGGATTCCTCCATGCATACTTCTTACATGAGCGTTCAATGCTATTTAATCACTAATCTTGTTTTTTGGTAATATAATTGGATGCTTTTTATCATATCGAATAGGAGCATTTGGTAATTGTCCCCTCAAACGAAGAATACCCTCTGGATCTATGAAAGGATTCAAATTTTTAATAGGAGATTTCATTGTTAAAACTTTCTGATTTCCAATATCTCTTAATTCCGAATGAAAACTCTCGTATTGTATCAATTTTATGAAAAACAAACGTGTTTGGTTAATTACTGACGCTGTAAGGGATATGGACTCATAATTAGATTTTAATTTAGAATTTTTAATTTTGTTGATAAAACGAAAGCAATAGGACATCACGCGTAAAAGTTTCGGCCATGATGAAAATCTATGAGTGATTTCAGAACAAACGTTCGGAGAGCTTTGCAAACAATGAGTTATTACCGTTCATTTCTCTAATTCAGTAGATTCATTGATTAATTTATGGCTATTAGATAATTTTTTAGAATCCTGATAAAACCAGTCGTTAGAACATATTTCATGACTCTAGATAACAAAACGGCAGCATGTAACTATAAACGCGGGATGCTAACAGGTGTAATTGGCGCAATTTTAGATTTTGAAATAAAAAGAGTTGTATGAATTTCATTTGAATCATCAATAACACTGAGATAAATACTAGCCACTTAAGCACGATTTGATGCATCTGCAAACCCATGCAGCTCGCTATTTGAGCTAGTCGTAACTGCACCCACCCAACGTGGTATTTTTAAATTGTTTTAAATTTCAAGTTGATCATAATAATCAAACCACTGTTTCAATAAATACGGAGGCAGTGTTTCGTCACGATCTAATTTACGTAACCATAATTCCTGCATGATAAGTTTTGCAGTTACAACAACTGGTGCTATCCATTCAAGGGGGTCATATAGTTTAGCAATGACTGATAAAGCTGATCGATTAGTAGGTACATTAATAGATTCTAAAGGACCCCGCACAAAAAGTATAGAAAATGGGTCCCTGTCGATTTGAACTAAACTTGGGGAAAATACTGTTTATATATGCCTAAGCAAAAACCCTTTTGACGAAATAAAAAATAATGAACCATTTTTGAGGTAACCGGGATAAAATGTCAAATTGAAGAAAAAGTGCATAATCAGGGTTTAAGAACTTGAAATGACTATAAAACCTAAAATAAATTATTATAATTATTTAAGATTACCTAAAATGATGTCACTTAATAATAACAACTATCAATAGTATTCATAACAATTATCATACATTGCTTATACAATTAATGATAACAAGAATTGGTTACAGAACGAGATTACTAACTGATAATGATTTTTAAAGAAAGTCAGTAGTGAAACAGTATTCTGAAAATAATATTGATAATACTTTTATTGACAACATTAAGGATAATAATACTTCCGCTTAAAAAAATGTTTGATGCTTAAGGCTCGCTTAAAACTGAAGGCTCACTTAAAGCCCAAGACTGGTTTAAAACTAAAAATTCGACTGAGACTTAAGACTAAACTAAGGACTAAGAATTAAAAGATCAGGTCTTGATTCAAACTAAAACTCACAAAGAACATCAGATTGGTATAAGACTTTTAAGACTCGCTTAACACATGACTTTTTTTAGAGCTAAAAACTACTTTTAGACATAAGATTGAGTTAAGACTTTTATGACACTTAAAGCTCACTTCAGGCTGAAAGCTTGTTTGAGACTGAAAACTTACTTAAGACTGCACTAAGATATAAGGTTCGCTGAGGCTCAAGAATTGTTTGAAGCTTAAAACTCGACTAAGCCTTAATACCGAATTAAAACATGAGTCTCGCTTAACGCTCAACATTTGTTTGAGGATAAAAAGTCGTCTTAGACTGAACTTAGACTTAGTTGGCTCCAAGATTTATGATTGTTCTAAGATCTATAACTTACTCAAGGCTTGTTTGAAGATAGCATATAAGTTTATATTACTCAAATACATATATTGAGATTCACGTATGCTTCAAGCATTAAAGAGTTTCAAGTTTTAGACGACCTTTTAGATTTAATTATGTTATGAGCCATCGGTTTGCCTTCATCTTTAAGTGAGTTTTAATAGTCTTAGGCCCATCTTATGTCTTAGATCAGTTTTAAGATAATAATCAAACTTATGTATAATTGAGACTTATTAGGGTTTTATGGCCAAGGGCCGAAACCCTTATAGCTAGACTTCGGTGTCCGTTCGTAGTTTTCCCCAGCAACCGTTGCTATGGTAACTATTACCATAGTAACCATAATGCTTTTGTTAATGGTTGTCATGGCAACAGTTGCTGTGGTAATGATTATCACAGAAACGGTTGTTATAATGGTAAAAAACTACTAGATGTTTAGTGATAGTAAAAATTATTAGTTTGTGTGATACTTTCCTATTTATTAATGATTAATAATGTCCATGAGGTTTATGAATAGTTTATTATTATTTATTCTTTTTAATGTTTCAGGCCACGAAACCTTAAAATGCGGGCGCTTTTCGCCTGCTTCTTTAACAGATTTTTTAAAAGTAGACTTTGAGGAAGACTTGAAACTCTTAAAAATTATTGTATTTCAGTGTTACTGATGCTAATTGTGATAGTTACGAAAAAACTTTAACAATGTTGGTTAACTCCATGCATCTCCAAGATTTTCTCGACATTCAAAAAAGTCTCACCTAAAAGTCGCTAAAAGATTCAACACGATTTACATAAAAGTTCAGACATTTTTAAAGCTTGAACATCATCTAAGACACAAGACTAAAAACAGGTTAGCCTGAGGCTTAAGACTAAATCGAAGTTCACTTAAACCTCCAGACTTCTTTAAAGCCATTTCTCTAAGAATTTGTGAAGGCACACCTAAGGTTCAAGAATCCCTTAGTGTTTAAGATTTGTTTGAAACTAGAAACTTGTCTAAGACTTAAGACTGAACTAAGCTTTAAAGCATTCTTAAAAAGATGTGAAAGTAGCTCAATACATGTTTGAAAATAACCCTTGAGCTTCCATTATTTTAAACCATGTGTTGAGATATAGGAATGATTTAAGCTTTCACGAGTTTCAAGTGTTAGATGAGTTGTTCAATTCAATCAAGTTTTGAACCATCAGTGTGCCTTAAGGTTAAGTTGAGTTTTAAAAGTCTTAGGACAATCTTTCGACCCAAACGAAGTCATAAAGCACGCTTATAGGTGAAAGCTTGACCCTTGTGACTCAGTTTAGTCTTAGATTTTAGGCATGATTTTAGCTTCAAACAGGTCTTGAAAGAGAACTTTGAGCCTCAATCAAGTCTGAAGTCTTAAGTCAATCTTAACCCTTAAGGTAGTCTTCAGGCAAGCAATATATTTTAAGCAACATAGCTTCCAATAAATCTGTTTAGTGAGCTTCAGGCCTTAATCGAGTCCTAAAACAAAAGATTTAGACAAGTTTATAAAATCGAGCAAGTCATGAGCCTTTAAATAGTCTCAAAGTATAATTCCATTATGATAATCTTAATTTTTAGACGATGTTCTTAGATTCAAATAAGCCTTGCTTTAAAAGCGTCCGTAGTTAATCTTAAATCTTGGACAAGTTAACTTTCCACGTTTAAGTAAATATTTTCCTTAAGGTAGTACTAAGACAATCTTTAGTTTTATGCGAGTTTTAGCTTCAAACAAGTTTAGACTCTTCAACGAGTTTTAAGTCTTATGTCAATCTTACGTTTTAAAAGAATCTTTATCTTTAACCTTGTCTTGATCATTCAAAGACTATTAAGTTTTAGCTATTAATGTTTGTAGATAAAAATAAGTTTTGGGCCTTATGTAATCCTTGAGTGAATCTTAAGTCTTAGGCTTATCTTAAGTTTTAAACGAGTTTTTAACTTCAAGCATTAGTAAATCTTTAAGTGAGCTTTTAGTCTAAAGCGAGTTTTGATAGAGTCTCTACCACAATTGTTTATATGTCAGGGATTAACATAGTGATAATAGTTTCAATACTGAAACCCAGTATGTGAAAATAATATATTTCGATACAATGGGCAAAACATTTGCACGGCACCGTGTATCGAACAAACGACGCGCAAAATATTTGATTCACTAATACACTGAATGAAAAGTGTTTTGCGCATTGGTCGGTGCGCATCGGTTGGTCGGGCTGTAAGGTATCGGCCATTTTGTAGTGCTGTCAGTAATGAGGAACGAGAATTTACATGCACGTATAAAGAAATTGTAGTTTATGCACAGAAGATACCGTAAAAAGCAGTTGATATATTTTGATTGTTAACATTCATAACATTGCGTGCTTTTAATATTTCTTTAAGCCTACTTAAAATAAAGAAATACTTGTTATTGGTGCATTATATTGGTATTTATTGGAATTGTGTGAATTTTTTGCACTGATTTCTAAAGGTAAGTTGACTTTAACCTTGGCGGATCGTAAAAATCCAAATATGACCGAGTCACGACTTGGCTAGAGATGAATATAAAGAAAAACACTAAAATACTTTTAAAAAACTATTGAAATAAATTAATAATCCTTTTTATTTATTCATAATTTGATGTAAATAGTTGTTTATTTATTGCGATATTAATGTTTCATGTGTGCGTGTGTAACATCGATAATGTAATGCAATGTTGACATGCAGCCGCGCATTCTGCGCGATAGATGGCGGAAGCGAGATTTGTCTATACACTTGGTGAATCCATTTTTCATGCTTTTAATAAATTCGAATTTGTGTCTTACTTTTATTAGTTTTTGTTTTGTCTTTAGAGAATGACAGTAAATGTTTAAAAAATTGGAAATGCTCTATATTTATTATAATCTTTAATCGCTCTTTTAAACATTAATATCTCAATAAACAAAAAACAATTAACATCCAATTATGCCTAAATGGAATCTCCGACTATTAATTTTTTCCTTTTCATTGGTTTTTAAAACCGTTTTAGAGTTTTACTTTCTATTTTACACCGCAAACCGAGTCGTAATCAAATCCTGACTAAAGTCTATCACATTTGGGTTTTGTCGAACCTCCATAGAAGTTGTCTTCAATTATATTTTGTTCTCATTTTTTAATTTTTCATTGAAAAATAATTTCTTTATTTCTTTGCTTATGCGTCGATTAGTGTATTTATTTATTTCATTAATATTTTTTTATTTTTTACTACCTTTTTTTATTTATATGATAATATTATAATTATATTAATATGTGATAGTTTGTTTAAATTGAATTGTAATTCTTTTATTTTCTCCTCTTTCTTTATATTTAAAAATATCGTATTTTGTTAAGTTGACATTGAAGATTAGTAGACTACTATTTTTATTTAATGTATTTTATTATTTTTAATTTCTTCTTTATTATTTTATATTGTTATTTATTTCTATTACAGGTATTCAAAACATTATATTTTTATATGTTTTTAATTATTATGTTTTATTTTTGTTAAGTTTATTTTTTCACATTACTATTATAGTTTTCGAATGTGCAATATTAAAGCTACTTGAGATAATTGTTTCTTTTATTGTTTTAAATAGGTGCTCATGATTGTATTTAGAAATAATATACACTGTTACGTTTGCGATGGGCAATTTGCACCTCGTATTATGAGACGAATCAATGGAGATGAGAACGCTGAAAAAAGACAAATCGCTATTTTTAGAAGAGGTGTGCTTGAAAGACCTGCATTAGAAGTTAATGAAGCAACAAAAATATGCAATAATTGCGATCTTTCTATTAGAAATGAAATAAATATTTGGCAGAAAATCCTAATTGCTGTAGACTAAATGTTTTGACTCAGACTAGAAGTAGCACTTGCTTTATGTGCAATGCAGTTAATGATTTATATAGATTATCAGTTCCATGCAAAGCAAAAGTGTTCATTCTCAAAAACATTTACATTCCGGGAGAAGTTAAATCTTGCCGACATCATTTAGATGATCAAGGTTTTATTTTAGAGCCACTTTTGCAAGGTTTAAGTTTTATCAATAGACCGTACATAATTGAAGGAACACATCTGGAAGCTTTTCTACAAGCACTAAGAACTGTAGCCAAGCCTCTAACAAGAATTGAAGATGAAAATAGCTTTACTGATGATGAAATAAAATGTCTTTGTTCTATAGATAAAGCGCAGTTTAATAATTTATTTGCTTATTGTGACAAGGTGCTCTGTCAAGGTGGTCATAGGTATATAAGCAAAAAAAACCTATTAACATTCTTGTGTAAACTGCGGCATGGACTTTCGGATGATTTCCTCAAGGTATCAATCAGAAAATATTTTAAATCTTAATAATAATATCCACACAGCAGTGAAATGTCAAATCTTTCAGCTGTTGGTGCCTATTCAAAAAATAACGATAATACGTCTTAGGAAAATCTTTAATACCTCGATGCTGTTTGGGTATATGGAGATAAAAATAAACCAATCATAACTTGTGCCTCAAGCAGAAACAAAATGATTAGTCGTAGTATTGAAGTAAACTCAACTTTATCATGAAACATATTTAACTGTCGACTCCTCTAACTCCATCTCTAGTCTTCAATGAGGTCTGTTGGAGAATCAGGTTGTGTTGGTTTACGCTAATTGAGCTCTTAAAACTTAGCTTTCTATTTAGGACACAAGTTTAGATTGATTTATTTTGTATCTATATGAAAAAAAAATTCCTCTGAACCTAGCAAATCGCATCTAAAGAGTTGCTGAGTAATAATGTTTATGGGTAAAAGTAATATGCTAAATGCGACTGCTAACTTCAGCTGGCTTAAGAATAATATAATTATTTAAAACTACTAATAATAATGTATTTACCCATGAAGGTCATGTTTCAATATTCGAGTCGACATGCAACTAGTTTAGCTATTACTACTGTACGTCAGTCCTTAATGCAACGTTTTGTGCCAGAAAATATTGAATTTGATGCCATCTCTAGAGAGGATTACATAGCTGCACATGTAACAGACTTTGGTAACCAGCTGTACAATCCAGACCCACAAAATCGAAAAGTAATCTCTTGCATCGATGGCACCTATTTTTACATTCACAAGAGTGGCAATTTTAGAGTATTGCGACAGTCATACTGTCTTCATAAAGGACGCCATTTGATTAAACTTGTTCTCATTGTCGCTCTTGATGGTTATATCCTTGAAATTCAAGGACCTTATTTTTCTGACAGCCGAAATAATGATGCTTCACTATTACAAAATGAATTTTTAAGAGATACAGATAGAATGTTGGCATAGTTTCAAGAAAATGATATTATGATTGTTGACAGGGGATACCGGGATGTAACTCATCTTTTATCACTTTTAGGAATCACATGGAAGATGCCAGCGCTTCTTCCACGAAATCAGCAGCAACTGAATAGTGAAGAGGCAAATGATTCAAGACTAGTGACTAAATCCCGGTGGATCGTTGAATGTAGGAATGGACATCTAAAGTGTTTTAAATTCCTCCAACAAACAATACAAATCCAAAACGTACCAAACCTTGGAGACTTTTGTAAGATTGCTGGTGCTATAATAAACAGATACCATCCTCTTGTTATTATGGAAGATGCTAATATTGAAACAGCCAATCGAATGCTGGATAAAGCGAGACAACCTAATGTTGTTCAAGAACTTGTTGAATCCGAGAATCTAAAAGCGAGAAACGCTCAACGATGGGTTAGTCTTGATGAAAGCCGCATAGTAGATTTTCCTGTTCTGACAATAGAGGGTTTAAAAGCAATTACATTTGGTGTGTATCAAATAAAACTGGCGCCTTGTTATATACAAGACAGGTTGGAAAGAGAAAATAATGAGGAATTTCAAGTCGAAATGATGAGAGACGAAAATCGATTACCGCAGCCAGGCTTCTTAAGGGTAAGAGTATATTCCAGGTTTCGGAATTCCACTAAATATTAACTTTGGATTGCCTACTCAACTAATCCAGATGAAGCAAATGATGAAAACTCTTTAATCCTTGGGTATTATTGTACCTGTAAATCAGGATCGAGAACATTAGGAACATGCGCTCACGTTAGCAGTATATTGTGGTTTTTTGGGTATGCCCGACATCAAGAGAACGTTCGATATCCGTCAATGCAACTCTTGGAAACAGTCCAAGATGCAGGTCATAGACATCAATTAAATGACTTACCAGAAATAATTGACGTATAGGAGAACATAACATAACATTCTAGTTAACATCGGGGATTACAATACTTTATTTTGAAAGCTTATTGTATAGTCGTTGCAAATAAACTTCATCGCTTTAAATCATAAATATAAAAACATCGTCTGTGTTATTATAGCTTTTATTATTTATGTAAAAATCATTTTATTATTAAAAGAAATGAGACCTTAATGTTACTTCGAATGTAGTTATAGGTTATCGTCATTACTTTATGTTGGTTTTTTGTTGATTGTATAGTTTTATTTGTTCGCACAATTATATTCTAGCATAAATAAGCATTGAATTAAATTATTATATTTCGACAAGTTGTCTCAATCATATTCCCAGTGAACATTTGGACGTGTGATGTCTTTAGTACATCCTTCGGATTTCTACTTACTAAAGATACCTTACATCTTAGAGATATTCTTCGGATATGAGATTGACTTTTGGGTGTCACTATTGATAAAAAATACATTCTTCACCACTATCATCACTGACTATCTCTGACAATCGTTACATTTTATTAATCACTTAGTGCAATAAATAGTATTGGTAATAATGGAAATAACTATTGTAATTCATAGTCATTTTAAGTTCTTTAATCACCCAAGGGTCTAAAAGGGTTTAAGCTCAAGACTTCATGAGGCTGAAGGCTTACTGAACGCTCAAAACATATTACAAGTTAAAATCTTGGCTAAGACTTACTTCATCCTGTATAAAATCTTAGGCCAATCTTTTTTAATATTTTGTCCAAGATTATGTTCTAGCTTGCAGCATGTCCATCAAGATTTACATCTTATTGAAGCGTTTAACAACTTTTAAATAAGCGTTGTTTGCATTTTTTAAGCATGTTCATAACTATCGCAATTACTGTCATCGGTGACAATGATATAGGGTAATCATGAAGAGTTTTAAAAGTCTTAAGTAAGTTTTCAGTCTCAAACAAGCTTTCAGCCTGAAGTGAGCTTTAAGTGTCATAAAAGTCTTAACTCAATCTTATGTCTAAAAGTAGTTTTTAGCTCTAAAAAAAGTCATGTGTTAAGCGAGTCTTAAAAGTCTTATACCAATCTGATGTTCTTTGTGAGTTTTAGTTTGAATCAAGACCTGATCTTTTAATTAGCCTTCAGCAAGTCTTAGTCCTTAGTTTAGTCTTAAGTCTCAGTCGAATTTTTAGTTTTAAACCAGTCTTGGGCTTTAAGTGAGCCTTCAGTTTTAAGCGAGCCTTAAGCATCAAACATTTTTTTAAGCGGAAGTATTATTATCCTTAATGTTGTCAATAAAAGTATCATCAATATTATTTTCAGAATACTGTTTCACTACTGACTTTCTTTAAAAATCATTATCAGTTAGTAATCTCGTTCTGTAACCAATTCTTGTTATCATTAATTGTATAAGCAATGTATGATAATTGTTATGAATACTATTGATAGTTGTTATTATTAAGTGACATCATTTTAGGTAATCTTAAATAATTATAATAATTTATTTTAGGTTTTATAGTCATTTCAAGTTCTTAAACCCTGATTATGCACTTTTTCTTCAATTTGACATTTTACCCCGGTTATCTCAAAAATGGTTCATTATTTTTGATTTCGTCAAAAGGGTTTTTGCTTAGGCATATATAAACAGTATTTTCCCCAAGTTTAGTTCAAATCGACAGGGACCCATTTTCTATACTTTTTGTGCGGGGTCCTTTACCCCTATTCGAAAACAATCCGAAGAAGGTTCCTACTTTAAACCCAAAACCTTCAATAAAGCACTATCAGATACTTGCTCATCTAATGCTCGATCGTGATTTCAGAAGTACTATCACTTAATGAAGATTTGTCATTAGAAGACCACTTACGTAGATTAAAAACCCCACTCTTCATAAAACTAACTAACTGATCTTTAGTTTCCTTGGCATCTTGAAGATCATCTTTTCCAACAAAGACGTCATCAACATAAATGTTTTCTTCCAAAATAGGTTTGGCTAACAGAAAATTCTTACCTTCATCCTGAGCTAACTGCTTTATTACTCTGTTAGCTAAAAATGTAGCACACGCCATACCATATGTAACAGTGAGTAATAGATAAATTATCAATTGCCCTTCCGAATTTTTCCATAAAATACGTTGATAATCTACATCCCTTAGATCGATTTATATTTGTCAAAAATAGAAATATATTATAGAATATTATAATAGAATTATAATAGTAATATTTTTACTAACTTTTTACATATTGTACATAGAGAGGTGTATTTTTTCTAATTTTGCAATTTACCGGACCTAACATAAATACCAATACAAATATAAAACATAATTATTATTGTTTAAGCAAGATTTAAACAAATTATTATTGTTAATTACTAACTATTTATAGAATTGTACACTTAAAAGATGCAGTTTTTTTCTTATCATGCAAATTTTACAACCTTTTTTGATATGCAGATTTACATTAAAAATAAAATTATATTTTAAACAAAAATAAGAACAATAATTTATTTAATTAATAATTATCTTTTAATTAGGGTTGGTAAAATTTCTCCTATTTATAATATTTTTCTTTCAAAAAATTTTAATTTTTGTAATTATATTAAAAAAAAAGAAAAAAAAATTTTCAAAAAAATAAACTTAGTTAAAACATTGTTTAAATAATTCTCAACAACAATTTATATTTAATATTAATTGTGTTACTTTCCTTTCTAAAAGTTTATTTCATTTAGTTTTGTAAACTCAATAAAGTGTTCTTGTTTTTAATGTCTCAATAATATTTAAATTTCAAACGCTTTCAAAATAGGTAATTTGTTTTTTTTCTAATATTTATAACCATAATTAGCAAATAATATTTTTAAAGTCGTTTTCACAATTTTCATTTTCATGTGTTCTGTGACAATTTCTCAATCGAAGAACTATTAGAAAACAACTTTAATTTTTTGGCATGGAGCTACCTAGATAAAAATTAAAAGTACAATTATAATTTAAACTATTTTCAAATAAATAATTATTTTTATTTTGGTTTAAAGTATAATTTTATATTTAATGCAAATCTGCATATCAAAAAAGTTTAGTAAATTTGCATGAAAAAAATGCATCTTTTAAGTATACTATTCTATAAATAGTTAGTATTGAACAATAATAATTTTTTAAAATCTTGTTTAAACAATAATAATTCTTTTATATTTGCATTGGTATTTATGTTAGGTCCGGTAAATTGCAAAATTAGAAAAAAATACACCTCTCTAGGTACAATATGTAAAAAGTTAATAATTAACAATAATAATATTAATTTGTTTAAACAAATATAAATTTAAAAATTGCACAGTATTCTTACGAATTTATAGCTTGACATTCTCCAACAAGAAAAATCGAATACGTTTAAAATTTACGAGTTATAGGTGATTTGGAACATTACTTTGTATGTAGAGTATAGCCGGAAAATGAGCTTTTTACGGTTGTGCGCAAGGACAAAAAATTCAATATCTCCTAAAGATTCAGACCCTCCATCGATTTTCATTTTGGAAAATACTTGTGAAATAATTGGGAATCGAATCATTATTATTTAAAAAAATAAAAATGACACTTTTCAAAAAATTGTTTATTTAAAAATTATTTTTTTAAATAATTTGTTTAAAAAAATTTTTTCTAAAATATTTTCATAAATTGTCTGTAAACAATAAGCATTCCCTGAAAAATTAATTAAATTTAATTAATTTTCCTTAGAGATATAACATTTTCAAAATTTCAAAAAAAAAAATTTAAAAACCTCGTAAATCCAAAATTTTTCAAAATTTTTTAAAATCGAATTGAGGCTTTTTCTGGCATGTATTCCACTTCAAAATTTCGAAGTTTCAACAAAATCGAAGAACTAGGGTACAACTTTGATTTTTTAGGCATGGAGCTACCCTACTGTAAATTTAAATATTTAAAGTTGTGCTTATATTAATAAAATTTTAGACTATTATTTTTAAAGGTATTTGAATAGTTGTTATTTGTGTTTTAATCACATTCAATTATTTGAAATTCATTTTACGTCAATTTAAGCAAAAAAATAGTTTCAGTGAAAGTAAGTTATTATTAATTAAAATGTATACGCAGATTTAAACAAGAGTTGAATAATTATTTTGCAAAATGGAAAAGAAAGTAAGTTCATATATCACCTTAGCGTTTTTTAAATTTATTATGAACAACATAAAAAGATGCTTTTGCATCTCAAATTTTTAAAAATATTGTTTACTTTTAGTGCTCGGCCAAAAATTGATCAGATTAGACGCTCTTATAATGAAAATTTTTATTTGTACACATAGTTTTTAATTAAAAGACAATTTTTTTAAAAATAATTTACGATAAAATTTTAAAAGTAAAATTTTATTTTTTACATTGTATGTATCGGTCAATTTTTTCAACATTTTTTGTAAGTAACTATAGAACTAAATTAACAATTTTTAATCCTTGTCTGATTGTAGACAAACGATGAGAACTATTTTCTTATGATATGATTAAAGATACTGTTAAATCTGGTCGTATGGCTATTAGAATTTATAATATTAAATGAGGAAGAAGCTAAATTAAATAAATTAAATTAAAAGCTTCTTTCTCATTTAATATTTATAAACCGAATGATAAATTCACTTTCTATAAATTATAATCGCCTATGAATTAAAATATTAGGCTTACCATCTTTAAGAAACTTTTATGTTATCATCAAAATAATGTAGGAAGTGATAGTATATATCAAGGATCTTGGAGAATCTCTGGGTGCATGTAGCTCAGTGGTCCGAGCAGTCTACACTGAAAAAAATAAATTTATGGTACTGACATAAATATAGCCAATTCTAACATATTATATTGGTAGATATCACAGGTTTACAAATTAAAAACTTTTTTTTGCCAATAGAACAAAACATTCTTTTTTCGATTAGTGGGTGTTTTCTGAGTAAGAAAATCATAGTTTTAATTTTTTTCCCTCGTGTAGTTTTTTTGTAGCTTCAAATTTTGTATTTTTGAGGAGCGACGGCACTTAAATTTACCTGTAGGAAAATCAACTCGTCCAAAAATGATAAATATGATGTCGTTGGAAAGGTAATTGAATTATCTTTCAATCCATATATTACAGAATAAAATTGAATGAAAATTGAGAGAGCTACAGTTGATTCAAGATCAAATTTCATGTAAATTTTGATGATTTTTAGACACTTGACTAACTTTTGATAATTTTTTCCACAACAAACAGTAGAAAATATTTAGGTTTTAAAATTTTTATTGATAGCTTATTATATTGAGAAACTTTTCAGCCCTTGTGGACCTTGATTGGATTAACCACTTCGGCGGCATGGCGTTCCAATTGGCGTTCCATGAGTAAGTGGCAGAAGCGGCAAAAAAATGCGAAAATGGCGTTCCTACTTGAACTCGATTTCAAAAGTCTGTAGTCTAGTTAAACTTGCCATAGTAAAATATTCTTATTATTTGAGATAAATGAAGATGAATAGGACAAAAAAAATTATTTTTTAGAGATGTTTAATAGTTTTTTTAAGGTTTTAATGTAGCCAATTTTTAATACTTTTTACGAATGGCGTTCCAATATTCAGCCAAAATAGTTGATAATTTTGAATCCGCCTATTTGAATTTTTTTAAATCCATTTAAGATTCATAATCTCAAATAATAAATAACTTTTGGTTTGGTTGACTTAATTTGTTTACAGAGTTCAGGAATAAAGTTTAAATAGGAACGCCATTTTCGCATTTTTTTGTCGCTTCTGCCACTTACTCATGGAACGCCAATTGGAACGCCATGCCGCTGAAGTGGTTAAAAATGAAAATTCTACACCACATTTAGTGAACGAAACTACTTTGCCATTTTTAGTATACTTTTCAATATTTGCAGCAAACATGCAAATAGTAAAATTAAGTTAAGTACTAAAGTTACTAAAATCACACATCAAGAAATTCTAGAGTAGATTCAATTGTGTGGACGAGTTTTGGCTCTCTGATTAGGTCTCTGATTACAAATTCGATGTCATATTTTGAAAATTCAAAAAGGTGGATTCAGTTTGTGGGAACATATTTTAAAAGTTTAAAGCTAAAACTCATAAAAATTAATACTTTAGAGTTTGTGGGGTCTTTAATTCCAAAACCAACGACGGTTTTAAAATTTTTAAATTGATTTAATGTTGATGGAAAATAATAATAATAATAATATAATATTAAAAAAAATTATTTATTATTATTAATTATTTAAATTTTATTTTATATAATATTATTATAATAATATAATAATATCTAATTTTTACTTTTCAATAAATTTCTATAACTTTTTAACTGCAATACAGTTTAAATATATATAATTAACTTTATTAAAGTATATTTAAAAAACAAAAGTATTTAAATTATAAATTAAAATTATTTTTTAAATATTTTTAAACCCTTTTACATTCTTCATCCCCCTCCTTGATGTTTTTAGTGTCTGTATTTTCGAATGAGATTTAAAATGTATTGCAGTTAAAAATTTATAGAAATTTATTGAAAATTAAAATTAAGATAGTTTATTGCAATTAGAATAAAGTGGAATTTGTAATCAGAGACCTAATAAGAGAGCCAAAACTCGTCAACTCAATTGAATCTACCATTTTTAATTTTTAAAATCTGACATCAGACTCGTCGTTAGCGACACCGAAAAACCCCGAGTAACAAAATTGTCATAAATTTAATCGATTTTTAAAAAAACTTGTCTGCATTATTGGATCCGCTATCTTGAAATTTTTATACTTGACATTGTATTCGAATTGAGCAACTCTAGAATTCCTTGATGTGTGATTTTAGTAACTTTAGTACTTAACTTAATTTTACTATTTGCATGTTTGCTGCAAATATTGAAAAGTATACTAAAAATGGCAAAGTAGTTTCGTTCACTAAATGTGGTGTAGAATTTTTATTTTTAATCCAATCAAGGTCCACAAGGGCTGAAAAAATTCTCAATGGAATAAGCTATCAATAAAAATTTTAAAACCTAAATATTCTCTACTGTTTGTTGTGGAAAAAATTATCAAAAGTTAGTCAAGTGTCTAAAAATCATCATTTTTGGACTAGTTGATTTTCCTACAGGTAAATTTAAGTGCCGTAGCTCCTCAAAAATACAAAATTTGAAGCTACAAAAAAAACTACACGAGGGAAAAAAATTAAAACTATGATTTTCTTACTCAGAAAACACCCACTAATCGAAAAAAGAATGTTTTGTTCTATTGGCAATTTCACTGTAAACCAGTGTATGATACTGCCATACGGCATTGCTGTTTCAGCTATACATCCTAACCATACTTGTATGTCAAAATTAACATTATCATTTTTTTCAGTGTACCGGCAATAGAAAGGTCGTAGGCTCGTAACTCACCATGCTACCGCTTTTTCTGAGTTCTTTGATAATTTTGAAATTATTAATTAATATCGAAAATATTTTTCAGATTAAGCAGGTTTCTGTATTAGAACAGCTGTGCTGTCGATACATATAAAGCCCATGAGCTTATAAAGATTTATTTAAGATTTAATTATTTGTTACATTGATTCGGAAAATTGATAGCTTCTTTCTCATTTAATATTTGTAAACCGAATGATAAATTCACTTTCTATAAATTAGAATTTATAATAATTAAAAATAATTTTATTATGTTTTGAACAAAAGCAAAGTAAACGTGTGATTTGTCGTTTTCTTTAGAATCATCCATATACAATATAGTAAAATAACTTGTATCAGCTGCTAGTCATAACACAATAGACGTATGGTTCTTTGTCCAAATTTAATTGAAAATATTGGAATAAATTTTTAAATGGAATCAGCCAATGAAACGCGGATTTAATTGACAATAGACGAGAACTTAATCGCTATATCTGAACGAGGCTGAATTTCAGTTATAGCAGATTGTAGCTGAAAAAATTGGCTTCATGTAGCCAGTCAAGCGCTTTGGCAATTCGAATCTCAATCCTACTCTTTTCCTCTCTTGCCTCAGCATTCTTTGGCTTCTTTCTTTGAAACTCATTTTTCATGCTCAAAAAATTCTCCGCTCAAATAAATAGATTCAATTTATTAAACTAATAACCTTTTTAATTTTATACTAAACTAGCTGTCGTACCCGTCTTCGACGGGTTTTAGTTTCTACAGATACATTTAATAGTGTGTCTACCAGTCTCGAAAAATAGGAAATAGTGGGAAATTTAATTTGACTGGAGAAATTATAATTAGCAACCATTAACTATTTCATTATAAAAATATTACCATTTTAAAACTGTGATTAAACTTTTATCATCAAATAATTAATTTTTTATTTATTAAAATGCAGAAAACAATGTTTGTCAATTATTTGTAGAAATTGAATTATAGTATTATAAGTTAATCCTAAATTTCGACCAGTTTTTGTAGTTATAGTAAAGTCAAATTCGAACTAATTGTATCATAATTGCTTAAATGTAGATCCCCTGTTAAAAGTATTTGTAAAAACAAAAACCCGTCGAAGAGTATTTTCATAAAATATGAGAATTTTTGTAGCCATTTGTAGTTTTATTTATCGTTTATTCTTATCAAAAAAATGTATATTTGATGAGAAAATATACACCTGGAAAAATTTGGACAAAGATGGGAAAAGCCGGATAGTTTGTTACACAAAAATAATAATAGACACTCTGTTTAACTTTTGCTTTTGCAATGCTCTAAACATCCATAATAGTTAAACCTAGAATTAAAATAACAAAACTTTTTACTGTCTAAGGTTTTCCCCAGTAGCATAATGCAAGTATCGTTTCACAGTTATTCTTGAATTTATGTAGTATGAATTTTATCATAAAAAATCTCCATTTTCAATCTCCTTTAAAAATAATTTTAAAGCTATGAATTAATATTTTTTTACATTGTTTACCATTCATCGTTTACCATTTTTAATATTTTCGAAGTTTTGTAATTGAAAATTGTTTGATTAATTGGATAAACAAATTATTCTAAATTCCATTATTTTGACGTCAAAAGTTTAAAAGATATATATTAAAAAACAAAAAAATTAAAAATTTTCCATTTTTTAAATGATTAGAAAAAATTGAATACCTCCCGTTCTAATTAATATGTTTAAAATCTGTAAATTTATTGTTTATATATATATCTCTCACAAAAAACAAAACTGATTATTTTACTGCAATCTATCAAAATGTAAAAATTTTTTGCCAAAAATAATGTCCTACAACCAAGATGTAATATAAAAATGTTTTCAAAAAATTAAAAAAATCGAAATTTTTCAAATTTTATATTTTTTAATGAATTGCTTTTAAATGATCTATAATTCATTGTTACATGTTATTTGGTCAAATTTTAGCATAATTTTGCCAAAAATTGTCTCTTATAAAAAAAATAATTTTTTTTAAATTTTCCGAAAACATTATTATACTTACATCTGAAATATGGAATAGTATTTTTTGCTAAATTATGCTAAAAAGTGACTAATTAACATGTTATACTCAATTATAGATCGTTTAAAAGCAATACATTAAAAAATCTAAAATTTTTAAAATTTCGATTTTTTGAAAACATTTTTATCTTTACATTTTAGTTACAGGACCCAATTTTTGAAAAAATTATACTAAAATTTGACCAATTAACATGTAACAATCAATTATAGATTATTTAAACGCAATTCATTACAAAATATAAAATTGGGATATTTGCGATTTTTTTAATTTTTTAAAAATCATGTTTATATTTACATCTTAGTTATAGGACATTTTATTGGCAAATCTATTATAGAATGTTACTAAATATCATGTTATACTCAATTATACAAAGTTTGAAAGCATTTTCTTAAAAAAGGTAAAATTTGAAAATTTCTGATTTTTTAATTTTTTGAAAAAATTTAATATCTCCCGTTCTAATTAATATTTTTTAAATCTGTATATATTTAAAAACCTTCCTTGGCCTAAGGTCAAACATTCTGCCAAATTTGGTTTCAAACGGTTGAACCGTTTTTAAGTGATTCGCGAACAAAGATTCTGTGACATACGGACATACATACATACATACATATACACACACATACAGACATACACGAAATTTTTTATTGGCATTTTTGGAATCCTGGGTGCTCAAAACGAATAAGTATGTGTAAAATTTTAAGTTCTGAGCAATGTACAGACAAAAGTCTCATCTTATATATATAGATTAAATAGAAATATTAATTGGAATTAATAATTATAATTTTTTCTTTTCTGAATTTTTCGAAAAAAATTTTATACTTACATGTTAAATATGGACAGAATTTTTGGCAAAATTATGCTAAAATTTGACCAAATAACATGTAACAATAAAATATAGATCATTTAAAAGCAATTCATTAAAAAATATAAAATTTTAAAAATTTCAATTTTTTAAATTTAAAAAAAAAAATTTTATACTTACATCTTAGTTAAAGGACATTATTTTTGGCAAAACTATTCTAAAATGTGACTCAATAACATGTTAAACTCAATTATAGAATATTTGAAAGCATTTTTTAAAAAAATGTAAAATTTAAAAATTTTTGATTTTTGAATTTTTCGAAAAAATTGAATATCTCCGGTTCTAATTAATATTTTTCAAATCTGTAAATTTATAAACCTTCCTTGGCCCAAGGTCTAACATTCTGCCAAATTTAGTTTCAAATGGTTCAGCCGTTTTTAAGTGATTCGCGAACAAAGATTCTGTGACATACCGACACACATACATACATACATACATACATACACGAAATTTTTTATTGGTATATTTGGAATCCTTGATGCCTAAAACGAATAATTATGTGCGAAATTTAAAGTTCTGAGCAATGTACAGACAAAAGTCTGATTTTATATATATAGATTTTAAAAAAAGATACAAGTTGAATGACGAAATATCACTAATTTTCATCATTGGGGGGGCCAAAATTAGTCTGAAAAAGCGTGACAATTATTATCAATTTCTTTGCATCAGTTTTAGAGTTCTTTACACCATAGGTATACCGACAGAAGTCTATTGCTGAGACTCTAGCGTCCGTTGCCAAATCGTGTCCCCCCTAGCGGTTAAACTATTTGACCTAGAGGGCTTAAATTTTGTACAGACATGTATTTTCACTCGTAGATTACAAAAAAATAAAGAGAATTTGATTGGTTGCGATGGTCACAGCGTAGTCAAGGAAATAACAAGATTTTTTGCCAAACATACATATAAAGTGACCATTCCCCCCTCAACTTCTAAACTATTCAACATGGAAAGCTAAAATTTGGTATACTGGTGTATTTTAATATGAATATTACAGGAAAAATATAGGAAACTTGCCATGCAACAATGGCCATAGCGTTGCCAAGGAAAACATGAAAAAAATTATTTCAACCTAACTTTTACATTCTTTGACCTAATGAACTAAAAGTTGATGTACTAGTATATTTTTACAAACTGATCATAAAAAGTAAATTTAAAAAAACTTTTTAAAAAGATTTTAAAACTGGTTTTTTCACGCTGATTAAGAATCTGTAAATGAAAATTAGCCATCAGCTTTGGTTTTTGATAAAAATGGCCTTAAAAGGTAAAAAAATTGCGTTTTTGACAAAGTTTGAGCACCTCTAGCGACGAAACGAAAAATTGTAGAAGCTTTTACTAGGGCTTCAATTAATCTATTTAGTCCCAAATGTCCGTGTTTCTTAGTATAAGTTTGAGCTTTTCGTTCTACGAGCTACGATTTTCAAATAAATCGGGAGATAGGTTTTTTTAATGGTTTGAGTGTCTTCTATTCTGACAGAAAATTTTAATTTCAAATTTATATTAAAAAGTTATAATTGTTAAAACAAGAAAATGCTGTTTTTTAGTGTTTTTTCATTAAAATCAGATTATTTAATCGAAATCGGTTCGGAAAATATCCGGGATTTTAAAATATCACATCTAAAATATTGGTAATATCAAATAGACATGATGCCGAAAATAAATTTTTTCAAATTTCAAAATGGCGCATCAAAAATAGCTGCCAAAATATTCAAATTTAGAAAAATAATTTTAAAAATTGCTAAAATAATTTTTTTTTACTTTTATCCGTCATTTAAATAAACTAATGTTATACTTAAACAAAAGATATTGTTATCTGATGTAAAATAGCAATATTATAAACAATTTTTAAAAATAATTTGATAACTGTGTGCCAAAGTCCGGTAATAAGCGAGGAATAGAAAAACATCAAATATACAGAAATATTCTGTTAAACGAGGATTTCTTAATCTTTCTTAATAGGCGAATTTCCAAAAAAAAACCAATTGCTCGGTAAACATCAAAATATCAGAAAAGTCAATTCTTCTCTTTTGCTCGTGTCAATGAGATGACAAACATATTGTGAATTAAGATGTTCATGTAATGAACATTTTGCTTCCTCTTTACGTTAAGCAAAAAACTTGTTTCCTCGTAGAGAAAGAATTAATTATAAAAATTTTTTTAAACATATTCCATATTGTTATCCTAAAATCTAATTTAAAGAGATTTGAAATTGATTATGATTATGAGGCATTTTATTTCAAACCGTTCCACCGATAAAAAACAATCACAAGGAGACATATTTTCTAATAATTTTTATTATATAATTCTTTAATTGTTTATAATATATTATAAAACTGATTCAAAAGAGAATTTCATGAACTTTTTATTGCTATTTTTATTATTTTAAATTTTTGCCAATTTCGTAGAGAAATTGCTGTTTTAAATGTTAAACTCTTAATATCTCAAAACACCCCCAGCCGATTTTTATCAAAATGATATGAAAATAAAGCGTAAATTCCCTAGTTTCTATTCCCATTTGATATATTATGGACATTTAATGGGATTAATAATAAAAAATTGTTTAAAAAATGTGTTTTTGAAAAATTTGACAAATAGTATGAAGTTGAACCTTAACCCATTCAACTTACATTCAATTTCGTACTATTTGTCAAATTTTTCAAAAACACATTTTTTAAACAATTTTTTTTTCTATTTATCCTATCAAATGTCCGTAATATATCAAATGGGCATAGAAAGTAGGGAATTTACGTTTTATTTTCATATAATTTTGATAAAAATTGGCGGGGGGGTGTTTTGAGATATTAAGAGTTTAACATTTCAAACAGCAATTTCTCTACGAAAATTGCAAAATTTAAAATAATAAAAATAGCAATAGAAAGCTCATGAAATTCTCTTTGAATCAGTGTATAATATATTATAAGCAAGTAAAGAATTATATAATAAAAATGATTAGAAAATATGTCTCCTTGGGATTGTTTTTTGTCGGTGGAACGGTTTAAAATGAAATGCCTCATATATAATATTTTATTTAATGATTAAATAGAATATAAAACAAAATAATAATAATTAAATGCATTCAATTTTTAAACAAACTAAAAATCTTTATTTCATCAAGACAAATCGATTCATAAGTCTAACATTTCAAAATTCAAATTAATTTCTTTTAAATAAAAAAATAAAATTTTATTGTACAATAATACAATTAAAAAAAAAATTTTTAATAATAAAGTTAATTTTTTCATTTTATTTAATTCTATTAATTCTAATAAAATATATTCTTTTTACACACCAATCGATTCGTCTTGATGAAATGAAGATTTGTAGTTTGTTTTTAAGTCAAGAGTAACATTTTATTTAAAGGCAACATGATTTTTAAGAAGGAAATAAATTTGTAATAAAAGTGCGAATTTTTGGTTTTAGTTATGTTTAATTCTATAAATTTAAATACAATATGTACTTTATATATTCAGTTCAGATCAGTTTTAATGCAAAGGATAAGATTATTGTAAAAAAATGAGTAAAATTTTATTGTACTGGAATATAATTTTGATGAGAGAACTAAATTTTTGATAAAAAAGGTAATTTTTCTGCATTGATTGTCCCTAACTCTATAAACCATTATACAATTTATACTTTATACATACTAATCGATTCGTCTCGATGAAAAGAATAAGATTTTATTATATATTAACTTCAATATTAAATTTAAAAAAATTGTAAAAAAAATTTCTTTATAGATTTTTTAATGTCCATCAATTAAGCATCAACACACACACACATACATACCCAGGTAATCAGCGTACTAGTACTGTACCAGCCATGTACCTTCGCACTGTACCAGGTACTGTACTGGTATGTCGTACAGATAATGGCGGAAAAGCATTGTAAATTGATAACCTAAAATCTCAATTAGTTTGGCGTACTGGTATTGTACTTAGTGTTATACTCGTACGGAGTACTTTGGCAATTTCATAATTCTACCCGTATGACATACCGTTATTATACTAGTATCGTACTGGTATGTACATACTTTATTACACAGCCACACAAAAAAAGAAAAGTGTTTTGATCTGGGGTCGAGACATATATATTTCGATGCGCAGAATCCGAATCCGTCATCAGAATTTGGCCTATGGGTCCTGGTTTCGCCCTAACCTCAAAAAATACCTTAAAATCGCTAAAATGGTCGCTTTTGAATGATCAAACTTGAATCTAAGCGCATATTAGTAAGTTTCTAAGGTACTTTATTTTTAATAAACTATTCTATAAGCTTTTCAATTGAAAATTCATATGAAACATTAAATCTATCGAACATAACCTCAAAATTATAACTAAGCTTCCAAACAAACAAATTATACCATACACTGCGCAATAAAAATTTTGTAAGCTCATGAAATTTAATATTCAGGTCTTTCTGTGATTACTGATTACGGACCCTATGTCAAGTTTCCAAAATCCAAAATGGCGGATCCAATATGGCGGACACAATTATAAAAATTTGTTCGGATTTGCTTGAAAATCGTTACTCTGGGGTTTTCGGGGACGCTGATGACGAATCTGACATTAAATTTTTATTTGTTCACCCTTAAATATTTCTAATAATTAATTTCAAGTCGATATATTTATTGTGTGTATTCAATCTTTAAATGTATGCTATTGCTACTTCATGGTTCATAATTTCTCCTTGTTAGCATTTTTCGCCTGTATCTGTAACCAGGGCACCTCCACGTGGTGACGGTGGGCAACGGATCCATACTGGCCGCCATGGCAGATACAGGAAGAAAATGTTTTACGATGCAGGGATTAGGAACCCCAGTATCGGCGTCTGGTCAGGGTGGGAAAGCGGGCCCTCCGACGTCGTCATTCATTGATGGGTAACTTGGTTGATAAAGAGTCCGATGCTACAAGAAAAGTGACTTCTCGACTAAATAATTGTAACAAAAGTCCCGATTCCTTTTGTTACATTTGTAGCAAATATGAAGTCAGCTCCTTGCGGAAAAAAATAGATAAAGAAGTAGAAGATCTGTACGAAAATTGTTTCGGTCGTAAATTATTACACTAAGAAACAAATTGTGTTCCTCATATTGTTTGTAACTCCTGTAGACTTATTTTGTATCGCTCAAAAAAATTCGAAAGATGAAAAATATCTAAAGTTCTCTACATCCACGATATGGAAGAAACCACGAAATTTAAAAGACTGCTATTTTTGTATAAATGACATCAAAGGAATTACCTCAAAAAATAAGAGTTCCATTACATATTTAAATGTGTCAACATTAATCAGACCTACTGAAATTGATCGAAAAGCGGGAAAACTTGATGTTACTTTTAAAATATGTCGAAAAAGTAGAAGTCGATAATGAAACAGAAGAATTTAGTAGTGGCAGTGATGAAAATGACAGTGATGATGAGGAAAATGAGTTCACCGCGTATTACAATAAAGAAAAAAAGCCAATATTAGTATCGCAACCGGAGCTAAATGATTTTATTAGAAATCTAGGTTTACCAAAAGATGGTGCAGAATTTGCTGCTTCATTTATGAAGAAAATAAACTTCTTGCATCCGAATACAAAAGTGTCACTTTATAGAGATAAAGATAAAGAGTTCCGAAAATATTTTACGAAAGATGAAGAGACATCTTTGGTGTATTGTACTGACATAATAGGTTTGATGGACAATTTAAAAGAAAATGTGTATAGAGTGGAGACTTTTTATCGATTCGTCCAAACGTAGTATAAAAGCCGTTTTACTACACAATACAAATGTCTACGCTCCAGTTCCAATAGCTCATTCTACACAAATCAAAGAAGAATATAATAATATAAAAATGCTTCTAGAGAAAGTGTATTATCAAAAACACAAACGGTTAATTTGTGGTGAATTTAAAATTATAACAATATTACTCGGTCAACAATCGGGTTACACGAGAGAGCCAGGTTTCTTGTGTCTATGGAACAGCAGAGATCGTGCTAAGCATTACAAGAAAAAAAATTGGCCTTCAAGAGATTCGTTTAAAGCAGGTTCTCACAACGTCATTCATTAAAGTTTGGTAGATCGCGAAAAAATTATATTTCCATTTCTCTACATTAAGCTTGGTGGGATTAAGCAATACGTGAAAGCGTTAGATAAGGACGGTCTATGCTTCAAGTACATTGCAAAAAAATTTCCAACTGTTTCTGATGCTAAATTAAAACAAGGGGTATTTGATGGGCCACAGATTCGAGCATTATTTAGAGACACGAATTTCGTTTCTCAAATGACCGACACTGAAAGGGCAGCTTGGGAAAGTTACAAAGAAGTTTCAACAAATGTTCTAGGAAACAATAAGAGTCCCGAATCTAAACAAATTGTAGCCCAAATGCTTAAAAACTTTCAAAAATTAGGATGCTTAATGAGTTTAAAACTACACATCCTCGATTCGCATCTGAATAAGTTTCCCGAAAATTGCGGACATTACAGCGAAGAACAAGGAGAGCGATTTCATCAAGATATCAAATTGATGGAAGAACGATATCAGGGAAAATGGGATGAGGTAATGATGACTGACTTTTGTTGGATGTTGAAGAGAGAAACGAGTAGAAAAGGAAAAAAAAACGTAAGCGAAACCCTATACATCGGTCATTTAAAGAAAAAAGAACACGGTATAGTAGCAAGACAATGGACTGAAGAGATGTTCCCAAAAAACCGCAAGTAATAAATCTAAAAAAAATCGTTAATATAATAAAGACTGCCATATTAGATCCGCCATTTTGAATTTTTAAAAACGGACATGGAATTCATCATCAGCGACTCCGGAAACCCCCTGAGTAACGATCTTCAAGCAAATCCGAACAAATTTTCATAATAGTGTCCGCCATTTTGGATTTTGGAAACTTGACATAGGGTCCATAATCAGTAATCACAGAAAGACCTGAATATTAAATTTCATGAGCTTACAAAATTTTTATTGCGCAGTGTATGGTATAATTTGTTTGTTTGGAAGCTTAGTTATAATTTTGAGGTTATGTTCTATAGATTTAATGTTTCATATGAATTTTCAATTGAAAAGCTTATAGAATAGTTTATTAAAAATAAAGGACCTTAGAAACTTACTAATATGCGCTTAGATTCAAGTTTGATCATTCAAAAGCGACCATTTTAGCGATTTTAAGGTATTTTTTGAGGTTAGGGCGAAACCAGGACCCATTGGCCAAATTCTGATGACGGATTCGGATTCAGCGCATCGAAATACATCGGAATATATATGTCTCGACCCCAAATCAAGACACTTTTCTTTTTTTGTGTGGCTGTGTTATTTGTGCTATTACAATATGAGTACGATACCAATACGCTGTACTGAAAAATAATGATTAGTACGCTTGGCTATCTGGGTACATACATCCCGACAATTGTTCAGGGTCTTAAATAACATAGTCCTATATAGAAGAAAATTTATTTGAAGGATTTTAAAAAATTTTGGGTCAGACCATTATATATCGAATAAAGTCGTTGCGGCCTAATTTTAGAAAAAATTGATTCTTTCAGAAATGATTCTTTATGATGTCTAGGGAACGAAATAAAAAGAATTATGTTAAAATATTTATTAATTTTCACAAAATATGAGTGTTCAGTGGAGAAGGTGCAAAAAATGTAACTTTTTTAGCTGTTAGAAAATGTATTAAAAAACTTAGAAAAATGCTTCAAAATGTAAAAAAGTTATTGATTCTTGTTTAAAATAACTTTATTAATTAATCCGTATTCAATGAACTAGTAAAATATTAAAATAATAGATAAAACATGTTTTTAAAGTTGGTCTGCCAAATAACCTAATTTCGACGTTTTTATTAATTAATTACTAGAAGGGGGAATTATTGAATTAAATAAAAACTCACCGAATATAGAGTATTTTCGATGAAGTTTCAGATTTTCTTATTAGTTTTTCTGTTTTTACTTTAAATATACAAGAAAAATTAAGTTGAAAGTACGTGATTTCCGAATTTTTGAAAACTTTGCAACTTAATATCTCCGTTAAAGAAAAATAAAAAAATTTGTCACTTTCACAGTTATTGAATCGTTTTGGTCCCGAATCTAATTTAAAAGATACAAGTGTTTAAAAATTTCACTTTATTTCAGGTTAAAAATGATAGTAATCTATTTTTCCTATTCGACTGCCTTAGATTTTCAAAGTCTTATTCAGAAGAATAGGATATTTTTAGAGGTAATAATTTATTCTTATTTCTTACAATTGGTTGCATTATATGTTAAGTTGCGTATTCAGAGGAATATGAAAATTCGGAGGTTAATCATTTTTTTATTTGTAGCAATTGACCAAGACAGATTTTTAAAAGCGTAAATAAATGGTAAATATATGGGCAATTCTCTGCAATCTTTAACTTTTGAGTGAAAGAAAAAAAATTACTAGCACATTAATAAAAATTTGTATATAAATTAAGATTAGTATGTAGAATTTAATTTTGTAGTTAAAAATGTAATATTTTGAAGGTCTCATATATTTTTATTCATTTCTAATTAGACGATTTTTTTATGGTTAAGATGAATTATTTCCTTTATTGTCGATTGTTTTGGATTTGAATATTTAGGTTGCATTTATTTTTTTGCATTTAAAATGAATAATATTAATTATTTTTTAATATTCTTTTTTTTATTATTCCTCAGATTTTACATTTTCGAAATAAAGGAGCAGAAAAATGATTAACTTTGAATAAAAAAGTAAGTAAAAGAAATTAAAAATTTCTGAACAAAACATTCAACAACTTTCAAAGTTAAAAGTGAAGTTGTCAATTTTCCAGACTGACAATTTTGAAATCCTCATTCATTGCGTCACATTTACGGTCCTGACTATTTCGGTCCTGACAGTTTCACGAGTACTTCCTTATATTTCGATAATATCTAAAAATTTTAAGGCGTACTTTTACATATAGTTAAAAAAAAATAATTGTGCAAATGTGCATACAAATTTGATAACATTTTATAGCTTCCTTTAGATGTGCCAAGTCATTTACGGTCCTGACATAATCGTATTCTCTTCCGAATTTAAGAACAATAATATTGAATAATTTCAATATAAAGTATTGCACAAAAAAATTTCAACTGGTCACAGTTTCAGTAAGTTTTAAGCTTTCATTCTATATGTTGATGAATTAATTTTAGGAAGGCACTCTTGTAATATTTGCAAGTACGTTTGTATTTACGGTTCTGACACGAAACTAAGAGAAAGCTTTTGAAATTCAAAAAATTTGTTTTCCAAATGCTTATTATTTTCAAATTTCTCTTAAAATAATCCTTAGATATTCATTTACTTTTATGTATTTGTCTTTTAATTCTATTTTATTGTGACAACTTATAAAATTTATCTATGTTTCCGAAAGTGCCTTAAGGGACTCTCTGATTTGCTTACTTTTCAACATTAAAAAATATATAAAAATTACTAAATAAAATTTATTAATTTTGAAACGAACATATTATATTATTATAAAACATTCTTTACATGGAACAATAATTATTTTTAAAAAATATTTTATGTATATTGAGTAATTACATAATAAATATGAGACACTGAAAGGTTAAGGGTTCCAGAGAATTGCCCATATAGAGTGTAATAATTGTTCCTAATCCTTTTAATTGTTTTGACAGTCTTTTAGAAATTGAAAAATGTAAAGAATAATTTGAAGTTTTTACAATATAGTAAAATGAAAAATATTTATCGGTACCATGAAACTTCTTCTTTAAATCTGAATTAACAATAATTTGAACTAATTGAGGCTCCCAATTCAAGAACCGGTCGGACGCTGGAAAGACACGCGCTAATACCAGTCGGGTAGCAGTGAGCGCCTCTGTGCCACTCACTGCTACCCGACTGGTACTAGCGCGTGTCGTCCGAGCGTCCGACCGGTTCTTGAATTGGGAGCCTCAATTAGAGTAAAAGTGACATGTAGTTTATAAAAATAATCTTTTTATTTTACTTCAAACTAAATAAATAAAATCTTTTTTTTAAGTTTTACAGCGTATTTTGCATTAATGAAATTAGTAAAAATTTAATTTCATTAATACAAAATACTTACTCAAAACTATAATAATATAGAAATATCTATTTTTATGTTTTAAAATTATATATTAAATTATGACTTTTTATCCGAATCATAACAATTTTGTTTAATTAATTTTTGTTACTATTAAACCTTTAAGACATTAAATTAAAATTCTAAAATTAAAGTATTAAAAATGAAGAATTATTTAAAAAATTAAAAACATGAAAGTAAAAAGACACAACTAAATTCAAACTGGGAACAAACATACGGAATGGTTATGGTCACTTTTAAAAAAAAAATATTTTCTAATCCTTTTTGTCTAAAAAAATCGATTTGTAATGAAATATGTTTTATAAAAAAAGTTTTTCTACCAAGTTTTGATTTCTAAAAAAGGTTTTTATAAAAAGTTGTGGTTTCTAATATTAATTTTCCTAAAATTTGTAAAGTTCCATAATTTTGATAAAAGTTAAAAAATTGTTAAAAAATTAGGATTAGAAAATAGAAAGTATTTTGCATATAATCTGCTTCTCAATCACAATTCTGTTCACAAAATTATAAGTTTATTTTTAAAAAGAAAGAAAAAATTTTGTAAACTGCCTATTTCTTATCACACTTTTAAATCAAAATTTTGTTCTTCTATAGAAAAAAATTATTTGCATCATTTTTATACCAAAATTGCCAAAATTAATAAACCTATTTATCAAAAAATATTTTTGAAAATTTTAAATATCTTTAGAAAAAAAAATCCTTATAATTTCTATTTATTAATTATGATTTTTAACTATATTATTTTTAAATATTGTAAAAAAATCTGCACAATAGCTATTTTTTTAAAATTTCTATTAACGAAATCTCAAATACTTCCTTTAATTTAAAAAATTTATTTTTTACCGTATATCTATTTTGTTATTACACAAATTAAATATTTTTGGAAAAAAATTAATTTAAAAATTATTTTTATTAGAAAAAGAAAGTTTTAGAAACTACCTTTATCAGAAGAAAGAAAAATAAAAAATCACCTTCATTAGAAAAAAATTGTTTAGAAAACTTTATTAGAAAATATGTTTCACCTTAAAAAAGAAGATTAAAAAATGTTGAGTATTTCTAAAGTATTTTTTAATAACAATATTTAAAAATAATATATTGTCTATAATGCACTTTTTAAAAAAAGACATTTTTGTGTTAAAAATTAAATTTATGTAAAATATTAAACAATATTTAAATATAGAATTTACTTTTTAATGATTTTATTGATTAAATATAATTTTTTGCCTATGTATTTCATTCATGTAAATGAATAATTAATTTCAATGATACGCCAAAGAACAAAAAAATTTATAAAAAAATTTAATTAACAATGAAATAATACTTTTTAAATACATTAAATAAAAAGTATTTATAAATAATTACTTCTTAAAATATTAATTATTTATAGAAAACAAGCTTCTTATGAATGTAGATCATTTTCTTCAAATTAATTAATTCTCATCAATTATTATTATCGAATATTCGAATAGCGGATCGATCTATTCGACTTCAATGTCATTTTAACAGAAATACATAGCAATGAAATATGATGGCAAGTTTTAGAAAAGCAAAAGTTTATTTCTTTACCCAATATAAATTTTATTACTTAAAAATTCACGGTTGTGAAATAAAATAATACAAAGAAAGTCAATCATATTCAAAAAATTTGAACAGTACAAAATAAATTATAAACTTATCACATCACTAAATAATGGATCTCATAAAATAGTGTTAACGACATTCTGATGAATAGTTTTACATTTTTACATTTAAAAAAAAGTTTAAAACTTTCGCACAAAGAACTTATTCTAATATCTTAGATTTTATTTTTGAATAAGTTTCAATATTCCTTTTTTTCATAGAATGTTTTTTTAGAATAGTACAAATGAGTGACTAAATTAATATGTATATACAAAAAATTAAATTTCATTAAAAACTATTTTTAAATTTAGTATTACAATATATAGACGCCATTATTAGTTTGAATTACTGTGTTTCATATGTGTTGGGAATACGACAAACATACTGTGCTTGATCAAAATCAAAAACTACACATTTCAAAAATACGTCTGTAATAAGTACAGGTGGATGATCAATATATTTTACAATTTTATGAATGTTAATGAATGAAATATTTCCTACGAGGAAGAGCTTGACAACTAATTGCTTTATTGCAAACGAACATGTTCATTTTGCAGTAAAAATATACCCGTTATTTGGGTGAAAGTTCCCTTCTTTAAAACAATTGCAGTGTCATTGAATTTCTTTATTCAAACATAGTCTATACTACTGTATATGCGATTTTCGTATATGGGTCATTCTCACAATCGGGACAAATGACGCGTACATTAGATTTTTTTAAATAAATAATAATAATTTTTCAAAACTTTTACCTCCTTATAATAGCATTCATCATGTTTTATCGGATCCTATGAAAAATAAATAAAATTTTTTTAATATTTAGAGATACACGTGTTTATATAGTATAAAAACTCCCCTCCGTTACTGTTCATAAAGTAAGTTTCATTTATAAAAGAGGTATTATATTAATTCTGCAATATTAAAAAATCTTTCGCCAGGTAACATCTACTTATTATTCTATTTGTAATTGATTCATTAATAGGCCAGTCGTTGGGTCGAAAAAGTGCAGAAATGCAACATGAAATGTTTTTGTAGTTTATTGTAGTTTGGAGGCTCCACATAGGAGCCCCACAGTTTGCTCTCGATTATCAGTTGCGAAAAATAGTGTAAACAATCGTCAAAGTTTGCAAAACGTGGTTTTTCGATGACCGACGATTCGGGTTACATTTTAGAGGCAAAAGTTGTGATTGAAAGTTGTAAAGCTTGGGAATAGCTTTCCAATGACTGGTCATACGTTAGAAAATATTAATTAATTTAGTTGCAAATGAATTTAAACCATTAAAAATAGCACTTTTTAAATTGTTTAATTACTTTGTTAATAATTATCGAATTTGTTTATAATTCACCAGGATTATTCTTCTTGTGAAGCTGAATAAATCTCAAAAAAATTCAACTCGATCGGACAAATAGTTTATGCATAATTCCATTTGTTAACTAAAAACATGTAATTTTTCAACGGAATTTCTACACTTTTGGACCTACGAATTTCATTTTTTTATTTTTTAAAGTACACTTAAGGAGTCAAACTTTCATCCCACTTAAATGGAAATTCGATATTTTTTATTTAAATGCATAATAATATTACAAGAAAAACAATTGTTAAATGATTATATATAAGCTAGTAGCATCACGTGCACACATGCACGCCGGTTTTATTCGCAAAATGTACAAAGATGATGATGCTACACACTTATATGGGCAATTCTCTGGAACCCTTAACCTTTCAGTGTCTCATATTTATTATGTAATTACTCAATATACATAAAATATTTTTTAAAAATAATTATTGTTCCATGTAAAGAATGTTTTATAATAATATAATATGTTCGTTTCAAAATTAATAAATTTTATTTAGTAATTTTTATATATTTTTTAATGTTGAAAAGTAAGCAAATCAGAGAGTCCCTTAAGGCACTTTCGGAAACATAGATAAATTTTATAAGTTGTCACAATAAAATAGAATTAAAAGACAAATACATAAAAGTAAATGAATATCTAAGGATTATTTTAAGAGAAATTTGAAAATAATAAGCATTTGGAAAACAAATTTTTTGAATTTCAAAAGCTTTCTCTTAGTTTCGTGTCAGAACCGTAAATACAAACGTACTTGCAAATATTACAAGAGTGCCTTCCTAAAATTAATTCATCAACATATAGAATGAAAGCTTAAAACTTACTGAAACTGTGACCAGTTGAAATTTTTTTGTGCAATACTTTATATTGAAATTATTCAATATTATTGTTCTTAAATTCGGAAGAGAATACGATTATGTCAGGACCGTAAATGACTTGGCACATCTAAAGGAAGCTATAAAATGTTATCAAATTTGTATGCACATTTGCACAATTATTTTTTTTTAACTATATGTAAAAGTACGCCTTAAAATTTTTAGATATTATCGAAATATAAGGAAGTACTCGTGAAACTGTCAGGACCGAAATAGTCAGGACCGTAAATGTGACGCAATGAATGAGGATTTCAAAATTGTCAGTCTGGAAAATTGACAACTTCACTTTTAACTTTGAAAGTTGTTGAATGTTTTGTTCAGAAATTTTTAATTTCTTTTACTTACTTTTTTATTCAAAGTTAATCATTTTTCTGCTCCTTTATTTCGAAAATGTAAAATCTGAGGAATAATAAAAAAAAGAATATTAAAAAATAATTAATATTATTCATTTTAAATGCAAAAAAATAAATGCAACCTAAATATTCAAATCCAAAACAATCGACAATAAAGGAAATAATTCATCTTAACCATAAAAAAATCGTCTAATTAGAAATGAATAAAAATATATGAGACCTTCAAAATATTACATTTTTAACTACAAAATTAAATTCTACATACTAATCTTAATTTATATACAAATTTTTATTAATGTGCTAGTAATTTTTTTTCTTTCACTCAAAAGTTAAAGATTGCAGAGAATTGCCCATATACATATAATTTGAATTTATTTTTGAGATAATATAACTTTCATTTTAATGGAATAATATGTACAAAAAGAATTTTTTGTTAAATGTGATAAATAACAATAATCATTTGTTGTTAAAAAATTTTTTTTTATTATTACAAAAAATATTGTATTTTGATAAAATATAAAATCATTCTCGGATTCAGCATAAAAAAATACATCAATTTAAAAAAAGAAAAATTAAAATCGGTAAATAATTAACGAAGATATTACTATTTTTGTAAATTTGAACGGCTGATTTCAGTTGTAGCGTCGAAAACCACGCGCCACTGAGTTCCCCCACTCCGCCATCCAAGAGTTAAAAAAAACTATATATGTATTTTAACTTGATATAAATGAAAAATAAAAGCATAAAATATAACAATCAATTTGTTTTCATAAAATACATGTATTAAACTGTAGGTGGTGCAAATTTCATTGAAAAATATTAATTATTAACTAGTCAGAAATTTTTTGAAAATAAAAAACTAACCCCCCCCCCGCTTAAAGGTAAGTCGGATTTTTTTTGGAAAATATTTGTGATAACAAATGAAATTTAATGCCCTTTAGACCAAATCGATAAAGTGAAAATTGGCTGAGTTATTCCATTTGTTTATGATTAAAAAATGTACCCTTTTTTAACATCCATTATTATGCATTTAAATAAAAAATATCGAATTTCCATTTAAGTGGGACGAAAGTTTGACTCCTCAAGTGTACTTTAAAAAATAAAAAAATGAAATTCGTAGGTCCAAAAGTGTAGAAATTCCGTTGAAAAATTACATGTTTTTAGTTAACAAATGGAATTATGCATAAACTATTTGTCCGATCGAGTTGAATTTTTTTGGGATTTATTCAGCTCGACAAGAAAAATAATCCTGGTGAATTATAAACAAATTCGATAATTATTAACGAAGTAATTAAACAATTTAAAAAGTGCTTTTTAATGGTTTAAATTCATTTGCAACTAAACTAATTAATATTTTCTAACGTATGACCAGTCATTGGAAAGCTATTCCCAAGCTTTACAACTTTCAATCACAACTTTTGCCTCTAAAATGTAACCCGAATCGTCGGTCATCGAAAAACCACGTTTTGCAAACTTTGACGATTGTTTACACTATTTTTCGCAACTGATAATCGAGAGCAAACTGTGGGGCTCCTATGTGGAGCCTCCAAACTACAATAAACTACAAAAACATTTCATGTTGCATTTCTGCACTTTTTCGACCCAACGACTGGCCTATAAGAATAAAGTGAAATATTTGTGAGGTATTTTTTCTTAGAATTAAATTAGTTTTGTGCAGAAATAAAACTCCCCTCCATTACCAGTCACAAATATAATTTTAAAATATAGAAACAAACGATAACATAAAAATAAATAAAACAAAACTCTTTGTAGTGTCAGTATAATTATGGCCATTGCATAAAATTATGAAAGTAAAAGAAAATAATTAGTTTTAAAAGGATTTTTAGTGGCGGTGTTCATCGACACAATAAAATCTCCCCTCCGTTACCGCAATAAATTTTGTTTTTTGAAAGTAAATAATAATAATTATTAATAATTTTATTCACATTGTTTTATTTAAAAACAAAGAAAACCAAAGATGTTATGAATTTATTTATAAAATTTATTTTTTTACAACAGAATGAACATATTTAGAAGCTATCTCATAAAACAAAACTCCCCTTCGTTACCGATGGTATATTTCCATTATACAGTACCTAAATTACAGACTTTATTAATCATGGGATTCGTTTGAAACTCGTTACTCGGGGGTTTTCGAGGTCGCTGATTACAAATCCGATATCAGTTTTTCAAAATTCAAAATGGCGGATCCAATATGGCGGGCACTTTTTTGAAACATTCATCGGATTTGCTTAAAACTCGTTACTTGGTTGTTTTCGGGGTCGATAATTACGAATTTCAAGTCAGTTTTTGAAAATTAAAAATGTCGGATCTAATATGGCGGACACATTTTTTGAAAAATTCATCGGATTTGCTTGAAACTCGTTACTTGGTTGTTTTTGGGGTCGCTGATTACGAATCCGATATCAGTTTTTAAAAATACAAAATGGCGGATTAAATATGGCGGACAATTTTATGAAAAATTAATTGAATTTGCTTGAAACTTACTCAGGGGTTTTCGGGATCGCTAATTACGAATCCCATATTAGTTATCCAAAATCCAAAATGGCGGATCCAGTATGGTGGACACTTTTTTGAAACATTCATCGGATTCGGTTGAAACTCGTTTCTAGGGGATTTTTGGGGTCGATAATTACGAATTTCAAGTCAGTTTTTGAAAATTAATTATTATTTGGATTCGCTTTAAATCTGTTGCTCTGGGCTTTTCGCAATCGCTTAATCTGATCTGAAGCCCTTTTAACTCCATAACTTTAGAATTCTGGCATATCCTTAAAAATGTGTTTGCCATATTGGATTCGCCATTTGGAATATTCAAAAACTGACTTGAAATTCGTAATTATCGACCCCAAAAATCGCCGAGAAACGAGTTTTAACCGAATCCGATGAATGTTTCAAAAAACATACATATGGTGTCCACCATATTGGATCCGTCATTTTGGATTTTTGAAAACTGATATCGGATTCGTAATCAGCGACCCCGAAAACCCCCGAGTAATGAGTTTCAAGCAAATCCGATGAATTTTTCAAAAAAGTGTCCGACATATTGATGTCGGATTCGTAATCAGCGACCACGAACACCCCCGGGTAACAAATTTCATGTAATTTCTATCAATTTTTAAAATATTTTAGTTGCGATAAATGTTCAACAAAAATTCTGAATAAAAATCATTAATTTTTAATAATAATATTAATAAAGATTGTAACCACGTATTTTATAGGTTTATTAAGATCCCCCTTTTGCCACAGGATTAATAATAAAAGTGATTTTTCAACTTTTTTTTTATAAAATTTTAATTTTGAATTTGTTCCTTTCTAGAGATTGACCCATATACATCTTTCAAATCGTTTATTATCTGTAGATTGAAATATATTCCTATGGTGTGGTTTGTGATATGTGGATGAACGCGGCACTTCAGTGAATTTAACGATTTATTCACAATTTGTTGGTCATGACTTTTTGTGGACCACCAAGTGTTTCCTTACGAAAGTGAATGCTATGCTCAAATGGCAAGGATGACGTTGCCCATAATGGGCCAGATTAGCGGACTGTTTGAACAATGTGTTGAACACAGTGGACGTTAAATGACATGCCTTCTGGACCATACAAAACTTCATGTCGTGCTACAAATGTTATTAAATTCTCTTTGCAGATGTCTAACTCCTTTTCAAAGATTTCTGACTTCAATAATAATGTAAACATGCTACCCGTGTGGAAAATGAAAATTGGTCCTAGCATGGTCCTACCTATTTTGCCCTGTTAATAGCTTGGACCTAAGTAGGCAGTGTAGTTTGGACCAACAATGGCTGATGATGCGATTTTAGCCTGGTCCTAACTTGGGAGCCTAGTTAGGACCAGTTTGTGGGTCCATTTTTGGACCTAGAAAGGACCATCTCAGACAGTATCTTCTATTTCATTATAATTTTAATTAGTTTATAATATTTGTTAAAGAAATAACCTATATTTATAATAATAAGTATTAGTTTTAATTAATTATTATTTTTTCCAATTAAATGATGACCAAAAGCGAATTCATAAATAATGTTAGTACTTATATGCAGAGATTAATATATATTCCTCTAATATATACATTAAAAATTATAAAAAAATAAGAAATTTGTTATTTAAATTATTTTACAGTATATATAATATTTAAATTGCATACTTATACGAATATAATGCAGAAAAATCAGAATAAACGCAAACCTAAGAAGCAAGTAAAATCTTACGCACGCGGGAATCGAACCTATGACCTACGGGCTACGAGACTACCGCCCTAACCACTATGCTAATGAAACTAGTTGAGATCAAAATTCACTTGCTTTTGATGATTCAATATAGTATTTATTGACACTAATACACCATAATAAATAAAAAAATAGTTTAACAATAACAATAATAATAAAATAATATTCAAATACAAAAATTCAAAAATTAATATTTTTATTTAACTTTTATCCCAGAATTTTTCATGAAACAATTGTCAACTCATTAGTAAGACCCTTCACTAAACCCCCATTTTTTCATAGCTTTAAATTTGTTTTTCAATTTATATTGTTTGACGGTGACGTCTAGGTTTAAAAATCGTTACTTCTTCTAGAATTTGAAACTTGGTCGATATTGTAGGTTTCCGCTTCACGTTTAGTGAAGGGTCTTACTAATGAGTTAATTGACAATTGAGCTTCCGGATCAAAAAACTCGATTTGACGATTGAAAGGCTTACATTAACTAAAATATTCAGATTCAAAAAAATACTTTTAAGAAAAAAGAGTTGTGCATTTTTATTATCTATAAGGATATGTTTTTGAAAATTTTTATAATTTATTTACCTTTTTTTTCATGAGGGCTTGACTGTAGTGAAAATTCTGTGTTCTAACGCAAATCGAGTTTTTTGATCCGGGAGCTCAATTGTTTCGTGAAAAATTCTGGGATAAAAGTTAAATAATTTGTAGCAGAGGAATGCGAACCATCTTGATTACTGGATCGATAAGCTATGAGAATTTGTTGGATGTGGACCTCTGTAGCTCAGTGGAAGAGCAATCAACCGGCAATTGATAGGTCCTGGGTTTCGAGCCCCAGCAGAGTTAGTCCCCCATTTTTTCATAGCTTGAAATTTGTTTTTTAATATTTTTATATTATGTATATCAAGAAAAAAATATCTATACATTTTCGTTAAAAACAGGTTTTTCATTGTTCTCAATAATTTTTAACATTAATTTGTTGGTCTAAAAAAATATTCGTCTTTTGGACTTGGAAATTTTTGCTAATTAATTAAGTAGGTGATCCACTTTTTAAAAAAAATGTCAAAAAATGTATGTTAAAAACACGTTTTTCATTGTTCCAAATAATTTTAAACATTAATTTTTTGTTGCAAAAATTTTTTTTAATTTGGACTTAGAAATTTTTGCTAATGAAACTAGGAAGTCCAGGTAGGTCCTGGGTTGGACCTGGGTGGGCCATCCCACATTCAAACTGCAATATCTTCTAGTGTTTAGCACCAACTTAAACGAAACTTAAAATCTGCAAACGAAATTAAAAATATATTTTACTAATTTTAATTATATTGCAGTCTGTATCTGTTTTAATAAATAAATAAATGTTACTGTTTTATTAACTTTTGTTACAAATTACTTAGAAATTTGCAGTTTTTTTCAAATTTTGCGATTAGTAAAATATAAAGATAATTTATCATTTTAACAATTCAGTTACTTGTTTAAACAAATAAATGTTGTTATTTATTAACTCTTGATACAAAGTACCTAGAAACTTGCAGTTTTTCCTAATTTTGCAATAAACTAATTTAAAAAGTATGAAATAGAGATATTTTATAATTTTAACAATTTAGCATTTGTTTAAACAAAAAATTGTTGTTACTTATTGCAAAATTAGAAAAAATTACTAGTTTCTTGGTTGATTGTGTGAAAAGTTAGTAAATAACAATTATTTGTTTAAAGTTTTAAACAATTGCTGAATTAATAAACTAATAAATTAACATTATTTTATAATATTTGTATAATTTTCTGATTTATGTCAAACAATAAATTGTTTTAAAAAATATGATTATCAATTAATTTTATAAATATTAATTAAGAATAATATTTATCAATTTTTACATGTTTTTCCTGTATCAATTTTGACACTTTATTTTCCTAAAAAATCTAAGTCACAACTGGATCTTCTAGTTAGTACCAAGTTAGGACCAGCCTAGGATATATAAAAAGGGGTTGCCAAGTTAGGTCCAAGCTAGGGCCAATAATCATTTTAGGCATAGCATGGTGATTTCTACACGGGTATTTACAAATAACGCAAAATGATCCAGCATTTCCAATGGAATTAGGATGCTTCATGAGTTTAAAACTACATATCCTCGATTCGCATCTGAATAAGTTTCCCGAAAATTGCGGGCATTACAGCGAAGAACAAGGAGAGCGATTTCATCAAGATATCAAATTGATGGAAGAACGATATCAGGGAAGATGGGATGAGGTAATGATGGCTGCCTTTTGTTGGATGTTGAAGAGAGAAACGAGTAGAAAAGGAAAAAAACATAAGCGAAACCCTTTACATTGGTCATTTGAAGAAAAAAGAACACGGTATAGTAGCAAGACAATGGACTCAAGAGATGTTCCCAAAAAACCACAAGTAATAAATCTAAAAAAAATTGTTAAAATAATAAAGACTGTCATATTGGATCCGCCATTTTGAATTTTTAAAAACGGACATGGAAATTCGTCATCAGCGACTCCGGAAACCCTCTGAGTAACGATTTTCAAGCAAATCCGAACAAATTTTCATAATAGTGTCCGCCATTTTGGATTTTGGAAACTTGACATAGGGTCCATAATCAGTAATCACAGAAAGACCTGAATATTAAATTTCATGAGCTTACAAAATTTTTATTGCGCAGTGTATGGTATAATTTGTTTGTTTGGAAGCTTAGTTATAATTTTGAGGTTATGTTCTATAGATTTAATGTTTCATATGAATTTTCAATTGAAAAGCTTATAGAATAGTTTATTAAAAATAAAGGACCTTAGAAACTTACTAATATGTGCTTAGATTCAAGTTTGATCATTCAAAAGCGACCATTTTAGCGATTTTAAGGTATTTTTTGAGGTTAGGGCGAAACCAGGACCCATTGGCCAAATTCTGATAGCCCTTTCTGATAAAATCCGAATCCGGATTCAGCGCATCGAAATACATCGGAATATACATGTCTCGACCCCAGATCAAGACACTTTTCTTTTTTTGTGTGGCTGTGTAACATCCCAGGTGCGAATTTAGGTTGGCCGCCAGAGTTTGAAGGTTGGCCCACGGTTGGCCTAACTTTGGCAAGCGAAGTTTTGGTTGCCAGAGTTTGCCCAACTTTGGCAAGTACTAGTGCCCACAGTTGGCCCGACTTTGCAAGCCAACCATTACATGCAGAGTATAACCAACCGTCGGGCCAACTTTGGCGACAAAGGTCGACACAACTATGGGGAACGTATCTCATATGACTTACAAATTTAGGTTGACCAAACTCTGGGCCACGGTTGGCCCGACGGTTGGCAAAACTTTGTGAAAAACAGTTTAAATGACTTAAACTTTCTCGACTGGCCTAACTCTGGGCCACGGTTGGCCCGACTGTTGCAGCTTTAATATTCATTTAACGGTATGGACTCCCATGTGAGCGTAGCGTAGTGGTCAGTGTATAAGTCTTCGGCGCGTTAGGTTAGGGGTTCGATCCCAGCAAGCGGTAGATATTTTCGAAAATGTATGTATGAGATTGTGTTTAATAATAATAGGTAAAGGTTATATCTGATGTTCTTGCTAATAATAACGTGTTAATTGTTTAAATAATTTAGTTTTTTAATAATTTTTTACCTTTGGCTGTTAAAGTTGGCCAAACTTACGCATTTAAAGTCGTGCCAACTTTGGCGTCAGTTTTTGGACCAACCATTGAAATGTATAACTGGCACAACATATGCATTTTAAGTTGGGCCAACTTCCTTATGACTTGTCGGGCCAACCATCGTCGCCATTAGACGGCCAACCGTTATCATCTGTATGGTTGGCCCAACCTCTGGCACGAGAAGTTGGACCGACCTTGTAAAAGTTGGCCCAACTATGGGCCAACCGAAAATTCGCACCTGGGATATTGGACGGTGGATGGTAACTGAGGTCCATCGAACCATTGAAATTCATAAGTCGAATTACTTTTTATCCATCCACAGTCTTCTGGTGTCAAAGAAGTCGGAATTTTTTTAGAAGCATGAATCCATAATCGAGTGATGTACAATGCTCTTAAAAAATGCGGTCTGAATTCTGCCTAACAAGGAGGTATAGACGAAGCGTCGAAATTTTGCAGTTTTTTTGGAATGCTTTGCAGACATCATTAACTTTGTAAGAACTCAAAAATAGCGCAAAGCAAACATTGTTTACTAGAATTAACGATTTCGACGCATACAATAAGCACATAAATTTTTCAATATTTACAAAAACTTTCTCTCGGTCGCAATCTTTACTGCCCAATTCGGCGAATGTAGCTTGAAATTTTCGCTGTTTCGTAATAATTATAAAGGGCGCTTTTTCCCTTTTCTGAAAAAGCTGGATTAAATTCACACACAGTGATGGAATGAAATCCTGCTAATGATATACAAAACAATTCGCCGTATTTATAAAACAATGCTGAAACATCAATTATGCGTTTTTTACTCAAAATGCCTGTTACAATCCAAACTTTACAATTAGCCTTTAACATCTTCATGTTAGCTAACATAATTATCAATATGTCAGTGTTAACGGAAAAGTTAGAACTTTTTCTATGTCAGCATTTTCATTCATTGAAATTGCCAACATGCGTCCAAATAAATCGCGTTGCAACCTTACTTCTTGGTCCTTGTTGTTAATTTTGATTACTTTTTTGCCGTCGAATTTGCAAAATTATATATTTTATTCTATTTGATTGTTTGCTCAAATATATTAGAAGATTTTGCGCATTCAGAAATAAATATTTGTCTCAATGAATTTCCAGTTGTCTCTACATTTAATAAAAAATTACAAACTTCATCGCTAGCTGCCCGTCTAGTGCCAATATTGTACAAGTAGTCACGTTCCATATTCTCATTGTCAAAAAGATTGAAATTTAGCTTCAATAAATAAATAAAACTTTGCAACTGAGCGGAATCATTAGAAATTTGATGTTTCTCTAAATCTCCGGTAACATCTTGAGCTCTTTTCAAATTGGTTTCTTCATATGTGTGCGATATTATTGTTGAACGTATGCTGTGACTTTTGGACCATCTCTGACGAGCACTAATCGAGTTCGTAAAGTGCGTAATTCAAATTAATCTTCTAGCAGCATCCGCATTAATTGTTTGTTGAAGTGTTAGATCTACTGGACTTTTAGAAAATGGCTTTTCTGTTCTTTTGATAACGAAAAACCCATTTCTAAATTGAATTTCCAAATTCGGGTGGGTTTCATGGACTTTTAATAAATTATCATGATATTTTTTTAACCATCGCGAATAATTTCCTTGATTAAACAAAAAAAATAAATTGATTATTTTCGGAATGACTTCTTTAAAAAGATCAAAATCACCGATACGTATGCTGCGTGTGAACATAAGATAATAATTGACAAAATTGATGTACATAGCGTAATACTGTGGAGTTTTGCCAAGATCGCCATTAAGTGATTTTTCTTTGTAATTCAAAAAATTAGTTAACAATTGATCAAGATTTTGATTTGAAATGTTTGAATCTGAAATTCATTGATTACTTCAATTAAATCTCCTTCTACAGAGATATTTTGCTTCAGTAAAAAATCTTTAAACAACAACATATTCAATCCTAAGGACACTAAAGGAGGTAAACGCTTGCATCGATTAAAATGTTTTCCACTAATAAATCCATTAACTGAACCAGATTTACCCAATTTACTCACAGCATTCAAATAAACCACACCCAAAAAAAAGTAATCTTATAGTTAGAGGAAAAATCCTCTTCTAATATCCTCTCACGATTTCCTCTCAAAACAAAAGTATTCAACTTGAATGTATATTATTTTTATTCTTTGGTGGTTAATAATAAAACAAAACAATTTTTCGAGGTTGAAACGTCTAAAACATTGAATTTAAATGAAATAAACAAGGGGAAAAATACGTTAATTAATGTAAGTAATTAGTAATTAATAATAATAATAATAATATGTAATTTAGTATTATTAATAACTAATTATTCTTATGTAATTAAAAACGCTTTATTCAGAGCATAAAAATATCTTTTTTTGTTATCTCATAACCATAATCAGCAAATAATATTGAAGATGAAAATCCTCTAAAGCAAAGTATATTACTTTTGATACCATATATAAGAGGAAAATATGCATTCAGTTTAGAGGAATCTACATCAAATCAAGAATAATTTTTTAGGGTGTATCATTACGTAAAAGGCACCAAGATGAATAAATAAACAATTAAATTGTGGATTTTTAGTAGATTGGATTTGTAGTAAATAGTTGGTTGATTCAATTCTACAGCAATTTTTTGACTTCAAGGCATTGTTTCTATGAATACAGACGAATCTGTTGGCGAGGCATTGATTGGTGCTAGGTATGATACTTTTTGTTTTACTGATTTATCTACTACTATTTTACTATTAAACCCAACCCACATTGGCGTATTTGCAATTTTAAAGAGATGAGATAAAACCAACATTACATCAAATTTTTGGTAAAGATTGTATTTACTGTTATTTATAGTTGGTAGTTCGCTATCAATGAGCAATAATTTATCGATCATTTTCGGTTTTTTAAACTTCTTCAGGACAAATAATAGATTTAGCACATGAGGTAAATGTAGCTTCGGTCTCTAATTCCTCGATGGTATTGTAACTGCAGCAATGTCTGTATTTGTTGATAATGTCAATTACTTTCCTACTACTGGTTATGCTTTTTAGTGTCATTCCAAGTGTGATGTGTTTAGAAGTTTTAATTTTACCGTGATTAACAGCATAAATAATAATAATAATAATAATAAGTGCAGTTACAACTTTTCACAGTTCTTGGATCATTGCCACAATTTATTGATCGGAAGAACTGTGAGACATCGTCAGGAATTTCACATTCCCATGTTATCGAATATTTCTTCAAAATTTTCTGCAAAAAGAAATACAATTCGCTATTATAAATTTACCAAAAAATGTCATATTCTGATTTGGAATTTATCAGGTTTTTATTTAATAATAATAATTTTTAAGTAGTTAAAAATAACAACAAAATCCATATTATGATGTAAAATTAAGTACAGTTTAATACAGGTATTAAAAAATGAAATTGTAATTATTATATTAGGATGATGAAAAAAATCGATCACTCCGAGTCAGGATACCTGACTCGGAGTGATCGATTTTTTTCATCATCCTAATATTTATCGGCCGAGTGATAGCATCATTACTATATATATGTAATTATTATACCTGCCGAAGTTGTACTTTCTGGAGATGGTTGTGCAGGTGAACTCTCAGAAGATGACATAATTGAGCTTGATGATATTTAGACTGCTTGTCAGCCAATTTTTATTTCTTAAATTAACCCAAATTTAATTAGTGAACTTGTGATTCCCACACATAATCACTGCGAATCAGTGAAATTTTACCAATTGTATTAAAGTCGATTTAAGCCAGTCGGAGAGTGCAAAAAGTGCAACCTGAAAAATCAAAGTTCAAAAAACATGGTTTTTTGATGACTGTTGCTTCTGGTTGAATTTTAGGGGAAAAAGTTGTGATTAAAAGTTATAGAGCTTGGAAGTAGCTTTCAAATGATTGGTCTCAAGTTAAAAGAGAATAATCAGTTTAGTTGCAAATGAATTGAAACCATTGAAAATAGCACTTTCTTATTTGTTTAATAACTTTGTTAATAATTAAGGAATTCGTTTATAACTTACCAGTAATATTCTCCTTGCGAAGCTGAATAAATCTAAATAAAATTTAACTCGATCGGACAAATAGTTTATGAATAATTCTATTTGTTAACTAAAAATATGTAATTTTCAACGGAATTTCCTCACTTTTGGTCCTGCGAATTTCCTTTTTTTATCTTGTAGAGTACATTTAAGGAGTCAAACTTTAATTCCATTTAAATAGGAAATTGATTTTTTTATTTAAATGCATAATAATAGACGTTAAAATAGGGTTTTTTTACATAAACAAATGGAATAACTCGGACAATTTTCACTTTATCGCTTTTGTATAAAGGACATTTGATTTCATTGGTATTTACAAAACTTTTTCAAAAAAACCAAATTAAACTAAAAGTGATGTGAATTTCAATAAAAAATTTAAATAATTAATTACTCAGGATTTTTTTTAAAAAGCTAACTCCGCCGCCCATTAGAAGCTAGGTCGGCATTTTTTTGTGGAAAAGTTTTGTGAAAACAAATGAAATCGTCTATTATTATGGACTTAAATAAAAAAATCAATTTCCTATTTAAATGGAATTAAAGTTTGACTCCTTAAATGTACTCTACAAGAAAAAAAACGAAATTCGCAGGTCCAAATGTGAGGAAATTCCGTTGAAAATTACATGTTTCTAGTTAACAAATGGATTTGTGCACAAACTATTTATCCAATGAAGTTGAATTTTTTTGTGATTTATTTAGCTTCGCAAGGAGAATATTACTGATAAGTTATAAACGAATTCCTTAATTATTAACAAAGTTATTAAACAATTAAGAAAGTGCTATTTTCAATGGTTTCAATTCATTTGCAACTAAACTGAATATTCTTTTTTAACTTGAGACCAATCATTTGAAAGCTTCTTCCAAGCTCTATAACTTTCAATCACAACTTTTTCCCCTACAATTTAACAGGAAGCAACAGTCATAGAAAAACCATGTTTTTGAACTTTGACGATTGTTTACACCATTATTCGCAACCGGAAATCTGGTGCAAACTATGGGGCCCTTATTTGGGGCCCTCAAACTACAAGAAATTACTTTGACTTTTTATGTTGCACTTTTTGCACTCACCCACTGGCATAATTACTGAATCGAATTTAGTTGAAATTCAAAGATAAAAATTAATATTTCGTGCTAATGTGCTAGCAATCAAACTAAATGTAATTATAAAAATTTATAGTACTTACGAGAATCAGACTACGATGTTGCATTCTTAGATTGTGCTGTCTTCATCAATTCACTATACGTTTTAACATACAGACTTTTTAGCGCAGTGAAATTTTTATAACAATCATGATAATAAACATTGATTTTATCAGGAGTTGCTGGTAAAATGACGTCACTGTACTTTAATTTGCAGGCTGCACGGATTATCAAAATCTAACTACATTTTTCTAATGTTTTATTACTAAAAAATATGAATTTAGAGTTTTTTTACAAATTACACATATCGGATCCAAATTCATTTTGTGAAAAATCAAGAAACATTTAAAATTATTAAAAATGTGCAATTCATAAATATAAAACCAGGAAAAGAATTTGGCACAGAATACTTTCGACGTCTGTTTGCACCGAAGTTTTCGAGTACACTAAACACAATTTTTTTAACACCTGATTTTCGTGCTCTCACACCACTTTGGAAAAGTATTATAAATCTATTTAAATGATATTACTTTTGTTTGGGAAGCAATTAGTATTGAGTATAGTGCCGTAAAATTAAAATGAAATTAACGAAAACTGCAACTAAGAAATTCAAGATAATTTTCGATTATTAGTTTATGAGAAAATTAATTTAAACAGATAAAAATTGCAATTTCTTAATTGTTTAATAATTTGTTTAATTATAATGAAATTACTTTTAAACTTACGGAAAGTATTGCCTATGATACCTTTATTATTATTAACTATTAGGGATGCAGCCGCTTAGCAGCCGCTGACGCTTGGATAATCCCTTTACGTCCCCAAAGTCCTACTAAACCGCCTGACCTAAGCCCAAATCTCCTTCCATAGAAAGAGGACCGCGGCCAGTCCTTTAGTAGCGATTGCTGTCTCCTCGAGGAAGTAACAACCTGTAATCTGATATCGTTCCCTCACCAAAGCAGGGCATCGACACAGAATGTGAGCTGAGGTTTCGTTTTCCTCACCACATTTACGGCATTTGGGATCCTCGACGATGCCCATCTTATGCCTGTGATAGCGTAAATCTCCATGGCCTGTTAACAAACCTGTTATGATTTTCGCCTCTTTTCTATTAAGCTTGCGGAAATCCGACGCTCTTTTAGGATTTAAGTTTTCCCCAATGAGTGCTTTGGCCTGTCTACAACCTGCAGCTGCCCGCCACTCTTTTTGGTGCTCTAGTGTCCTCCATTGTTTAAATTCCAAAGTCAGACACTTGTTGGAGACACCAACTATTGGTTCTGGTCCGATAAATCGTTTCCTAGCGCCTTCTTTGGCTAGTTCATCCGCTACGTTGTTACCCTTAATTCCACAGTGTCCTGGGATCCAGATGAGGGTAACACGGTTAATTCCAGCTAGCCTGTTGAGCGCCTCGTGGCACTCTCCGACCAGTTAGGATGTCGTAACATATCGTTTCAAAGCGCAAATGGCTGCCTTGCTGTCCGAGGCAATATAGATATTTCTACCCTGGCAGCGCTCTAGAGCCTCAAAAGCACCGTAGAGAATCGCTACAATTTCGGATTGTAAAACAGTAGTGATGGTTCCCAAACTATATGCGAGAGCCACCCCCACTGCTTCTTGATATACACCTGCGCCTGCGCCAATTCTTCCCTTCGATCCGTCCGTATACCAGACAATAGCATCTCTGGGAAAAAGGGCCGGCCCATCATGCCAATCCTCTCTATTAGGTATACTTATTCTATACTTCTTGTCAAAGAGGTAGAGTGGAGTCACCTTATCTCTAATCATATTGAGAATGGGTTTTCCTACCAATTTGCTGGGGAGACGCCGTTTGCCAACTTCCCTACGGCCTCTGTCCCCACCTAATCTCAGGGCAGCTTTCGCCGCCTCTGCTTTAATGATCAGGGGTAAAGGTTCCAGTCCCAGAAGAGCACCAAGGGCCATCGTGGGCGTAGTGCGCACAGGACCAGTGATGCTCCCCAGGACCAGCCTCCTTACGCCCTCCAACCGGTCTTTTGCCGTTTTAAGTTCAACTCTGCTCCACCAGACCACAGACGCATAGGTCAGCCTAGGAAGCAGAATCGATTTGTAGATGCACAAAAGTGTATCCGGTTTAAGACCCCAGCTATATCCTATAGCTCTCCTACATTGCCATAGAGCAGCTGTGAGTTTATTCACTTCTCATCCAAGTGTTCTTTCCAAAGAAGCTTACTATCCAAGATGACTCCTAGGTACTTCGCTTTCTCTGTGAATTGGAGTTCTTTTCCAGCCAGTTTTAGCATACATGTGGCTTTCCACTTGTATCGTCTGGTGAAAATAACAGCTTCCGTTTTTGCTGGATTGACTGACAAACCAGTTTGTCCGCACCATCCATCTACCATATTTAACGCCTGCTGCACCACACCCAGTAATACATCCAGATGAGAACCGCGAGCGATTAATAAGATATCGTCCGCATAACCAATCGCATGAAATCCCTTCTGACTGAGGAGTCTTAGCAGTTCATCCACTACCAGACACCAAAGTAAGGGCGATATAACTCCTCCCTGAGGACATCCAGAATTAACTGTTCCTCGAAGGGTTGAGCTCCCTTTAGTTGTTAATAGGTTCCTGTTACCCAACATGTGACAGGTCCAGTCAACAATGGTTGTGGGAATACCATGAGAGATCATGGCTTCTTTTATAATCTTCGAGGAGGTATAATTGAAAGCTCCCTCTATATCCATGAAAACACCTACTGCGAAACCCTTATCCTGTAGCTGTCCATCTATTAAGTTAACAGCTCTGGCAAGGTCTGATTCTGTAGAACATCCCGTTCTATAGGCATGCTGATCTCTATGCAAAGGATTTTGCTTTAAGATCTCACTGCGGATGTATCTATCCACTAATCTTTCAACCAACTTCAGAATGAAAGATGTTAGGCTAATTGGACGAAAATCCTTTGGTGAGGTATATCGTTCCTGCCAGCCTTTGGTATGAAGACGACTTTAGTGCCCCTCCACGCTTTTGGGACATATCCAAGAGTTAGACTTGCCCTGATAAGCCTTACCAACGGTCCGACCGCCTGATCCATCGCCCTTTGCAAAAGGACAGGGAAAACGCCGTCTGGTCCGGGAGACTTATAAGGGCTAAAGGATTCCACGGCCCACCTGACCCTCTCGGCAGTCACGATTCCATTAGCCAACTGTCTCCGCGGCCTATATTCAGCCTGCGGTAGTTTACTCAGAGGCCAAGAATCGGGACCGCCCTTCTCAGACCTAGAAAAGCCTGGGAAATGGGTCTGGACCAGGTGAGCCAAAGTCTCCTCGTCCGACTCGGCAAATCCTCCGTTAGGCAGTCTTAAGGTGCCTAAAATTGCATCTGGGTTTTTTGAAAGCAGTTTGTCTAACCGCGCTGCCTCTTTGCCCTTATCGATGCTGGAGCAGAAGGCAGTCCAGCTATCCTGTTGTGCCTTCCTTATTTCATTTCTATAGTTGTCCCTCATTTTTGCATATGTGGACCAACTGTCAGCCGTGCGGTATTTTTTAGCACGTTTAAATAACTTCCTGGTCTCTTTTCTGAGGTTTTCTAGCCTCTCATTCCACCAGTAGGTCTCTTTTGCCGAACGAACTTTCGTTGGTTTGCAGCTGTTCTCAAAAGCTGTTATTATGGCTGTTGTAAAAGTACCAGCCACCTCATCCAGGGTTTCATGATCTCTAATCCTGCCTGGTAATACAGAGAGTGTCTCCTTCAGCTCTGCGCTGTATTTAGCCCAATCCGTTTTCCTGGGATTACGAATCCACTTGGTTTCCGAAGGGACCACAGCCTCCAGCTCGAAGACTATCTGAAAATGATCAGAAAGTGAAGGTTCATTAGATACTCTCCATCTTCTTACCTTGTGTGCAATACTGCACGAGCAGAGGGTGATATCAATTACCTCCTCCCTGACAGCATTACTGAATGTCGGTACCTTACCCGTGTTTAGAATATCCAGTCCTGTTCCCAATAGATATTCCAATAGCTCCTGTACCCTTTGGTTGTTCTTTGAGCTCCCCCACACCCTGTGTTGTGAGTTAGCATCACAGCCCAACAAAAGGGGCAGTCCCCTCTCTGCACAGTAATCCACCAATTTACATACCTCATTTGGAGGATTAACTTTGTTATCATACGGAAAGTAAGCCGATCCAATGACCATCCTTCCGATACCCTCGAAGTCGGTCAATACCGCCATCAGGTCTCCAGTGCACAGGTCCAGCAAAGGTACAACATTAATGCCCTTCGTAAGGATGCACGCTCTTGGTTTGGTAGCCTTGAGGTCCCTGTAAACATTAAAGCCAGCCCCCCCAAGTCCCCTAATAGCACCTCGAACTAACCATGGTTCTTGAATTAGTGATATGCCAGTGTGCATCCTAGTCATGCCCTTCATCAAAACTGCTGAGGCGCCTTTACTATGATGCAAGTTAATTTGTTTAAGGGTAAGCTTACGGGCAGCCATTATGGTTGCTATTCACTTACCTCTTTTTCTTCAGACCCATCCTGACCAATGCTAGCAACCCTAAAGGTTACCCGACCGAAGTCATAGAAGGGTCTGAAGTCGAGAGCAGCAAGAGCTCTCGCTTGTCTCTCAGGGACCTGTATGACCAAGAGAAATTTCCTCTCAGCCATACTAGCCGCCTGAGGTCCGTCAATATTGACATGGCGCCAAGTTGACGTTTTCAGTGAGGGGTTGTACGCCTCAAGAGTCCTGAAGACCACTTGCACGTCCTCCGGTTCACCCGGGATCCGCACCGTAGCCTTCAGCATCCTTTGGAGCACCTCCACCCCTTTATTCTGGGGCCCTTCAGTCAAGCCAAATCCAACCTGCTCCATGACCGTTGGTCCGTCAGCCCGCAATGGGACCGTTGGGCCAGCCGATGGAGGCGGTTGGCTCACCACCTCGGAACCAGGGGCCGTCATGTCTTTAGCCTCCGAGGAGACCTCAGACGCAGCCGCCTCGTCTCCTTAGCGTGTGTCAATTTTTAGGCTTTTAAAATGAGACTCCATATAAGTCCCACGAGTAGCTAGGGAAAACAAAACGTCTACTCCTGCAGAGCCCCGCATGTAGGAGTAAGGAATCAAATTAGTACAGGGAGGTCTCCCGGTATCCCTGACCGCCGTTTGCGACACCACCATCCACAGCGCCCCGGACAGATCGCCCGTCCACCAGCCAGAGCCCCCACCGGACCGGTCCCCCGAGCTTTACGGGTTCACAGCCCTGCCAGTACAGCCCAGACCAACGTCCGGCCGATCCGCCCGGGACACACGGCGGCTTTGGTAACCCTGGTGCCATCCATCCATCGACACGTATCCGTACGTCTTAGATTGGGGGCAGAGCTCGCGCTCATTACTCTAGTTCTTTTGCCACGGAAACCAGAGGGACCGTTTCTTAGTTAAGGCCCCGCAGGCAACAGTCTCCTCTGCTTTTAGTGGTGGTCATTACTTCCCACCAATGGTCGCTTCCTCACCTTTCTACTCCCTCTGCCGCCCGGACGGTCCCTCCTTTACGGGGATTGGGCCCTCACCGACAGACTACGAGAGAGAGAAAGGGGTCCAGAGACGTTGCCCGATTAGGTCCGTAAGCTTCCCCACCAACAACAAGGTCTTACGATCCCTAGGAGAAGATGATACCTTTAAAGAGTGTATCAAATTTGAGCCCAATATGATAAATAGTTTTTTAACAAATCCATTTGTTTAATGAAGACAATGTTTCTTTTTATGTATCAAAAATCGAGGAAACTCAAGAAATCACATTTTTCAAAATATCTTTTTACTTGCGAAGATGAGATCTGTCCTTTACATATACACACTAATTGATTGCATACAGTCTGCGCCTTTATGCTCAGCAACTCGGCTTGGCTTGGGGTTTGACTGAATAAAGATAGCACTTAAATTCTTTGCGAACCCTTCCAATTTTCAGTGTTTAATTAATATAAAATGAGTGATTATTTAGAAAAGTATGCAGTGATGTTAGAGTGTGGATCACGAAACATCCATATAGTTCAATTCAAAGCTGTGCATCACTTTGATAAAAATAGACATGAACATTTTAAGTCTTATAAGATCGATTTAATGGGAACCGTTTTGTACGGTACAGTGAGTTTTATCGGAAGTAAGTATAATGTATATTTTCTAACATGTGCAGTATATTAGGTACAAGAATGTATTTTATAATAATTTATATAAATTTTAATAAAATTTCTCAAACTTTTTTCTCATTACATAATAGATGTAAATTCATAAATATTTTATTACATTTTGTCATTTGTACTCGCATTTATAGTTATATTTTATTTTTCAATTGATTTAACTTTTAAACTATAACAAAACAATCTGATCTGTAGACTTAAATTTTAGAATAGTGTTTCATATAACTTCTCTTTCTTATAAATGTGTATATAAATAATTTTTCCATGTGAGTAAATTAATTTTAATAAAAAATACACATAATAAAATTCATTATATATAAAATCAACAATAAAAAGCTTTAATATATGTAAACTGTTTTGTATAACATTGGATTTTTCCAGAAACCTGTTCCCTTGGTTAATATGTTACTTAAAGGATCCTCCTGGGATCCTGAATAGGTCCTGTGCAGGATTCCATACAGGATCCCGTGCTGGTCCTATACAGGATCCCGTACAGGATTTTTGAACAGGGTTCCTGTGCAGGTTCCGATGCAGGAACCTTAGTTATCAAAGATTTCTGTAAAGGTTCCTGTACATGAACACTTGCAGGATCCTGTACAGGAAATTTTAAAAAAATTTTATGTTAAGCAACATTTGACATACATAGAATTCATATTGTAATATGTTAGGCTCGTATATCAATGTTGGACAGAAAAATGTATTGCGCATTCGAGAAACTCATAGAAAACTACTGCGCAGGAGTTAAAAATATAAATAAATTAATTGAGAAAACCGTGTAGGATCCTTTAAGGGTTCCTCACAGGATCCTTTACACTTAAGTACCTGCAGTTTACAAAACTACAAAAGTTCCTGTACAGGAACCTTTACAAAGTTTCCTGTACAGGATCCTGCAAGTGTTCCTGTACAGAAACCTTTACAGAAATCTTTGATAACTAAGGTTCCTGCATCGGAAGCTGCACAGGAACCCTGTCCCAAAATCCCGTACGGGATCTGTATGGGATCCTGCGCAGGACCTGTACAGGATCCCAAGAGGATCCTTTAAGGATCCTGTACGGGGATTTTAAGCTGGGCAGTAACAAAGTTTCTTGTACCTCTGGCTGGAGTATCCCAGTTATTCGTCAAATTGACATTGTAACATCGACTGTTAGTACTTTTTTATTATTTATTTTAATCAAGATTTTACAAGAAACCAACTTACGATGTAAAGATGTTCATTACAAATATAATAAAATTGAGGCATTTCACGTCAGAAATATCACGATTTGCAAAGGGTATGTCGACTTTCGCAAAAAATCGAGGGATTATAGTTCTATATAAGAGACTTCTTTCCCCCAAATTTGAAAAAAATTAAAAATTGTTGAAGATACGCCATTTTGAATTTTAATAATAATTTTATGAAATTTTGAATATCTCGGAATATTGTGTATAGATTTTTTTGGAAAAAAAAAATTGGAAAAACAATAATAAGGGATAACTATCTCTCCACAATTCCAGTAGCATCAAAGGCACTAAGCTTATTGGGGAAAGTTTTATAAATAAAGGGCACTAGCTCTGTTACATTCAGAGAGTAATTTTTTGAAACACCAACTTATAGTTATCAAAGTAGCGAGTTGAACACATCGTTTCCAAGTGAACTAAAAGTACAAAGTTAAAAGTGAACTTCCAAGTGTTTAAAATCAACTCAAGTCTATCAACAAGTCGCTTTCTGGGTGTAAAAACATGATACATTGGATTGGCGTTGAAAAATATGATACCTCGGATTTGACTTGAAAAACATGACATATCGTCGTTTGAGTTGAAGAACATGACACGTCGAAAAAGAAAATTTTCTTTTCAATTTTCAGTTGATACCACTGACCGCTAATTTTAAAATGTGTCAAATCTTTGAAACTTTTATGAAACAAATGCTTTCGCTTTATAATATGTCAATTCAAAGATGAAATAGGTTAAATAATTTTGTATACAGTTTATGTTGATTTGAGATATTTTAAGATTCGCGGTCAGTGGTACCAACCGAAATTTGAATAAAAAATTTTCGTTTTCGACGTGTCCTGTTCTTCAACTCAATCGACGATATGTCATGTTTTTCAAGTCAAATCCGAGGTATTATGTTTTTTAGCGCCAATCCGATGTATCATGTTTTTACACCGAGGAAGCGAAGTGTTAAATTTTCAAACAAACATAATTTGAAGTGAACCTAAGAATTTTTCCATGTGTTTAAATTAAAACAAACTTCGTTTTTAGATATTTTTCCCAGTTCTCAAAATAGAACTTTAAATAATTCTCCAAAAATTATTATTTAGGAAATAGTTTCAAGTTTCGATAAAATCTACATTAAAACAAGACATTCCAAATTTTGAACCATCAAAATTTGCTCAACTAACGACAACCGTCTGTAAGGAAGCAAATATTTTCAAATACAATACACTACCTTACTAGTGTAAACATCAGTCCACTTGAGAAGGGCCCTCTCAAGATTGGATTAACAGATTATTATCATCAGCTTATTGACCACCAGTAATCGTTATTCTTAAAGTAAGATTGGTAAATTATAATTATAATCATTGTTTTTTTGTCAATAATTTTCTTTCTTGTTGGCTTTTAAATAAATTATTCTCTCACAACATTTAGTAGGCTCATTGACTTATCCTCATCCCAAATTAGATTTAATTTATTTGAAACTAATTTAAAACGAGGAACGTTAGGTATATTTATAAAGGTTTTTCGTTTTGACGTAACAACAGGGTAATCCTGCTCACTAGCGATTTGACGCTATAAACTCAACTTAAGATGGAAAATATTTGTACTGTGAATAGTACTTAACATACAACTAATGTTAACAAACTTTCGTTTAGAATCATGAATTTGTCTTAGAATCTGAGGCGGTGAATTGTTTTTAGAAGAGGAAAAAAAGAAAAATGATCTTCGGATTTTTAAGTTTTTAGATTATTATTTTTGAGACTATATTTGTGACGCTCCACGGTAAAAGGAACTTTAGCTGCAATAGACAAATTTTTACAGAAAAGTCATTTAAAGTAGAACCACTCTGATTCAATGAAATTCAGCCCCACTACTCATTACACATTGATAGTTGTCCGTGTTACACGAAGTGCACGAATTGTACGTGCATGGCCAGTAGGGTAGTATTAGTAAGTAGAGGGGCAGATTTTCTGAATAACTACTTGTAAACATTAAACAAGCTCATTTTTAAACATGAATAACAAAAAAACCTGTAAATAAAAATTATTTTTTACTTTTGCATATAAAAGGACAACTCAAAAACTATAGAATGATATAAGTAACTCAAAATTAATTTTTTTGAAGCTAATGTTCCTTTTACTGTGGGGAATTCGACAAATTTTTTTTATGCTATTGGATGTCCTTTTTAGAAATATATGTGTAGTTTTGTTGGATTTCAAAGAGATTTATTTAAATTTATTCTAAAATTTGAGAAATACATTCGGGGTAAAGTCGCTCATATGAACTCGGGGTAAAGCCGCTCACTTATTAAATTTGTGTAGGGAGACGAATCAGTATAAACAGTATTTCTTTTTTTGGCAATGTTAAAATTTTTTAAATTAAAAATATTTATTAAACGATAAATAATATTTATTTTCTAACAATATTATTGAATTATTTGGTAATTATATATATTAATCTCCGTATTCTTTCATTCATTCTGTCCGCAAGAATTCCGTCCGCCCTCCTGCTGTGCTTTTGATGACAGAGAAGAGTTGGAGAGAGAAGTTTGTCAGAGTATATAAGAGAGAAATCATGATACAGAGAAGGAGTGGGAAGTATCGTCTTTTCTTTCAGTTTAGAGTAGAAGCGAGAGAGAGGCGAACAGTTAAGAAAGTAACGCCTACTTTTTTGGTTTGAGCATCATGGTTTTCTGTATTCTCAGTGGCAGATATGAGAATAAATAAATGAAATGAATTCAATATAAATTTTTTTTAATTGAGAGATGAAATATCAATCTATTCAAGTCAGGTTCGAATAAAAAACAATCTGTTTACGTTTCAACGACACAGTCGTCCTCTTCAGAAACGAAAAAAATGTCACAAAATTTGTTTAATCAAATGAACGTGTACATTGCTGGACGAAGACAAGATTGATAATATTTCATCTCTCAATTAAACAATTTTAACCAAGTGATAAATTCAACATCATTATAAATTTTTTTTATTTCATAATCATATTTTTAAAGGAATATAATTTGATAATAACTGCAAAAATAGTAAATTATATATTTCTTGATTACAAGTTTAAACAAGTTTTTTTAAATGTAAAAATATGTGTGCAAATTTCTAATATTCTATCCTTTCAATGAGAATTAATATGAAGGAATGATTTGATTCCAATTTCGAGTTTACGCAAAATTGAAGTATCTGCAAAACTCTAATTTATACATTTTTTTCCTTTTTCTTACCTTATTTTTGATAAATAATTTATATTTTATTCCCAAAAAAGTGCATTTTTGAGTTTCATTTCCAAATTAAAAAATATAAAATTTCCAATATTTTTTATTTATTAATTTAATATTTTAAGTCGAGTGTATTTTTTATTTATTTTTTAAAATTACTATATTTTGAAATTACATTTTAAACTTGAACATAAATTGATTCCATGTAACTTCATTGTGTATAGATTTTTAGGTCTTAAAACAATAAACAATATTATTATATTTTCATGCTTATTTACTTATAATTGATTTTAATTTCTCGTGAAAAAGCTATGTAGTCCTTTAAATAATAAAATTTTCTAAAATGTATTAAACAATTTGTGTATCTGTTTATAGATCTTGCTTTCGTGTGAACATGATACCTTCCATAGATTTTCTTGAATTCGGATGAAATTTTGAGGGCTTATTTATCATATTAATCTTTCAAAATGGACAAAAGGAATATAGAATATATCCCACACAAAAAATTTTACAGTTGTTTTTTTCAAAAACTTGTTCAAGTAAAAAATTTTTTTAGCAAAATCTAAATTTATATATAATAAAATTGAAATTTTTATGTCAAGACGAATCGATAAGTATATACAAAGTATAAATATTTAAATATTTTTAAGTAAGCTTAGGACCATTAAAAAGCGTTTATTTGTTAACCCTCACGGGCTCGAGCCGGGTCCCTCGGACTCAGAGGAAAGTTTTTTTTCTACTTCCGGTTAAGAAAATATTATTAGAAAATCAACTTCACATTAGACTTAAGGGCGTAAAAACACACATTTTTCAATTTTGTACAGAATTTTTAATTCATAAAATACTCTGGAAAATTCCCTTTTAATTCGAACTTACGTAAAGACTCAAGCCGGGTCCGAGGGACCCGGGTTATAATAAAAAAAAAGTTAGTATAAAAAGTTAGTAATTTTTCTGCAATATTGCATTATTTTGTAATGTTCGAACATCACCTACTGTAATAAGTGTAAACATATCCCAAATAATTCCGGAAGTGATGTGGTGCGAAAAATATAGTGCGTGTTGTACGTTTTTTGGAAAATTCCATTCCTAAGAGTTAAAGAACAAAAAATCGATCAGATTTTCTTTAAAATCGGTACTCGGGGATTTTTAGGGTCGCTGATTACAAATTTGATGTATTATTATTGATGTATTTTTTATTGTAAATAATGTTGTTTTTAAAACTGTTTTTTAAAATAATTTCTCTAAAATGATACAATTATATGTTAGATAAAAAATATTAACAATTTTGCTATCAAATTTTTTATTTCTATTGATTTTAAATACCGGGTCCCTCGGACCCGGCTTGTGCGCGCCAGCGGAAAAACGAACTCGAGCCCGTGAGGGTTAATAATTTATTCAAATTTTTGTTAAACGTTAGAAATGAGATTTCTATCAAAATATCTGAATAAAATGTTAGCCAAATCACTTCTATAAGAACTTATTCTTTTCACAATTTTATAATTTTTTAATAATTAAATAAAAAAAATTCAGTTTTTATTAATTTTTTTTGTTTTCCATTCACCAAAAAATGGATAGTTTCTCACTTCTGACCGTGTTAAGTATATGTTTTATCCAAAATTATTAGAACTTTTCTTAAGAAAAAATCAAACAGACAGTCGGAACCAAATTTAGTCCGATTTCGTATTATTGTAGGGGAGACCGGGGATAAACCAGACAAGTCAAATATTTCCGAAACCGTAAAGAATTTCAAACCGCGTAAATTACCTATGTACGCACAATTTCGTGATGTAAATGCTGCATGAGGTTTTAGGGACGTGTCATTTTTCTTATAATAATAGTTGCCGTTAATATGTAAAAATGTCATTTTTTGAGGTAAAAGTTAAAAAAATTTTCTCATTATTTAGGGTTTTTATCGTTAAAATTAAAGTCCAAATATCACACAGCAATTTTTCTTTTAGCTCATGGTGTACTGAGTTTAGTAGAAAAAGAGTTTAATGAAAAACGTTAAGAAGAAAATAGTTATTTTCGTATCAAGGGCGCAAAATAACAAGTTGAAAATGTTTGCATTTTTATAGTCAACATAAAAAAACTCGAAAATATCACATTTTAATGAAGAAAATCGAATGATTAATATGTGGGCGCAAAATACTCTTCTGCCTGCTCGAAGGTAGGGGAAGCATTACCACCCAGGGGTAGGTGAAGCGGGCGCAAAATATTTTGTGCCCGCTTCACCTACCCCTGGGTGGTAATGAGTTACTTTGCGCCCCCACTCTAAGTGCCCGAAATGACATACTTTCCGTGCAGGTAGGACAAAAGATATATTGCAGTTTAATTATTAGATGACGGTGTGGGGCTGAATTAGACTTCGTGATAAAAAACAACCAAATCTTTGAATACTTTAATTTATTTTATATTAATTAACTATTTTATATTATATTCTTTGCATAGAACCACTTTAAAACTAAATAAATAAAGAATTTATTTTAAAACTCGAATTTGCAAGCGAGTTGCTGCAAATAGACAAGTCTGAAAACTGTAATTCATTTTATATTATATTAATTACCGATTTTACATTTTATATTATATTCTTTGTATAGAACTACCTACATTTAAATAAGAGAAGAATTGATTTGACTTTTCTACAAAAAAAACGAAAATTTGTGTCTTATTCTTTAATTAATTAGCCGTGTTTGATTTATCCCCATGGGGTGTCCGGTTTAGCCCCACCAATTTTCGGATTTTTGTTTTTGAGGTAGTCATCTTCGAAGCAACATATCTCCAAAGCTACTGTAGTTTTTCTACATCGAACAAGTGCGATTTGTAGGTGAAGGTACAAGCTTCAAAACGGTATATTACTCTTTAGCAAAAAAATTTTTTTGTATGAGTTTTTTGGCCAAAGAATAAATCCGTCCAGTTTAGCCCCGGTCTCCCCTATTTTTAAAGAAAAAGCCCAATAAACACGTTCTATAATTATTCTATAACAAGAAAAGAATATAGGTCTTGAAAATTTGTACCAATAAATAATACACAATCTTATTTTAACAATTATTATAAAGCATATTTTGTTATCAATATAAATAATATTTTATGCGAAAAGTAAATTTATATTTATTTAATAATTCTTTAAATAATTTTATGTGGTTTGGTAAAGTAATAATTAGTTGTCCAAATGTAAAGAAATTTCACGCGCGCCAAGGCGCGCGTAGACAGCTAGTTAGTTGAATATTTAACATCTTGAATGTCCCGCATTTCGCGATTTGTGGCAATTTTTTAACAGATGGTAATTATTGAATTATAACGGTTATAACAAGCAACGCAAACAAATAATAAAAATTTGTCGCTGTCTTTTACGGCTAAAAAAGACATAAATCTAAGTTTGTTGTCTTCGTTCAGTTCACGTTTTATCATTGTTTATTTTTAAATATGAAATTTCGAATTTCATTTGTTATATTTTATCAATAATAAAATTTTTAACTTGTTACATCAAAATTTGTAACTATATTTTAATTTTCTCTTAATAGAATATTATTTAAACTTACAGTTGGAATTCATGAAACATATAGTTATTACTTAATAAACCAATATTTATTGTTTATAGAACTCATAATTTATCATTAATAAATCATACTGAAGACAGAAATAAGGAGAAATTTAATATATACAAAATAAAACTGTCGGGATTACCTTAAATTCTTTAAAAAATCTAATGATCGGGCTTACCCCAAAGGGATGAGCGGATTTACCCATGAAAAATGTGATTTTGAAATTTGGTATATGTGTATTAAAAATTTTCCCTAAGTAAAACTAAGGAAGATAAATTAAAAATTCTTTTTTATTTTGTTAGTAGAAATCATAAGCTTTCAAATTATACAAATTAACTTGAATTTAGAGAATAATGTCCTAGGTTTATATCGTTCTGAAAAAGTGAGCGGGTTCACCCCAGTCTCCTCTACTTAAATCATTGCTTCAATTAAAAACTTTTTCAATTTTCTTAAATATAAATATCATTTATATATACTAATTTTTATTATTATTTAAATTTAAATTAATATTTTGAACATTTTTCAGATTGAAAAACGTACTCATAATGCAATAGAATTGCAGAGAAAAGTTGATGAGTTAACGATACCTTTAAAGAAACACAAGGAAGAGAATAAATTATTAAAAGAAAGCAGATCAAAAGTTACAGAAGACATATACTTTGTTAATGAAACATTAAACGAACAAGAACGGAAAATAGAGGAACTACAAGAAGAGATAACAAAGCTAAACTTTTATTGGTTTATATTTTAAAAGACAATAAAATTTTGAAAATAATAAGACCTTGTAGAAGTCATTTGGCCAAAATTTGTAAAAGATATTCTTAAAAATCGTAATTTTCAATGTGTTACAAAAATTTGAATAACTTCTAAAATAAAGAACGCTTTTTAATAATCTTAAGCTTATTTTAAAGGTCATTTTCTATGGAATAAGAATTACTTATAGGCATTAACCTGTAATTTTTTTCTTGGAATAAGCATGACGTCAAAGTTGGACCAAATTGAAATAATATTATTTGAAGAAAAATAAATTTAAAACTTCAAACATATTTTTTTATTAAAGTTTCTTGAAAAATCAACAATATATCATGTTCTATATATGTTATAGAAAAGTTTTTAGTCCAAAAAAATTATTTTAATTTTTTCGAATTTTTTTGTCCAGCTTTGACGTCATGCTTATTCCAAGAAAAAAATTACAGGTTAATGAATAAGTAATTCTTATTGCGTAGAAAATGAGCTTTAAAATAAGCCTAAGATTATTAAAAAGCGTTCATTATTTTAGAAGTTATTCAAATTTTTAAAAATATCTTTTACAAATTTTGTCCAAATAACTTCTGTAAGGTCTTATTCTCTTTAAAATTTTATCGTCTTTCAAAATGTAAAACGAAAGAAATTTTGGTTTACATAAATTTTATGTTAAAAATTTTTTTCTTTCCTTTAAAAATGGGTGGACTGGCATTTTTGGACGGTACTGTATGTGCTTAACCCATTTAGTCCCAAATGTCCGTTTTTTTAGTACAAGTTCGAGCTTCCCGTTCTACGAGTTCCGGTTTTAAAAAAAATCGGGACAAAGGTTTTCTTTAAGTACAGATTATTTAATTGAAATCGGCTTGGGAAAAATTTGGAACATCAAAATATCGCGTCCAAAATGTTAGGAGTATCAGATAGACATACTGACAAAAACAATTTTTTACAAATTTCAAAATGGCCGCCAAAATATGCAAATTTGGAAAAATAATTTAAAAAAATTTTAACTCTACATTTTTTTTACTTTTATGCTTCATTTAAATAAAATAATGCTGCTTTAATAAAAAATATTGTTATTTGATGTTATTTAACAATATTATAAACAATTATTATGAACAATTTGAAAACTATGAGTCAAAGTGGATGTAAAAAATTTATTTTCATCAATTCTCTTTTTTGGGAGAAGTAAAAATGGATATTGAAAGAAAAAAATTTAATTCTAAATTGTTTTGCAATGTTTAAGAATGTTAGAAACAATTTTTATAAACAATTTTGAAAAAAATAAAATAGAATAGTAGAAATTTTATTTTTTTAATTTGATTATGCTCTCTGGTTATCAAAATGTTCCATAAAGATTAAACTTCCATTTAACATTATTCAGCAATTTTTAACAATGTTATAAACAATTTTTATAAACAATTTTCATAGAAAAAGAAGTTTAGAGTGAAAAGAAATATTTTTTTCACTATTCACTTGGTTTGTCATTAGAATAGATATTTAAAAGACAAATCTTTGTCTGTAATTATTTAAGATTTTTTTACAATGTTATAAACAATTTTTATAAACAATTTTTATAAAAAAGATGTTCAGAGTGGACAAAAATATTCTTTTCTTCACTACTAACTTTCTTTTGTCATTAAATGTGGAAACTAAAGTATCTATTGTTTATAAAAAATTTGTAAACAATGTATAAAAATGTTGTAAACAATTCTTATAAACAATTTGCTAAATATGAAGTACCATCATGGAAAAAAAGCATTTTTTTATTATATAATACCTTCTTGTAATCAAATTCTTTGTTATAGATATAATCTTTCATTTAACATTATTCAGCAATTTTTAACAATGTTATAAACAATTTTTATAAAAAAAGATGTTCAGAGTGGACAAAAAATAGTTTTCTTCACTACTAACTTTCTTTTGTCATTAAATGTGGAAACTAAAGTATCTATTGTTTATAAAAAATTTGTAAACAATGTATAAAAATTTTGTAAACAATTCTTATAAACAATTTGCTAAATATGAAGTACCAAAATGAAAAAAAAACATTTTTTTAATATATAATACCTTCTTGTAATCAAATTCTTTGTTATAGATATAATCTTTCATTTAACATTATTCAGCAATTTTTAACAATGTTATAAACAATTTTCATAAACAATTGTCATAGAAAAATCAGTTTAGGGTGGAAAAAAAAATTTTTATTTTCTTTATTTGTTTGTTCGTCATTAGAATTGATATTTAAATGACAAATCTTTGTCTATAATTATTTAAAATTTTTTTACAATTTTATAAACAATTTTTATAAAAAAAGATTATATCTATAACAAAGAATTTGATTACAAGAAGGTATTATATAATAAAAAAATGCTTTTTTTCCATGATGGTACTTCATATTTAGCAAATTGTTTATAAGAATTGTTTACAACATTTTTATACATTGTTTACAAATTTTTTATAAACAATAGATACTTTAGTTTCCACATTTAATGACAAAAGAAAGTTAGTAGTGAAGAAAAGAATATTTTTGTCCACTCTGAACATCTTTTTTATAAAAATTGTTTATAAAAATTGTTTATAACATTGTAAAAAAATCTTAAATAATTACAGACAAAGATTTGTCTTTTAAATATCTATTCTAATGACAAACCAAGTGAATAGTGAAAAAAATATTTCTTTTCACTCTAAACTTCTTTTTCTATGAAAATTGTTTATAAAAATTGTTTATAACATTGTTAAAAATTGCTGAATAATGTTAAATGGAAGTTTAATCTTTATGGAACATTTTGATAACCAGAGAGCATAATCAAATTAAAAAAATAAAATTTCTACTATTCTATTTTATTTTTTTCAAAATTGTTTATAAAAATTGTTTCTAACATTCTTAAACATTGCAAAACAATTTAGAATTAAATTTTTTTCTTTCAATATCCATTTTTACTTCTCCCAAAAAAGAGAATTGATGAAAATAAATTTTTTACATCCACTTTGACTCATAGTTTTCAAATTGTTCATAATAAACAACAATATTTTTTATTTGAGCAGCATTATTTTATTTAAATGAAGCATAAAAGTAAAAAAAATGTAGAGTTAAAATCTTAAAAATTAATTTTCCAATTTTGCATATTTTGGCGGCCATTATTGAGGCGCCATTTTGAAATTTGTAAAAAATTGTTTTTGGCAGTATGTCTATTTGATAGTCCTAACATTTTAGGCGCAATATTTTGATATTCCAGATTTTTCCCCAAGCCGATTTTAATTAAATAATCTGCATTTAAAGAAAAAAAACACTAAAAAACGGGTTTTTTTGTTTAAACAATTATAACTTTTTATCATTAAGTCGAAATTGAAATTTATTCCAGATTCTGAAAGAGGACACTCAAATCCATAAGAAAACCTTTGTCCCGATTTTTTTTAAAACCGGAACTCGTAGAACGGTAAGCTCGAACTTGTACAAAAAAATGGACATTTGGGACAAAATGGGTGAAAACACTAATACTTAAGAATCAAAATTTGTTTTAGTTAAATTCTCTGAAATGAAGGACTTTTGCCAACAAGAACGATTAAGCGAGCCATATGGACCTGTAGGCTACATAGCAACAAAACAAGTAAATAATTGAAAATTATTAAATACTCTAATGTGTGACAAATTTTTAATAATAATTGAATTAATTTAAAATTCAGTAAAAACAATTTGTCACCTCTTTCAACATTTTAATTTATTTATTTTAAAAATAATAGCTATTTTAGGCTATTAAGAAAGTTTATAATTTATTTATATAAATGTGCAGAAACAAGCTATTGAAAAGAACTAAGCAGATGGATCTTAATAAGGCCTTAATACTTTAATACGCAGAAATAATACTAAATTTCCATCGAACAACTTTCATCTTAAATAACTATTTTTTTATTTAGTTAAGGAAGTGAATTTTTTTTTAAAAGTGAATATTTTTTTGAAAGTGAATAAAAAAATGAAAGTGAAAGTGAATATTTTTTTATTTGTCAACATAGATTTTTTCATTGCAAAGCGGTAATTAAGCGGTCACAGCTCGGCTGACTACGCAGATAGCAATGAAAGGGAGAAAGACAAAAATATTGTCTTTCTCGTTTATTCCAATTGTAACTCTTTTACTTCAATTAATGGAATTTAGCCTTGGATCGAATAACTCGCCCGTCGCACGGACCAGACGCGCTAATGTCTGTCAATGAGCAATGAGCGCCTCTGGCGTCGCGCAAGTTATTCGATCCAAGGTCTCAATTGCTGTCTTTGCAGACCGCCGTGCCATAACCTCATTTTCAGATAGATATTATAAACAATTTTTACTTTTATTTTACAGGCACACTTTGGCCGTGGTATCTGGTTACCTGTAGACGTGTATAATTTAGCTGCGTACAATATCACTTTCAAAACGAAAAAAAATTTCGTTCTGAAAATGTTGGTTGCTTTATTTGGGTTTGATGTACTAATAATGAAAGTAAAATAACAGGAAAATCCAGTAATCGTTCTTCAAGATCGTCCGTGAACGGAAAAGCATTGGAACCAACAAAAATTTTAGCGATTAAAGGTAGGTACTTGTTTTTCTTAAAAAGATTTCTAAAAAATGTTTTGCTAATAATGAATTATTATTTTTATTTGAGCAAAATTGTTTCAGAATCCTTAATATAGAATTTTTTATAAGTTTAAAAATACCCAAAAAAGATTTATTTTGTGCAAATTATGAAACTAAATACGTAAAGTAAATTATATAAAATAATTAATTGATTTTTTAAACTGAAAGTTTTAAACAAAACAAGATGTATTATAAATAATAATTATGGGTGTTTAAAAAACTCAAGTCGTTTTTTTCACAAGTCTGATTATAGATAAAATTTCGTTAAACAATTTTTTTAAATCGACATCTAGATTTTGACTTATTAATTAAAGTCTTTAAATTAAATTTATTTATAAATTTACAGACTGTTATAAATATTTTTAAACAAAAGAGTTGAATATTGAGAAAAACAGTGCAGAATTGAAAGCAGATTAAACAAATACATTGATAACAAATAAATAACACAAATTAAACGTATTTATGACAGTAAGTTGATAAAATTAAGATTAATTATTACAATAAATTACAGTATTAAAACATTGTTTGTTTTTAACATTCATAAGCCTTAATTAATTTATGAATCATAGAAACACAAATTTTTTAATTTAACAAAAATATTTTAATTTACTAAACTCAATTCTAAATTCACTTAGTCTTAGTTAATTCTCAAGCTTGATTGTTTCAAACATTAATTAAATTTTCAATCCCCTTTTAAGGGCATGGGTAAAAAATAGCGGTTTTATGATCGACATCTCATTGAAAAAAAAAGAATATTTTTGGTCTGGATTTTTTTGAAAATAAAAAAACACTCTGTGACTCCCGCATTTCTAGGTATTTTGCAAAATTTTGATAAATAATTATTGAATTTTTGTTTAAATTTTCGAAAAAGGGGCTTTGAACTGTTTAACAATTTATAATAACAAATTGTGTCTAATTTCAGAATCCGACAAAATAAATTCGAAATAATTGTTGGGATCTGCTCAGAGCCCAATAAATAATGTTAATGACTAATTGGTTTAACTACTTTTAAATTCAGATGACACCATTGATTGAAATAATAGTAATAATGGTCAACAAGATAATGATGATAATGGTCGACAAGAGAATGGTGATGGTCTCCAAGATAATAGTGATGGTTATTAAGATGATGGTGATAGTAAAAAAAGTTACGAAAGAAACGTCGAATTTGAAAATTTCTAAATTTAAGTAAGTATTTCTAGTTTTTTTGCATTTTCAGTTTCCTTGCATATGGTAACTGTATCAATTGTCGAGGGTTTTAGGCAACATGTGACTGACACTTTTTTCTCCGATGTAAATGCACTTCAAAGTTTGATTTTTGTATATTTGAACAAAGCATTTAATAACATTTAATATTCATATATATTTTTTGAATATAAACTAAATTGTTAAGAAAAAATTATATTTAAAAGTGAATTTATTAATTTTTTTAAAAAAGATACTCATGTGGGAATTAAGATTTATAATTAAGACAGACTTCGAAGTGACACACTTTTTTCAATAAGACTAATTTTGGATTCATGAAAATTTATGTTTTCATTTGTCTGAAAATTAAAAGGGCTGAACAGTCGGCAGGAAGTTTTTTGGGGGGAATTTTAAAATTCTTTACTCAAAAATTAGTTTTAAAAAAATTGTGATTTGTAAACTTTGAAATTAATTTAGGATGAAATCATTCTGTCTACTGTTTACTTTTAATTTAAAAAAAAACTTTCAAAGTCTGATTTAAGCAAATTATTCGAATTTAGAAGTTTTAGAAATAATTCAAAATTTGAAAATGTTGCAGTTAAAATTTTTAGAAATAATTAAAAAATTTTTAAAATTTTGATTGATTTTTGAAGAATTTTCAATTAAAATATATTGCAAGTAATTTAATTTATGAAAAATTTGATTGAAATAATAAATTTAGCAAAGAATTTTAGACACAAATTTTAGTAATAATTAAAGTTTTAGGAAATATACAATAATAACTTTAATCAATTTGAATTAAAGATTTTTTTACAAATTTTAGACAATAATTGAATGTTAGAAAATTTCAATTGATTTTATTTTCTTAGTCGCTTATTAAGCTTCAAATCTTGTTAAGGTATTATTTCTGTGTAAATAGAGTTCTAGAAACTCTAGTTCATTATTTATACTTTGATAAGTTAAAAATATGAAACTTTTACTATTTTCTACTATTTTCGTTCAACAAAATTCCCGATTATTTCCCGGTTTTTCCATCAAATTAAACTTTATTTCATTTTGAACATGGCTTAAATTTTTAATGGGCTTCAAAAAAATGATTTTTTATAAAAAAATAATAATAAAAAGCTTAATACAAACAAAACTGCAAATAATTTTTTCCCTATTATATTGTACAGTAATATTTATGTATGTACTCTGCATAAGATCAGGTATCAGAAAATTGTTTTATTGGGCAATGATTTCAATATTTCAGCAATGAATTTTCAATTCAATTCAATTTACTCTTTTAGTCATATTAAGAAGGGTTTAAAAATGTTGCCATGTCAATTAAAGGTGAGTAGAAGTGATCACTAATATTTGTGTTATTTTTCTAATTCCAATCAATATGCGCATTAGAATCGGGTTATGTCAATTAAGAGCAATAGGAAATGATAGTACATTATTTCATTTCTTTTATACTTTTCAATATGTAATTTAGAATGGTGACAGTTATTATTTTAATCACAAACACATTTATTTGTACTCATGTGTACTACTTACCATAAAAATTTTATTTGGTATTTTTTGTTTATTAAGAGAAAATTTGTTTTTCAGTTTTTTACTAAAAATTCCAAAATTTTGCAACTTTTCAGGTTCTATACTTATATCTTTGCTTATTTTTTAATTTTTAACGTCATTATAAAAAATCTTGTAAAAATTAAAGAATATGTACAGTTAACAATAATATCTAATTTTAAAAGACCAGAAAACAATGTTTTACAAAGGACAAGAAAAAAATTCTTGTATTTATTTTTTTGATAAATACGAATTCATAAAAAAAATAAATATAAATTTTGTCAGTTCATAAGGATTATTTTATTATTATTTATTTATTACAAAGGCAATGTAGAAAAAAATAAAATTTCTACTCATTATTTAAATTGTGTTTTAATAAATCAATATCAATAAAATCAGGCAACGATTTTCTCTTAGAATAAATATGTTCAGGTTTATTTACAAAAAATTGGTCGTCTGGAATGAACTAAAAGGGTTAATTGACATTTTCAGAGTATATTTTATTTATGTAATTTCGTCTTGTTCGTAATAATCTATTATATCTGGAAAAAATATTTTTTCAGGCAAAAGAGTTATTTGTCCAGCTTACGCTGAATTGCATAAAAAAAGTGTATAAAGTAAATAATTTAAAATTCGTGCAGTTTGGTACTTTATCAGAGGTTTTACAGTTTTAATATCCGACTATAGAAATAAAAAGTTCTGATTCTGTCTGTTTTAATTGTTTCAAACGCTTTGACCTGCAATTTAGAAAATGTACTGATGAAGATGTAATAAATTCCAGAGATAGTGAAGTTTTCGTTGAGGAAATTGAAACAATCGTAGTCTCCTTTACGTCAAAAGGTGTATACAAAAAAAATTTACTGGAATCTTATGTTTCAAGGAAAAAAGGAGAACTAGTCTCATCGTTTTATAATACAATTAGTTCAAAATTAAGCAAGGCATATGAAGTTAATTGGTCAGAAGAAGCGAATAATGAAGTATCTATCTGTGATTGCAAAGATTGGATTGAGAATTTTCCAAAAGCGTTGAAGAATTGCTCATCTATTGCTGAAAAAATTCGCATTTTAACACTTTTACCTGATGTCTATTAAGACCACCCTTTAAGCGAAAGTGTTAAAGAATTAGTTTTGGAAAATTTTTTAAATGATGATTTGAACTGTTCTCAGCAGAGCCCGAATAAAAACGATGTGACAAATGTTGTGGAAAATGGCAAAAAATTAAAAAAATAAAGCGATTTCTAACACGAAGTATAAAAGAATGTTATGAATTATTTCGGAATGAACACCCATAGTTACAAATTACCAGGTCTAAGTTTTACTCGTTACGTCCAAAATACGTTGTAATTACCTCTCCGAAGGAAGTTTGCCTTTGCGTATACTGTGCAAATTTCGATTTGTATCTAATTGGTAGAAAAAACTTTTTACAAGAAAACCGTTTGGAAACGGAAAAGATTCGTACCGTTGTTCTGTCTGCAACAATGTGTCCTTCAGCGTCAGAGTTATGTATATTTCAAGAGTGTAAATCCTGCCCAGATATAAAAAATATTACACCGAAATTGCTTAAATTAGATAATTTTAATGATTCTGACGAAATTACTTTTGCAATATAGGAAAAAGGAGATCTTCAGAAAAGAACGATAAACATAGCAGAATTTGTTGATGAATTTGCAACATGGACTATGAAAGTCAGCCTGCACAAGCATATTAAAGATATTCAACGAGAAGCAATAAAAGCAGAGAAAATTAATGCTAAATCTAATCATAAACATCTTTTTATTCAAGTTGATTTTGCGGAAAATTGGACTGTAATTTTAAAGCAAGCAATCCAAGGTAATCATTGGAACAATAGGCAAGTATCTATATTCACAGCAGTTTGTTATCAGGGAAATCTCAAAAAATGTTTTGCTGTAATTAGCGATGATCTAAAACATGATTCTGCACATGCTTCTTTAGTAATTGGCCGGATTCAAAAGTATTTGAAGAGCGCGTCTCCTGACTATTCAGTTGAAGAAGTTTCGTTTGTATTTGACGGAGCTGCTGGACATTTTCAAAATCGCTATCAACTGTTTGAAATTAGTCATTCAAACTGCAATAGGAAATGGATCTTTACTGCAACGGGACATGGCAAAAGACCTGTAGATGGTGTGGGAGGCCTTATCAAACATTACGCAACGGTTCATAATTTACGGAGTCCTGAAATAGAATGCAGACAAAATGCACAAGCTTTTGTAACTCAAGTCAAAAAGTACACCTTATCAATAGAGATAATACTTTTACAAGAGAAAGATGTAACTAGTTTTCGCAAAACAAAGGTGAAAGAGTGGAATAATGCAAGGGAAGTTAAGGGAATCCCAAAATGTCATATGTAAAAAACTGAAGTCAAGAAAAAAGGAAACCAATCTTTTACCGCTCGAACAGCAAATCACCCATGGCAAGAAATAAAAAACGAGAGAAATGATCAGAAAAATAAGAAAGCAAAAATTACCAGAAAAAATAAGGTAATTTCTAAAAGATTAGTTACTTTGTACTTCTACATAATATTATGATCAAAAGACTGTTGTTTTTACACATTAAATTAAAATCTTTTATTTGAAAATAATTTATGTTTCTAAATTTAAAATAATTTAATTAAAAAAACGAAAAAATAATGAGTTAAAGTAATGTATACAAGTTAAAAAAAATTTTGAAAAAAAATTTTTTCGGAAACAGTTTGTTATTTTTTATAAAAAAACAAGTTAAACAATCATGTTAATTATACATATTCTTTTATTTTGACAAGATTTTTCATAATAACGTTAAAAATTAAAAAATAAGCAAAGGTATAAGTATAGAACCTGAAAAGTTGCAAAATTTTAGAATTTTTAGTAAAAAACTGAAAAAAAATGTTCTCTTAATAAACAAAAAAATACCAAATAAAATTTTTATGGTAAGTAGTACACATGAGTACAAATAAATTCTAAAAATTTGGAGAAAAAAAGGTAGCCATTTTAATAAATTTCTTTTTGTTTTTTCGAAAAATTGAATTTTTATCCTTGCAAATATCTTAAAATATTCGTAAAAAATGCAAAAAAATCCTATCAAAAAAAAGAATACGTTTTTCTTTATTTTTCGAGTAGAATAACATATTTCATTTTGAAAATAATTCGCAATATTTAATCAGACTGCTTGCATGATTTGATATGGATCCGGTCTATATATATATATATTAGAATACTCATACATATGCGCATTTCACATACACATATATACTCACACATATGCACAACACACATACACATGTATACTCACATATATACACTCAATACATACACATGTATGAAATAAATATTTTTCTTTATAGTCCAAAAAAATAATTATTTATACCAAATAGGGGAGACTAAGGTAAATCCGCTCACTTTTTTAGAACGATAAAAACCTAGGAAATTATTCTCTAAATTCAAATTAATTTATATAATTTGAAAGCTTATGATTTCTACTAACAAAATAAAAAAGAATTTTGATTTATCTTTCTTAGTTTTACTTAGGGAAAATTTTTAATACACATATACCAGTTTTCAAAATCACAATTTTCCAGGGTAAATGCGCTCACCCCTCGGGGTAAACCCGATCACTAGATTTTTTTAAGAATTTAAGGTAATCCCGACAGTTTTATTTTGCATATATTAAATTTCTCCTTATTTCAGTCTTCAGTATGATTTATTAATGATGAATTATGAGTTCTATAAACAATAAATATTGGTTTATTAAGTAATAACTATAGGTTTCATGAATTCCAACTGTAAGTTTAAATAATATTCTATTAAGAGAAAATTAAAATATAGTTACAAATTTTGATGTAACAAGTTAAAAATTTTATTATTGATAAAATATAACAAATGAAATTCGAAATTTCATATTTAAAAATAAACAATGATAAAACGTGAACTAAACGAAGACAACAAACTTAGATTTATGTCTTTTTTAGCCGTAAAAGACAGCGACAAATTTTGATTATTTGTTTGCGTTGCTTGTTATAACCGTTATAATCCAATAATTATTTATAATGACTGATATAGACATTATTCCGCTTAATGTTGCCAACAAATATTTATAATTCGGCGCCATCTGTTAAAAAAATTGCCACAAATCGCGAAATGCGTGACATTCAAGATGTTAAATATTCAACTAATTATCAAATAATTTAATAATATTGTTAGGAAATGAATATTATTTATCCTTTAATAAATATTTTTCATATTAAAAATTTTAAGATCCTAAAAAAATCAAAACGCAAATACTGTTAATACTGATTCGGCTTCCTAAACAAATTTAATAAGTATAGTGGCTTTATCCCGAATGTATATCTCAAATTTCAGAATAAATTTAAAATCTTTTTGAAATCAAACAAAACTATATATATATATATATATATATATATATATATTTCGAAAAAGGACATCCAATAGCATCAAAAAAAGTTTGTCGAATAAATTTAGTCTCAAAAATAATAAACTAAAGACTAAAAAATTAGAAGATCTTTTTCTTTTTTTGCACTTCTAAAACAATTGACGCCTCAGATTCTATGACGAATTTATGAAACTAAACGAAAGTTCGTTAACATTAGTTGTGTGCTAAGTACTATTCACAGTACAAATATCTCCAGCTTAGGTTGAGTTTATAGCGCCAAATCGCTAGTGAGCGGGTTTATCCTGGGCGCGGGTTTATCCCAGTCTCCCCTACATATAATCCTTATCTAGAAACGAGTACATATGCAAACTAGGTGAAGGAAGACACTCTAATGAATTTTGTTTTGGAAAGAGAAAGAAATCATGGTTAAATTTGAAGAGAGATAGTCTTATGTCAGTTTTATTGTAAGAGACAAAGTAAGAAACAGTAAGATTTTGAGACGAAGATATTCTTATGGCAGTTGTAATTGTGTAGAAAAAGATAAACAATTTTAGACGAAGAAGTTCTTATGTTATTCTTCCTTGATAGAGAGAGAAAAGACTAGCGTTAAATCGTTAGTTTTCTTCCGAAAAGTATTACCTGGAAGACAGAGACCTCAAAGATTTCCTCAATAACAAAGACCCTATTGTATGAAGGGTTTGTATTGTCCATATTGTATTCCTCGATTATACAGTATATATACATATATGGCGGTCAAATTTTAAAAAATTAATTTGATTTACCTGAAACTTGTTACTCGGGGATTTTTAGAGTTGCTGATTACGAATCTGAAGTCAGATTTTATAAATTTAAAATGGCGGACCCAATATGGCGGCCGAATTTTAAAAAATTCATTCGATTTACCTGAAACTTCTTACTGGGAAGTTTTTAGGGTCGTTAATTATGAATCTGAAGTCAGATTTTAAAAATTCAAAATGGCGGATCCAAATTAGCGGCCGAATTTAAAAAAATCCATTCGATTTACCTGAAACTTCTTACTCGGGGGTTTTCAAGGTCGCTGATTACGATTCATTGATTAGCCCTGAAAAGGGCTGATTGAAATCGAATTACCTTCTTAATGTTGGAATCTATTGATTATCCCTGGAAGAAATATTACTTTAAAGAGACAGTCCTCAAAGATTTCCTCAATAACAAAGATCCTATTGTATGAAGGGTTTGTATTGTCCATATTGTATACATTGATTATACGATATATATTTAATCAGTGAAAAATATTAAAATGTAAACATGAGTTGATAATATATTTAGGACTAAAACAGTGAGTATTTATTTTTTTGAAATAATCAATTGAAAATTTGGATGGTTTTTGTGGATAAAATAGAGTGTAAATTGGATTTTTTGTTGGTCAATATGAAATAAGAGATAAACGGTATGAACTTTGAAATATGGAAAATATAATTTGGAAAAATAAGCTATATGTAGAAATGGAAAAATAAAATTAACTACATAAATGGAAATTGTTTAATCTATGGAAATTGCAAAAGATATTTAAATTTAGTTTTTATTCAATAATAAATGTTTTTCTTATAAATTTAATATTTTTATTTTCTTCTTATGAATTTAATATTTTTGTAAACTTGCAATCTTTAAAGAAACTATGGCTAATAATGGTTTTAATATGCAAAGCACATTATATGTACAAATTCTCGATTTCATTACTCCTATTGATAAAAATAAAAAGTATATTCAAATTTTCTTTAGTGGTTCTGAGGATCGTGAACATTGGATTTGTACTTATTACTATAGAATAAGACTTTATATTTATGGTAGTCTTAATCGAGGATTTTTGGTTGAAGATGAAATAGAGTATTTGCTGAGATTATATCCTTTTAAACCTGCTATAGTTTTTTCGGCAGTTCATCAACAAGCTGCGGAAGTGTTAATTGTGGTATATTTGCAATTGCGTTTACAACTTCTGTTTTCTTTAATGAGATCCCGAACACTCTTGATTAAGTTTATTACAAAATAAGAGATCATTTAAGTTTTATGTTTAGGAATGTTTTAACCCTTTAACGCCCAGTGGTACATACGCTGTACCACAAATGCATTAAAGTCATCATAACTTTGAAACTAATACATATTTCTAACAATTTTAAATTCTCAGCTCTAGTAAAACTCTTCCAGTAGATATTTAAAAAAACGAAAGTAAAAAAATAATAATAAATAAATAGTATAATAATAAATAAAAAAAAGTGTCAAGATACATTTTCTCCTATGACGGACGAAAAAATTTTAAAAAATTAATCAGACTTGTTTAAAACTTGTCACTCGGGGGTTTCTGGGGCTGCTGATTACGAATCTGAAGTCAAAATTGCAAAATTCAAAATGGCGGATCCAATATGGCGGACGAAAAAATAAAAAATAATGGGATTTATGCGAAAATTGTCACTTGGGGGTTTCTGGGGCTGCTGATTACGAATATGAAGTCAAAATTGCAAAATTCAAAATGGCGGATCCAATATGGCGGACGAAAAAATAAAAAATAATGGGATTTATGCGAAAATTGTCACTCGGGGGTTTCTGGGGTTTCTTATTACGAATATGAAGTCAAAATTGCAAAATTCAAAATGGAATTCAAAATTAAATTTGATGCTTTCGGTTTTTGGGGTTTCTGAGGTTAAAATGTTAAGAATCATAATGATTAATTAATTAATTGCTTTTCTAAATACCATAAATGACTTGGGTCATTTTCTTCCCTCGTCTTCGAAGGCCGGGGTAATTATCACATTTTTTCTGAGCCGAAAAATGCCCTTACATTTACTGATCACGACATTGATCTTGCCTTTACTGTCTGGATCAATTCTACCCTTGCCTTCTATGGCCGGGGTAATTATCTTACCAATACTGGGCAGCAGATTGACCTTGCCTTGACTGTCTGGGTCATTGGTCTTGCCTTTACCGGCTGGATCACTTTCTACACTTGCCTTCAACAGCCGGGGTAATTATCTCACTTCTATTGGGCGGAAGATTGACCTCATCTTTGCTGGCTGTGTCATTTTCTACCCTTTCCTTTGACAGATAGATTTTATCATTTTTACTTAGCGGCAGATTGACCTTGCCTTTACTGTCCGGGTCATTGGTCTTGCCTTTACCGGCTGGATCACTTTCTACACTTGCCTTCAACGGCCGGGGTAATTATCTCACTACTATTAGGCGGAAGATTGACCTCGTCTTTGCTGGCTGTGTCATTTTCTACCCTTTTCTTTCACAAATGAATTAAATTTATTACTTTTATTAACAAAAGAACAAATGACAGTCAGTAAGCTAATAAATAACAGCAATTGGTAATCCTGGAGAACTTGATTCAAACGAAAAAAAAACAAATGACAGTCAGTCGAAAAATCATTAGAAACAATTGTTAACATTGAAGCGTTCGATTGGTATGAAGAAAAATAAATGACAGTCAGATAATCAATAAAAACAATTAGTAAATCTGGAACGCTTGACTCGAACGAAAAATATCAAATGAAAATTAGCTGGCCAATCAATCAAAACAATTGACAACCCTGGAGCGCATGACTTGAATGAAAAAGAACAAATGATAGTCAGCTGGTAACAATATTCAAGTAAATCTTATTTAATTTTTAATTCTTCACTGCCATTTTGAATTTTGCAATTTTAAGTTTATATTCATAATCAGCGACCCCAAAAACCCCCCGAGTGACAATTTTCACATGAATCCCATTATTTTTTATTTTTTCGTCCGCCATTTTGAATTTTGCAATTTTTACTTCATATTCGTAATCAGCGACCTAAAAAACCCCCGAGTAACAAGTTTCATATAAATCCCATTGTTTTTATTTTTCGTCCGCCATATTGGATCCGCCATTTTGAATTTTGCAATTTTGACTTTAGATTCGTAATTAGCGACCCTAAAAACTATTATATACTAAGTGTTGTTGAAAACGAATACGTGGAAATAATTCGGGCTTTAAAGGGTTAATTCCTATTCCAGTTACAAGGACTTCTTAGAATAGACCTTTTTTGTTCAATATGATTCCAAGCAAAAAGAACATTTTGAAAATCCAACAAATCTTCTAGCTATGGCAGGTAAAAATAATCAAAGTAGCGTTTTTCAAAAGAGAGATACGATTTCTTTATTAAAACTTCCATCAACTGAAATGGTTAATGATAATTTAATTGAAATAAATAAGATAAATTCACGGTTAGATAATAATAGAATAATGTCACTAGATAGAACAGTTATTATTGGAAAAGAAAAAAAAATTTCTATAAACGCAGTTAAAAATAGTTTTTTAAATGTTGTACAAAATGACAGTAATAACAAGTTAAAATTAAAAAGTAAAAATGATAATTTGAACAACTTTGATAAATTAAATTTTTCCTCTAAGAATCTTGAAAAAGTAAGGTCCAATATCAGAAAGAATATCGTGAAAGGGTTAAATTAAAGAAAATTAATGAAACAAGCCTTGAAAAGAGAAAAATGCTAATTATCAGGAAGAATATCGTAAAAGATTTTTAAAAAGTAATAATAATAATTTAAGTTCTTTAGTTCTTTCTGCAAAAGACATGAATGTTGTGGAAGAGAGTATTTATAATAATAATAATTTGTAATATTAATTAAATTCTTTGATAAACATAGATAAAAAATAAAGAATGTAAAAAAATTTGTTGCAAGCTAAAGTTGTAACACAAAATAAATAGGATCAACAAATGAATTATATACCCCTCTAAAAAAATTTAAAAAATTGATTCACAAAATGAATTTAATATTGAAGATTATTTAGGATCTATGACTTATTGTTGCGGTCATTGCAATGCAAAGCACTTTAAAGATGAATTAGTTAATGCAAAAAAGAACTTATTTAATGATTGTTGTGGTCATGGCGGTGTTAACTTGTACACAGTTGAATATCCATACAAATTAAGAATGTTGTTAGAGGGGAATCACGAAAAGTCTGGCAATTTCAAAAGAAATATAAGAGCATACAATAACTTATTTTCTTTTGCTTCATTAAATGCGAATGTAGTTAAATATAATAGTAGAAGAAGACGAGGACCATTTTGTTATAAAATACAAGGACAAATTTATTAACAAATAAATAATGCTCTATTTCCAGAAAAAGATGAAGATCCATATTTTGGACAATTATTTATATATGATCCAGAAGAATCTGTTCGTTATAGATTAAAACATAATGAAATATTAGATAAACAAATCCTACAATGTGTAGAAAGAATAATGAGAGATAAAAATGTTTATACCAAATCTTTTTTAATGATGTCGTAGGTTGTTAAAATGGAAACTGAATTAACCAGAAAAAATAATGCTGAAATTCCTGATTTACAATTATTATTTACATTGAAAAAAGGTTTAGTTAAAAATAGGTATAATTTGCAAAGTTGTAATAAAGTAGCTGTAATTTTAATACAAATTCAGAGGGTTAAATACCCGAATCTTATGTTACGGTTTATAACAAATCAGAAAAACAATTACAAGTAGTAAATAATTTAAATCCGAATGTAGAACTTTGGATTTATCCAATATTTTATCCACTTGGGAATAAATGTTATAGTATAGATATGATTCGAACTGATAATTATGTTAATATTGAAAAAGACAGATTGATGTTTTGTGCGAATAATCAAATATAATTGAGAAATGAAACATATAAAGGATTAATTGATCATCTATATAGCGAAGAGTCGAAAGGTGACGTACATGTTGGGAAAATGTTAATACAGCCTTCCACATTTATAGGGTCACCTCGTAATATGATGCAACAATATCAAGATTCTATGGCTATTGTAGGACGTCATGGTAGACCAGATTTATTTATTACAATGACTTGTAATATATATTGGAAAGAAATTTAAGAAGGAAACCGTCCATAAACCACGTAGCCCCATTTTTGGGAATTTTGACCCCCTCCTCCCGCCCTGTAGTACGCTATTACATGTATTAGTGCCATTTTTTCTCTTTTCGTAGTCAATTACTTGAACCTCCCTCTTCCTCATGAGGCTACGTAGTTTATGGATGGCCCCAAAATTTATTACCTTTTCAATCTGCTTCCGATAGACCTGATATTGTAGCAAGAGTTTTTTCATTAAAAGTAAAAAAATTTATTAAAACTATTGTCGAAGATATGTTATTTGGAGAGGTAAAATCTTTTGTTTATGTTATTGAATTTAAAAAACGAAGATTACCACATATTTATTTGTTGATTATTTTGACAAAAAATTGTAAAATATTAACACCAGGTAGTGTTAATCAGTATATTTCAGCAGAAATTTCTGATAAAGGCGTTGATTCTGAATTTCATCGAATTATAATGCAAAATATTCATGGTCCTTGTGGAGACTGGTGTATTGTTGATGGGAAATGTTCTAAAAAATTTCCTAAAAATTTTTTAAATGATACAACTTTTGAAACAGACAATTATGTTCTTTACTGTAGGAGAAATACAGGTAAGACGTATCATAGACCAAACGGATATATTGTTGATAATAGGTTTGTTGTACCTTTTTGTCCTCAACTTTCACAAATATTTAATTGTGATATAAATGTAGAAGTTGTCTCAAGTATTAAGTGTGTGAAATATTTATATAAATACATATTTAAAAGACATGATGCTGCTTCTATTATTATTACAAATAGTAATGGCGAATCTGTTGTCAATCACGATGAAATCAATCATTATGAAGAAAATAGAAATGTTGGTCCTGTTGAAGCTGTTTTGAGAATTTTAGGGGGAAAAGTCATAGTATTAATCGCTTACCTGTACATTTGCTAAATGAACAAAATGTTATTATTCGTGAAGGGAAAGATAATAACAATGTTTCATTTGATATGCAGAAAAATACAAAATTTGTTAATTTTTTAGGGTTTCGTGGCCAAGGGCCAAAACCCTTATAGCGAGACTTCGGTGTCCGTCCGTAGTTTTTACGTCTTAAGTCTTACGTCTTAAGTCTTAAGTCTTAAGTCTTAAGTCTTACGTCTTAAGTCTTAAGTCTTAAGTCTTAAGTCTTAAGTCTTAAGTCTTAAGTCTTAAGTCTTAAGTCTTAAGTCTTAAGTCTTAAGTCTTAAGTCTTAAGTCTTAAGTCTTAAGTCTTAAGTCTTAAGTCTTAAGTCTTAAGTCTTAAGTCTTAAGTCTTAAGTTCTTATGTCTTAAGTCTTAAGTTTTAAGTCTTAAGTTCTTATGTCGTAGACTTAAGACTTAACTTCGGTATAAGAAGGTCTTAAGTCCTAAGTCTTAAGTCTTAAGACTTACGTCTTAACAACCGTTGCCATGGCAACCGTTGCTATGTTAATGGTTGTCATAACAGCCGTTGCCATGGCAACTGTTGCTATGTTAGTGTTTGCTATAACAACCGTTGCCATGGCAACCGTTGCTATGGTATACCAATTACTTCATTAAAATTTTAAAACAATTAATTTAAAAAAAAATTTCTAAATAAATTATTATTTATTTTTTTATTCGTTCATTATCATTATCATCATTACCAGAACATTTTACGTAGGTGACGAAATGTCTTGAATGGAAAAAAAGAGTTCGTAAAGAAAAAGTATTAGGAAGAATGTATTCAGTTAATCAATGTCAATTAATGGAGTTATTCACGTATCTTTTAAATCTGCCTGTTTAGCATTAGGACTTATAGAAGATGATAGTGAGTGGATTAGGACAATGGAAGAAGCTACCTTATGGATGATGCCTTATTCACTTTGACAATTATTTGTGAGAATTCAAATTCATTGTCATCCTGTAAATCCTGAAAAACTTTGGAAAAAATTTAAGGGTCAAATGTCAGATACTATTCAAAACATGACAATATTTAAGCTGAAAAAACAGTTTATAAGAATATAAAATCAATGTTATTAAATAAAGGATATAGTCTAACTGATTTTCATGGATTATTAAACATTATTGAAGATTTATCTGCACAGGTTGATGACGTAAATATTTTTGAACATTTTAAGGTAGGAGAGCAAAATTATAATAAATTAAATCTTGAACAAAAAAATATAGTTGATTATATACTTGAAGTCATAAAAGATTCTTCTTTTATTAGTTCTAAATGCTTATATATTAATGGTTGTAGAGGATCTGGAACAACTTTTTTATATATTACCTTATGGCATTTATTAAAAAGTAAAGGCATAAATGTTTGCAACATGGCTTTTACAGTTATTGCTGACACTCTTCTTCCTAACAGGAAAACTGTTCCTAAAGTTTTAGGCTAACCTGTTCCACTGTACAATGATTCATTTTCAAATACTTTAGTATTTACTTTAGTATTTCAGTATAAAGAAGCACTTTTTTAAAAAAATACTGATGTTTTTATTTGGGATAAAGCACCAATGGCTTCAAAATATGCCTTAGAAGTTATGGATAAGTTGTTAAGAGACATAATAAAATCAAATGAAGTTTTTGGTAGAAATATTGTTATCCTAGGAGGAGATTTTCGACAAATTTTACCGATAAAAGAACGAGGTACTAGATCAGAAATAATAAAATTATCAATAAAAAATAGTTACTTATGGAAACATTTTGAAAAATACACATTAACAAAAAATATGAGAGCTTTACTAGTAAAAACAGAATTTGTAGATTTCCTACTTAAAGTTGGTAATGGTGAATTAAATGATAGAGATGACAACATCTAAGTACCAGAACATATAATTCAACAACGCAATATAGGTATAGCTGAAGAAATGTATGGTCTTTTAACACCACAGAATAAATTTAAGGAGTTGTCGGTGTGTGCAATTTTAGCACCTAGAAACGTTGATATGATATTAATAAGAGAGTGGTGCTTCTCTTTGACAGTAAAGGTGAAAAAATATATAAAAGTATTGATTATACTGAAAATTGTGATAATGGAAAATTTTTTGAAGCTTTATTACCAGAATATTTAAATACTCTCTTTCCACCTTCGTTACCACCACATGAATTACATTTAAGAATTTAAATGTTTAATGTTTTTCTACATCGAGTAACTTTATATTGTGAAAGTTTATATCCGTTTACTTTTAAAAAAAGCCAATTTCCTATAAAACTGACTTTTGCAATGACCATTAACAAATCTCAAGGACAAACAGTTAACAAAATATTTATTGATTTAAGAAGAGATGTTTCTAATCATGGTCAAATGTATGTTGCATTATCAAGAGTGCGATCATTTGATTCCGTAAAAATATATTTAGGAGGTAATAGAAGTAATGTGTATACAAAAAATTATGTTTATACTGAAATTTTGGACTCTACTTAATTCAGTTTTATTTTGCTAAAAAATTTAATATGTTAGTTATGAGCAATTTCACGTGAGATTTATTTATGACCTTTAAAATTTGGTTAAACATATTTTTTCTTAATCTTTATAGAAAAATATGAAATACGTATTTTTTATTTTTATTCAAGGTGTCACATCCCCTGTAATCGGAGTCAAAAATTTTTTGCCTCGTAATGCTATTCAACGCACTATACTTTCCCTCTCAAATTCTTATACTTTTTGCTCAACCTGTACTTACTACCACAAAAATAGTGGTACATGTACTAAATCTCTGTGGTGGGGGTGCTACATAATACAAATAACGTTATAAAACAGAAGCTTTAGTTCATAATTGTAAAAAACGTGACGGTAAACTTTAAATTTTTTGTACATTTTGGTTCGAAATATAATCGTGTTTTACATATTAGTTCTTGAAAAAAATCTACAAATTATTTATGTTAATATTTATGAGTTATGAATGTTTGAAATTAAGGGGTTTGTAAATGTTATTTTCAGTTACCTATAAGTCTGAAAATATTAAGTTTAGAAAAACATTTTTAAGGAATGAAAGTTTTAGTTTTTCTTAACTTTAGACATGATTTTTTGAATTATTTAAAAATTTATTTATACCTTACAATATAAAATTTTTCAAAAAGTCTTAGAGTTAGCCGATGCATTTAATGAGTTTTACATAATTTTCAAAACTTACGTGCAAGCTGCTCGTTTTCTACGCTACGCATTAATGTGGGGGTTTTTTCACAATTTATTATTCAAAAATGTCTACAGCCTATAATTTTTAAATAATTTGAATATTTTTTGTTTTAAATTGAAGAGGAATAATTTCTTAAAATATCACTACATGCAAACTGAAAATTGTTCAAATGTTCAATTGTTTATATTTTTCTTAAACTTAAAGTTAACAAATTAATTGTGTACTTTCCATTGAAAATGAATAATTTAGCTAAAATTAGTTAACTTTGGTTTCTCCTCATCAAAAAATTTTGTTGGTTCATATTTATATTACAATTCAACAAAAATAGAAAACATTTATTTTATGTTTTTTTTATAAATTATTGAGAAAAAATATGTTTATCCGAATTTTATAGATCATAGTTAAATCTCACATGGAATTCTTCATATGTAATAATTAAAGTTAGTACTAAGAACAGACATTTTCAAATTGTCAGGTATTATATGTTATTAAATATTGAAATATGAAACAAGAAACAGGTGAAAAAAATTAGATTATTTTAAAACATTTAATCATCACAATGTTTGTAGTAGATGGTGTAAACTATTTCATTCATATTAGTAGTTAAAGTTGAAAACTACAAAATAGAAATAGAAAGAACTTAATATTTGTTTGCATTTAATATTGAACTATTTATCTCTCTAAATCTGAATTAGCAAATTTCCACTAATGAAATAGTGCGGCTTCGTTCACCAATTTGAATTATTGAACTTTTTTACTAATTTTTAGTAGTTTTTTTCTATAATTGCTGATAGAAATTACCTAAAATTAATTGAATCAAATAATTTGTATTTATATTGCAAACATTTATTTATATGAATGAAATAAATAAACTAATAGTTTCATGTAACTTATTCAATTGCGCAAAATTTTTTTATTGAAATCAAATATCCAATTAATTGAGTGAAAAAAATAAATCTAATATTTCAAATAACTCATTACTTTTATATCAATTAGTTAATTTTTAGTTTCAAATATTTTTTAGTCGTTTTTATTAAATAATAATTATCAATTTTTTTTAATAAGAAAGAGATTTTTTCTGACAAAAAATATTGATTTTTGTAGATTTTACATGAAAGTTACGAAAGAATGCTTTTTTTACTTTTACACTGAAAGAAATGAATAGTCGTGACTTCTATTTGGTTCGTAATAACACGCTGCTAATTTTAATTAGTTACTGTTACTATTCAGTTAGTAATTCCAGCCATTTAGTTACTAACGTAACAAATTAAACAGGCAGACCAACAAAAAAGTAGTTGAATCAAATAATAAAATAGTTGAATATACTAATAAAAATGGTAACACCAACCAACAAGTTATCAGCAGTATAGTTTACTAACTAACTAACTGACGTCCCATGCGTTAAAGGTAGAACTTTAACGCTGATAACGTAGAAATTAATATATATATATATATATAGAGTACAAATTTTACGCCCATTGCGTATGTTCATTATTTTACGAAATAAGGTTAACTGTTCATACTACAAACGCTTAATTTTTCTCTCTTTGCATAAACGCATTAAAATCATCGAATATTTAAAACTAATACACATAGTGTGTTAGGATGGTTCTTATTTTGGCGATGTTTCCAAATCTTCGGTCTCACCCCAAAAAATTAATCAAGGTATAAACAAAAATTTTCCTTAAAGTTTGAAGCAGATCGAACAATATTAACACGTGCCTCTAGTCGACTGAAATTTTAAATGGAAAATACATGTAATTTTTCGTTAAAATCACAAAAAGTTTTTTCTAGCTTATACAAATTTATTTAGAATTCTCTAACTTTGGGTTCTTTTAGTACATGATAAGAGGTAAAACTTCCTAGTTTTCCAAATTTTTTGGAAAGTATTTGTTCCATTTACCAGCTTGATAAATATGACGCTATCACACTAAACAGGACTATATATTAACCCCTAGATGCATACATTTATTCATTCATTAAACATTTAACGAAACTCGGTACTAAGGGGGTTTCGGGACGCTGATTACGAATCTGAGGTCATTTAAAAAAAAATTCAAAATGGCAGATCCAATATGGCGGACATAAAAAATAAAAAGTCGTTCAATTGGATTGAAAATTGGTACTCGGGGGTTTCTGAGGTCGCTAATTACGAATAATTTTAAACAAGGGCATTTTTAAAAATTTCGAAATGTTGGAACCAATATCGCTGATATTGTTACTCGTTCTTAGAGTTACCCGGAACTGGCTAAATCTATAACTTGAAGTTAGTCGACCTGCCTGATTTGAAATGGATTCAGTCATTTATAATCAGCGACCCCAAGAGTACCGAGTTTAAGTTCAATTAAACAACTTTTTTTACGTCCGCCATATTGGATCCGCCATTTTGATTTTTTTAAAATTAACCTCGGATTCGTAATCAGCGACCCGAAACCCCCTTAGTACAGAGTTTCGTCAAATTTTTAATGAATGAATAAACGTATGCATCTAAGGGTTAATATATAGTCCTGTTTAGTGTGATAGCGTCATATTCATCAAGCTTGTAAATGAAGCAAATACTTTCAAAAAAATTTGGAAAAATAGGAAGTTTTACCTCTTATAATGTACTAAAAGAACCCAAAGTTAGAGAATTCTAAATAAATTTGTATAAGCTAGAAAAAACTTTTTGTGATTTTAACGAAAAATTACATGTATTTTCCATTTAAAATTTCAGTCGACTAGAGGCACGTGTTAATATTGTTCGATCTGCTTCAAACTTTAAGGAAAATTTTTGTTTATACCTTGATTAATTTTTTGGGGTGAGACCGAAGATTTGGAAACATCGCCCAAATAAGAACCACCCTATTGTGTATATGTGTATTTGTATAAATGCACATGTGTATTTTCTTAAATTTCTTCTTTTAATAAATTTCTTCTTAAATTCTTAAATTTCTTGAACTTCATATGAGAAAACCAGTTTTCCATTACTGATAAAAATATTTCAATAAGTATAATTCATTCAATTAAAAATTATAATTTTTAATTCCTTATGAATGGGGGTAAGTTTTCCCCCCTCCCATTATTAGATATTTATGTTCTTATCTTTTCTTACAGTAAAAATTATCATTTTTTCCAAAAATGCATCATTTTTTTACATTTTTTTCAAACCCCCTAACTAAATTAATCCCAAAAAATAATATTTTTAAAAGTAATTTATTCCCCTCAATCTTTAATTAATTATCATTATATATCATTTACTAATTCAGATTTAGAAACATGAATAGTTGAATATTTGATGCAAACAAACATTTAGTTCTTTCAAAAAATTATTTTATTTATGTAAATAAATGTTAATTTCAATTAAAAACAATGTATTACTAAACAGATTATATATGTGAGGCATTTCATTTCAAACCGTTCCACCGACAAAAACAATCGCAAGGAAACATATTTTCTAATAATTTTTATTATATTATTCTTTAATTGTTTATAATATATTATACACTGATTCAAAAGAGAATTTCATGAGCTTTCTATTGCTATTTTTATTATTTTAAATTTTTGCCAATTTCGTGGAGAAATTGCTGTTTGAAATGTTAATCTCTTAATATCTTAAAACACCCCCCCGCCGATTTTTATCAAAATTATATAATGATAAAGCGTAAATTCCCTAGTTTCTATTCCCATTTGATATATTATGGACATTTGATGGGATTAATAGAAAAAAAATTGTTTAAAAAATGTGTTTTTGAAAAATTTGACAATTAGTTTGAAGTTGAACCTTAACCCATTCAACTTACATTCAATTTCGTACTATTTGTCAAATTTATCAAAAACACATTTTTAAACAATTTTTTTTCTATTAATCCTATCAAATGTCCATAATATATCAAATGAGAATAGAAACTAGGGAAATTACGCTTTATTATCATATAATTTTGATAAAAGTCGGCGGGGGGGTGTTTTAAGATATTAAGAGATTAACATTTCAAACAGCAATTTCTCTACGAAATTGTCAAAAATTTAAAATAATAAAAATATCAATAGAAAGCTCATGAAATTCTCATTCGAATCAGTGTATAATATATTATAAACAATTAAAGAATTATATAATAAAAATTATTAGAAAATATGTTTCCTTGCGATTGTTTTTGTCGGTGGAACGGTTTGAAATGAAATGCCTCATGTATATATCGTAAAAACATGATACCTCGGATTTGACTTGAAAAACATGACATATCGTTGTTTGAGTTGAAGAAGATGACACGTCGAAAACGAAAATTTTTTATTCAAATTTCGGTTGATACCACTGACCGCGAATCTTAAAATGTCTCAAATCAACATAAACTGTATACAAAATTATTTAACCTATTTCTTCTTTAAATTGGCATATTATGAAGCGAAAACATTTGTTTCATAAAAGTTTCAAAGATTTGGCACATTTTAAAATTAGCGGTCAGTGGTATCAACTGAAAATTGAAAAGAAAATTTTTTTTCGACGTGTCATGTTCTTCAACTCAAACGACGATATGTCATGTTTTTCAAGTCAAATCCGATGTATCATGTTTTTCAACGCCAATCCGATGTATCATGTTTTTACACCCAGCAAGCGATATAGTACCGGCTACAATTGTCAGTCCACCCATTTTCAATGGAATAAAAAAAATGTTGAATAAGTTGTTGGAATGTTGAATTATCATTTGGACAATGAAGTACACGAGCAGTACAAACGTTAAACGTAAATGTAACGTAAAGAGTAAGATGATGAAATTAATTCTTTAGAGAGTTCTTTAATAATTTGGTATGTTATTTGGATTTTATAACGTGCGGTTATGTCTTTGTGCTAAAAAAATTAAAATGACGCGAAACTACGTTCAACGTTACTTTTTCCATTTTCAAGTGCATTTTATCATTCTTCTGTAATTTACGGGCTATTTTTAGAAATATTCCATCATATCACATTGATTTTCTACAGTGGCCCGACCGTAACGACATTTTTTTAAATGATTATAACTTTTCAAATTTTTAGCCAGACATTTTCTGAAGTACAGAAGAAACATTCCACTTTAGAAGATCTTTCCGACCATATGTCAGAGAACGTAAAATTCAGCCTAAAACGGAAGTTATAGGCACAAGTCAAAAAGTGACCCGACGATTGTAACTTTTCTCAAGTGTACCACTGCAAAAATTACAAGTTTGATCAGGCTAATATTTTCACACATATGAGTGTATATGTGTGAGTATACAGTGCCGCTCAATAACTTTTGCCCACCCTACAGCGATTGAAGGCTTTACAAAAAGTTTTGTATTTTTTTACTATTGAAGTTACGAAGTTAAAAAAATATTGTTTAAAAGCTCATTTCCTCAGCTTTAACATTACACAAAATCGAAATTAAAAAAATAATTTTGTTAATGAGTAAATAATGTTATTGCAAAATAAAATTTTCCGTTTTTTTTGTTTTTTTTAATGTGATACAGTTTTATTAGAAATCATCACAATGTAATGCCAGACATATCATTTGAAAGCTAGTTTTATCACCTTTAAAAAGCATTTTTTAAAATTTTTATACGACAATTTTTAAGAAAAATATGATCTTTTGTTTAAAAAATCAACTACATTAGGAAAAAAATTTTAAGAACATAAATTGTTCATTTTTGTGTATAGAATTAAAAGAAAATTATTTAAAAAATTTTGTTAAAAAAATTTTTTTTTATTATTTTTTGAAAATTTTTTTTTTACATTTTTCAGATTTTTAAGTTTTTTGTGTAGAAACTCGCTTTTTACACTCATTATAACAAGAAAACATATTTTTCTTCGTATTTATTTACTTTTTTTAAAATAATTTCATCTCGCTAATCTATTAAATAAGTTCTTATACGTTTATTTATTTTATTGTTTAAAAACGGAAATTATATCAAATCTTCAAATGATTTTGTGAGTTAAAATATTTGAAAAATTGAATAAATACGAAGAAAAATATGTTTGCTTGTCATAATGAGTGCAAAAAGCGAGTTTCTACACAAAAGACTTAAAAATCTGAAAAATGTAAAAAAAATTTTTTTTCAAAAAATAATAAAAAAAAATTTTTTTAACAAAATTTTTTAATAATTTTTTTTTAATTCTATATACAGAAAGGATCAATTTATGTTCTTAAAATTTTTTTCCTAAAGTAATTGTTTTTGAGATATCAACAATTGAAAATAATAGCTGATTTTTTAAACAAAAGATCATATTTTTCTTAAAAATTGTTGTATAAAAATTTTAAAAAATGCTTTTTAAAGGTGATAAAACTAGCTTTCAAATGATATGTCTGGCATTACATTGTGATGATTTTTAATAAAACTGTATCACATTAAAAAAACAAAAAAAAACGGAAAATTTTATTTTGCAATAACATTATTTACTCATTAACAAAATTATTTTTTTAATTTCGATTTTGTGTAATGTTAAAGCTGAGGAAATGAGCTTTTAAACAATATTTTTTTAACTTCGTAACTTCAATAGTAAAAAAAATACAAAACTTTTTGTAAGGCCTTCAATCGCTGTAGGGTGGGCAAAAGTTATTGAGCGGCACTGTACATGTGTATGTATTGAGTCTATATGTGTGAGTATACATGTGTATGTATTGAGTGTATATGTTCGAGTATACATGTGCATGTATTAAGGGTATATGTGTAAGCATACATGTATACGTGTTGAGTATATAAGTGTGACTTTACATAAATATGTGTTGTGTATATGTGAGAGTATACATGTGTATGTATTGAGTGTATATGTGTGAGTATACATATGTATGTATTGAGTGTTGTGTGCATATGTGTGAGTATAAATGATAATATATATATATATATATATATATATATATATATATATATATATATGTATATGAGGCATTTTACGTGTAATGTCCTAAGTTGAAATTTCAACTTTTTGAAAAAAATTGAAACTCGGGGAATTTGTTGTTCTATCAAGTAGAAATGTGCCCCAAAAAGTATTTTTGACTTTTTCGAAAAATTGAAGGGGGTAGAGGGGGCCAATTTAACCAATTTTGCTAACACCGGCTACTTTGTGAATTTTTTCTGAACGTACTTTTAATAGGAAAAATTTTTCAGAATATGTTTCGGAAAGGTTTTTTCGTCCTCTTTTCAATGGTGAATTCTATTTTTTAATATTTTAAAAATTTATCCCAATTTTTGATAATTAATATTTAAATTTCAATTTCCCAAAAAAGGGTCCGTTTTATTTGAAAATAAATTATTGCAAACGAAAGCTGAGGTTTTTTCCTATGCGCATGTAAATTTTCAGAATGCCCTTTTTTTTCTTTTTGAGTTATTAAGTTTCAAAAAATAAATTGCTGCGCGTAGCGTTGCGGTGGCACTGAGCCGCGTGGTACCCAACGTGATGCGAGGTGCCCGCGACGCTGCGCGCAGCAATTTATTTTTTGAAACTTAATAACTCAAAAAGAAAAAAAAGGGCATTCTGAAAATTTACATGCGCATAGGAAAAAACCTCAGCTTTCGTTTGCAATAATTTATTTTCAAATAAAACGGACCCTTTTTTGGGAAATTGAAATTTAAATATTAATTATCAAAAATTGGGATAAATTTTTAAAATATTAAAAAATAGAATTCACCATTGAAAAGAGGACGAAAAAACCTTTCCGAAACATATTCTGAAAAATTTTTCCCATTAAAAGTACGTTCAGAAAAAATTCACAAAGTAGCCGGTGTTAGCAAAATTAGTTAAATTGGCCCCCCTCTACCCCCTTCAATTTTTCGAAAAAGTCAAAAATATTTTTTGGGGCACATTTCTACTTGATAGAACAACAAATTCTCCGAGTTTCAATTTTTTTCAAGAAGTTGAAATTTCAACTTAGGACATTACACGAAAAATGCCTCATATGTGTATTTATTTTTTGTGTATACAATTTACAGAAAACGTTAGACGTAAAATTTTGAGGTCGAAGAAACATTTTAATATAATATAATATAATATTTAATTTAATATTATAAAAGCCTAACCAACGTTAGTCTAACGTTAGTCTAACGACATTTTTTGATCAATAATTTCGACACGTATGATAGGACAGTTTTTTTATTATTATCATAATTTAAAATATTCTTTATTACACAGAAATAAAAATATTTGTAAACAAACATATAAAATAAAGTAAAAATATAATATTAATACATAGTTGAAAAGACGAAATTTCCTTAGTCGTTCATCGTTCGTCGTCCAACATCATATATATATATATATATATATATATATATATATATATATATATATATATATATATATATATATATATATATATAATATATAATATATTATATATTATATATTATATATTATATGTTATATATCATATATTATATATTATATATTATATTATTGCCTTAATTTTTTTTCTTTTCTTGATCTTGGCGAGCACTTTGAAGGGTTAAAGAATTGTTTTGATCAAACCTAGAATTTTAAGCAAAAAATACAAAAAAGACGCATTTTTTCGAAATTACAAAATGGGGCTATAAGGAACAAGGCGGTAAGACTATTAGGAAAACGTATTTAAAGTTAAAGAAATTATTTATTATTGATCGAAAGTAAACACAGAATATAAAACAAATGTAAAAACAAAACTAAACGTTGCTGGTATCATCAGTTGAGGTCGATGATGATAACTGGTCGTTTTTTGTGACTTGTCGGTACCAACACTCTTTTACAATTTCGAACTATCTTTGAACACTAAAAACCAAATTAGGTGATAAAAAACAAACAAAATTACGAAAAACTTACGTTTTGGCAACACACTTTAACAATTCGGAAGAAATAATTGTGTTCCTTATATACCCGCCGTTTGTGAATTTTGATTTTTTTCTCGTAAATCTTACTGTAAATACAAAATAAACGTATTTATTACTTAGTGAGCTCAATATAACTTCCCATAATAAATCCCTTTAATAAAAAAAATTACTTTGAGAAGTTAAAATAGAAACAACTTACCTCGGCAATCAAATGTTTCCCAAGTTTGAAATTTCACTAAAACACAATTACTCACTTACAAGCTACTACTGTTCACAAAATTATTAATAGTCGCAATTATTGCATTGAATAGTATTGGCAGTTACCCCAGCAACAATTTTTTCAAAAGCAAGTAACACAATTTATTAATACACGGCCCCGATAACTTCAACTCACCCGAACACAGAGTTTTGTTCCTTGTAGCCCCGGTTTACGGTACACTAAATACATACACATGTATACTCACAAAACTACATTCACTGCACACTTTTGCAGAGGCTGTAGCATGTAAACGAACAACAGATCGCTTCATTTTGAAACGTACTGTCGTCCGCAAATCATCTGTGATATGCAAAGTGAATTGGTGAGTAGTCGAATGCAGTAAAATACTCTCTTCGTGAGAAAACTACATCCACTGCACACTATTGCAGAGGCTGTAGATTGTAAACTAACTACAGATCGCTTCATTTTGAAACTTGCTGACGTCCGCAAATCATCCGTGTTATGCAAAATGAATTAATGAGTAGTCAAATGCTGTAGAATACTCTATTAGTAAGAAAACTACACCGACTGCACACTTTTGCAGAGGCTGTAGCTTGCAAACGAATAATAGATCGCCTTTTTTGAAACGTACTGTCGTCCGCAAATCATCTGTGATATGCAAAGTGAATTGGTGAGTAGTCGAATGCAGTAAAATACTCTCTTCTTGAGAAAACTACACCGACTGCACACTTTTGCAGAGGCTGTAGCTTGCAAACGAATAATAGATCGCCTTATTTTGAAACGTACTGTCGTTCGCAAATCATCTGTGATATGCAAAGTGGATTGACGAGTAGTCGAATACTGAAAAATACTCTCTTCGCGAGAAGACTACATCCACTGCACACTTTTTCAGAGGCAGTAGCTTGTAAACTAACTACAGTTCGCCTTATTTTGAAACGTACTGTCGTCCACAAATCATCTGTGATGTGCAATGTGAATTGGTGAGTAGTCCAATGCAGTAAAATACTCTCTATGCGAGAAGACTACATCCACTGCACACTTATGCAGAGGCTGCAGCTTGCAAACGAATAATAGATCGCCTTATTTTGAAACGTACTGTCGTTCGCAAATCATCTGTGATATGCAAAGTGGATTGACGAGTAGTCGAATACTGAAAAATACTCTCTTCACGAGAAGACTACATCCACTGCACACTTTTGCAGAGGCAGTAGCTTGTAAACTAACTACAGATCGCTTCATTTTGAAACTTACTGACGTCCACAAATCATTCGTGTTATGCAAAATGAATTGATGAGTAGTCGAATGCTATAGAATACTCTATTAGTGAGAAAACTACACCGACTGCACACTTTTGCAGAGGCAGTAGCTTGTAAACTAACTACAGATCGCTTCATTTTGAAACTTACCGACGTCCACAAATCATCTGTGATTTGCAATCTGAATTGGTGAGTAGTCGAATGCAGTAAAATACTCTCTTCGCGAGAAGACTACATCCACTGCACTCTTTTGCATAGGCAGTAACTTGCAAGCGAACTACAGATCGCTTTATTTTGAAACGTACTGTCGTTCGCAAATTATCTGTGATAAGCAAAGTGGATTAATGAGTAGTCGAATGCTAAAGAATACTGTATTCGTGAGAAAACTACACCGACTGCACACTTTTGTAGAGGCTGTAGCTTGTAAACTAACTACAGATCGCTTCATTTTGAAACTTACTGACGTCCACAAATCATGTGTGATATGCAATCTGAATTGGTGAGTAGTCGAATGCAGTAAAATACTCTCTTCGCGAGAAGACTACACCGACTGCACTCTTTTGCATAGGCAGTAGCTTGCAAACGAACTACAGATCGCTTTATTTTGAAACGTACTGTCGTTCGCAAATCATCTGTGATATGCAAAGTGGATTGACGAGTAGTCGAATACTGAAAAATACTCTCTTCACGAGAAGACTACATCCACTGCACACTTTTGCAGAGGCAGTAGCTTGCAAACGAACTACAGATCGCTTTATTTTGAAACGTACTGTCGTTCGCAAATCATCTGTGATATGCAAAGTGGATTGACGAGTAGTTGAATACTGAAAAATACTCTCTTTGTGAGAAAACTACATCCACTGCACACTTTTGCAGAGGCTATAGCTTGCAAAAGAATAATAGATCGCTTTATTTTGAAACGTATTGTCGTCCGCAAATAATCTGTGATATGCAAAGTGAATTGACGAGTAGTCGAATGCTGAAAAATACTCTTTGTGAGAAAACTACATTTACTGCACACTTTTGCATACGCTGTAGCTTGTAAATGAACTACAGATCGCTTTATTTTAAAACGTACTGTCGTCTGCAAATGATTTGTGTTACGGAAAATGAATTGATGAGTAGTCGAATGCTGTAGAATACACTATACGTGAGAAAACTTCACCGACTGCACACTTTTGCAGAGGCTGTAGCTTTCAAACGAATAATAGATCACTTCATTTTGAAACGTACTGTTGTCCGCAAATCATCTGTGATATGCAAATTGAATTGACGAGTAATCGAATGCTAAAAAATACTCTCTTTGTGAGAAATCGACATCCACTGCACACTTTTGCAGAGGCTGTAGCTTTCAAACGAACTACAGATCGCTTCATTTTGAGACTTGCTGACGTCCGCAAATCATCCGTGTTATGCAAAATGAATTAATGAGTAGTCGAATACAAATGCTTTAAACTGCTAAATTATTTATTGGTCTTTCCTAAACTTGCTGTATCACCTTATAATATCACTACCTGTCTATCTTTCTACATTTCTTTCGAGCATTTTATTAACCCATTAACGCCTGAATCCACTGAATTTTTAGACTGACTTCAAACTTAAATATTTTCTAATAAACTTATTATTTTCTTTTCGACAAATAATTTCTTTTTGCATTAAAGTGTCCTCTATCCGAACATGATATTGGAAAATTAAAAAAAAATTGTTTAACAATATTTTTTTGCATATAATTAAAAAATTGCATGATTTTTTAAATGTTTTTTATTAGAAATTCTTAAATTTTTAAGTCAAAAAATTTTTTGACATCTAATTTTTACCATAAATCATGCACTCGATTTTTATGCTTTCAAAAAATATATTGACTTTTTAAATTTAAACATTTGATTTTTCATAATGGCGCCTAAAAACTAATTTTTTTTGAAAATTTTAAATTTGATGCTCGATATACATTTTTTTAAACTTTGGCTTGAAAATGTTTACTCGGGGGTTTTCGGAGTCGCTGATTACGAATTTGATATTAGTTTTTCAAAATTTAAAATGGCGGATCCAATATGTCGGACAAAAATTTCAAAATTTGGTTGGATTCTTTTACAAATCCGTATTCGGGGGTTTTTAGGGTCGCTCATTACGAATTTAATATTAGCTTTTTAAAAATAAAAATGGCGGATCTAATATTAGGAAAAAAAAGAAAATTCCACTTACCTTTGAAAAAACGAAAAATTCGTATAATTTGAAGAACAACAGATTTCTACTCATTTGTATTTCATAACGCATTTACATAGCGGGAGAAATACATCTCTACCACCTGGCGGAAGAAAAGAGAATTATAACGAAAAATGTGCGAATTTCTCAAAATGATAAAAACTTTACATGTAAAAGAGTGCAGAAAAATTTAATTAATATCAAACAATTAATTTGTCGTCATTAACATTAAAAAATCATTGTTACTAATAAATAGTTATTAATTTTTATTGTTATATTTACTTTTATAATTTTTTCATTATTTTTTTATAATTCAAATATTTTATTAAATAAATATAATAAAATGTAATAATTGTTAGCATAATAATTGCATAATATTAGATCCGCCATTTTGATTTTTAAAAAACTAAAATCCTTTTTATAATTAATCAGCGAAGCCGAAAAATCCCAGAGTAAGGATTTTAAAAAAATCCCACAGAATTTTCAAAATTTTGTCCACCATATTACATCCGCTATTTTGAATTTTGGAAAAATAATATCAGATTCACGACGAGCGACCCCAAAAATCTCCGAATACTGATTTATAAAAGAATCCAACCAAATTTTGAAATTTTTGTTTGCCATATTGAATCCGCCATTTTGAATTTTCGAAAACTAATATCAGATTCGTATTCAGCGACCCCAAAAACCCCTGTGTGAGGATTTGTATGAGAATCCAACCAATTTTTGAAATTTTCGTCCGCCATATTGGATCCGCCATTTTGAATTTTGAAAAACTAATATCAAATTCGTAATCAGCGACCTCGAAAACCTCCGACTAAACATTTTCAAGCCACAGTTTAAAAAAAATGTATATCGAGCATCAAATTTTCAAAAAAAAATTAGTTTTTAGGCGCCATTTTGAAAAATCAAATATTTAAATTTAAAAAATCAATATATTTTTTGAAAGTATAACAATCGAGTGCACGATTTATGGTAATATTAGATGTCAAAAAAATTTTTTGACTTAAAAATTTAAGAATTTGTAATAATAATAATTTATCGAAGAGACAATAATATGTTTATTAGAAAATATTTTAGATTGAATTCAGACTAAAAATTCAGTGCATTCAGGCGTTAATGGGTTAAGCTTTTATTGATTTTCCCGCTCTCTCTCCCGCTCTCTCTCTCTCTCTCTCTCTTTGTATGTCTATGTCTATTATTTACCTAATTCGGTTTTACCTATCAAACTTCATATTCATTATCAGCGAACTTATAAGCACTCTAGTAATCAGTCTAATCTAGAATTCCTAGTTTTTTCTTAAAGTGTGTTCTCCAATGTGGAGTCGCCATTTTTAATTTTGAAACGCCAACATCATATTCGTTATCAGCGATATGAAAAACCCCCGAGTAACTAGTTTCAAGCGTGATGTCTTTTTTCGTTCTGAAGAGGACGGCTGTGACTGTCGAAACGTTAAAATAGACATGTGTTTTTTATTATTAACCTGACTTGGATTGATTGTTATATTCTCATATATTGTTTTATATATTTAACCAAGTGATAAATTCTATTGATATAATAACTAAACACATTATTTGATTTTTTAACATTGAACTTCTGTAGCTCAAAAACTAGTCATTATTTTGAGTTTTGTCGTATACATTTTTTGTTCAGAAGGTCATAAACTACAAATCTGCAAAATTACAACAACATTGGTTAAGAGCCAAATTCAATAGTAAAAGTGCGGGGTCCTTTATTTTGTAATTTTTGTAACTGTCATTTATTAAGAAAATACCTATTACTATTGGAAGTAAATTTTTCCTACAAAAAACAACAAATAATTGCAAAGAAGACATGTTATTTGCAAATTATATTTTAAAGAAACTGAAATTAAAATAACTTTAAGGAATGTATTAAACCGCAAAGAACATGCAATGAAAAGAGTTTAGGCATATCTAAATATCCAGCTCCAATCTAAAACCTCATTTTTTGTCCATCTAAGGCATTTCTACAGTTAAATTATTATAGCTATCAAAGGGAGTGAATTTGTTATTCCAAAATTTCAATATTAAATATGAAAGAAGCTATAAATTTTCGAATCAATCTTTCAAAATAAATTTCTCAAACAAGATCATAATGTCATGTGTATCGACAGCACAGCTGTCCTAATACAGAAATCAGCTTTTCTCAGAAAATCATCACCAAGAATCTCAGTCTCAGATACATATAAAATTAAGATCTTGTTTAAGAGATTGATTCGGATAATTGATAAACGGAAAAAATAAGTACATGAGAGATTACTTGACAGTACTTGACTTTTGGGTGGGACAATAATTCTGTAAATATTTCACAAACAGTGCTAGAACTTTTCATTGACCATGCCTAAAAAATCAAAGTTGTACCCTAGTTCTTCGATTTTGTTAAAACTTCGAAATTTTAAAGTGAAATACATGCCCGTAAAAAGCCTCAATTCGATTTTAAAAAAATTTTAGATTTACGAGGTTTTTAACATTTTTCTTGAAATTTTGAAAATGGTATATCTTTAAGGAAAATGAGTGAAATTTAATAAAATTTTTAAGGAATGCTTATTGTATACAGACAATTTAAAAAATATTTAAAAAAATTTTTTTAAACAAATTATCAAAAAAATAACTTTTAAATAAACAATCTTTTGAAAAGTGCCATTTTTATTTTTTTTTAAAATAATGATTCAATTTCCACTTATTTCACGAGTATTTTCCAAAAAGAAAATCGATGGAGGGTCTGAAACTATAGGAGATATTGGATTTTTTGTTCTTGCGCGCAACCGAAAAAAGCGCATTTTCCGGCTATACTCTACATTCAAAGTAACGTTTCAAATCACCTATAAGTCGTAAATTTTAACCAAATTAAATTTTTGTTTTTGGATAATGTAAGGCTATAAATTCGTAAGAATACTGTGCAATTTTTAAATTTATATTTGTTTAAACAAATTAATATTATTATTGTTAATTACTAACTTTTTACATATTGTACCTAGAGAGGTGTATATTTTTCTAATTTTGCAATTTACAGGACCAAATAAATACCAACTCAAATATAAAACATAATTATTATTGTTTAAGCAAGATTTAAACAAATTATTATTGTTAATTACTAACTATTTATAGAATAGAATACTTGAATGATGCAATTTTTTTTATATGCAAATTTACATAAAAAAAATATATTTTAAACATGAAAAAAAATAATTATTTATTTAAAAATTGTTTAAATTATAATTGTACTTTTAATTTTTATCTGGGTAGCTCCATGCCAAAAAATTAAAGTTGTTTCCTAATAATTCTTCGATTGAGAAATTGTCACAGAACACATGCAAATGTAAATTTTGAAAACGACTTTAAAAATTTTATTTGTTAATCATGGTTATAAATATAAGATAAAAAACAAATTACCTATATTAAAAGCTTTTGAAATTTAAATATTTTTAAGACATTAAAAAGAAAAACACTTTATTGAGTTTACAAAATTAAGTGAAATAAACATTTAGAAAGGAAAGTAACACAATTAATATTAAATATAATTGTTGTTAAGAATTCTTTTAACAATTTTTTAACAAAGTTTTTTTTTTTATTTTATTTCTTTTTTTTAGTATAATTACCAAAATTTAAATTTTTTGAAAGAAAAATAATATATTTAGGAGAAATTTTATCAACCCTAATTAAAAGTTAATTAATAATTAAATAAATTATTGTTTTTATTTTTGTTTAAATTATAATTATAGGGGAGAGTCACTACGGTCGGCGCACCTTTACGGTTGGCTCACTTCAGGTTTCTCAGCTGTAACAAAATGGTGCCATTTACCATTGCATGTAAATACTTCTTAGTAATGGTAGAAAACTTTTATGTCTCTTTCATTAAGTTCCAATGAAGTACGCGAACAGTACAAACGTAAAATGTAAATGTGTGGTGAATTTTTTAAGCAAAACTTTTACTTAGTGTCGAAAAAGATTAATTAAACAAAATGGAAGATGCAAACAATAAATTAAATTGATGAAATTTATTCATTAGAGAGTGCTTTAATACTTTGGTATGTTATTTGGTTTTTATATCGTGCGTTTATGTCTGTGTGCTAAAAAAATAAAAACGACGCGAAACTTACGGTCGGCTCACTTTATATCGTGCATGTTGGGACGCATTATTTTACAATTATGGTGCGTTCTGACATCGGAAATTCATTTGTTTAAGGTATAGATGTGTGAAGAACGTCATTTTACATTGAAAAAAAAATATTCATGTTCGAAAAACGTTCGTAAAACATTTTAAAAAGTCTTATTTCACATCTCCTTCGATAACGTATTGTAAACGTTTCGCTTACTGAGAATGTTTTTAGATTAATTTTTATATAATTTTTTTATTTCCTTTTTCCATTTTCAAGTGCATTTCAGCATTCTTCTGTAATTTACGGGACATTTTTAGTAATATTCCTTCATTTCACATTGATTTTCTACGGTGAACCGACCGTAAAGACCTGATCCGACCGTAACGACATTTTTTTTTAATGTTTATAACTTTTCCAATTTTTGCCCAAATATTTTCTGATGTACAGAAGAAACATTCCACTTTAGAAGATCTTTCCAACTATATGTCAGAAAACGTTAAATTCGGCCTAGAACGGAAGTTATGGGTACAAGTCAAAAAGTGAGCCGACCGTACTGACTCTCCCCTATTTTTAATGTAAATTTGCATATCAAAAAAGTTTGGTAAATTTGCATGATAAGAAAAAACTGCATCTTTTAAGTATACTATTCTATAAATAGTTAGTAATTAACAATAATAATTTGTTTAAATCTTGCTTAAACAATAATAATTATGTTTTATATTTGAGTTGGTATTTATTTGGTCCTGTAAATTGCAAAATTAGAAAAATATACACCTCTCTGGGTACAATATGTAAAAAGTTAGTAATTAACAATAATAATATTAATTTGTTTAAACAAATATAAATTTAAAAATTGCACAGTATTCTTACGAATTTATAGCCTTACATTATCCAAAAACAAAAATTTAATTTGGTTAAAATTTACGACTTATAGGTGATTTGAAACGTTACTTTGAATGTAGAGTATAGCCGGAAAATGCGCTTTTTACGGTTGCGCGCAAGGACAAAAAATCCAATATCTCCTATAGTTTCAGACCCTCCATTGATTTTCTTTTTGGAAAATACTCGTGAAATAAGTGGGAATCGAATCATTATTATTAAAAAAAATAAAAATGGCACTTTTGAAAAGATTGTTTATTTAAAAATTATTTTTTTTATAATTTGTTTAAAAAAAATTTTTTTTAAATATTTTTTTAAATTATCTGTATACAATAAGCATTCCTTGAAAATTTTATTAAATTTCATTCGTTTCCCTTAAAGATTTTCAAAATTTCAAAAAAATGTTAAAAACGTCGTAAATCCAAAATTTTTTAAAATCGAATTGAGGCTTTTTACGGGCATGTATTCCACTTTAAAATTTCGAAGTTTTAACAAAATCGAAGAACTAGGGTACAACTTTGATTTTTTAGGTATGGAGCTACTCTGTTATAACTATTGTTTTTCAGTATGCATAGATAAAAAAAATTCGAAAATTCAGTTATGATAACTTAGCTTATTTTTTTGTTAAGGTCACAGAGTGTTGTGCGTTTATTCAAAACATGTTCAACGATAATCTCCCAGTAGAACGTTCCGAGAATAAAAATCACTGAAGCTACAAGAGGCGAATAGGAGGGCAGGTGAAAATTACATAGAAGCTGAGAGAAAGGATGAAAGGGGTTAATGTCGATGTCAATAAATAAAGAAGGATAGGAGAAATAGACCAGAATGAGAATGGGAGAGTGATAGAGAAATGTATATATACATTTATACGAATAGAATGGGATAAAGAGAGAGAGAAGATGATTCGTAGTCAGGCAACCGGAAGCAAGTTCGCCGCTCATCTGCGTCAGACCCCCCGGCTGGAAGGCGGAGCTAGGGAGAACCGGAAGTGCCCGGATATGAGTTTCCGGCGCGAACAATTTGCAACGCGAAATTGAATGATCGACTCCGATAACCGTCGCGACTGTACAGCTAACCCTGTGAAATCCTGACGTGCCTTCGTGTATTCTAGAGGGAGCACAATTACGATGATTTGACGTTATTGTCATTACCGGCAAGGAAGCCAGTCAAAAGAAAACATCAGAAGGAACTGGAAAAATAATTATTTTTTATATAGTCTTAAAATCTACATTCCTTAAGGATCCTCTATTACATTAACTTACTTCAACGTTCTATTAGGGGACCTCCTCCTTTGTGAGACACTCATGACATTTTGCTCGTTTTTGCTTATATCTATGCACAGGTTATATTTATATCGACAATTCTGGTCTGATTTGAAAGAGAATTGAAAACTATTACTAAAATTATTCTGATATTGAATATTAAATATTACTTGACCAATTTTTAAGACAGGACACTCATGACAGTTTTCTAATTACATTAAAATCTTTTTGTTTCTGCCATAACATAAAACTTTCACATTTCGAAACACGGCATTTAATTTTTTTGAAGTTGATTCGTAATTATCTTCTGCTGCGGATTTGTTAGTAAAACAGCACTTCTGCTCCCTGGATAAATCTTTAAACACGCATAAATACAAAATTTTGCATTCCAAGTAAAATAATGTAAAAGTGAGGGACACGTCATTCTTATTTTTTTAGAAGGGTTAAACAATTAAATAAAGTTATCAGAAGTTAATTTTTCTTACATATGTAAGTCATAGTTTAATGCAAAAATTTTGTTTACTTGTGATAAATTAAAATAACGAAAATACGTGCACTTGAAAACTAATAATTCACTTCTGGACATGGGACACTCATGACATTTTGCCTGTATTTCGTTTTTCCATTATTATACATAGCACCTTTACATGCTTGTAAGTTAAAAAAATGTTAATAGAGATTGTATTTCATGACATTGGTAAATAAATTTCATTAAAAACTATAACAAATAGTTTTTATTGGCAAAGGACACGATTATGACAATTTAAAAGAAATGACCTATATATATGCTCTTACTGTCATATACTATCCAAAACAGAAATACACATATACATGTAATAAATAAATTTAATTATTTACTAAACACTGAATTTAACGATCATTCCGAGTCAGGTGTTTAAAAAGAAACAACAAATGTTGATTAACGTTTCGACAGCGCGGCTGCCCTCTTCAGAAACTATAATTTATTTAACAAAAAATAATAATTAAATTAAATTACATTATTAAAAAAACCTAAAACTAATAATTATAAAAACAGTTTTTTTCCGAAAAATAAAATAAAATTTGAAAAACGTTCCAAAGGAACGTCTTTGTCGTGGCGATTACAATTGGACACTGGCGAATAAAATGTATATAATTTTCGAAGTATATCTAACTGACGTGAGGTGAATGACCGTGACAGTAAACAAAATTCAGGAAATGTCAGGGTAAATCAAAATAGATTAAGAATATTTCATTTCGTTTATAAAGTGATTATAGCAATTATTGAGACTTTGTACATCTTCCTTTTTATTGACCGGATTTTTTTGTAAATTAATATGGATCATTTCTGATATTAAACGTTTTTTGTAGTTTGTTTCTGTATCTAGTATGATAAAATTTTCCCAATCAAATGTGTGTCTAAAAAAGTCAGTATGGGTAGTGATTACATTAGAAATAGAATTTTTATGTTCTTTAATACGAACACTCACCATTCTTTTTGATTGTCCCACATAACATGCAGAGCGATTCTCGCAATTAATTTTATAAACAGTATTGATATTTTCAGATTTTATATTTTTGTCCTTGCCTTTTTTGACAAAATTATGATTCATGTTATTATTTTTGTAAGGAATGGATAGAATGGAGTAATTATTTAAAATTGAGGAAGTTTTTTCAAAAAGGTTTAGAACATAAGGCAATAATATTTTTGGTGACCTTGTGTAAAGTATTACATTTTTGTCAATAGGAAGATGAGATTTAGATTCTATTACAGAAATACGTTTCATTATATGCTTATTTATGAATTCTAATGGATAATTGTTATTTAATAAAATTTCTTTGACAATTTTTATATTTTTTGAGTGGAATTGCTTATCAGAGAGTTTTATAGCTCTATCAATTAAGTTTGAAATTATAGCAATTTTTTGAGCCAAAGGATGTTTAGAATGGTAGTTAATGGTTCGTCCAGAAAATGTAGGTTTTTTATACCAGTCAGTAATGAGTTGATTTTTTTCGTTAATAATAATAAGAACATCTAAAAAATTAATGGTATTATTGTTTTGTATTTCAAAAGTAAACTGTAATCTTTCGTCATAGCTGTTAAAAGTATTAATCATTTCGTCAATTTTATCTTTTTGTATGCAAGTAATTACATCATCAACGTATCTATAGAAAAAAAGTGATTTAAAAGACAATTGGGCATTACAATAGGTCTCAAGGTCTTCCATGACAATATCAGCAAAAAGATTTGTTTAATTTGTTTTAGATTTGTTTAATTTAAACAAATTTAATTGTTAACAATAATTTAATTTAAAGGAATGTTACACGAAAATATTCGAAACCTTCAAACCTATTTGGTAGTGGATCCACTCCTTCCTACTTATGGTTCAAGTAGTGAGGTGAGAATCTCTACTGTTTGGAAATAGTGGATTTTAAGGTTTTGGAAATGTTGTGTAGATGTTAATAAAGTTAAACAAATTTACAATATAATGAGAATATATTATAACTTTTAAATCCTAATACAATTATCTAAATTTTCCCTTTTTACTTTATTTTAAAGATTACAATCTTTATCTTCTTTTAAGTATGTGATTCTACACAATATCTATTTTCTGATGCGTAATGTGTTTATGTGCATGTTTTGTATTTTAGTGTGTAAAACAACTTAGTTCACATTTGTCATATATATTTATAAATTTTCTTTAAGTTTTATTCCCTTTAGTTAATTTCCTTTGTGTTTTAACTCACTTGCACTTTATTTAATATTTCACTTTTTATTTCTTACTTTTATCACTTTATTTTTATAACCATTTATTTATTCACTTATTTTATTACTTCATCTTGTGGTCTATTATTCAGATCTTCAATTTAATTAAACAAATAAGGGCTTCGTACAATAACTTTATATGGTACTATATCCCAAGTCTCCGCCTTGGTCACGCCGAGACACACGGGCAAATGTCCAGATTTCCTTGTGTCAATCGATTTTATTAATCGACATTACAGTGGTGAAATCATACTTTACTTTATTGCACCTGCTCGTTGTCAGGCGCTTTTCTGCAAGCTTGCAGTTTTAGGCAGTGGTGTGATCATGGTTCAATAACCTAGACACACCACTCCTTAAATTTCACTATATATTGGTATCTGAAGCCTCATTCTTTTAATTAAAGTTAAATTCTTAATCTTTTTCAATGTAAATTTCTAAAAATGTGAAATATAATTAACTGCAATAATTCAAAGAGATATTATATTTTATTAATATTTAAACTCTTTTTAACCGAGATTATGACGAAAAGATGTAATAAGTATGTTTCATTATTGTGTTTAACATGGATATTTGTGTTTGTGTTAATATTTCCTTATAAACATTATATTTATATTTTGTTATCACGAAGGGATATTTAGTAACGAAGTTGGTTCGTCATAATACAAATTAATATTTTACTAAGGCAGATACATATGGGTAAGACTCCGTCAGAAAATATGCGATTTGCATGGGGTCTTTGGATTAAGCTGCAATTTGGTGAAATTGTAGTATTGGATACTAGAAACAAGTGTGCCAAAAAGTTTTTGAAAATTTTGAAATTTGTTAAAGTTACGCCATTTTGAATTTTTTTGTTATACTTTTTTAAAATTTTAATATTTCCGAAAGTTTTTGATGAAATTTAATAAAATTTGGAAGGCTTATACTTGACATCATGTTTCTTCTGACTATCACATAAAAAAAACAAAAAAATTTTTTTTGCCCAAAAAAAGTCACAAAAAATTTTTTGAAACCGTTTTGCCCGAGCGGGACCGATTTTTGAATTTTCCTGTCAATTAATAAAATATTCCTTATAATTTCACCTTTCATTTAAAAAAATAAAATCGATGGAGACTCAAATAGTTTTCGAGATATTGCAATTTTTGTGGAAGCGCGACCACGTTTCAGTGTCAGCGATGTGTGAGTGCCCGGGAATCCTAATTCTTACACTTTACTGTTCAAAATTGTCTAGAACCTACAAATTTTATCGGATTTTGATGTTCTTGGTCTTAAATAAAAGGAGATAATTTTTCTAAGAGTTTCCCCGAAACTGTTGTTTCAATTATTAATTGTTTATATATTTTTTTGTTACTCAAAGTAAACAATTTACAAGAATTTTGAAAAAAATCGTGTTTATTTTTTATTTTTCAATTCCTCATGATCGAAATCAATTTAAATTAGTTTCAGTATGACCACCCAAAAATAATAATGCATAATTCGATTTATTTAAATAATTTCGTTAATTAATAAATAGATAACTCTGGTTCTTCTTAAAAAAAAATATATTTTTTACAGATAAATTTATGTTTATTTAAATAATTTATAGCTATTTTGTTAAAAAATAATTTTAAAATTAATAATTATCATTGTTTATAACAATTATTAAAAAAATTGTATTTTTTAGAGACAAATTTATGCATATATAAATAAAGATATAAGTAAGTAATAAAAAATTGAATAATTAATTTTTAATTTATATTTTATATAAGTCTAATTGTTAATAACAATGATAATTATTAATTTTAAAATTATTTTGTAACAAAATAGACATAAATTACTTAAATAAACATAAATTTATCTGTAAAAAATATAATTTTTTTAAGAAGAACCAGAGTTATCTATTTATTAATTAACGAAATTATTTAAATAAATTGAATTATGCATTATTATTTTTGGGTGGTCATACTAGACTAATTTAAATTGATTTAGATCATGAGGAATGGAAAAATAAAAAAAAACACGATTTTTTTTAAATTCTTGTAAATTGTTTACTTTGAGTAACAAAGAAATATATAAACAATTAATAATTGAAACAACAGTTTCGGGGAAACTCTTAGAAAAATTATCTCCTTTCATTTAAGACCAAGAACATCAAAATCGGATAAAATTTGTAGGTTCTAGACAATTTTGAACAGTAAAGTGTAAGAATTAGGATTCCCGGGCACTCACACATCGCTGACACTGAAACGTGGTCGCGCTTCCACAAAAATTGCAATATCTCAAAAACTATTTGAGTCTCCATCGATTTTCTTTTTTTAAATGAAAGGTGAAATTATAAGGAATATTTTATTAATTGACAAGAAAACTCAAAAATCGGTCCCGCTCGGGCAAAACGGTTTCAAAAAATTTTTTTTGACTTTTTTAAGGCAAAAAAATTTTTTTTTGTTTTTTTTATGTGATAGTCAGAAGAAACATGATGTCAAGTATAAGCCTTCCAAATTTTATTAAATTTTATCAAAAATTTTCGGAAATATTAAAATTTAAAAAAATTATAACAAAAAAATTCAAAATGGCGTAACTTTAACAAATTTCAAAATTTTCAAAAACTTTTTGGCACACTTGTTTCTAGTATCCAATACTACAATTTCACCAAATTGCAGCCTAATCCAAAGACCCCATGCAAATCGCATATTTTCTGACGGAGTCTTACCCATATTTCTTTAAAATAAAATTGAAAACTTATTATTTTTATTACTTATTTCCTTATTTAACCCTCCTGCGCATAAAGCCGAGTATACTCGTGGAAACCAAACCGTTACGGTATGCATGAGGACGAGTATATGAGCGATTCCACGTCAAGTGATCTTACGCTGTAATGTTTACTTTAATAAATTTTTACTCTTAAACAATTAAACATACAAATTTGACAAAGTACATTTTGGAAAGGTTTCTTCAAGCTCTTTTGATTGAAAATAAGCATTTTGAAAAAAAAATTTTGACCCAAAAAAATCAAAATTAATTTGTAATTTTTGGGAGGGAAAGGTACGATTATTTTTCTTTTTCTTTTAAACGAAAGCTGAGGTTTTTTTCTAAAAGAACATATATATGAAAAAGTGGGACTAGAATGTTTAAACATTGAAAAAAAAGGTTTCTACTCGCCGGAGCGCTCTAAACCCGGTTTTTAGCTCCGTTTTGGGAGAAAATTCATTTTTTCAATGTTTAAACATTCTAGTCCCACTTTTTCATATATATGTCCTCTTAGGAAAAAACATCAGCTTTCGTTTAAAAAAATCGTACCTCTCCCCCCCAAAAATTTGAAATTTATTGTTAATTTTGATTTTTTTGGGGCAAACAATTTTTTTTTAAAAGGCTTATTTCCAATCGAAAGAGCATGAGAAAACCTTACCAAAATATACTTTGTCATATTTGTATGTTTAATAGTTTAAGAGTAAAAAATTATCGAAATAAGCATTGTACTGAAAAACCCAAAAATTTAACCCCCTCTCCCTCAGAAAATATTGGACTAGGTAAAAAAATATTTTCACGAAAAGTTACTATCTATTAGTACTACAAAAGCCTCAAGTTTTGCTACGATTAGAGAAAAATTTTTCTCCACCTTGATCACTTTACGTGGAATCGATCATATGTGTTCAAACATTTTGTTAATAACTTTTGTTTAAATTAACATTAAGACATCAGTCAAGTTGCAAATTTGCTTTTTATGTCTAAACAAAGGTTATTAAATTATTTAGAACATATAAATAATTTATTTAATGAAAAATATTACATTAAAAATGTCTTTAAATAAGAAAAAATTTATATATTATAAATTAATGTTTGCTTGTCGGATTTTCTAGAACTTATTTATTAAAGGGTTTTTGAGATCGCTGATTACTAATATTAAGTCAAAATTAAAAAATTTAAGATGTCGGATCCAATATGCCGGACCACAATTTAAAAAATAGTTACTTATCGTTCCGTCTACCGCTATATAGGGGTTTTTGAGGTCGCTGATTACAAATATGAAGTGAAAATTAAAAATTTCAAAATAGCGGATAAAATAAGATTATTTTTGTCTGTTTAAAAATTTTTTTTTTTTTAATTTTGACATTTTTCGAAAGCCCTACACCTACAATAATTTTAAAAACATGTATGCTTACAAGAATTTATGAGGTAAATGCAATAGTTATGTCAAATAACTCATATCCTAGGTTAAAATTGTAACACACTCCTAAAATCATATTTAATTGTTTTTATTTGAATATGTGTTTTATAATTTTTTCCTTAAAAATTAATCAACAAATATAACTTTGGTTTTTGCAGTCAGCGCATTAACACGTTTAAGTACACACAAATACTAAAAATATTATAGATGTGGGCTTTCAAAAAATATCAAAATTTTTACAATTTAAACATTCAAAATTAATCTTCTCTTAGAATTTTCAATATTTTCAGACGAACATGTTTTTCTAAGCTTATTTTATAGTTATAAACAACTTCTCGCATGGATTTGCAAAAATATACAACAAGTAAAAGGATAAAAATCCTAAACTCTTAAAAAATTAATTTTCAAATGTTTGACCATCCCATATGTTTTTGGGTTAAAAATAATGTAAGAAAAAAATATAACCTTCATTAACCTCCCTTTAAAGAGAAATGAGAACACTAACATAGAAAGATTTTAACCTGTGGCATTTCTCTGGAATTTCTTATCTACTCTCTAAATTTAAATTAGTAAAAATGTTTACTAATTTGAATTAGTGACTGACTTTTTGCTTATGAATTAGTAAATTTTACTAATAAATTAGTAGAAATGACTATTTATTTGTAAAGTTTACTAATTCAAAAGCCAAAAGTCAGTCACTAATTCAAATTAGTAAACATTTTTACTAATTCAAATTTAGAGTGTAAAATTACTTTGAAATTTCTTTAAAGCAAATAAAAGTTAATTACAGATTGACAGACACTTCTCTAAAAACCATTGTTTTGGAATCAGGGAATCATGAAACGTGACAATTTATCAAAATTATCCAAAATAGCGGATTCAAAATTTTGATTTTCCACATTTTTGAAAAAAATTTCTAAAACAACGTCAAGGGCGATTTTCGGAATCGCTATTTACGAATCTAATGTCAAAATTTTTAAAATTACCCGATCCAATATGGCGAATTCAAAATTTTTATTTTCTATATTTTTGAAGTAAATAGTCTGAATATTAATTGATAGATTAATAGTTACAAGAAACAATTATTGGAATATTTTGGGAACTCTCTTTTAGAAACTTAACTTTTCATATTTCCAAGAATAATTAAAACAACTTAAGTAACTTAGAAATAACTCCATTTAATATATTTTAATTGTAGGAACTTTTACATTATTATTCTTTTGAAAACATTAAATTTTGTTTTTTACATCCATTTATGTGATAAAATCACTGATACATTGTGGTGCATTTTTATGACCCATTTTAAAAGTCCACCATTTTAAAAATTTTTGAAAATTGAATTTTTTTCAAAGTGCTATCTTATAGTGCAGCTAAAAATGAAGACAAATGTGACCTGGAGAATTTTTTGCATAAAAATTAAAAAAGTTATGATTTTTTTAAATTAATTTTTCCCATGTATTTTCAATGGGAAATTTCGATCGATTACTGGCACGTGTTAATATTAATCAATCGGCTTCAAATTTTGGGAAATTTTTTTTTTATTTTATTGGAACCATACTGGGGGGTGGCGTAAACAAAATTGGAAAGTCGAATTTTTACGGACACCCTAATCGATAGTTAACCTTATTTCGCAAAAAAGGACATGCGCAATAGGCGTAAAATTTGTGCTGTATTTATATTAATTTCTACGTTATCAGCATAAAAGTTCTACCTTTAACGCATGAGACGTCAGCATACTACGATTGCAAAAGATCCATGCTTTTTTAGTATATGTTTCATGCAACTGAGGAATAAGGACCTGCCTTTTAGCAAGATGTTCATACAAAATTAGGGGAATAGGTTCGGTTGTGGGCATTTTTTACATTCTCATCACATGAGAAGGTATTAGTCTTAGTCAAATTTTGACTTTTGCTAATTTTATGGAATATTTGCGTTTTTAGGTGCCCTGAGTCCAAAAACATGGTCCGGCGAGTGCGTATGTCCGTCTGTAAGCGGTATATGTTGTTCCCACGATAACTCTTGAAAAACTTATCAAAACGTTTTTATACACGGAAAAACTTTTTTCAAGAGTATTTCCTAAACTTATTCAAGAACTCAGGATATGGAAATAATACAAGAAATGCTACGAAACCATAAATTGAAACATTATTTTAAGCTGTTCAGGGATAACTGTAGTAAATTTCTGGACTACTTGTTGAGTTTTCTTGAAAAAGTCCTGAACTTGTTTAAGAATAGAAAAATGTAAAATTAGCGAAAAAAATTTGCCCGCGTGAGTAGTCGAACCTGAGACCTCGACACTCAAGGTCGCTCCGCCTTATGCCTCTCGGCTGCAGGGACGCGTTACGATACTTTAGTTTTAGATCGTTTTAAAGCGTTTAAAGCCAAGTGGCGCTGTATACCTATTGGTTACGCTACGCCTTCTTTCTTAAATAGTTCTAGACTTTTTCAGCGCGCAGTGACTGAAGAACTCAGTCGCAGCGTCAAGAACAATTATTTCCAAGCCATTAGAAAAACACCTGAAAATTCTTTAATGAATATTGAACTTTTCTAAAAGGAGTTCTAAATTTTTCCCATATCCTGAGTTCCTGAATAAATTTAGTAATGACTCTTGAAAAAAGTTTTTCCGTGTATTTAACACACTTAACGTTAGTGTGAAAATGAAGGTTAAGTTCGTTAATCAGACTTTTTCGCCAAAAACTACATAAACTACGGAAGTTTTAAAATTTTTTAAATTCAATTTTTTTAATTTCAGAATTTTTAATTTTATATTATTTTAGATTAGGATAATACAAACAACTTTTCTCTCGAACATTACTTGATAAAAATTCATTCTTATGCATGAAATAAAGAAAATTAAAAGAGTAGTAAATTGTTAAATGGTTATATTATTATTAATATAAATAATGAAATTGTTAATTTGATAATTATATAACAATTATTGATATAATATTTGAAATATAATATTTGAATATTTGATATAATAATCAAATTATTTAAACAATTTTTATTTTACAATACTGCAAGTTTCAAAAGTTGACAAAGACGATATTTTTTTACACAAAAAATATTTGCCGTTTTCTGATGGTTGTAACGAATTATATTGTCGGGTGTTTTTTATGGTGAGAGCTTAAGCGTATTGAGATTTTACAAATTTTTCTTCTTTTACATATTCGGCATGAGTGCAAATCCTTTAAAAAGGAGATGTTTTTAAAAAATCCTTTTGCCCAAGTGAAAAATTTTGAAGGTGATATAATTTGATTGTTCTCATGACGTTGTAGACTTGTCTGATATGCACTTCTTTTAACTGAACCACCAATTCAGTCACATGCGCCCTTACAATGTGACGTTGCGAAAAATTCCACTCTATTTTGATGCTTATTGATTTTTCAAGATAAATTAAATTGATAAAATACCATTTCTTCTTATATTGTCCAGCTGCACCGTCAGAAAAAAATTAACTTTTTTACTTTTCCTTTACCGTGATTTTGATGTAAATAATAAATCATTTTTCTATTAAATATGATTACGACCGTGGAATAATGTTAATTAGCTTCGGAAATGATAACAAAGTTGTGATGAATGTACAGAATCTTGTATAACAAAGCTGTAATTTTCTGAAAAATCGAGTGTCGCAATAAATTCCCCTTCTTGAAGAGTATTTTTCGCACCTTAAAGATAATTTGCCTGCGATTTTGCTATATAATCATGTTTTAAAAGTAAGTATAACTCTATTTTCAACACCTTAAAAAATTCGATCTTTTCCTGAGTTTTATCCACCAATTGACATATAAATAATAATAAATTACAACTATAATAAATAATAGAATATAAACGTAAATTATAATGTACAATTCAATTTACTTTCTAAGAATCAAACAATACTTTTCCGAAGGATTTCGACGAGCTAAATCCGAATCCGACCTAAAAAAGGACCTATCACGTCAGGTTTTCAAAATATTTTAACCTAAAAGTGCAAAAAACTGTTTTTAGTTATATTTGATGTCTGTAACATCACGAGATAATTTTTTTCTTTTAAAGGTCAATCTTGCTACTAAAATTGCTACTCTTCCCCTTTAATATCCATTTTCAAATTTTCAAAAATCTTCATTTTTCTCTGAGTAATCGTTCTTTGAATTTTCTGAGTTTAGCGAATTCTTCAAAAACTGAGTAGAAACAAAGAAATTTTGATAATAAAGCAGAGTTTAACTACAAACATCTAAATTTTAAATAGTTCTAAGGATTTTCGATATAACTGAATAGGAATTCAATATCACATTCACAAAATTAAAAATGGCCTATAGAATATGGCAGACGATTTATTTAAAATTGATTATATTTCCCTAAAATATTCCATTTTTAATCCTGTCAATATGATGTCGAATTCGTATTTAGTTATATTAAAAATCTTCAGAACTATTTAAAATTTAGATGTTTGTAGTTAAATTCTGCTTTATTATCAAAGTTTCTTTGTTTCTACTCAGTTCTCGAAAAATTCACCAAACTCAGAAAATTCAATGAACGATTACTCAGAGAAAAATGAAGATTTTTTTAATTTTTAAAATGGATATTAAAAGAGAAGAGTAGCACTTTCAGGCTCAATATTGACCTTTTAGAGAAACAAATTTTAATTTTGTGAAAAGTTTAATTTGATTTGTGTATAAAAAATTTTAATTATTATTAATTCTAAATTAATTATGTATTATATATTACAACTTTTAATCTTCCGAAAAAATTAAATGTTTATAATTGCTCTCCTATCGGCACTTGTCCATGATTTGAAATTAATTTTTGCGATTTTATACTCATTTAATACTTGTTCGAGCTGATTTACAAGTTAAGTTGCGCCAGAACAATTTTGACATTCTAATAAGAAGCACTTGGAACACGAATTTTCACAGACCATTTCTTTAAGAACCTTTGATATTTTGTAATTATATTGATCGTTTCCTGATCTTAGTTCGGGTTGTCGGCTCTACTGGTGGGATATTATCCCAACTGATAAGGTCCAGTTCATCCTCAGGATCAGTGCTGTGATCATCGCCGGGCCTCATGGTGGCACTGGTATTTGTTTCAGGTCCACGAAATCCGCGACCTCGTCCCAAGAACGTTGTCTTCTTATGTGTCTCGGACATGATTGTTGATTGGACTCTGAAACAAACTCCTCTTTCACGCTGGTTGACTTCAAAAGAATTACGCTGGTATACAATGAAATTTTAAATCTGGAACTGAAACAAATCGCAAGAAAATAATTTTAATTATTACAAGTTCTCGGTGAAATATAACGTTTAAGTTCTGAAACGTGCAATTTTGAGATACGACGACTATCAGGTGTACTTTACACGTAAACCGTAGGAGATAATATTTTCACAACTTTAAATGGACCTTCAAATTTGGGTGCCAATTAAGCCGCAAATTTGTGTGCACCACTGTATAATTTATGAGTTTTCCAGAGTACCTGATCTCAAATAATAAATGTGATGTTTTTACGCCCACGATTATAATACTTCGCTTGTTTGTTTCGTTTCTGGTCAATAATCCTCGTTTCCCATCCGGGAAAACGCTGGGGAAAATTTCGAACTAAATTACGACGTTTAAGGTACCAGGGATCTTCAATACTCTCGAATGTCGCGATTTCTTGTTCTTCTGATTCATGGATCCGGGACAGCGCATCAGGAACTTGATGTTGAGAACCCTTCTTATGAATCACCTCGAAATCCCATTGTTGGAGTTCCAAGGCCCAACGAGCAAGACGTCCAGTGGGATCCGTGACGATCCACTATGATCGGTGACTGCAGTAAATCGAGATCCCTCTATATACGGTCGAAATTTTTCCTTAACACTCCAAATCAACGCTAGGCATTCTTTTTCAGTGACGCTATAATTCTTTTCTGCACCGGTCAGTACTCTGCTAACGTAAACAATCGGGTGTTCACCCATTTCTGTTTGTTGTGTAAGCACTGCACCGATAGCTACATTACTTGCGTCAAATTGTACTGAAAAAGGTTTACTAAAATCAGGACGCGCTAACACTAATGCTTGAGTCAGAGCAGCCTTAAGTTGTTCAAACGACTGTTGTTGCTCGTTTCCCCACTGCCACAGCTGTTTTTTTAGGAGTTTCAGCAACGGTATCTTCAGTTCGCTGTCCTTCTCGATAAATTTAGAGTACCAGCCTACCATCCCAAGAAATCTTCTTAATTTTTTCAGATTCTTAGGCGTTGGGTAATCGAGGACTGATGCTTTTTTTTCTGGATCAGTTCTAAGGCCATTTTAGTCAAGAACATATCACAAGTAAGATACGCTGGAACATCCGAATTCGCATTTGTCCGGATTCACTTCTAAACCTGCCTGCGCTAACTTTGTTAACACTAATCGTAACCAGTGAAGATGTTCATCGAATTCTTCACTAATTATTATGATGTCGTCTAAATATCCGAAAATGTGAGGCTCGTACTCAGGGCCGAACATAGAATGTATTATACGCTGGAAAGTTTTCGGCGCGTTGGTAAGACCAAAGGGCATACGCTTGAATTGGAAGAATCCAAGACTAGGAATCGAGAAAGCAGTATACTTTTTGCTTTCCGGTGCCATTGGTATTTGATGGTATGCTAATTTGAGGTCTATTTTATATATGTAACGCGCTTTACGAAGCTTATTCAAAATAGAATCTACGCTGGGTATCGGATACGCATCACTTAAAGTGATTTTATTTACATCCCTATAGTCGAAACATAAACGCAACTTTCCATTCGAACTTTTCACAACAACTGGCGCACTATTATAGTCACTTGCACATCTTTCGATAATACCATTTCTAAGGAGTTCTTTTATTTCCTCAATCAGCCATAGTAAAATAGCTGGAGCTATTCTTCTTGGACGGTGTTTAATTGGTGTTGAATCAGCGACCAATATGTGATGCTCCGTAAGAGTTGTCATCCCATGTTCTTCGGACGGTGGTGTTACTAATTCTTCAACCAATGATTGCACTTTTATACGCTGGTCATCAGTCATCGCTGAAATTCCGGCGCATTCCGCAAAAATAGTAGCATCATATTTTTCGTTGATACTTTCGGCGAATCTGTGCCACTCCTTGCCGTTGATTCGCCACAATCCTTTACCTAATTGCACATCCATATCAAGAGCTCTGCAAAAATCTACTCCTAATATCATATCTTGAGTTAACGAACTTACTGCTCTTAATTCAAATGATTGGGAAATATCATCTACAGTTAGTCTCAATCTTAATTTTCGCAGAGTATTTGCCGAACCGCCAATGGCACTTTGAATCATCGTTGTTGTTGATTCTAGTCTTGATCTGAATTTCTCTGATAATTTTGGCCCCACTACTGAGATCATTGCTCCTGGATATAATAACGCTAGGTATGGTTGATCAGCAACGAATATTTTAATAAAATATCTATTTTTAGTACGCGTGCCATCTATCACTTTGTCATCGGTAGTAAGATTAACGGTGGGATCAGCTGCACCCTTTGAAGCAGAGTCTATAATAAGAGAAGGTGCGCATCGACGTCCATAGCTATAGATATATCACAGCATACGTTAGTATACCTATAGCTATGGACGTCGATGCGCATCTTTCCTCATTGTGAACTCTGCTTGAAGCTTCTCTCTCCCCTTTGACTACACCATCCCTTTCATTTTCTACAATGATAGATGCGTTAGTCACAGGAACAGAATCACTCACTTTATCTGGGACAGTTTCAGGTAGGAAAAATTTTTGTCCCCATCGCTGGTCAATATTTTCAGAATTGTATATTCTTTCATATTTTATAATAAACTGGTTAATTTTAATATAACATTTCTGTGTTTGAATTTGCCTTTCCTTTTTTTGATTTTATCGATTGAATATTTGAATTTTTCAATTTTATGTTACATTTTTGATCTTATTTAATCATTGATTATTGGTTCTTTTAAGGTGTTACATTCTTATATTTCTTATGCAAATAATTTTTTTTTCATGGCACTTTATTAAATTTGAATTGTCGTTTAATTTTTCTTATATAAATTATCGTCGAAATCGATTTATTTATTGATTGAATCGATAATTCAAGTTGAATTCGTCGAGCGAAGCATCAGGGAAGAATGAATACGCAGGGAGTACGTTCGCAAGTTCGAGCGGAGATCGAGAGACTTCAACGCCTGGGTAAAATGACAAAGTCGGCACAGCCGTAATGCGGCTTGAGAGTCCCACTTTTCTTCACTCTTTTTCTTTTTATCATGACCAAAATTTTACTTACTACTCTATATTTATATATTGAAGTTATTTTATTAAATTTTTTAACTAACTTTGTTATATTATGACTGTTGTTTTTGTTTTTTTGTTTACATTGATGTTTATGATGTTCTTATTATAGCTGTTATACAATTAACGAGATTATTTTAGTTATATAACAATTTTCTTTACATAATTTATTAACAGTTATTTATTTATTACACATATTTTGTTTATTTAATTTATGATTATTAATAAATTGGAGAGGAGGCGTATGCCTGTACACCGTGGGTCGCGAGAGACCCTCCTCTACTTTCATGCTGCCCTGATACCTTCAGCTCTTCGCTAAGACATTTAAAGCCAATTATTATTAACAATAATTGTTAATAATACATTGTTCACTTTGACGACTTCTTGTTTTAATTTTATAGAAATATATGCACATTTTAAACTTGCACTAATTAATTATCGTTTATTAAGTAATTATTATTTGACAATTAATCAATGTTTAGTTATTTATAATTAATTAATTTTATTATATATATATATATATAATTATTTTTTTAATTGTTAGTTGTTTTATATTTAATTAATTATTTGTATTTTGTTTTTAATTATTTAATTATTTATTAACTTATTTGTTGTTAGTGTTAGGTTATTCTAATTATTATTAGTATTTTATTAATCAATAATTATTATTCCAATGCATTTAATCATTTATTTTTGCATATGGAATTAACACTTTATTAAAACGTTGATATGGATTAATAATTATTGATTATTTATTAATAATGAAGCTTGATTATTGTTATTATTTTTGTTAATATAATATAAATTTTAAGTGATATTTAGTATTTATAAGCAATAATGTGAATTTTGTTATGATTTTTATTCGACTTCCATCGTGAAGAGCGAATTTTAAAATTTGAATTCGAATTATTTGCCGCTTCTTCATGATGGTTGCCGAACAAGACATGCGCGATATATACATAGCTTTAGGGTCGATTCATGCGATCGATGTTTGTGAGCTTAAGGTTTTCAGCGCGCTGATTTGAATTGTGTCGCCTCTTGGCGGTTTATAGTGGCCTGGTTATTTCAACTCTGTTAGTGGCTCTATTTCTTCAAATTTTTCGGGATTTTTGGGCCTGGTCCTCCCTCCTTAGAGTTTACATTGTCCCCAATGTATGTGAGCTCCAATTGGACCAATAATCCTTATACATTTGATCGATTGTTATTTGATCTTTGTCTTCTCTTTGTTACGACTTTATAAAGTACGTATAGGTTTTTAAGTACTATCGATGCTATCAATAATAATAATAAATTGAAAGCTATTGATATATAATTAACAGCGTCAGATATATGTCCCAAAAATGGAATTTCCATCTATAACATCAAATTTATTTTAGTTTTTTATTCTTATTTTAAGTTTTTATTAAAATGAGGAGGAATGAAGAAGGCGACCGCCAAATCCCCTTCCTTCTTTTTCTTTCGTCCTTCTTTTAATTTTTATTGATTGATTATAATATTCGTACATATATTGGTTATAATATGGTGATTTATTATATAGTTATTATAATAATTGATTATTATATTTCTTAATTTTAATTGAAATTCCAAGTCGTGTTTTTATTTGATCCAAGTGTTTTTTCTACTTCATGATTTTTATTAATTAATTAAAGTATTGATTAAGATATGTAGGTATATATGTAGGTATATTTATTTATTTATTTATAAGAATCAAAGTTCCTAGGGCTATATAGGAGCCCACAAGGAACAGTTACATAGTTTATGTATTTTACAGAAATTAATTAAAGTTTTTTACAATTTAAAAAGAAAAAATTGATACTGAGGAAGTGTTGACTTTAATAATAATCACACATAACCCGCAAAAAAATCCACATATACTATATATATCCATAATACATGTTAACGAATGCACATTCATAAAATATATACCTCTGTATAAACTACATTCAAAAAAATAAGAGAAAGAAAAACATAACAATATAAAATATATATAATTTTAAAAATAGAACGTTAAATTTATATTTTATACAATATTTGAAACTAACAACATATTATATTTGAAAAGGAAAAAAGAAATATATGCATATATTACCAGTAAGTTATATCAAAAACTGTGTTATTATTTCTAAACAGAAAATCAAAAAATAATTTTTTAAAGGTAAGTTGTGAAGGTGCATCTCTAATGTTAGGCGTTAATTTATTCCATAATCTTGCACCTCTAATAATGAAAGATTTTTGTACTCTACATGTTCTATGCGATGGAATTTTTAAAATGGTGTTTCTATTTCGAAGCCTGACCCGGGATGATTCATTAGGATCTCTAAATTTAAAAAAGTCATATAAATAAATTGGCATCCTAGTATTAAAAATCGTATAAAGTAGATTGCCCATAAAAAACTGTCTCCTAGTTGCAACATTTAGCAAACCAGACTTGATTCGATACTGAGAAATATGCTCAAATTTAGGTAAATCATAAATAAAACGAATACACGCATTTAGAGATCTTTCCAATTTATCATTCAAATCACCGCTGATACCATCATAAACAACGCAACAATAATCAAAAAACGGAAGAATAAGTGATTTAACCAAAAGTAGTCTTGTAGAAATCGGAAGAGAATTTCTGTTTCGATTTAATTGTTGTAATATCATAAAGGTTTTACGCGAAATTGCATATACGTGTTCTCTCCATGATAGTGAACGATCAACTATCAGGCCGAGATCTTTTACTGTTTCCTTATATATAATGGGAATACCTCCAAGTAACAGAGGAGGAAGAGTTTCTAAAAAGCCAATAGAAGGTCCGCCAGATGCCGAAATTACCATAGCCTGGGTTTTACTAAAATTAAGAGCAAGCCCATTATTAACAGACCATTGTTCAACGTAATTAATATCACATTGCACCATTTTAAGCATGTCCGACAATGACGATAAAGGACCTGATAAATAAAATTTAAAACCATCTGCATATTTATGATATTTACAATATTTAAGCCCTACACCCAGATCAGCAATAAATAAGGTGAAGAGCAAAGAGGAGAGCGATGCCCCTTGCGGAACACCACACTTTAATCTATCCTACTCCGACAATTCCTCATTCCCGTTAACCACTCTCTGAAACCTAAAACCTAAATATGATTTAAACCAATCATGGACCGAATTTGATATGTTAAACGAACGAAGCTTGTGTAGCAGTAACTTATGATTAACAGAAGGAAATGCTTTAGAAAAATCGAAAAATACAACTAAAGTAATAAATTTTTTATCCATTGCAAGTTTGACATCGGAAGTAAACTTTAATGCTGCTGTGCTTGTACTATGTTTACTTTCGAAAACCAGATTGTAAAGTTTCTAATAAATTATTATTACTTAAGAATGTGGTGAATTGTTGGCATGCAATTTTTTCCAAAGGTTTAGCTATTGTACAAATAATCGAGATAGGTCTGAAATCTTCAACTCTTTTCGGACACGATACCTTAGGAATAGGACGGATATTACTTGTTTTCCATATTTCAGGGAAAGTACCTGTTTGAAGTGAGTAGTTGTATATATGCAGTAGAACTGGAAATATAGTAGGTAGAGCTAGTTTTAACATTTTAATAGAAATAAGATCAGGACCTATTGCATTAGTTTTAATACTATTTATAGTTGAAAGAAGTAATTCAGGAGAAATATCTGAAAAGAAAAATTCATTTTCATCAAAAATATGAGAAGTAATTGGGAGATTAGTATTTAAAAACGTGGAAGTCGGAGGAGAGGAGTGAGAAAAAAAAGATAAATAATCACTTGCATGAAATTTGCAAGCCTCCGAGTTGCTTATATGAGGTATAAGATTAAGTTTTTTTAAAATATGCCAAATGTTATCTGACTTACTGTTATTTCTAATATAGTTAAAATTATATTTGTTATAGGCATCTCTAATCTTGGTATGAACCAAATTTCGACTCCTTCTGAAATTCAATAAATCAATAATATTTTTAGTTCTTTTAGATATTCTACGAAGTCTATTTCTTTCCTTGATAAGCGCTCTAATTTAATCTGTCATCCAAGGCGAAGACTTTTTTCTAATAGTAATTGAATGCAGAGGAGCAAAATAATCGAAGGCCGAAGTTAAGTAAAGAGTTAACTTATAAACTTTAATGTTAATATCAGGTGTATAATATATACTATTCCAATCGAACTTAGCTAGATGAGTCTCGAACTCTGTTTCAGGAATTTGATTTAAACAACGCACAAGGGAAGATCTATTAATTACCTGGGATAAATTTCCATCAAATTTAAATTCAGCACATATCAAATCATGATTAGACAAGAAACTTACTGAATGCTGACTAAAAGAACAAAGTCTAAGTTGTCAACAGCCATTACATCTATTCTAGTACTCGTGTTATTAGAGTGATGTGTAGAATTGTGAGGGACTACAGACAAACCAGCAGAATAAATCAATGAAGTGAAATAGTTAGTAACAGGTGCATTAGAATTAAGATTGCAATTGAAATCGCCCATTATTTTGATATTATTAAATAACTGAACAGAAGAAAAAATTTGGTTCTCCAATTCGTTTCCGAAGGAAGCACTCGGAGGCCTATAAACCACTCCAACCAATGCATTGTCACATGAGGATTGTAAATTAAGAAATAAAAATTCTGCAGTAGGGTATGAGTTCTCAGAGCTCATAGCAATCGCAGAACATCTTAATGTTTTACGTATATATAGGCAAACTCCACCACCCCTGCGCGTAACTCTATCATTACGAAACAAATTATAATCATCCAATTCCACAAGACTAGATGAAATATTAACTGAGAGCTAAGTTTCAGAAACAGCGATGACATCATAAAAACCAGTATTAAAAAAATCTCTAAATTCTAGAAAATGAGCACGCAAAGATTGAGCATTAACGTGACACAAATTCAAGGTCTCCGTTATGATTGAAAATTAATAATAAAACTGACAACCATTTATAGGCAATAACCACCCCAAAAAACAAAAAATATATGAAGTAGATAATTGTTATCAATTTATAAATATATGTAAAATGAAAAATGCCAGTAACCAGGCCTAGACATAGAGTATGTACAAAAAACTTAATAAGTATAACATACAAGAAAAAAAAGAAATTTTTTTAAAATAAATTTAACACAGAAAAAATAAAATAAATCAAATGAATGACTACTATAAAAAAAAAGATGAACAAACTCTTGAAAAGCAAAAAACAAAAAAAAAATATAATAAACCATAACAAACTTAAGAAGTTGTTTGTAAACATAAGGGTAATAACAAGTTTTAACTTTTATTTTGCTTAATTTAGAGAAATACAATCCATGAGTAGTAAAAGTAGACAAAATAAGATATAGCGTCTGTAAAACAAACTTTATCAAGAAAAACCAGAATGAGATATAAGAATAACATTTTTTAAAAAATGTAAGGTTCATAAAGCTAAATAAACAAAAGAAATGGTATCTTTGAAAATTGAAGAATAACACTGTACAAAGTGATATATAATCAAAATTTGAAAAATTAAATTTGAAAAAATTGATCTGATAACCTTTGAAAATATAGCTATTTTAAACTGTTGACAGCCTCGATTGAAGTCATCTGGAATCTACGTTCTCCATCAGCTTTTGCGACCAAAGATTTTACCACCAGAAACCCATAAATATTTTATCTTATTATCTCTTTTAAGAGACAATGCTGCAGAATAAATGTGACGGTTTAGCAGTGTTAATGATTCTCGAATGTAGATAGAACATTTCTCCTCTTCTGGCCAACCAATGTTAATTGAAGAAAATTTTTTGAAAATTTTATGTTCATTGATTATTTTGTCTCTTAGATGTTGATCAGATAATTTGACAATAATAATTGGTGGAAACTTGTGTATGTTAGTGTCATTTTTTTTATAAATCCAAAATATGTTAAGAATATTTTCATTTTCAATGGAAACATTGAGACTCTCGGCAATGTTGACAAAACATTGCTTTAGATTTTCGTCTTTCTTAACTGGTAAACCATGCACTTCCAATGTTGAGGCAAGAGAATGTTGCTCATGCATATTAAGGCTACACTCCAATTGATCAACTCTATTTCTCAGGCATTCAGATTCGATTTTTGCAGCTCTCAAGGAATTAGACATGTCAGCAGAATCAATCTCTATACAACTTATTTTTCCGAATTTTTGTTAATGTCCTCTTTCAAATTAGAAATAGTTTCAAAACAATTTTAATTAAATTCGAGCTGCTCAGTTTTGAAAGCTAGAAACATGTCTGATATCTGTTTCTTAAAATCTATCAGTAAATCACGATGATCTTTTTGCCCCTGTTGGACTGCATCACGAATAGCACTCAAGCAATTGTCAGACAACTCGCTAATAGGAGAAGTGGTAACCGACATAGAACTAATCTGAGAAGAAGATTCGCCGGAGGTACGAGAGGTGTCACTGTCTTTTTTGCATTTAACACAGAAATAATTGTTATTCTCGTAATAATGATTGTTATATAGAGTGATTAATATAAGTATAATGTTTATGATTATTTAAGTTTTGAAAAATGTGATTTTTCATAATAATTTACAACTTGATAAACATTTTGTTTGTTTAATCATTAATCACATTATTTGTAGTAATATTGTGTTAAATATATCTTAATTCCCCCGGCCTGGACAATCCCGATTGTGTCAGAAAGATAATAAATTCTGTGTTTCCTCCTGCGGAGCCATACCTTAGGACGGACTGGAGTTTTTGCAAAGTCCAAGAGGAAGAACTCTTCACACTAAGTGAACTACAAAAAGCAGGCAAAAGATTGAAAACAGGCAAGGCGCCTGGAATCGATGGGATAAGTAATGATATCCTAAAGTTGGTTATCGATACTTCACCCCAGATTCTGCTTCGATGCTTCAATCTTTGCCTTGAGAGAGGAGAGTTCTTCCGCGACTGGAAGCGATCTCTAGATAAAGTCTCGTCGTACAGGCCTATATGCCTGCTAGATACAATGGGTAAACTTCTAGAGGATATAGTTCTGCAGAGAATGCAAAGCCACTTGACCGGAGAGAATAGTCTATTGGATCACCAGTTTGGTTTCCGCAAAGGCAAGTCTACAGTTGATGCCATCCAGGCAGTAGTAGACCTAGCCAAAGCAGGAAAAAACAAATTGGGACCAGATAAAAAGAAGAACTTCTGCGCGTTGGTAGCAATTGACATACGCAACGCGTTCAATTCCGCAAGATGGAAAGATCTCATCGAGTCGCTGAAAAAGAAGAACTTACCGCCCTACTTGTTGCGGATAATGGATAATTATCTTAGCGACAGGTGGGTTATATATGAGGGAGACACCTGCACTCTTAAGGAAGAGATGTAGCGTGGGGCTCCTCAAGGCTCGAGGGTTGGTCCATTTATATGAAATGTGTCTTACGATGACTTCCTGTGGATGGATCTGTCTGAAGGCGCGGTGATCATCGGCTTTGCGGACGACGCGTTGTTCGTGTGCACTGCCGAAAGGGAGGAGGCTCTTGGGACATTGGTGAACGAATGTCTGCGACTAGCAAAAAGCTGGCTGGATACCAGAGGTCTTGAAAGGGCCCTGGAAAAGACCGAGGCACTGCTGGTCACAGACAGACGTGGTTATGAGCTCCCACGAATCATGATAGACGGATTCGAGGTCAAGTGGAGTAAGCAAATTAAATATCTTGGTGTGGAGTTGGATGGAAGGTTAAACTTCCACCACCACATGGCTACGGCGTCAAATAAGGCGATCGAGTGTGCAGCTAATCTTTTACGTTTAATGCCAAATATAGGAGGACCCCGTGAACAAAAAAGAAGACTGGTGGCGAGTGTCTCCCATGCTAAAATGCTTTATTCAGCACCAGCGTGGGCCCCATCCCTGAGAAGTAAAATATGTCAAACCATCTGTCATAAGATACTGTCAGCGCAGAGATCGATTACTACGCGTATCATCTCTGCATATAAGACGGTATCTACGAGTGCTGTGCAGGTCCTTGCAAGCGTCCCGCCAGCAGATCTTTTGGCGAGGGAAAGGGAAGAGATGTTTCTCTTTTCTAAAGAAAGAAGTTCCCTGGACGAGGAAATAAGACCAAGCAAGGGCCTGATACGCAAAGAAGCGAGGCTCAGGCTCATAGAAATATGGCAAGAAAGATGGGATGGTGAGGAAAAAGGTCGATGGACTTATCGTCTTATCCCCGCACTCGCCACCTGGATAAATAGGAAATATGGTCAGGTTTCCTATTATTTGACGCAAGCGTTTACAGGACACGGGTGTTTTAACGCGTACCTGTATCGCTTTAAATTACGCGAAAATGAGGTGTGTGCGTACTGTCAGTTCCCTGTGGAGAACGCAGAGCACACCCTCTTCTCATGCAAGAAGTGGGACTTGGAGAGGCGGGCCATGTTCGAAGGTGTAAACAGTCAAGTTACACCGAAAAATATGGTATCGCTGATGACCCAGTCAGAAGGAAATTGGCGGCAAGTCGAGAACTTCATAATCTCGGTCATGTCGAGGAAGGATCTCGACGGCCGCCAAAGAGCGTAATTTAAACAGCTTTTAATTTGTTTGTTCGTTTTTTTGTATTAATTTATTTTGTGATTTATTTGTCTTTATACACTTTTATTTTAATTCGTGTTTTATATGTCCTTATACAATTTTAACTTATTCTGTGATTTACTTGTCCATATACAACTTTTACCTTTTGACTTTATACATCTGTTTATTTTATATGTTTTTGTTTTACACCTATTAAATATTTTACCTCTTGACATATTTTACTCTTTTTAACATTTGTTTTTTATTATTGTTGGGCTGTTAATTCCGCTTGTATATTATAATAGTTTAAAAATTTAACTATTGACGCAGGAGAACCGCAGATAAAGAACAAAGTCGCAGCAGCGACAGAGTTGGAGCGCCACCCTCGAAGGCTAAAGTCTTACGACAGTTCCGAGGGAGGGTAAAGGGCTCCAAAAGAAGGGTTAAGGGTTTTAGTGGGTCGGGCTGGCAGTAGGTCGCCAATATTCTAAATTTACTATATTTTTTTCTTTATTTTTCTTTATTTTGATTTGTTTTATTATACCAACCCCACATAACCTTGAAGTGTGGAATCCAAGGTATCTGTAGGCAGATTTCCCAAATTCCCTAAGCAAAAAAATATATATCTTAATATAGGGGTGAAATTTGAATTTTCGTTTCTCATTAACAGTCAGCATATTAGATAATTAGAGGTCATTTTATCATATTGTTTTCTAAAATTCGACAGTTGGTAATTTAATTTATTAATTGATTGTTTAGTATTTGAATTTTAGTATTTTATATTATTGTTAATTAAATTGTATTCATTTTGAATTGTATGTTTTATTATTAAATTGATTTTATCTTTTTTGGTTGTTAATTTGATTTGGATGCGGTGTTTTTATGATCTCATCTAAGGGCTTTTATCACCTTTGAATTTGCAAGGGTCATCAGTTTTTGAAAATGACTCATTTAAAAACAAAACATCGAGATGAACGGAGGTAAGTGACATTCGGTTTAAAGTATTTATTATTTTGCCTTTACTTTTAAAAAAATTTTAATAATCAATTTTGTGTTTTCTTTTTTGTTTATTAGAAGATAATAATAATAATAATAATAATGCTGACCAAGGAGACCTTGGCTTGCACTTGTGTGCATGAATTTTAATTTGGGTGGGGAATTTTAAATTTTTTTAGTATCTAGGGAATTTTATTTTCAGTAGTTTGTGAAGTCACTAGCTTTGAATTGTGTTTTAGTCATTGATTATATGCACATAGATCTCGTGGCGTAAGCCTACGTAAGTTCGTGTTGAGCAGTTTCTCGTTGCTACCATTATGTTCGATATATCGATATGCGATAATTTTACTTGAAATGCATATTATTGTTTAATTTTAACCTGTTTTTAATCAAATTTACTTATATTCAACATAATTATTTATAATTATCTTCCTTTTTATCATTTTAATTATTATTGAGATGTAATTTTTATTAATTAATGTAATTATGGGTTATTAGAAAATGACAGATATATTTCGTTTTTCTTCGTTATTTACTATAATTTAATAAATTTTTTAGTTCTGTTTTTTGATTTAATAAGTTTTTACTTTATTGCTTCTGTTTGATTATACTTTTTTAATTTTTACTTAAAAAATTTGTTTATGAGAAATTAACTTTTTAGAAAAGGATAGATATACCTTGTTTTTCCTTTTTCTGGTTGAATGAGTACTATTATTGGTTAGTATTTATTATTTTAGGAATTTGTTTATGTTTTTCAATAGTCTGACCTTAATTTGTGTTGTAAATTATGGTCGGTTTACAATAATTTTTAAATCATTTGTGTGAATTTAAAGATTACGTTTTGTTAGAAAGAATAAAACTTGATTACTTCGGAAAGTTATTGTTAGAATTTATTCATTTGGTATTTACTCGAAAGATTATGTAATAATTAACCTTAGAATATGCTGTCACCATCATGATAAAATAACATTTTCAGCATGAAAATTTGTTAAAAATTTTTTTTTAATTTTAGAATTGATTAACAATAATTTTAGTTATTTAACTAAGTTATCTTTAATATTATGTTGAATTGTTCTTAATTGTTATAATTAATAATTATATAAATAATTATTAGATATTTAGTTGGGTAAAACAAGAAAATTGAATTGCTTTATAGACAGTTAAAGAGAAACTTTGTAATTTTTAGGTGTTTAATCCCATGAACAGGTGGGGCCGAGTAGCTCCAAAAATTCGTCTCAATCGTCATTTTTATCATTGAATGGGTTTTGTTTTTGCAAGATTTTCTTATCTCTAATCACACTAAAGCAATGTTCTTTTGTATGTCCTCTTTCGTAGCAATATTCACAACAATTTTCCCATTTATAAAGTTTTAGTTTGATTAGTGAGGGTTCTTCATGTGTCATGTCATAAATTTTATGTTTTAGGGATGGTGGTTTCTCTTCTTCACTAAAATAATACGTTTTATCTAATTCTTTTAGTATCATTTTTGCAGCTGAATGCTCTCATTCTCGAATAGTTCTGCAACTTTCTCCCGTTGCGATGAATGCATTATTATTTTTATCATCCGTGACGATGCATTTTACTCTCCAAAGTTTTCCGAATTCAGGACCAGTAGTTTTATTAACTGTGTAGGCTGGTTTATTCAAATTATATTCTGCAGTGAGTTCTTCCAATATTCCTTTTGGGTAATTAATATTGTTAATGCTTCCTTTGGGGAACCTGTAATTTCTTACCAATTCTCCTTGGATTGGTGGAATGTAAATGATTGAATGTGACATCTAAAAATTAAAATCTTATTATTATTTTATTCATATGCTAATTTTAACTTATCTACATGTTTTTGGAACAGATTTTAATTGTTATTTACTAAGATTACATTGTTTTTATCAAGGATACCCACAATTGTGTATGGGCTATGATAATGGGGGTCAAATTTTTTTTATACCTTCTATTATGACATAGGCTTTATCGCCTATTTTTCTTAAGAAAGGTTTGATTGATTTATCGTATCTTTCTTTGGATTTTGTTTTGGAGTCTATTAGATTTTGGCTGCTAAAATTCTTATATCAGTTAGAAAGTTAATGAGCTCTGTTAAGTAGGAACCATAAGTTTCTAATCTTTCCTCTTGGGGAAAAGGACTAGGAGTACGGGCAGTTTTACCATAAACTAAATCGTAAGGAGTGAAATTAGTTGCTTCATGTACAGAGGTATTGTAAGAGAACATTGCAAAAGGCAATAATCTATCCCAATCGTCACAGTCTGTGACGTATTGTTTTATATAATCTGCTAATACTGCATTACTGCGTTCTAATGCTCCATTAGTTTGATGTCTATGACCTGAAGTTGTGCTACTTTCCGATGTATTTTCGTCTATTGTTTTTATTCTTGGTTGTAATGCTCTTCTTTGTGATACTCTTGAACCAATAGTGCTTTGATCTAGTGTGGATTTTAGAGTAGGTGGTTGTAATGTTCGTCGATGTACTACTCTTGAACCAATAGTACTTTGGTCTAAAGTGGATTTAGAAGTGGATGGTTTTAATATTGATTTTGGAGGTTGTAATTTCGATATTTGAGGATTAGAAGAAATAGTTGATGAAGTTTTAGTTGGATTTTTAAGGTTTTTGTCAACACGTTTATTGATAAAAATTTTTACTTGTTTTTGATCGTTACTGGTTTGGGAATTTTCGTCGATATCTTCTTCCATGACATTTCTGGATAGAGCATAGGCATTTGTGTTTAGTTTTCCCGATTTGTGTTGAAATTCATACTCATAATCTCTGAATTTTAATCTCCATCTTATTAATCGTTGTCCTGGATCCTTTATAGTGTCGATCCATCTTAATGGTTCGTGGTCGCTGACTAAAGTGAATTTCATACCATAAATATAAGGTCTAAAATGATGAACTGCATATAGAACGGCTAGACATTCTTTTTCAGTTGTAGAATAATTTATTTCTGTCGCGTTTAATACTCTGGATAGATAAGCAATAGGTAGGTCGAATCCATCCTTTTCTTGACTCAGTACTGCAGCTATAGCCTAATCAGATGCATCTGTTGTTAATGTGAAAGGTTTTTCATAGTCTGGATACTGTAAAATTGGATTGGTGCATAGAACTTCTCATATCTCATTAAGTCAGTCTTGTTGTTCTCGTTTCCATTCGAATTTTACATCCTTTTTTAATAAATTATACAATGGTTTGGCTTTAGCTGAAAAGTCCTTGATAAATCTTCGATAATATCCCGCTAATCCTAAGAATTGTTTGACATTTCTTGGTTGTAATGAAAGATTAGCACCTTTCAATCTTTGTAGTAATCTTCTTACCTTTTTACCATGTTCTTCTAAATCATTTGCGTAGACCACGATATCGTCTAAATACACAAATAATTCAACGCCTTGGAGTCCAGTTAAAACTTGATCCATTAATCTTTGAAAGGTAGATGGTGAATTTTTAGTCCCATAGGCATTCTTATATATTCATAATGCCCATGTGTGATAGAAAATGCTGTTTTCGATCTATCAACTGGATTTAGTTCGATTTGATGAAATCCACTGGCTCAATCAAATACGGAGAAATATTGGGCGCCTCCAATGGTATGCAGTACACTGGTAATATTGGGCAGTGGATAGCAATCACCAATTGTCTTCTCATTTAGTGCTCTAAAATCAATTACGATTCTCCACTTTTTTTTACCACTTCCATCAATCTTTTTCGGAATTATAAGCATTGGCGAGTTATATGGTAAACAGGAAGGGCCTATAGCGCCTTCTGATTTCATTCTATCATTAACTTTATCGATTTCCTCCTTTTGAGGTGGGGAAAATCTATATTGTTTAACATGAATTGGTATTTCATCTTTAGTAATGATTTTATATTGAACTTTATGAGTTGGAGTCAGTTGTTCTCCAGGGAGATGAAAACTATTTGGGAATTCTGTAACTACCTGTCTTACATGTTCTTTTTCATCCTTATTTAAATGATCCAATCTTAAATATTCTAATATCGCTGAAACTCTATCCATGGGTGGTGTGTAATCTTCTTCTGTGGAGTAATCATCGGAATCTTCACCTAGTAATTTGTAAAATTCGAAAAGAATTAATTCCTGAGGCGGTATGTCAATTTCGGCGTCTTCAGATGTCATATTTATGGCATAGATGTGATAAACTCCATCCTGGTTGGTTACTACACCTTCACCTACTAGTAATCCTTCTGCTGTTTTTATTAAAGGTAGATATCCTTCTTTTAATTCTGTGTTTAGAAATCGATGGGTATCTAGTTCTTGCCTTAATAGTTACATTCTTTCTTTTATTAGCCTTATTTTCTGTTAATGCCTCCCTGGCTTTAGTTGATTCTTTATCTGCGAAAAATATTGGTTTTAAGGGATTGGAATGTGTGACAATTGTGTTATGCCAAAAAGAAATTTCAACTTTTTCTTCGCGCAGATATTCTCGACCTAATATACCGTCAGATTCTATAGGGAAATCTGTGGGTTGTACTTGGAAAGCTATTTGTTTCGTATTTATTTCAATTTGAACGGTTCCCAACGTTAAAATTTTTATGGGGACGATACTGGCTATGTGTATATCTTCTTCTCGGATTATATTTAAATCTGGCAATATTATGTTTTCCTTGATTATGTTTACATCTGCTCCTGTATCTATTAATAAGGTTGCTGATGATGTTTGAAAGCTTGGAGAATTTATAATTATTAATGAAGATTCTTTTGAATTTCTTGCGTGCAAGATGTGTTTTGTAACGATAAAATTCTCGCGTTGGCTGGACGCTCTTTGTGGTCTCCACTCGTCGTCGCGTCTGCCCGTCGAGTTGTGTTTTAGTTTAAATTATTCTTTTCAAATGAATGTGGGGATTGAGAACCGGGTGGTGTTCTACTTCCATCTTGATTTTTGTTAAAGTATCCTTCTTGCGGAGGAGGATATGGACAGAAAGGATATGCTGTGTAAGGCATATAAGCGTTAGGAAATTGAAAATTAGGTTGATTAGGATATGGTTGTAGGTAATGATTGCTTTGCATATATGGGGGATATGGATTTCTCAAAATTCCAGTGGGGGTGGGTGATTGAGAACGATATCTCGTGTGTTCGTAAGGGTACGAGAATTGCACTCTATTACTAGGGATTCTTTCTCGATTTCTATAATCTTGTGATTGATGTCGTGAATAATGATAAGCATTATAATCGGATTTGTAACTTTCGTGACGCTGTTCACATTGTAAAGCAATGTCGAAAGCATCTTTAAGACTTTGAGGATTTCGTGCCTCTATTATAGTTGACAATGAATCTGAAAGTCCTTTTATGAAAGATTTCAATGCACAGAGATTTAGAGGTTGCATTTGAATTTTATCATTAGGAGCCAAAATTTTAAGCACCAAATTAACGAAAAGATTGCTATGACAAAAATTGTTGTTATTAGTGAAAAGTATCGCATATATTAGTATTGATGATAATCACAATACAAATTCACTAGGATCTGTATTTAGGAAGGATAATCCCAATATACCTGTCAATTCGTTTTGTCTACTATTAATGTAAGTTCGAAAATCGATTAGTTTATTTGAAATTATTATTTCTATTGTTCCAGAAGTAACAAAAGAACCTGAATTTAGAGTGATTGATTCTGATCGGTCGATTATAAGACCTGGTGCCAATTTTCTCTCATTTATTAAATTAATGTTTAAAGCAGGATTTATTAGAAAAAGACCTCTTTTTTCCTTTAAATTAAAGAAATTAATATCCGTATTAAATTCAATATTATTGACGTAACAATTCATGGATATTTTCGACAAGATGAGTTTCGTATTATTCTACAAATGCGTCTAATAAATCGCTGTTTCAATGTATTTGCTCTCCTTCGAGCTCTTCTATCGTATTCTCTAGCAATTCGACTAAAATGATTGGTTTCGAATAATCGATCTAGGAATAGTGCGCCTCAAACACCAATAATTTCGAAGTTACTTTCGTAATCGATAGTTTCAAATTTCAAAGAAAAATCACAAAATTCTACTATAGCACTACAGTCGGTGTGAATTAAGTTTTGTCGGATTGTGTATCGAATATTTCTATTGATGTTGACGAATTACAAACTTACCGATGCTTCCTCTTTGAACTGCACTGCGCTATTCCGCTCTTTAGTATACAGCACGATGCAGGATAACAATAATGCGCACTAATTAAGAAATACTGTGAGGTTTTATTAATAACAATAAACAATTTACAAAATTAATAAGCGCATAGGCTATTTACTATACTATCGTTCGCAGGTTCGCAACCAATCTGAGGTGCTTGATCCGGCAAAAGCAACATGTGCTTTTGTCGTCTGCTAATTCCGGCGCGCACGGCGCCTGGTGGCAAAAGTTCGCGCTAGGGCGCGAATTCAAATTAGTTCTTATTATCTAGTATCAGATTAATAATGTCAATCCGGGCGATTGCAACGATTGAGAACGCAGAAATGATTATGATCGTTACATAATACTTCAAAATATTTTTTTAAAAAAGCAGTTTACAATTATTTTAAAGAGTCAAAGAAACACTTAGAAAAAGTAAAAAGAGTAAATAAATTGACAGAATCGCCGGACGGCGTATTTGTCTTTTGATCAATTAAAATTCGCCGAACGGTGCAAAAAAAAAAATATATATAAAAAAAAAATATATAAGTGAATGTAATTTTATTTTAAGTAGAAGAAAGGAAATCCTTAATTGAACCTAAATAACCTTAATAACCTTAATTGAATCCTTAATTTAAAAAAAAAAATATAAGTGAATGTAATTTTATTTTAAGTAGAAGAAAGTTCTATTTTATACATTTCTGGTTTAAGTTTTATAATAACAATGTATTATTTTAAACATGGGTAATTAATACTTCTAAGTTTTTTTTATTTAACTGATTATTTTAAAAAAATTAATAAATTTATGAATTTATATAAACTTTAAAATGTGTCGGGATGTAACATTTTCACTCACAAATTGAACTCGTTTTTCTTTCACGATAGCTCCTTTACTTGTATCGCGTGTGTTTATTTTGAACGGTTCCCCACCATTCGGCGCCTTAACGTCTGGTTTACCACTTGCAGGGAGTAACTCCTTGGCAGTGGAAACATGCCCCGATAAAACCTTCATTGATTGGAGACCCTTGAGAATTGTTTGAAATTGGTGGATGACTTGGCCCTTTGTTCAAGGGCGGTGACGTCCCTCTTGCTACCATCGATGCATACGTTGGAGGTTGAGGCGCTGGGTTTGAAGGTGATAAAGGTGTTACGTTGACTCTTTTTTAATCATTATCCGGTATAGGTGTATTAATTGACGCTAGATATTTGCTTTCTTCTTTGTTTTTCTTTTTGCCCCTTTTCTTTGTTTTGCCCTCCCTCTTACCCTGATTGCTGATAGACTCACTTGAGCTGGAATCAATTTCCTCTTTCGCCTTTAACGCTTCAATTTTAATAGTCTTGCGTTCTACTGTAACTGCGGCCGCAGGAAACTTCATCTCATCTCTCAGGGGGGGGGGGTGTAACGCTGATCGGCATCCTTGGCTCGTTCGAATTCTCGTAGAATTCTTTCCATGGTTGACAAGAAATTAGCCTTTGAATTCACTAGCATACGCCGGTACTCTGGAGTTACGCCATTGTATGCAATCCTATACTGCAACTCACGAGGAGGACTTTTTTTAGATGTCCCATTATTATTTTGAGATTCGTCAAGTAAGTTGTGATCTTTTCTCCTTTTGCTGAGTGCGACTTCTCAATTCCTCCATAATCTCTAAATCATCGGTCACGCTGGAAAATTCGTGTTGAAACGCTTCTCAAAATTCCTCCCAGGTTACAATATCTTCGCGAATTGTGCGGTACCAGCTGCTTGCACTTTAATGCAATACACTAGGTATTGCTTTTAGCAATTCTTCGTCGGTGATATCTGTAAAAAAATGGCAGTCTTCAATTCTACTTAAAAATTCTTAAGGATCTTGTTTTCCATTTCCGGAAAATTTTATTTCCCAATCTTTTGAATTTTTAATAAACAATAAAAGCAAACGAAAATGCTTCAAACTTGTTACTCGGGGGTTTTTGTAGTCGGAGAATACAAATCTGAGGTCAGATTTTAAAAATTCAAAATGGCGGATTCAATATGGCTGACGAAAAAAATTTAAATTCATTAAATTTATCAAAGTTTTGTTATTTGGGGGTTTTTGGGTTCGCTGAAGACGAATCTGACATCAGAATTTAAAATTTTGAAATTGTTGATCCAATATGGCTAACGATTCATTAAAAAATTCTCAAATTTGACTTGTATACGCTACTCGAGGATTTTTAAGGTAACTAAAATCAAATCTGCAAATAAAGATTATTAAGGTAGAAAATATCGGATCCAACATGGCTGAAAATAATTTTTTGTCTCAAGGGTTTTTGTGATCGCTCAATCAGATTTTTAAATTGAAAAATAGTGAGTTTAATGTAGCAGAAAAATAAAATATCTAAAAAAGTTCGAAAAAATAATTTTGTCGCAAATTTGTTTTGTTCAAACATAAATTATACTTTGTACACAGTTGCAATTATGTGAAATCAGAACTTTTCCATATCTTATATTTAGCTATATTAAAAATAAAAATAATTCATAAGAAAAAGTTAAAAAAGCGAAAAAAGAAATAAATAGAGAAACAACAGATCTTAGGTACTTTTCGCAAACAAATAAATGTTTAGTCAAATGAATATCGGTTATTTCTTTATATTCATTTGTCATTGCTGTCATGTTATTTCTCTAAGACTTTGACATTCTAAAAGTGATATAATTTTGCAATTTTCTTTGCGAATCAGATAATACTTTATAGGAAATAAAATTTTGATTTCTTGTTATCATTTTCATCATGTGTTGCAGTTTTTTCACGCTTTTGCTATAATTGTTTGTCATTTATTATTTTTCTTTACTTATAAGAAAAAAAATCTTACTTTTATTGTTATTTATTAGCCGTTTCCAATTTCCAGTATAGAAATAAAGAAGTCATTTACCTTTAACAATCCCATGAACGACAGTGTACCATGCTCAATGCGAAAGCGAACATTTTCTAATAAATTCTTAGCCACATTGGATCAGGCATTTTAAATTTTACAAATCTGATGTTAGATTCAATTTAAGCTACATTTAAAATCCTTGAGTAGCGTATACCAGTCAAATTCGAGAATTTTTTAATAAATCGTTAGCCATATTGGATCGACAATTTCAAAATTTTAAATTCTGATGTCAGATTCGTCTTCAGCGACCCCAGAAACTCCCGAGTAGCATGTTTCAGGCAAATTCAAGCGTTTTTTAAAAAATCATCAGCCTTATTAGATCTGCCATTTTGAATTTTAAATATCTAACGTCAGATTCGTCTTCAGCTACCACAAAAACCCCCGAGTAAAAAAATTTTGATACATTTAATAAATTTAAAATTTTTCCGTCAGCTATATTGAATCCACCATTTTGAATTTTAACAATCTGACCTCAGATTCGTATTCTGCGACTACAAAAACCCCCAAGTAACAAATTTGAAGCATTTTCGTTTGCTTTTATTGTTCTTCTTTTTAATTTAACCGCCATATTAAAGACGCCATTTTGAATTTCAAAAGATGACATATTGTAATTGAAAGTAGACGTAATAACCTGCATTTTAAGCCATATAAGAAATTTTTTGATTAAAATCATTTTTGGACGGATGGGGTCTTCCTCTGACAGAGAATGCCCCATATCTGTCTATCTTATAAAAGGATATCGCCGCCACCGCTGTTTCAAGATTCAAAGGTCAAAGGGCAAACATAACCTCAAAACCCCCTTCCTACTCACAGGTCACGTGGCAAACATAACCTCAAAATCTCCTCACTACTCATAGGTCACAGGGAAAACAGATCCTCATAACCCCCTTCCCACTCACAGGATTATTATACCTCCTTGCGGTGGATCTTGGAAACAAATTCTTTAAAAGCTAAAAAATAAAATATGTTTTAATACTTTGTTACTAAAAATTTTAATTAAATTTAACTATTCAACAAACATTAATTAAGTTAATAAATAAAAAAATTTAATTTTAAAGAATTTGGCTAAAAACCAATTGTTGAAGTATTTTAAATAATTTAAAAAATTTAAATCAATGTATTTTTAGATAAAAACTTTAAACTGTAAATTTAATAACGGGAGGGTTGGCGCGCAGAAGGGCACAGCCCCCCTAGTATATATATATATATATGTGTGTGACGGCCTTTCTTTTTTTTAGAATAGCATCGTGACGATATGTTATCTTTCTTTTGCTAGGAATAGAAACCTTTTCTTCTTTCCCATCTTCAGAGCTTAATTCAGTTTGATTTGCAATTTGACTATTATTTTCTCTTGTTATTTTTACTTGCACAATAGAATTTTTTGAAGCAATCAATCTTCTGTACGAATTGCAAACATATTGTCCAATTATGCTTGAAAACACACCACTCCAATTTTCATTGACTAATTTAATTTAATTTTGCCCAACTCTAAACTTTTCGAGTTATTTTTCAAAAACTGTCAAAAGTCCGAAAAACATGTTCCGGCGAGTGCGTCTGTCTGTCCGTCTGTAAACGGTATATGTTGTTCCCACGATAACTCTTGAAAAACTTATTATAACGTTTTTAAATTTAACACACTTATAGTTAGTTTAAAAATAAAGGCTGAGTTTGTTAACCAGACTTTTTCGTCAAAAACTACAAAAATACAATATTGCGCGCGCATGTGTTGTACTATAAAGTCGCTCTTGTGCCCTTGTCCGTACTTTTAAGTATTTCTTAGTAGTTTAATATATTTCTATATCTTTCCCTTTTGTGCCATACAATATACTGGTGGGTGATCCCTTATTCTACTGGATATCTTTTTTGCAATTACTGTGCTGAAGTGGAGTGTATTTTATGTTTTGTGTTTTTAACAACAACCTAACCTAACTTTTGAAGTTCAAGCATGGACAAACAAAGGGAAAAATCTTTGAATTAAAAAACGTGTTTAATATGTAACCAAGCGGTTGTAACACAATTAACTACTTGCAAGATATGTGATGCACCCTACCATCCTAGCTGTGCTAAAAAAAATAGTGTGTTGCTAAATGGTGCATACTCCAAGTGTTGTCGCTCACGTTCTCGGTTGCCTACGCCTCACACAGACTTAAACAGTGCAATCTCATCATCTTACAAGTGAGAGTATGGAGTTAATTATCACTAAAGCGATAGAAAGAGCGATCGACAGACTAAAAACTGGCATGATTGATAATTTTTTAACGTTGTCTACAAACATAAATGCTCTGTCAGCTAAATTTGATGCTGTATCAACAAGAGTCGAAGAGGTTACGTCAACAAGCACATCACAGCGCTAGAAGGTACATTAGTAAATTTAAATGTTTCGTCTCTTTCTAACAAATGTATGTACGAGGTTCAAGATTGTCTTTCTCGTACAAATAACCTTATTCTTTTTGTCTTTCCCGAATTCAGTAGGGAAAATACTAATGATCAAAGTAGTTCTAACCATCTTAACCTAAGGCAATTGTTTGAAAAGTTTTTTTCTCTTGCTCTTCTTGTTGACATGAAAATTTCGAGAATTGGTGTGTTTGCGCAGACGCAGAAGCACCCGAGACCTCTGAAGATTGTCTGTGTATCGAAAGAGGTGGCGAGAGAAATTCACTCGTCATTTATGGCAGCGAAAAGAGACGACAAACTTCGACTTCTTGGGAGAAAATGCGTCTTTCTTGGGATCTGACAAAGGTTCAGATAGAGGAACTGGCAGTGTTGAGAGGGAGATGGAGAATCGACAAAACACAGGAGAAAAGGATGCTCGGATCATTTATCGTCATGGCGTTCCTGTGGTAGTGTCGCTCACTCACCAACAGAGAACGAAGGACAGTGTGCGTACACTAAACACACCTCAACTTATATAACTGGCTCGTCGCATGTATCGGAGCGTGCCGCGAGTGATATTCCCTCCCGTCAAGTGCTAAACACTGCTACAGATAATACACGGCCGATCTTCACATATCTTTATTATCTGGTTTTTTTAATTTTTATTTTTACTGAAACTTGCCTTAACTCGTCAATTAATTCAAGTAAACTCGGTTTTTTAAATTTTGATGTTTTTCGTATTGACAGAAACTGTCTTTCCAGCAGATTCCTGCGTGGTGGGGGGTATTAATAGCTTTTGATTCTTCGCTACGTGCGTCTACGATTATGACAAGTGATCCGTCAATTGAATATGTTTTCATTAAATTTTATTATATGTCTTCGTTATTTATTATTGGTTCATTTTATATTCCGCCTAATTCAGAATTCAACATATTCGTGTCATTATGCAATATACTAGATAAAGTTGACAATTTATATCCAACTGCTAAATTGATAATCGCAGGAGACTTTCACTTACCATTATTTTCGTGAAGATTACCTTCTGAAGGCGGTCAAACGTCATTCGAAAGTGCATACTTCACGCCTGTGTAGTAGAATTGCTTGTCGCTTATCAGAAACTTTGTATTTTTTTTAACCTCACACAAATTAATGCGTTCGTAAATACAGCGGAAAGTATCTTGGATTTGTTTTTTGTTAATTTTCCGAACTACATTTTGGAGTTAGCCACAGTGTGTCTTGTCGATGGATGCTTATCATCCACCTCTTGTTGTTACTATCCCTCCTATTACTCCGGCTAACAAACCAAATGAGGTTAATACTTCTTATCATAAATTTGATTTTAAGCACGCTAATTTACGACAAGACTCGAGAACCCCATGTGAGGTTTTTTTTGGTTCTGCCTTGGAAAACTCTAGTGAACATGTCGCTAACTGTTTCAAATCTTTTTTAAATCGGTTTATAATGTTTCGTTCCCTAATAATATTACAGACATTTCTTATTCAAACTTCAATTTTGTTAATTTATCGTACATTACTAAAGAATCAATTATTGTAAAACTTAAATTATTTGATGTTAACAAGGGTGCCGGTCCTGACGAAATTCTTCCTTTCCTCCTAAAAGCTTGCTGCTCCGCATTTGTTGAACCTCTTTATATTTTATTTAATAGATCACTCTCTAGCGGAATTTTCCCACTTTTATGGAAACAAGGAATATTAGTTCCAGTTCATAAGGACGGAAATAAAAATGATGTCACAAACTACCGTCCTATTGTTCTTTTCAGTATCGTCTCTAAAGTTTTGAGAGTATTATATATTTGTTTCACCAGGTTAAGAGCTCGATAATTAAGGAGCAGCATGGCTTCGTAAAAGGTAGGTCTATCCTCACAAATTTGAGTATATATTCTAATTTTATATATAATAGCCTCGATTCAGGTTCACAAGTAGATGCGACATACACTGACTTTGCGAAGGCCTTTGATAAGGTTGATCACGGCATTCTCTTTACAAAGCTTGAGAATCTGGGTTTCTCTGACCGCTTATTAACATGGATTAAAAGTTATCTGTCAGACAGAACTTTATCAGTGCGCGTGAATCATGCATTTTCTGACGTTTTTTTTGCTACTTCTGGCGTACCCCAGGGATCGAATCTTGGTCCTTTGTTCTTTTTTATTATTTATTAATGACATAAAAAATAGTATTATATTTTCAAAATTTGTTTTATATGCAGACGACCTAAAAATATTCAAAGTTATGAATTGTTATCAGGATTATCTGGACATGCAATCCGATCTTAATAATCTGTATGATTGGTCAATTAAAAATAACTTATTTTCTAACATCAATAAGTGTAATTTCATATCGTTCTCCAGATCAGTACATTCTACTGTTCGAAAATACCATTTTAATAATGTTTTTTTTAAAATAAGGTAACCGTGATTCGTGACCTTGGACTAATTAACAATAACTTCACCTTTCATTAACATATAGCGGAAGTTATTAATAGAGCTACCATAGTTTTGGGCTTTGTCAGGAGAAATGCGGCGCACTTTAAAAACATTGCAGCCCTGAGGGCCTGCATTGGTTAGACAAATTCTTGAATTCGCTTCTGTTTTGTGGCGGCCTTGTCAGGAGAACCTCATGTGTGATCTAAAGCGTATTCAGAATAGATTTCTGCGTTTTGCTGCTAGACAGATTGGTTTGCCTTATAATTATTATAGTCATGACTACGCTAACCTGTGAATGTTACTCAGAATTCCACTGCTTAACCAACGATTTATGTTTTCAGATTTGTTATTTTTGTTTAAGATTGTAAACGGTTTTATCGATAGTCCGGGGCTATTATCCATGTTCGGCTTATATGTACCACACAGGATAATTAGAAACGCTCCTCTATTTTAGATTCCATTTGCTAAAACTAATTATTTATTTAATTCATTAACATATAGACTGCGTAGGGAGGCAAACCAGTTTGAGACGGATATTAATTTTTTCGGATGCAATTTGAATGTCTTTATCAGTGAACTACGTACTTTGATATATCAATCTAATAATTTATAGTACATTGATTTAGTTAAACTTAATGTTCTTTTTTTGTAAATACTGCGGCGCAAACAGTACAGTAATATGTACAAATGGGCATCACTTGAATGTTGCCCGTGTATCATAAATAAATAAAATCTACGGTAGTTTCAAAATTTTGAAAATTCAATTAATGAATATTAAATTATTAGATTAATAAATTTAATTAATTATTATTGTAAATTATTTCCTTTATATTTAATTTTAATTTTGTTCATTGGAATAGAACAATTACATTGTATATTGCAATCTCACGAAAATTTTGATTTTCAGTCTTTTATTTTATGATAATTTTTTTCTCTCTCCAAAACTATTTGTTCTCTCTGCCTATGCGTCGATATTGTTTACTTTAATCAATTGTCTAATTCGAATATTAGATTTGATAATGAGTACAAAAAATGCATTTGCTTTAAATCCGGTCTAAATTGTAATTTTTAGTGTCATCAAAGTCTGCCTTGCTTTAATAAATAAACTATGTAAAAATTAAATGTATAAAATTAAATAAAATTTGTTAAAACCTAATTTATTTTGCATGAACTTGAATAATTAAATTTATTACTCTAATAATTTAATAATCATTAATTCATTAAACTAAATTTATTAATTTAATAAATTAAATATTAATTAAATTATTTAATTTTTAATAATATTTCGTGAGTTCTTATTTCGTCTATTGGCCTAAAACGTCTTAGGCGGTTAGCTAACTGCCTAGTCAGTAGTCTAACTGACGGATTCATTCAGGCCAATAGAAGAATATGAGCAATTAAAATGTTTATTTGTTTCGTTTTTTGTTAATGTAAATTATGAAGTTAATTTTATTTGTTACAATTCCAAATGCAGTGAAGAACATTGACTTAATTCGGAGATGTAATTAAGCCTCAATGTGCAATAGCAGCAGCTAATCTCAGGTTTTTTTTTCAACTTCAATATGTACTTCGAGTTGTGTAGAAGAGGAAATATTTAAAATAAATCGTTATTAAAATTTTAGTTATAAATTTTACTTGGTAAACTTTTATTTCACTAATTGCTTGGACAGTTACGAAATCTTTTACTTGGCAGAAGTTTTTGCATCATAGATGTTTTTGTTGGGATTTTAAAACTTTTTGCGTCATCTCAACTTTTTAATAAATGAAATAATTAATTGTAAAAAAATTTTGGGCTTTGATCTAATAATTTAAAATAAAATACAATAAAGTTTTAAATAAGAATTTATTTAAGATATGATACTTTGCAGTGAAGTTTTTAAATAAATTTCAAGCCTATCAACCCATAATAATATTTCAAAATATTTTAAAAATGTTTTTAGCAGTTTAGTCTCTGCGTTCATCTAAATGTCAAAAAAATCAATTTTTTTAAGAAAAATCAAAATTTTTCAAAAAAAACGGAGTGTGATTAAATTTCCAGGAATATATATCGAGATTTCAACCCAATGAATAATATTTTAGAAGATTTCACATAGCTGTTGAAAATTCAGCCTCTGCGTTTGCCTAAATGTTAAAAAATTCAATTTTTTAAAGAAAAATCAAAATTTTTCTAAAAAAACGGAGTGTGATTAAATTTCCAGGAATATATATCGAGATTTTAACCCAATGAATAATATTCTAGAAGATTTCACATAACTGTTGAAAATTCAGCCTTTGCGTTTGTCTAAATGTTAAAAAATTCAATTTTTTTGAGAAAATTCAAAATTTTTCAAAAAATTCGAAGTGTATTAAAATTTCCTGAAATGTATATCGAGATTTTAACCTAATTAATAATATTCTTAAAGATTTCAGCAATCCATTTAGGAGTAACCGTCCACGATTGTCTAAATCTCAAAAAATCGCTATTTTATCGTTTTTTCTAGCCTAAATTCTATAAAAATATATAAAATGTTGAATAAACTTAACAGAATTCTTTCTTTTTTGATTCTTTATCCGACAAAAGAAGAATGAGCCAAATCGGTTAAGATTTACTCGCTTTATTCAATTTTATCGAAAAACAGCCGATATTTCGAGAATATATAGTCGCGGTTTTTTGCTATTACTTGGCGGCGATTCTCTACCCCGAGTCTTAATATATATATATATATATATATATATATATATATATATATATATATATATATATATATATATATATATATACAGTACCGGCCAGAATTGTCAGTCCACTTACAAAATTCGTATTAAAAACATGCCTCTCGTTTTTTGATTATATTTCAGTTAAAAATAAGTCTAGAAAAATTTAAAAATAACCATTGGGAAGCTTAGAAAATTTCGCGTGAAATGAGCTAAAGTTCAAAACTATTCGTTAAATAGAAACTGAGTTAGAGTGTGAGAAATATCGTCTAATTTTCTGATTTTTGAAAATTCTGTTATCCAACTTCAAGTTCAGTATTGCTCTAAACGAGGTTAGAAAAAAATTCAAATTCACATATAATAAAGCTTGAGATCTCCTCTTTAAAAGTATATTACGTAGCTTAAAAATATTACGTGGTTTAAAAGATATTGGAGATTTTAAAAAGGTCTGCACGATTGACAAGCAAACCATCATTCAAGCAAAACAGTCACATCGCGCCTCATAGCCAGGGCCGAATAGGACGCTTTATCAAAAACGGGCCCCATTATTAGAATTAATTATGAATTATTATTAATTATTAATTATATTTAATTTTTAATTTACTAAAATTCTAGTTAACTAATTTATTTTTAATTTAGAGAAATTTATTAATTTATAATATTGATAATTTTTAATTTTGAAAAATTATTTAATGTTAATTAAATTAAATTTAAAATAATAATTTCTAATAAAAAAACTATAAAATGTGTTCAAATTACAGTTTTATTTAAAGAATCTCATTTAATTAATAATTAATAATTAATAATTAATAACACAGGCCGACAAAATTTCATCAACTGCATGTTGACTAAAATGTTACAGCCGATTCTTACAGGATTTTGTCCGTAGAATACGAATCTGACCTTGAAAATATTGGATTGCCTCTAGTTTTTAATCAATTTACGTTTCAATATACAAAATACGCATTTTTGGCATTTTTTGAATGAATTTAAAACAATACACAGAAACAGTAAATTTGTCCGCATAGCACCAAATGAAAGCTTAAACACTGCTCTTGAATATCCAAAAACAAAAAAATTTAATTTTTGAACACTTTAACCTATAATGTCAAAAGAGACATTCGCTGTTCCACAAACATATTGAAAACAACAGTACTTTTGACCATGTAAGGCAATTTAAATAAAAATTAGTCTCTCTTGGGGTGTTTATGGTCGCTGCTTACTGATCTGTATTCAGATTTTAATATTCAAAATGGCGGATCCAATATGACAGAATTTTTTTTAAATTTTACATTTTTATCATAAAAGGCGTAAATTACCTTTAAAAATTTGGCCCGCCACTTGTACTTTTTATATTTCATAGCAGATTTGTAAGCAGCGATTATAAAAAACCCCAGAGACACTAATTTTTACTTCAATTACCTTACATGGTCAGAAGTAATGTTAATTCTAATACGTTTATGGAACAGCGTATGTTTCTTTGGTCATTATAGGTTAAAGTGTACATAAATTACATTTTTTGTTTTTGGATATTCAAGAGCAGTGTTTAAGCTTTCATTTGGTGCTCTGCAGACAAATTTACTGTTTCTGTGTATTGTTTTACATTCATTCAAAAAATGCCAAAAATGCGTATTTTATATAATGAAACGTAAATTGATAAAAAACTAGAGCCAATCCAATATTTTCAAGGTCAAATTCGTATTCTACGGACAAAATCCTATAAAAATCAGCTTCTATTAGTTAGTCCACAAAATTTTGTTGGCCTGTGTAATTAATAATTAATAATTAATAATTAATAATTAATAATTAATAATTAATAATTAATAATTAATAATTAATAATTAATAATTAATAATTAATAATTAATAATTAATAATTAATAATTAATAATTAATAATTAATAATTAATAATTAATAATTAATAATTAATAATTAATAATTAATAATTAATAATTAATAATTAATAATTAATAATTAATAATTAATAATTAATAATTAATAATTAATAATTAATAATTAATAATTAATTATAATGATGGGGCCCGTTTTTGATAAAGCGTCCTATTCGGCCCTGGCTATGAGGCGCGATGTGACTGTTTTGCTTGAATGATGGTTTGCTTGTCAATCGTGAAGACCTTTTTGAAATCTCCAATATCTTTTAAACCACGTAATATTTTTAAAGCTACTTAGTCTACTTTTAAAGAGGAGATCTCAAGCTTTATTATATGTTAATTTGAATTTTTTTTCTAACCTCGTTTAGAGCAATTCTGAACTTGAAGTTGGATAACAGAATTTTCAAAAATCAGAAAATTAGACGATATTTCTCACACTCTAACTCAGTTTCTATTTAACGAATAGTTTTGAACTTTAGCTCATTTCACGCGAAATTTTATAAGCTTTCCAATGGCTATTTTTAAATTTTTCTAGACTTTTTTTTAACTGAAATATTATCAAAAACCGAGAGGCATGTTTTTAATACGAATTTTGTAAGTGGACTGACAATTCTGGCCGGTACTGTATAATAATAATAATAATAATTTATATATATATATATATATATATATATATATATATATATATATATATATATATATATATATAACCGCGACTATATATTCTCGAAATATCGGCTGTTTTTCAATAAAATTGAATAACGCGAGTTCATGTCACTTTCATTAAGTTCCAATGAAGTACGCGAGCAGTATAAACGTAAAACGTAAATGTGTGGTGAATTTTTTAAGCAAAACTTTTACTTAGTGTCGAAAAAGATTAATTAAAGATGAAAACATTAAATTAAGATTATTAAATTTATTCATTACAGAGTGCTTTAGTACTTTGGTATGTTATTTGGTTTTTATATCGTGCGTTTATGTCTGTGTGCAAAAAAATAAAAACGACGCGAAACTTACGGTCGGGTCACTTTATATCAATAATGTTGGGACGCATTATTTTACAATTATGGTGCGTTCTGACATCGGAAATTCATTTGTTTAAGGTAGAGACTGAGAACGTTTTTAGCTTAATTTTTATATGAATTTTATGTTTCCTTTTTCCATTTTCAAGTGTATTTCAGCATTCTTGTGTAATTTAAGGGCCAATTTTAGTAATATTCCTTCATATCAAATTGATTTTTTACGGTGACCAGACAGTACAGACCTGTTCCGACCGTAACGACATTTTTTCTTTTCTTGGAATGTTTATAACTTTTCCAATTTTTGTCCAAACATTTTCAGATGTACAGAAGAAACATTCCACTTTAGAAGATCTTTCCAACCATATGTCAGAAAACGTGAATTTCGGCCTAGAACGGAAGTTATGAGCACAAGTCAAAAAGTGTCCCGACCGTAGTGACTCTCCACTATATATATATATATATATATATATATATATATATATATATATATATATATATATCGTAGGCAAGTACATAAATGAATCGTGAAAAATGGTTATTTTTCTATTTGCCTGAAATCAATTAGTCATTTAGCTTATTGACTAGGCGTTAAGGAAATTGCCTAAGTAGCACCCGGCAAATAGAAAAATGAGAATATGTGGTAATGTGAAAGATCTTTTTTCAAACCGCACTTAGAATTTTTTATAATTGACTTCACATTTTCCAATTGATTTTCACTCCACATACTTCGATTACTACAACCTTTAATAACTTCCTTATATTTTTTTTCGAATATAACTCTATCAACACAGGCCATTTTGATAAAATACAACTGTTAGTTGACAAAATCGAAGAGAGACTAACTACGATTTCCAATATTATAATATTGGAAATCGTAGTTAGTCTCTCTTCGATTTTGTACAATATAAATACAATATAAATTACAATATAAATTTAATCATAGTTTTCGATAGTGTATATTTCAAATTTTCAATTAAAAACAAAAATTCTTATTTACAAACAAGCACTCAAATCTATCCCACAATTAATATTGCATTATATTGGAAATCAAAACGTCTAAGTAATTTTATTTTGTGAATTATATTTTTCATTTTATTTCAATCATTTTATTAAATATTTTATTATTATTAATAAAATATTTGTGTTAATTAATTTAGACATATTTTTTTTTAATATTTCTGTTGAGTGACACATTCACATATTCTCATTTTTCTATTTGCCGGGTGCTACTTAGGCAATTTCCTTAACGCCTAGTCAATAAGCTAAATGACTAATTTATTTCAGGCAAATAGAAAAATAACCATTTTTCACGATTCATTTATGTACTTGCCGGCATTTAGCCCAATGCCTAGGCATTGGGCTAAATGCCGGATTTTTCTATTTGCCTACGACATATATATATATATATATATATATATATATATATATATATGTATATATATATATATATATATATATATATGTATTATGAGCTTTTTTGACAAAAAATTAATATTCCGACTCCATTATCTCCGACATTTTTGCATATGCAATTTTGTCACCAGAGGCTTTTTTGCCGCTTTATGTCAGCTACAACTTTGCTATAGACAACTTTTTGCCAAACCCTAAACTTTCGAGTTATTTTTCAAAAACTGTCAAAAAACTAAATTTTTTTACATTCTTATAACATGAGAACACTGATCTATATACTAACTGGATGGCGTATGCCATGCAATGTTGGAGCTTGTTTATGCGACTAATAGAACGCCATTTTTTTCTCCCTGACTGTGACTCGTACACATTCGGCTGTCTTCGTGATTTTGTCGCGCGAATATTCAAAACAATAATATATTATGTTTTTAAAATTTAACGATTTTATGAAATTTTCTTTGAGAAAAGGAGTATAAAAATAAATATATTCTAAAAGAATATACGTCATAATAATAATAATCCATATTTGCGACATTAATTTTGGGGGAAAAGGTTAGTAATATATTTTAACGTTTGTGAAAATGTGAAAAATTAAAGGAAACCTGCATTGCAAAAAAAGAAAAAACCTAATTTAAAGCTGAAAATAATGTAATAACTTTAATTAAAATTAATTAATTATTATTATTTATTTTTTACAAAATTAAATTTTTTTATATTTTATTTATTATTTAATAAATAAAACTTTATTATTTAATTTCTCTATATTTAATGAATAGTAAACTTTAACAAGAATTAGTAAAGAATTTAAAAAAGACACCGCATAACCTCGAAATTAAAGATCATAAATGTAAACAATATATAAAACTATTTTATTTTTTATTATTATTTAATTTTTTTAAACTAAATTAATACTAAACATCAACAAGAAAATTAGTAAAAACTTTTAAAAAGACACCGCATAACCTCGAATTTAAAAAGCATAAATGTAAATAGTATATAAAACTATAAGTAACATATATAATTTTAATGCTTATACTTACTTTATTAAAAACCGACTTGCGTTAACTTTTTCGCCACAATACATACACCTATATTGCATTTTTATAGAATTTATTTGAATAATATCACTGAGCCCTGGTGGAATTTTACGGCTTCATTATCGTATACCAAAAAAATTTACTGAAACGTAAACAGAGATACGAATGTTTCCGAAAACACACGAACTACACTCAGCGTGAATAAAAATGGCGTTTAATTTGTCACGGCTTTTGGCAGCACATCCGCCATCCAGTTAATATATGGGTGATTTTCACGTAACTGTGCAATTTCAAGATCATTTTTTAAAGAAAAAAAATTTTGTTTTTTTAATGTTAAGTATCACTTTTCCTCATCATTAGGGCATAATATAGCTGTCATTTGAATTGTTTTACTACAGCTATAATTATAAAAAAATTATAACAAATTTTCGAAAATTGGCTGCCACGGAGCTGACCACCCTATGCATTGAATAATACTGCCGTCAACTGGGGCTACTTTATGTACGCCAGGTATTTAATAAATAAAATTAATAAAAAGAACTGCTTTGTCAAAAAACCAAAAATAAGTTAACTAAAATCCTTAAAACGATTAAAACTTCAACCGGTGAGCAACATAACGACAAAAAATTAACTTTAATATTTATAAGTTTTTCAAATTAGTCTTAAAACTATTTCTCTCGTTTCTCTTAAAATAACTGAAAAAGTGTATTAGATATTAAATTGTTATTCATTTAACCTTAAAATATTAATTTCAAGTTTTTAAAAAATATTATATTCAAAACGTTTAAAAAAGCTTCTATTAAAATGATGATTTACAGTTATTTACATGTGTTTAAATGATAGTTTTATAATTATCATAATGTATTATTGTAAAATGTATTTTTAGAAAGAAAAAGTGTTATTTATTTTCAGAGTAATATAAGATTTGAAGAAAGGTTGTTAATTTTTAATAAATCATGATTTTAGCAAAATCTTAGTATTTTATTTTACATTTTGTTGTATAATATTTACAAAATTTTTTGTTTAATATCTCATTCTTTTTTAATTTACTTTGAAATATCTACACAAAAGATTTAATGAATAAGAAAGTATCAAAAAAATGTTTATGTAACATTATAAAAACACAAATTTCAAAACACAAAGTAGCTCCATCCCGGGGTCTATTTTTGGAGCAACTTTTAATAACTACAACTCCGACAAAAAAATCTATTTCATTGACTAACTCATAGAAAACCTTCAGAAGGAAGTATTACATATATATGCAAAAGTTGATTTTCTTTTAATTCTGAATTTAAATAAATCACTGAGTTAAAAAATGCATTTTAATGCACAAAATAGCCCCAGAAAAAATATTTACTATTTACTATCAGCTTGACATAACATTATGAAATTAGCGCATAAAACTAATTGTAGAAAAGTATTCTCAAATAAGAGCGTTACAATCAACAGTAATTAAATTGTGCTTCTGCTTGGTTATTATAAAGGCGTGTTTTTTCGAATATTAAGGTGTTTTTTAATAAGTCAACGGTTGTCAAAGCACTGAAATATAAAAGGACACAACTATGTCTGTCCTCTTCTGTAATATGTGTTGTTGTAGCAACTGTTGATCCATGAATTTGCACTTTTACACTGTACGCCACAGGCGCTACGGAACTGACATTTTATGTGACACCACGGAGCTGACATTTGACATTTAAACTAACCTGATTCCCACAATTTTGCAAAATAAATCTTTTCTTTTGGCAGATAATTTGTTTCTAATATATTCTTCAAAAAAATCGTAATAATTACCATAGAGAGTGTTTACATTAAAAGAATAGTAATACCACGGTACTGACCACTTTTTTTGTGAACTTCACATTTTTACAAAAAAAATTGTTTTTAAGTGTAGAACTTGAAAATTTTAAACCTTTTTTTACTGATATTTGTTGCTAATGGATCTTATTTTAGATTTTAATTCTCAGTTAACATTAAAATGTACCATAAAAAGTTAAATTGTAGGGGAAAATATCTTATTACAAAATTGAAAAAATTTGTGGACAAAACTATTTTACATTTTATAATTTTATAAAAAGTATTAGGAGATGCATTATATGTATAAATTGTTAACCTATATACATAATTCATATTAGAAAAATTCTCGTTTTCAGTTTCAGCGTTTTCAATAAAATTTCTGAATTTTAACTTAAAGTTTTAAAAAACGGACACGCCACGGAGCTGAAATTTTGGAGGGAATTCTGCAATTTATAAAAAAATATAATATTTATTTGCACATATTTGTGGTTGCGAATAGGTTTTATATATACCTGTGAAATGTATCCATACCCAAGCAAAATTTTTTTATTTTGAATGTATTTTCCGTGACGCCGCCAAGTATTACAGTTACGTGAAAATTACCTATATATATTACTGCATGAAAAGGTATTAGTTTTAGTCAAATTTTGACTTTTAATAATTTTATAAAATCTTTGCATTCTAAGGAGCCCTGTCCAAAAAACATGGTTCGGCGAGTGCGTCTGTCTGTGTGTGTCTGTAGACGGTTTTTGTTGTTCCCACGATAACTCTTGAAAAACTTATCAGAACGTTTTTAAATTTAACACACTTGTCGTTGGTGTAAAAATAAAGGCTAATTTCGTTAACCAGACATTTTTGCCAAAAACTACAAAAGCTACGATAGTTTCAAAATTTTTAAAAATTCAATTTTTTTTAATTTTGGAATTTTTAGTTTTATATTAAGATATGTGTCGTATTCCTTTGAGCAATGAGTAATTTTTCCCAAAGTTTCTGCGTACTTCAGGCAAAATCTGATGCATCCAACACAAATCATAAAATGAAATTTAATTTACCAAAATTTCTCCGTCAGGCGCCAATTAATTTTTAAAAGATAATTAATAAACTTATGAATGGGCTCGTCTAACAAGAATTCCAACTCCTCTGAATTTGCTCTTTCGTACAAAGGAAATTCTGCTCGAACGATTGACAAGCAGAAAATGCCAAGGACGAGACACGACTGGCACAACAAATCTCAAACGACTTTCCCATGACGACACGGATTGACAGAATCTGTTGAGGTTCTCCCTGGCTTCGGCTGGCCTGCTTCAATAGCGACACGATAATCCGTGAGGGAATATTTTTCAATACAAGAGAAACAAAAAAGTCACAAATGTTCAATATAACACTGTATTTATTTCACAAAGCTACGAGCTTTTCGCTCCACCTATTACACTTAATCTCTTTCTCCGACTCACACGACACAATGTCGAAAAAACTCAAAACGAAAGATAATTAGCTGTAGTATAGCACACGCGTACCAGCACGACAGACGAAACTTTCTAATATGGTGGCAAATGGCCACCAGTATCGTCTCGAATTTTCCTCACATGCCTCGTCTTCTTCTTCTCGTTCCCTGAAAATTGTACTGGCCCTGCCATCTATCACTTTCTCTAGCTAGCTAGCTGCGCGACCTACTTTCGCTATTACTAGTTGGTCAGCCGGCGGCGCTAGCTTCTCCCAATTACAATGATAAGCGTGCCTGTCAATTCGGAGCTTTTTCGACGGATGGCGCGACAATTTAGAATTTTCAACAGAAATGAATCGAGTGAAAATTCGCATCGTCACAATCCCCTCCCCAAGACCCAAAGATCATCATCATGATAATCTTGGCTGCTGCTCCTGGCTCTCCAACTCTCTCTCTCTCTCTCTGGCTCTCCTACTTTTTCTCTCTGGCTCTTTTTTTCCTTCGCTTATTTCTCAGTTCTCCTCTCCAGTTTGTTCTCCCTTTCTTTAAGGAGCTGGCGTATCGCTAGGTCCAAGGTCTCGGTTGGAAGACCGACGAGCGCTTTTGTCAGTGCCAGGACACGTTGCGCTAGGTCACATTGGTGTTCCTTCTCTTCCTCATCGACCGTGCCTTGCTCCTGTGGTTGTGTCCTATTTTCTAGGTTGGATTCTTGGTTCGGTGGGTCCACATTCAAAGGAATCTCTTCGCTGGTTTCCCTTTCATCTTCTTCTCCTGCCGGCCTATCCTCCTCCCTCGCCTCGTCTTCCCCGTTTGGATTAACGTTAGCCCTCCTTAAACCCCTGGCCTTTTGTTTGAGTGGTGGTCCTCCTGGTCTTCGTCCCCCTTGGTCCGTTTATATAGTTCTCTCCCTGTCCCCGGCTTGTGGTTCCGATCTCTCCTTAGGCCTCGCTCTTAATTCCCGTTCCGGCTTAGTCGGCGGCCCCGGTTGAGGGCTATTCGACCTCTTCCTACGTGACACAGGTGTTCGGCTTTCAAAGTCCTCGATCGTCCACTGCCTTTCACTCCTTTCTCGTAGCGCTTTCCTCTGCTTCGCCCTGACTCTTTCTAAGGCTACGGTTGTCATCGACTGCTTGGAATTTACGAACATCTCCAGCTCGTATTCCGCCAATCGGCTCTCGTACGCCTCAATGCCTCAGCCGGCCAACGGTAAGGTGCTACCACTTCTGCCCCATCAGACCGAGTTATTTTCTTCAGCTCTTTCTTTTCTCTCTCCTCCAGCATACTTAGCTCCCCCAATCCTTTGGCTTCATTACGAACACCCTCGTCCCCCAACTGCCTCCTCCGCTTCCTCCGGCATTGGTACTTCGAGTTGCTCGTAATGGCGTACGGCTATTGTTCTCATCGGTTCCTCTACCTTGCTCTGTCTCTCTTGACCGCTGGGCACTTCGTCCTCTGGCTTTACGGCTTTTCAGCAGGGTGTAAGGCATTGCTGTTCTTACTCTTTTCCTCTCGGCACACCGTTTCCACCTCTTGCTCCTCCTCTGATCTTAAACAATTGGATTTATGTACGACAGGAACATAACAAGTTACGAGTGTGAGGCAGGTAAGTATGGTTTCAGGTCATTAATATGGACTTTTGGGACTCGTCGGCTTTGTTCATCTCGTAGAATGAAAACGGTTGGCGAACGGACCTTGATGATTTCATATGGACCTTCGTACTTCGGCGCTAAATTGGTCGCGAATTTCTGTGCCCCACTCGACAATTATTTGTGGCTTTTTCGCAGTATGGGAGACTAGGGTAAGCCCGCGCAAAGTGTAAACCTGCTGACTAGTGATTTGACGCTATAAACTCAACTTAAGATGGCGATATTTGTACTGTGAATTTTTGAGACTTAATTTATTCGACAAATTTTTGTTGTTTCTAACAATATTATTGAATTATAGGGTAATTAGTTGAATATTTAACATTTTAAATGTCCTGCATTTCGCGATTATTGGAGATTTTTTTTCAACAGATGGCGCCAAACTGTCAATATTTCGTTACAACATTGAGCGGAATCATGTCTATATTAGTCATTATTAGTTTATAACGGTTATAACAAACAACGCAAACAAATAATCAAAACTTCTCGCTGTCTTTTTCGGCTAAAAAAGACATAAATATAAATTTGTTGTCTTCGTTCAGTTCACGTTTTCTCATTGTTTATTTTTAAATATAAAATTTCGAATTTCATTTGTTATATTTTATCAATAATAAAATTTATAACTTGTTACATCAAAATTTGTAACTATATTTTAATTTTCTCTTAATAGAATATTATTTAAATTTACAGTTGCAATTCATGAAACCTTTACTTTTTATTTAATAAACCAATATTTATTGTTTATAGAACTCATAATTTATCATAAATAAATCATACTGAAGACGAAAATAAGGAGAAATTTAATATATACAAAATAAAACTGTCGGGATTATCTTAAATTCTTTAAAACATCAAGTTGTTAGGTTTACCATAAAAGGTGAGCGGATTTACCCTTGAAAATTGTAACTTTGAAATTTGGTGTATGTGTATTAAAAATTTTCCCTAAGTAAATCTAAGAAAGATAAATCAAGAATTCTTTTTTATTTTGTTAATAGAAATCATATGCTTTCAAATTATATAAATTAACTTGGATTTAGAGAATAATTTTCTAGCTTTTTATCGTTCTGAAAAAAGTGCGCGGGTTTACCCCAGTCTCCCCTACTAAATCACCTACTTTAAAAGTCCTTTACTTTCTACCTTTGTCATACTACTTTGTCTGTCTCGCTCACTCTCTATCAATGTTTCTGGCTACCATGTCTCTCAACCCGTCTAATCTTTGCACTCTCTCTACCCACTCTTCCGGTTTTATTCTCATGACTTTTCTCTTACTCTCGACCTCTCTTCGCAGGCTTTTCACAGGCTTAGGGTGTCTTCCGTCTTCAGGAACGCCGGCGACGTCTTGATTGCCGCTTGTGTTGCTGTGTTCACAGCATGGCGGAACTCGTAAACATGAAGATCCCATTTCCTATGATCGGTGCAGATAAACGTGGAGATAATAATTTTCAATGTCTTGTTACTTCTCTCGACTGGAATGACTTGTGGATGGTAAGGTGGTGTCGTGATGTGTTTTACTCCGTATTCCTCAAGTGTTGACTCGAGAAATTTGTTGTCAAAATCCTTACCATTGTCGGTTAGAAAGTACTCCGGCGTTTCCCATCTAAATAGGACCAACTCCTTAAATGTTCTAGCAACAGACTTTCCATCTGCTGACTTCAATGACTTGACTTCGATCCACCTCGAGAATAAGTCTTGGAAAACTACCAAATACTTGTAATTCTTCTTACTCGGCGGAAACTCCATTGTGTCTGCTGCTACCACGGCCTACGGTCTCTCTACAATTCTCTGTCCCATTAGTGATGTACATTTTGTTTGAGTATTAAGTAAACAATTTAAGTAAACAATGTACGGCCTGAACTTCTTGATCGGCCACAATAATGACAGACACTCCTTTTCTGTCACGCTGTAGTTTCTCTCAGTCTCGGTCAAAACTCGGCTAATGTACACTTCTTCGTGAAGTTAGGTCAGGCTAAGACTGGAGCAGATGTCAACGTTTGTTTAAGCTGTTCAAAAGCTTCTTGTTGCTCGTCCTCCCATTTTCATGTATAGCCCTTGTGCAGCAATTTCAGCAGTGGTAACTTGATTTCACAGTCGTTCTGAATGAAAGGAGAATACCACCCTACCATTCCTAAGAAACGTCTCAACTTTCTCACGTTCTTCGGCACTGGGTATTTCCATATTGGCTGTGTTTTGTGTGGATCTGGCCTCATGTACTCACCGCCCTACAAGTATCCGAGGTAAGCGATTTCCGAACATTCAAATTCGCACTTTTCTGGATTCACAATTAGTTTTGCTTTGTTTAGTTTTCGCAGGACGATTCCGAGCCACTTGACATGTTCCTCGAATGTATCCGTGACTACGATGATGTCCAGGTACCCGAACACATACGGCTCTACTTTTGGTCCCAATAATGAGTCGATCATTCGCTGAAAAGTCATCGGCGCATTCATGAATCCAAAAGGCATCCGGCGATACTGTCATAATCCTGACCTAGGTTCATTTCTTGATTACTTGCGCATTTCTACAACGGCTGTTAGATGGCTCAATGATCTCTAATTTGTGTAATTTGGCAGCATTACCTTGGGCCCAAGTGAAAATATCTGGTGGCATCCGTCTAATGACATGTTGTACTGGCGTTTCATCGGTAACACGTATGTGATGTTCCGTCAGGTCCGTCATTCCGTGTTTCTCCGATTCTGGTAGTACCCATTTGTTCACAAGGGCTTCAATAATATCCTTTTGTTGGTCATCGAGTGCAGAAATATCGGGACACTTGGCAAATATTATTTGTTCTCTCTCTTCTCTTTCTCTCGGTCCAAACTCATGCCATTCTCCTTGATATACTCTCTACAATCCTTCTCTCAGTCTCACTTCCATATTCCAGGCCTTACAGAAGTCTATGCCCAAGATGATGTCTTGTGTCAAAGTGTTTATCACTTTGACTCCAAAACAATGGGCATGTCCGTCGACCACTATGTTAAGATCCAAAATTCCGTTCGCCGATTGTCCTAGATCCATCGATGTCCTCTCCATCACATAAGTTTGGGTCAGCTGTGACTCTTACAGCCTCTCCCCTCCCCTGGAATATAGGTACCAGGATCACATCCGTACCTTTTGTCCCACACTCTTCGGCTCTTCTCTCTATCTTTCTCTGGTGGAGTGAGTTCTCCTCACTCGACCGCCCTCGACTATTCTCTTAAATGAATTTGAACGCTTTCTGTTCGGTTAACTGGTCTCTACATGTGACTGGCTCTAAACATTCCCTACTTTTGCTCTCTCTCTAATTCTAACTCTCGTTCCGTCTTTACCCAACTACAACTATGCGCTCGCTCTCTTTTTCTACTTTACTCGGCTTAACGCTCTCGGCTCTACTCTCCACGACACACGGCTCAAAAAACTTGACTCTCTTCTCTACATCACATGGCTCACAGCTCTTCTTAGTACACTGCTCGCCAGTATTCCTTACTGTCCGATTGGGTTGGAGGGAGGTACAGAGCTGTGCTGCGCCCCACATACACCGTTCCCCAAAGCGGCTCTGGCTGCATCACAATTTGGACAAGTGTTGTATTATGGCCTTTTACATACCAGATATGCTTCTGTTTGAGCTGGCTTCATAGGGCATTTGTTTGAATAATGCCCCTGTTGTCAGCACGTAAAACAGATTCTCTGAGGACAGTCTCTGGCTCGATGTCCTGTTGTCTGGCAGTGAAAACATGCCCCCACAAATTCCTTAGGCGTCGTTTGGGCCGGTGTACCATTTTGACCCGGCTTAGGTCCGTTTGGACTATTTGGCTTGTGGTAATTTGGTTTCATCCCCGTCCTCTCTTTTTCTTTCCTTTCTTTCTAATCCTTCTTCTTTTTTCTCTTCGCATTTTCTGTCTTCGTAGAGTGATCGCTCTTACTCGGCTCTGTCTTTTTCTCTAGTGCTGCCACCTTTTCGCTTTTGGTGTGTTTGTAGACAATCTTCTTCTCTTTCACGGCTGCTAATGCAAAACGCATCCTTTCCTTTGTTGGAGGGGGGGTATATCGATAATCTAACTCTTTCGTACTCTCGTACCCCCCGAGGATCTTCTCCATCTGGCTGAGTGACTCAAATTGGCTGTGTTGCAGTTGGCGTCTGTATGCCGGTGTTAGGCCTTTGTAGGCGATCCTGATTTGCAGTTTCTGGCTCAAATGTTGCATTACATGACCCAAAAGCAATGAGTAATTTTGTCCACAGTTTCTGCGTACGTCAGGCAAAATCTGACGCATCTAACACAAATCATTAAATTTAATTTGTAATGATAGCTAATTTTGTGCTCGCGGAATAAACTCGTCAGTGCCAGAGTTTATTTATCGTTACAGAATTTTATTTGATGAGAGACCATTGTTCGAAATTGTGGTGGGAATGTATAGTCAAACAAACTCCAAATTTAACAAGTTAAATTATATATTTTTCTGAATTAAAGTTTTAAATCATGATTCTTTACAACGACTTAGAAAATTATAACATCATTTGTCGACCCGATATTGAAAGAAATTAAATACATCATTCGTCGACTTTAATTAAGTGAATTATTGTTAGATCAAAGAAATAACAACAATAAAAAATAAAAATGACTCCGTCATACGGACTTAAACAAAAAGAAAAAATGATTTTTTAATAGACTAAACTGAGTGTCCGATATAGTAAATATATATATTTCATAATTTGTTTCTAATAAACAACCTTATTCTCTAATTAAACAACTTTAGCAAATATAACTAATAAAAAATAAAAAATATTAATAGCGCTGATTGGGATCAATCCCTTGCTCTTGCTCAAGAGCATTGACGTTCCCCATTCCTCTACTTCGGTATATTGTAATCAAGTGGAAACTGTAATTGTACAATAGATTTTATTACCCTAAATTATATAAAATATTCGCGCAGTCGACCCGATTTATCCTTTATTATTAAAGGACACTCAAGTCAAACCCATGTACTTCTGTGTTTCACAGGCAATGCCTCGCTGAAACCATCCTTTGATTCTCCTTAAATGCTGGACGACTCTCTCCACTAAAAGAGAGGATAGAAATTGTCCCTTGCAACAGGACTGCAAGACAACAATTGGTGTAAACGTAGGCTCGAGTTGCTCCTCGCAGCCCGGCAGCAGACGAACTCTTACAATTCGCAAGCCGACATCGTTTTATAATACGAGTCTGCTGCCTCATTCTAGTCGCTGCATAGTGGGGAGCGAGGGACGCGCTATGGAAGGGAGAGTGAATGGGTCGCGTAGTAGGGACACTTATGCTATGGCTCTTGAGTGTGAGCTTAACTTTAATGGTGTGTGTGTGTGTGACTACTAACACTCACATCATTACAAATTTACTAAATTTCGCCGCCAGACGCCAATTAATTTTTAAAAGATAATTAATAAACTTATGACTGGGCTCGTCTAACAAGAATTCCAACTCCTCTGAATTTGCTCTTTCGTACAAAGGAAATTCTGCTCGAACAATTGACAAGCAGAAAATGCCAACGACGAGACACGACTGGCACAACAAATCTCAAACGACTTACCCACGACGACACGGCTTGACAGAATCTTTTGAGGTCCTCCCTGGCTTCGGCTCGCCTGCTTCAATAGCGTCACGATGATCCGTGAGGGAAAATTTGTCAATACAAGAGAAACAAAAAAGTCACAAATGTTCAATATAACACTGTATTTATTTCACAAAGCTACGAGCTTTTCGCTCCACCTATTACACTTAATCTCTTTCTCCGACTCACACGACATAATGTCGAAGAAACTCAAAACGAAAGAAAATTAGTTGTAGTATAGCACACGCGTACTAGCACGACAGACGAAATTTTCTAATATGGTGGCAAATGTATGGCCCACTAGTATCGTCTCGAATTTTCCTCACATGGCTCGTCTTCTTCTTCTCGTTCCCTGAAAATCTGGCCCCGCCATCTATTACTTTCTCTAGCTAGCTAGCCGCGCGACCTACTTTCGCTATCACTAGTGGGTCAGCCGTCTGCTCTAGCTTTTCCCAATTACGCAAGTCAAATCGGGGCTTTTCCGACGGATGGCGCGACGATTCAGAATTCTCGACAAAAATGAATGGAGTGAAAATTTACATTGTCACAGATAATACAAACAACTTTCCTCTAGAACATTACTTGATAAAAACTTAATTTTCCAAGTTATAGCCAAGAATAATTAATAAATATACTTTTTTATGTATCTTGACACCCTCTTTAGAATGGCGTATTAAAAAAAACTTAAAAATATTAAATAAACAATTTATACAACATTTTTTTTAAAAACACGATTTTTTAAGAATTTTTTTTTTGGTTTTTCCAATTTTTTAATAGCTAAACCGTTCAGCAAACCTACTGATAGAAATATCGCGTCAAAAGTAGAAGGAGTACAACATGGACCTTTTTTGTTATTAAATTTTTAAATGGCTGCCACAAAATGTTGACTAAAGTTACTTTTTTTAAACAATATTGTAAACAAATAGAGGGAATTTTTAAAAATAGTTTATTTTGCTTGAAACATGTTACTAGGGGGTTTCCGGGGTCGCTGATTACTAATATAACCTTAGTTTTCCAAAATTCATAATGGCGGATAAGAAATTTCAAAAATAGGTCATTTTGCTTAAAGCTGGTTACTCGGGAGTTTTTGGGGTCGCCGATTACAAATATAACCATAGTTTTCCAAAATTGAAACTGCTGGATCCAATATGGCGGACAATAAATTTTTAAAATAGTTAATTTGGCTTGAAACTTGTTACTCGGGAGTTTTTAAGGTTGCTGATTATAAATAAAACCTTAGTTTTCCAAAATTCAGAATGGCGGATCCAATTTTACAAAAAAAATATTAAAATTTAATTTACATAAATAGTAACGTTCTTTAGCCATTAAAATATTTGCAATTAACAAATAGTTTTGTTTTCTCCCTTTTCATCAAAAATTATCAAATTATGTTTAACAATATCTGTGGCAAATTTTTTTGCTGGTAATATAATAATAATAATAATAATAATAATAATAATAATAATAATAATAATAATAATAATAATAATAATAATAATAATAATAATAATAATAATAATATAATATATAATATAATATATATTAATAAATATATAATAAAAATATATAATTTGACGATTTGATATTCTCATAATTATGAATTAATTACATAACTGTAATAATTAATTTAAACAGTTTATTGTGTATTTAAAAATCACTGATTATAAAAAATGCATAAAATTACATTTAAACAAAATAATGGCTTAAGAACGTTATTACTTATGTAAATAAAATTTTTAAAAAAATTTCTGTAAAATTAGATCCGCCATTCTGAATTTTGGAAAACTAAGTTTATATTCGTAATCAGTGACCCAGAAAACCCCCGAGTAACAAGTTTCAAGCAAAATTAACTATTTTAAAAAATTTTTTCTGCCATATTGGATCCACTATTTTGAATTTTGGAAAACTAACGTTATATTCGTAATCAGGGACCCCAAAAACCTCCGAGTAACATGTTTCAAGCCAAATTAAATATTTTTATAAATTTCCTCCATTTGTTTATAATATTGTTTAAAAAAAGTAACTTTAGTCAACATTTTGTGGCAGCCATTTAAAAATTTAATATCCAAAATTGTTCTGTTATACTCCTACTATTTTTGACGCGATATTTTTATCAGTAGAAGGTTTTTTAAAGGGTTTAGCTATTAAAAAATTGAAAAACCAAAAAAACATTCTTAAAAAATCATGTTTTTTCATAAAAAATGTTGTTTAAATTGTTTATTTAACATTTTTCAGTTTTTTTAATATGTCTGTATATCTGGATAACTCTCTGGATATCCTTTTGTAGATCTAGATAACTCTGGATACCTCTCTGTAGATCTGGAAAACTCTCTGGATACCTCTTTGTAGATCTGGATATGACTCTGTAAATCTTTGCTTTTTCCTTACTTTCTCTTGCACTTTAGATAATCACTTTGTTTATCTGGAACTAGCTCTGGGTTCTGGATAATAAAAATCTAAATGAACTTCAAAAAATTTTTGAATATCCTAGCGCTGCCACCAATTATGTTGTCGACTTAAGAAACAACTAATATTATTATTTTTTGTGAGTTAGTTACTCAACTGAGAGCCAACTTTACTTTATTTATTTAACAAGTGAAAGTACAAAAATTTGGAGATAATCATTCCTTCCAATTATTCACTGAGCCTTATTGGAAGACAAACATGCCATTTCTTTGAATAGCAACTAGTTAATCTGACCACACCTGCTTATGCTTTAGCTTTTAAGGACTGTGAACTCGTCCCCACTCTTTACAATACACACTTATACTTCATACTGTTGACACAAATATTTTAGAGATTTTAAATTAATAGTGATTAAATAATTATTTATTAAATTTTCTAATTGAAATAATAAATAACAAATAATTATTTTTAATAATTTAGGAGGAAAGGCTGGTAGAGTATCCATTGTAGGTGAGAATGAAGAAGTATATACAATTGCATGAGTCTTGCTGAAATTTAAAACAAGTGCATTACTTTTCGCCTATCCAGCTACGAGATTAATATCCATTTGAACCATTTTAAGTAAGTCAGGAAGTGAACTTAGTAACAATGTGTAGAAATAATGAAAAAATCCCTCCGAAACTGGGATCGAACTCGGTTACCTTGGGCTTGAAGCACTGCGCCTTAACCAACTCAGCCCTTCAAGACAGATATGTCTTGGCTGTTCTAGAATCATTTGTCTTAGGAATAGACCGAATATTGATAGTTTTCCATATATTGGGAAAAGAACTAGTTTAGAGACAATAATTATAAATTAGTTGCGACAATATAAATCATACATAAATAGTTCTATACTCTGTCTAAAATCTGAATTTTCGTTTTTATCTGTGATATAATTTTCTATATTTCGACGAATCGATTGATGTACATAAAGTATATATTTCATCAAAGTGTATAAAAGTATTTGTTATTTATGTTTTTTAAAAAAGTTAAAATTTTAAATTTCTTGAGATTGTTAAAATTTTTATTTGAAATGATCACTATTCAATAAAATATTTTAAAAAATTATCGTATATTATATTGAGGAAGCTAAATGTTCGTGGAATGAACAACTTGCTGTGAATTAGTCCTGCTTCTTAAAAACTGTTAACTATAATATAATATAATATAATAATAAAATACACTCGAACCTTCAAAGAGCGGACGGCTATATTCTTGGACCGCTTTACGGAAATAGTCCTTGACGTCGAAAAGAGTAAACACTTCAGGACCGTGTAGTTAACTACACAAATGCGTCTTTTGATTTAATATGAATACGCATTACACGCGTCGTATTAGGAACACTTAAATAAATATTAAAAGTTTTTTATTTTAATTACGATAGTTAGATGCAGTTTTTCATTACAAATCTATTGATACCAAAAACTCAATTTTCACTAAAATGTCCTTTATGTCCTTTTTCCGTTGTAGGGCAGAAGTAATATTTGAATTAAAAATTTTAATTCACTTTTAACAATCTCAAGAAATTCTAAATTTTAGCTTTTTCGAAAAATATAAATAGCGATTACTTCTATACATTTTTTATAACCTTTTTTTTGAAAGATTGAAAGTTGTCACGAGTGCAAAGCTTCCTCATGAGGTAGCAAAATTGTTATTAATTTTATCAAAGTAATATATTCTGAATGAACCATTTTGGATTTTCCAAATCTGATATCATATTTGTAATCAGCGTCTTAAAAAAACCCCGTATAGCGATTTTAATGAAAATCCAAAAATTATAATTTTTAACGACCGCCATGTTCAGTTTTACAATTCTGACAGATTCGTAATCAACGATCCCTAAAACCCAAGAATACTGATTTAAAAAAAAATTTATTGAATTTTCCGTTTATTTACTTTAAGGAAAGTATTTTTCCAAAAAACATATATTTTTATATTTATTCATAAATATATTCATAAGTATTTTTTCTGAGTATTTTATAAATAAAGAATTGTTTACAAAAGTGAAAATGTGTGCTTTTACGTTTCTAAGTCTAATGTTAAGGTATCAAATCCCCTGTAACCGAAGTCAAAAATTTGTTACCCCGTATGCTATTAAGCGCACTATATATTCCCCTTTAACCACTTGAGCGGCAGGGCATTAGAAAAAATGGAAGTAAAAGAAGCGTCAGAAAGCGTCAAGACTATTTTGTAATTTTATAATGAGATTTATAATATCAAACAAAGTGTTCTTGTTTTTTCAGATAATAAAAGTTATAGGTCTGTTCTTTTATTTGTGAAAACAAAAATACTTTCTTTTGGTTTTATAAATCACCTTACAAATATATAAAAAAGGTATTTAAATCTTGACGCCTTTCTGCCGCTTCTGTCACTTCTACACCCGACGCCAATCTGACGCCTTGCCGCTCAAGTGGTTAAGGTTCTATACTTTTAGCTCACAATCAGTCTGTACCTACTACCGCAAATGAAGTCGTACATGTGCCAAATCGCAGTGGTGGGGGTTCTATATAATACAAATAACGTCATAAAATAGAAACTTTAGTTCATAATTGTAAAAGGACGAGACGGTAAACTACAAATTTTTCTGTACATTTTGGTTCTAAATGTATGCGTGTATTACATATTAGTTTTTGAAAAAAATTTGTAAACAATTTATGTTTATATTTATCAAAATGTAGAACTTTCCATCCATTGATCTGTTTTACATTCAAAAAACGCAACTTTGATAGCAAATATCTCTGATTTCGTGAGGTGAAAATTTTTCAAATTTTGAAAATATTTCAAGAATGATAATAAGAACGTATGGTCAAATTTTTAAAAAAATTTATGAAAAAGCGTTTAGGGTTGTGATACTTTAGGTTGATTTTCTAATAATATTTTCTTAACCAGATGTAGATAAAAAACTCTTCTCTGTGTTCCAGGGTCCCGGCTTGAGCTCGAGAAATTCAAAAGAACATTAAAAATATGAATTTTAAGGATTTTAAGAGAAGAAAATGCGACAAATAACGAAAAGGCGAATTAGATTATAGACATTCAAATAACGAATCACACACGCTTATATTATACATTGAGTTCATAAAAATTGTGTTAGCATCATATACTAATTTGAACTTAAAAAACATAAAACTAAAAAAACAAATATATTAAAAAAGGAGACAGTCTTATATGAATTATGGTTTTTATTATCTAGGGATAAATCAATAAAATTGTTTGTAATTATGATACTCTTTATCGTCTTAAAATGCAGCTGTCCAAAAAATAAAACTCACTTATTGGAAGTGAATATTCACTTATTTCAAAAGTTATGAGTCGTCCTCTCTGAATTAGTAAATATTCACAAATTATATATAACACAAATAATAACAGATTTAAATGTTCCAAAACAATAAATTAAAGTGAAAATATGTTAAAGCTGTTTTATTTTTTTGATCAGATTGTTTTTTTATTTGTATAAATTCGCTAAGGTTTCATTCTACGACGCAGAGCCTTTTCAGGGCATTACAAACTGTGAAAAAAATTTATATTAAATAAAATTCTTTTGCACTCACACTATAAAAAGATAACCTTAAAACTCGCCAATCATGTATACCCCTGCGACCGGTAACATCTTTTTATGCTTTCCCTTTAGCATCATTGTCTAAATTTATCAGAATTCCTATACACAAAGAAAATAATAATTATTATTATTAGAAATAATGAATTTTTTGTTAAGAATAGTTTGGACTTTGTAAAAAAAGTTAAGAACTTTTATATTCCGAGTAATTACAGATTAATTTCGTTGAATGTTAAATTCCTATTAAAAATATTCCTAAAGATCCGGTTTTAAAATGTTTAAAATTAAAATGGAAGGATATTTGAGATCACACAGAGATTCTTGTCGATGAATTTATAATGTTAGTCGAGTTTTGTATTGACAATTCATATTGTTTTGATGATAATTTTTACAACCAGATTTTTGGTACCTCTATACCCAGCAAACACTGTTACATAATCAAAATGACGGATCCAATATGTCGGAGAAAATTTTTTAAATAAATATTTTTGTTTGTAATTTATCATGTATTCATGTATATTACTTATTTAGTATTATTTCTTCAGTAAATTGTAGGTTTTAAAAAAGCATTTTTATTTGTTAATTGAAAAATTTTGACCATTAATTGTTTAATTATATAATTATTAAACAGTTGCTGAAATATCGATTTGACGTTTAATATTTATCGGTTATTAAAAAAGTTGATAAATAACAATCATTTGTTTAAATAATTTTAAGAATAGTTGTAAAAAATGTAATTTAATGTGTTTTTTAATTTATTGATTTATTACTAAAAAATACCTATAAATAATATATTATTTAAATCTTGTCGTTAAGTTTATGTTTTGAACGTGGTTTAAATTGTGTGCGTCATTTTTGTTTTCATTTCTATCTCGCAACTAAAAAGACAACTATCGCAATTAAATAAACCTCCGAGCAACAACTTTCAACGAAATCTGAAAAATTAAAAAAATTTTCTCCGACATATTGAATCCACCATTTTGAATTTTTAAAAACTAACAAAAGGTTTGATATCAACGATCTTATAAATCTCCGAGCAACAACTTTTGACAAAATCTGAAAAATTAAAAAAATTTTGTCAGACATATTGGATACGCTATTTTGAATTTATAAAAATTAACATTAGATTCGACATCAGCGACCCCGAAAACCCCCTAGTAACTACTTTAAAGCCGATCCGATGCATTTAAAAAAATTTTTTGTACACCATATTGGATCCGCCATATTTAATTTTTGAAAACCGACATCAAACTACCGTAATTGCTTATGGAACACAAAATATGTATCTTCATGATAATTTTACACCCAATACATAGGTGATTTTCTTACTTAATTCCTCTTTATGCGCACTTTTAGACCTCTGTTTTTGAATTTAAACACATTTATAGATTATATTATGGCCGCCATATTGTATTTTTAGTAGTACTTTAATAATATAACACTATTATACATATATACAATACTAAATAATATTAAGCTTACTTAATGTATATATACATTATTATATTATATTATTATACATACATCACTCTATCCTTATAATTGATAATTTTTTTGGTTTTCAACTATATCTTATATTGATTAAATATCTGTAAATAAACAATATTCTACTTATAATTTGGCACATATTTCGAAAATACCTCAATTTTTAATAAGACAAAAATTCTGTGAATAACAGTTTTACTAAAACCTTAATTCTTTTAATGTTAAAATAATAAATAAGTGTTGCTTTTATTATTTGTGAAGCTAAAAATAAAAAAATTAAAAAAAATGAATTTAAAAAAAATAAATTGTTTTAATTATTAATTTTTTGACATTATTTATAAATTTTTAAAAAAACAAATAAAAAATTCGAATTCCTGAGAAAAATTTAGCCCTGATTAAAAACATGATAAAATTTCGTCAATTTGTTTCAATGTTATGACAAATTTTACGAATTTGAAAGTTTGAATTTAACTTTGGCGCGAGCGACTGATAATTTCCCCACTTTTGACGAATTTTTTTACCAACAAAAAGTGGATAGATGTTTAGATTAATTTTTTTTATAATTAGTGTGGACTAATCAACTAAAAAACTATGCCAAAAAAAATAAAAAATATGGGCTGTTCAAATACTACACATTTGAACTGTAGACAGTTAAAACTCTACACGGTGAACTGTGCAATGTTAAATACTGCATTGTTTAAACCCTCCATAATTCAATTTCTAAATTCTACAAAACTAAATTTACCACTGTTCAAACTCTACACATATTTATTGAATAAATAAGAGATATTAATTTGAAATATTACACAGTTAAACTCTTTACTGTTAAACTGCACACGTATTTAATTAATAATAGAAAAATATAATTATTAAATTCTATGCAGTTAAATTACACATACATAAATTCTACACACATTTATCATGTATAAAGAAAATTAATTTCGTTAAATTCTACACATTTAAATTAAACACTGATAAATTCTTCACATATTTATTGAATAAATAGAAAATTGATTTCTTAAACTCTACACAGTTAAATTATTCACCTTTAAATTCTGCACACGTTTAGACTCCACACTAGTTTATTTAGTAATAAAATATTAATATTATTAAATTCTTTAAAGTTAAATATAACACCAAATTAATTAAAATTTTAGTTAATAAAAGTGGGTAGAATTTAACTTTGTGCAATTTAACTGCGAAGATTTTAATTAATAAAATTTTTCATTATTAAACCAGCGTGCGTAGAGTTTATAGGTGAAGACTTTAGTTGTGTAAGACTTAAAAATAATACACGGAAAGAAATGAATTAGCTGCAGCAGTAAACAAATGTTTGCTGTGAAATCTCCGAGTATCTTGTGAGATTAGAGGGCGAGATAATTGATAACCCATCATCCATTTGGTCTTACGTAAATAATCTAAACAAATCCTCTAGGATCCCTGGAATAATGTATTATAATGACATGGAATTAAATAACCCTTTAGAAATTGTAAACGCCTTTGCAGATCTTTTTTCTAAAGTATATAAACCTTGTTCAGAGCCCATGAGAATTTCTTATTCTAAATTTCACGCGCTACTTGGAGATGGTTTGTCAGTTAATCGTTCTAATGTTTCCGCTAAAATGCGTAATTTAAAAAGTAAATTCACTGCAGGTTATGACAAGATTCCTAGTGCTTTTGTTAAAAATTGTTACAATGAACTTATTGAACCGCTAAGCATTATATTGAATGTCGCTTTACTTTCTGGAACATTTCCAGATTTATGGAAACAATCTAAAATATGTCCAGTCTTTAAAAAAGGTGACAAATCATTTATTATTAATTATAGACCTATTTCTATACTATGTAATTTTTCTAAAGTTTTTGAAAAAATTATTTGTGAATTTATCTGGCCTTATTTACAACCAGTTTTGTCTTCCTCGCAACATGGCTTTGTACCACGAAGATCTACAATTACAAATCTGGTATCATTTGTTCAATTTATTGAGACATCACTTTTAACTCATAATCAGGTGGATGTAATCTTTACAGATATTTCTAAAGCCTTTGATTGCATTGATCATGCAAAAACTATTTCGAAATTGAAGAGTCTTGGTTTACCAGATAAACTTTTAAATTTACTCCAATCATTTTTGTTGAACAGAAAAATGACAGTACAATATGCTGGATTTTCTTCATTTCAATTTTCACCTTCATCTGGAGTACTCCAAGGGTCAAATTTGGGTCCATTACTTTTTGTTCTTTATATGAATGATGTCGCTTCACACATTCAAAATAATATACTTCTATATGCTGATGATGCTAAAATTTTTAAACCAATTAATGATGTTAACGATTGTTTGAATTTACAAACCGACATAAATTCTTTCTTTGACTAGTGTAAGAATAATATGTTAGAGGTAAATCCATCTAAGTGTTATGTCATGACCTTTTCGAGAAAGAAAAATATTGATCTCTTTAATTATTCTGTTGATAATCATCCTCTTGATAGAGTTAACACTATAAAGGATCTGGGTATTCATTTGCATAGTTCTTTAAAATTTATTACTCACATTGACACAATTGTAAGAGAATCGAATCGTTGTATGGGTTTTATTATCCGCGCTTGTCGAAAGTTCAATGTTATATTTGCGATTGAATCTTTGTTTTATGCAATGGTCAGATCAAAATTAGAATATGGTTCGGTTATTTGGCGCAAAATAGCGCAATTTTTAGTTGACTTAATCGACAAATGTCAAAAACGTTTCTTAAAATTTATTTATTATAAAAAACATCGCCAATTCCTTTTGCCTGGTTCTGATTACAATGAATTGTGTACCTTATTTAATGTACAAACACTTGAGGAACGAAGATTGGTTGCATTCTCCACATTTTTTTTCAAGATTTTCAGGACAATTTTTGATTGTCCATTTTTATTATCTCTTATACCAATCCTTGTTCCTCAACGTTGTCTTAGGTCTAGTAATACATTCTACACTATCGGGCGTCGATCCCTGAAGGGTACTATAATTGGTGATATGTGTGAGGCTCTAAATACTATGTGCAACGACAATGAAATTGATTTATTTTGTATGTCTTTAAAAGAATTCTCCAAATCACTTTGTGACTTTATGCATCATTCTAGTGTCATCACGAACACTTAATTATAGATATTGATTATGTATATGAATTAAGGTTATTTTGTTACATTTAATCCTGTAATTGGTCTTCTGACTGTTGGATTTATTTCAATAAACAAAAATAAAAAAATAAATAAATAAAATAAATCTCTGAAAATTAGCTACTACAGCTAAAAAGTTCGCAGTGGCAGCGAACATGTTCGCTGTGACAGTAAACATCAGTAAAAATTTATGCGAGTTTGCTGTCATAGCGAACTTGTTTAATCTCACAGAGAACATTTTCGCTGTCCCTATTTCAACGAACAAGGTTTGCTGCCACAGCAAACCCTTTCTATGCGTGTAATTTTTATTTACTTAATTAACTTGTGTAATGTTTAAACAGTGTAGAAATTAAGAGGACTAATAAAATGTGTATATTATATTAAAACAAGGTTTTCAACTTGAACTGTGAATTTTATTAATGTAAAAAGTATAAGAGAGATACATATAGTGCACACAGCAACTAACAAACTCAACAGGTTAGTATAGGTTAGTTGTGCACACTAGCGACAAAACGGCAGGGCCGTAACAATACAAAAACATCTTTGTTCACTTTAATTCAGGAGCGTATACACACAAATTACTTTTAATACTCCCACTAATTTTGTGCTACTCTGTAACAAAGAAAATCATCTAAAAGAAAACTTAGTAATTTTGATGCATTCCGAGTAAAAAACGAATTTTTTGATAAACAAATTTCGGCAATGCTTTGGTGAAAATGTCTGCTAATTGTTCTGATGTTGAAACGTACTGAACATTAATATCACCACATTCGTATTTTTCTCTTACAAAATGATAGGCGACGTCAATATGTTTCGTACGTTTGTGAAACACTGGATTTTTAATGAGCTTAATGGCACTTTGGTTATCAACAGACAAAATCGTTGCACCTTTTTGTACTTCACCAATTTCTGAAAATAAAAGTCTTAGCCACATGATTTCTTTCGACGCACTTGACGCAGCCACATACTCTGCTTCAGTGGTAGACAGAGATACAGATTTTTGACGTTGACTATTCCACGTAATGGGACCACTGCAGAATTTGAAGACATAACCAGTTGTAGATCGTCTTGTATCTTGATCACCAGCGTAGTCAGCATCCGAGTATCCAATCAAATCGTCGTCATCAGAAATTTCATATTTAATTCCAAGTTCACGAGTTTCCTTTAGGTATTTAAACACGCGTTTCACTGCATTCCAATGAACAAGGCGATACTCGCTTTGAAATCGACTCAGAAGATCTACAGAAAACATAATATCTGGTCGAGTTGTAAGGGCAGCAAACATCAATGATCCAATAGCCTCGCGATAAAGTATCTTTTTCATCGAATCAGCTTCTTCGTTAATTGTCGATAATTGAACGTGTGGGTCAGCTGGAATGCTGATTGGTTTGGAGTCTTGTAAATTAAACGTTTTTAAAAGTCGATCGATGTAACTCGTTGCATGAATGAAAATACAACCATCATTTTCTTCCCTTTCGATTTCCATGCCGAGATAAAAACCAGGTTGACAGGTTGTCACTTCGAAGTTCCGTTTTAACTGTTCGACCACCTTGTACAAAACTGATTCGTTTTGACCCAAAATAAGACCATCGTCAACATAAAACACAAGAATGACTTTAATTCCCTCGCACTCACAAACGTAAACGCACTTGTCAGCTTGACATTGTTTAAAACCGAATTCTTGCAGAAAATTGTGAAACCTCCGGTTCCAACAGCGAGGCGCTTGTTTTAAACCATACAAGGACCTTTTTAATCTGCAAACCAAGTTTCTTGAATTCGAGACTCCATCCGGGATATCCATGAAGACTTCTTCCACCAGTTCACCATGGAGAAAAGCTGTCTTCATATCAAACTGGATTATTTTCATTTTTCTTTTAACAGCCAATGCCAAAAGAACACGAATCGTATCAAATCTTGTAGTCAGAGCGTAAGTTTCAGTGTAATCTTCTCCTTCCACTTGCGAATAACCTTTCGCCACCACTCTTGCCTTGTAGCGCTCAATCGATCCATCAGGTTTCCTTTTGACTTTGAACAACCATCGATATCCGATACTCTTCTTATCAGGTGGTAAATTGACCAGCTCCCACGTGTTATTTTTATTGAGAGCATTAAGTTCGTCATCGATTGCTTCTTTCCAGTACTTAGCATCAGGGCTGGACATCGCTTCCTGAAAAGATTGTGGCACATCAAAATCGACAAGATTTGCTTCGTAACGTTCAGGAGGGCGTAGAGAATCACGGGGACGTAAAACTCTCTTCGTATCATTTTCAGTAGGTTATTCTTCTATCGGCAGCTCCTTTTCATCATCGGGTTCTTGAAGGTCATCCTCTTTAACTTGATGATCTGGAATTTGCTCTGATGAGACGTCGTTATCTTCAAGAGGAATTGAAACCGCATTCTTTCTCGGGAGTTCCAATTCTGAGTTCTCATTAAAAACCACATGTCGAGAGATTGTGATTTTTCTTGATTTTAGATCAAATAACCGATAGTTCGTTGAGTTACACTCATACCCTACAAGAATAACCTTTTTTCCTTTCGGTTCAAGTTTAGTATGCTTTTGTTTTGGTGTAAGCACAAAAGCTTCACTTCCGAACACTTTAACATGACTTAATGTAGGTTTCCGTCCGTGCCACATCTCATACGGCGTAGTATTTGGAGTTTGAGTTGACGGTGTCCTGTTTAACAAATAAACAGTGTTTGTTGCTTCTGCCCATAAATATTTTGGCAGATCTTTCGTGTAGAGCATACAGCGAGCCGACTCTACCACTGTTCTGTTTTCTCTCTCCAATCTTGCATTTTGTTCGGGTGTGTAAGGAGCGGTTTTTTCATGTTCAATTCCTTGTGCGGTAAGGAATTCACGAAATTCTCTATTACAAAATTCCGTCCCATTATCTGAGCGCAAAGTTTTCTCTGTAAAGCCGAATCTGTTTTTACACTTGTTAACATATTCTTTAAAACACTCGAGACTGTCTGACTTGTGCTTGATAAACCTCACTGACAGGTAAGACGATGCGTCATCTTTGAACAAAATGTAATATTTTGCACCACCGACCAAATCAACCGACATAAGTCTACATGAGTATATTCACCGGGGACTGTGTTTCTGCGTTCCTTTTCGGCAAAAGGTAACTTATGCTGTTTGCCATACTGACAGCCCTCACAAAAGAATTTATTTTTGTCACTTATGTCAACACCTTCGACAAGATTTTTACTTGTCATCTCACACAAAGAATTCACGTTGATGTGTCCTAGACGTTCGTGCCACAATTTTAAATCAGCCCGAGAAACTACGTTCACTTCAGCATTTAAAATCGTAAGAAACAACATCGAGTAGAGATTACTCGAGTCACGAACCGCGCACGCCACTATTTTGTCTTTATCATACACTTTAGCAGTCGACTTCTCTTTTATAACTTTTAGTCCCATCAAGGTTAGGATTCCTTCAGAAAACAAATTTCTTTTAAGCATTGGGACATACAAAACGTTTGTGATTGTTGAATCGTACCACACACCGTTAACAAGTTTCTTTATTTTTACTGTACCAATACCTTTAATTGGTAATCCTTGTTGGTTAGCGAGAGAAACGTCACATTCTTCTTTCATTTCTCTAAAAATTGAGAAGAATTCTCTGCGATATGTCATATGAGCAGATGCTCTACTATCCATTAGCCATTGATCGTCACTTGAAACCGGTAGTGCACTTACACTTTCTTGAAATCCTACATTAAATGCAGATTGATTGTCTTCCTTCAAATTTTTATAACTATTTTTCCCTGGATTTGGACAATTTCGCGAAAAATGTCCTTTTTCACGACAAGTGTAACAAATCACTTTTTGCATATCAATGTTCTTTTTAAATTTTCTTTTAAAATTTTTCGCAGTATTTTGAGGCACACTTTTTTTACTTGAAGATGTTAAGAACGCCGATTCTTGTTCTTCAAACGAGGTTAGACTTGCCTCCTCGTCCAGAAGTCTCTTTGTCAGATTTGGTAGTGTCTGCCTTGCCTCTTCCATCGAGAGCCATGCTTGTCGAAAATTCCTGTACTTCGCCGGTAAAGTACCAAGAATTTTTGTAACGATCGCGACATCACTCATGGTTTCTCCAGCCTCTTTTATCTGTCGAGCTAAATTTTCAACCCTGGCTACGTATTGCGCAACAGATTCATTTGAGATCATTTTCACTTGATGAAACCGTTCCAATAACATCATTTTGTTAAATTCCGATTTTTGCTGAAACACAGAGTCCAACTTATCGAGAATTTCTTTAGATGACTCACAACTTTCCACAAGTGTGATTTGGGAAACTTCCATTGCCGTCGTCAGTGTGAACATTGCCACAGCATCACTTTTATACCACCTTGCACGTCGATCTGCATTACCTTCTGCTTCTTCCGGGAGTATCTCTGTTCCAGATGTAATGCCGAAAACACCTTTTGCTTTTAACGCGCACACCATTTGAAATCGCCACTGTTGGTAATTTTTACCGTCGAATTTACTGACTGACGCCGTGTCGATCCTGTTTTCCGCCATCTTTCTGATTCACTTTTTACGTACACGCCGCGCCGATACATAAGCTACAAAAACTTTATCTCGATCGCGTCACAATTTCAAAATTCCAGATCAGTCTACACACAGTAGAGCATTATCTGGGCCCATAACCTATTATATTAAAACAAGGTTTTCAACTTGAACTGTGAATTTTATTAATGTAAAAAGTATAAGAGAGATACATATAGTGCACACAGCAACTAACAAACTCAACAGGTCAGTATAGGTTAGTTGTGCACACTAGCGACAAAACGGCAGGGCCGTAACAATACAAAAACATCTTTGTTCACTTTAATTCAGGAGCGTATACACACAAATTACTTTTAATAGTGTATAATCATGAATTGTAGAATTTAACTGTGTAGGAACTTATAATAATATAATTATTAATAAAAAATTGTGTAGGGTTTGACGGTTTTCAATTTACATGTGGAGAATTCAACAAAATTCATTTTCTTTCTTTATAATTGTGTGCAGGATTTAACAGTGTTATATTTGGGGCGTTCCACGCGAAATCGGACAGAATTTGACTTTTCCATCTCAGATTTTTTTCAAATATTTTTTTTTCTTGTAGTGCTTATTGAAATATGCTACCATGATTTTTTTCAAATTTTTTCATCAAGCCGTTTAAAAGATACAACTCGGTCAAAAATTGACCAAATTTGACGTTCTATACAAGAAAATTTTTGTTTTTACACGTAGTTTTTTATAAAAATATAAAAAAATTTATCTTTTAAATTTACGGATTTTTTTTAATTTAAAAAAAAAATTATTCTTAAGAATGTATGTAACGATCGATTTTTTTCAAAATTTTTTATATCCATATAATATAGCAAACAATAGGGCTTTTGAGCTAAAATTATTAATAACACAGATCAACAAAAAAAGTCTTACTTTTTTAAGAGATACCATAGTGTCCATTAAAGACGCTGAACACGATCCCGGGTCATAAAATTGGCCATCACGTCAGGATTTTGAAAAAAGTGGAGGTAAAGACCCTAAAAAACGTGTTTTTGAAGGTTTTCAAATTTTTTTTATCCTAAACCTGACGCGCCAGAAACTTCTACATAGACTAAAATTGAAGCTTGAATTGTCCACTATAAAAGCCATATCCGTAAAACCAAAAAAAATTTAAAAATTTTTTCAAAACATGGGGTTGAAGTTACCAAAAATGTAATTTTTAGGGTCGCTGATTATAATCATCAGATTATAACATTTTATAAGTTTCTGGCACGTCAGATTAAAATCTGCGACCTCAAACACCCTTGAGTAACAATTTTCAAGTGAATCCGATCAATTATAAATTTTGACATCATCAGCTTGGATCCGCCATTTTGAATTTTTAAAAACTAATATCGGAGTCGTAATCAACGACCCCAAAAACTCCCGAGTACCAATTTTCAAGCGAATCCGATCAATTATAAATTTTGAAATCCGCCTTTTTGAATTTTCGAAAAGTGATATCGGATTCGTAATCAGCGACCTCAAAAACCCCCGAGTAACAATTTTCAAGCGAATCCAAAACAATTTTAAAAGTCCATTAAAAGTCCCATCGTTTGACCACAATCAGACAACGCCTAAAAGTTGTTAATTTAGTTCTAGTTTCTTACAAAAAATTTTGAAAAAAATCAATCGATACATACATTCTTAAAAATAAATTTTTTTTTAAAAATTTAAAAAAAAATTTCGTAAATTTAAAAAATAATTTTTTTATATCTTTATCAAAAACTACGTGTAAAAACAAGAATTTTCATGTTCAAATTTGGTCAATTTTCGACCGAGTTATAACCATTTCAAAAAAACATCTCTTAAGGTTATGTTATTCAGTGGTCACGTGTCCCATATTCTTTACTATGGAAAAACGTCACACTGAATAACATGACCTTAAACGGCTTGATGAAAAAATTTGAAAAAATTCATGGTGGCATATTTCAATGAGCACTAAAAGAAAAAAAATATTTGAAAAAAATCTGAGATGCAAAAGTCAAATACTGTCTGATTTCGCGTGGAACGCCTAATTTAAATTTGAAGAATTTAATGAAATTAATATTTTATTACTAAATAAACTAGTGTAGAGTTTAACAGTGTCCAATATAACTGTATAGAGTTCTAACATAATTAATTTTTTAAATATATTAAACGTGTGCAGAATTTAAAGGTGAATAATTTAACTGTGTAGAGTTTAAGAAATCAATTTTCTATTTCCTCAATAAATATGTGAAGAATTTCTCAGTGTTTAATTTAAATGTGTAGAATTTAACGAAATTAATTTTCTTTTTACATGATAAAAGTGTGTAGAATTTATGTATGTGTAATTTAACTGCGTGTGCAGTTTAACCGTAAAGAGTTTAACTGTGTAATGTTTAAAATTAATATCTCTTATTTATTCAATTAATATGTGTAGAGTTTGAACAGTGGTAAATTTAATTTTGTAGAAGAGTTTGTAGAGTTTTAACTGTCTGCAGTTCAAATGTGTAGAATTTGAACAGCCCCTTGTTGATGTAGTGTTTATTTGTTTATAAGCCAAAAATTTCTCCTCTCAAAAAACCAGTTTTTTTGTAAAAATTCAATTTGCTACAAGTTGTAGTTGATCGATTGGCATTTCATGAAAAGAATCCAACAAAAAAATCATTTTCATCGGGCCAAAAATGTCAAAATTCCAGATTAAAAAATCATGTGTTTAGTTAGCAAATGGAATTTTTAATAAACTATATATAGAATCGGATTTAAATTTTGCACACATGTTGAGGGTCTTGAGAGGTATATTTTTGAAGAATATCGAAAGAATTTGTTAACTTTTGTTCAAATTATTAAACAAATAAGAAAGTGTCATTTTTAGTGGTTTAAATTCACTTGCAAGTAGACAAATGCACTAATTTTAACATATGACCCATCATTTTAAAGGTATTTCCGAGTTCCATTTTGTCACGTTCAAAATTGTTTATAACATATACATATTCATGCTACCACCCCAAACTATATGAATCCACAATCAGACTTCAGGTATCAATTTTGGCAAAAAATGACCAGTTTTTTCACAGGGCGACTGGCCCAATTGGCAAGACAACAAAATCATGTGAGATTCATATTAAGATGTAAATCTGGTAATATCAATAATAATATAATATCAATAGTTTATGTCTGCTATGACGTTAACAATTTTTTACTATTTTCCTCTGATCACGGATAATAGTACACAACTCCAATTCTTTGGATTTGAGAAATTAATAACATTTTTATTATAACGTTGTTACAATTATGTTAAATGAAATTAAATTCTTAATAAAAATTAAATTAATTAAATTAAATAATTTAATTATTAATTAAAATAATTTATTTAATATTATATATTTTCTTTATACCTCGATCGAAAGTACGTACTTCCCGTTGCGATTTCGTAGCAGAAAGTCAAACATTTGTGCTTTGGTTTCATGGTAATTTACGAGTAATTCGAGTTAATTAACGAGTTATTCCAATACAAAATGAGAAAAAAATTAAAATAGAATACTTTTTACACTTTATAAATTTATTATCTACAAGATCAGAATATTGAAATAAACGAAATCTTTTGATGATATAATTATTTTAAAACATTATTTGAATAAACATTAAAAAATAAAGTAATTAAAAATTTTGTAATTTGTTTTTTAATACGTGTCAAAATGTTATAATAAAATTTGAGTAATCAGAACAAATAATGAAATTTTGTTCCTTAGAACGTTTAGAATTTCAGAATCATAAAATTAATTTTGTATCAACTGAAAAGTTCTTTTGAAAATATAATATTAATTTATCTTTAAATTTTTTTCGTGCCTGCCCCCGACAAGTAGCACTCGCTTCGCTCGTGCATCAAATGTCTGGGCAGGCGATTGTTATTTGCAAAAGAGAGACAGAGAATAAACTAGAGCTTCTCGATTGTCTGCTAGAGGCGTTGAAGCGAGGAGCAAAAGTAAATAAAGATGGTCGGCTATCAAATGAAACACGATTGCAATTTCTTTAAAAAATAAATTAACGAGCGTACTTTCGGCCGTATATAAAGAAAAATAGTATACATTACACGGGCAGAAATTCGAAAGCCCTAAACTACGCGATGATGCCCTCGGCTTCGCCTCGGGCATCATTTCGCGCAGTGCAGGAATTTCGAACTTTCTGCTCTTATAATGTAATATACTATTCATTATTTGGGAATTGGCGGAGATAAATGGAAAAATTTTCTGTCAATCAAGATACTAGGTTCTTCACTTTCTTTTATGTCTTATATTCTTTGTTATTTACGGTCCGCCATATTGGATTCGTCATTTCTAATATTTTTAATCTGACATAATATTTGTAATTAGAGGCCCTGAAAACCCCTAAATACTACCAAGTTTCATAAAAGTCCATCAAGTTTTTAAAATTCAGTCTGCCTTATTGCATCTGACATTTTGAATATTAAAAATCTGTCATTAGATTCGTAATCAGCAACTCTGAAAACCAGGTCTATTAAGTTGGTACCACTACTTTCATATTTTGAGTTATCAACTATGACACAATTTAGGGCTCAAATAGGGCTCTTCAACGCTCAAAAATAAAAATTTGTCGCCCCTAATTTAAAAAAAAAACTTTGATTCTGCTAGCTTAACGTTAAGATGGCACAAATTACCCTATAACTTCAATAAATAATTACAAATCAAAAAAATTTTAACGCTATTATTTAGGGCTCATTAAGGGCTCTCCGATGGATAAAGAAGATAAATGATCTACTACAACTTCAATGGATTGACATGGCATTTATGGCATAATTTAGTGCTTATTTTGTGCTAATTTATGCCGCAAAAAAATTTTGGGCTGCGTAAATTTTGCGAAAATCTTGTAGTAATGCTAACTTCAGCTGAACTTAGCACTCTGATATGCATATCTCCGAAACTAATAAGTCTAGGAACCTCTATCTTGCGGCATAATTTAGTGCTAATTAAATGCTCTCAGAATACACACTTTTCATTTTTTAAAATTAACCTCTTGACTCAAAAACTTACCCCATCCATATGGGTTTGTCTCAAAAGTACATTATACATTCAATATTTATAAATGTTGACGCAGCTTCGTATTCAGGATCGCTGATGATTGCGAATCTGATATTCTTACATTCCAATCTAACATTAGATTTTCAAAATTCAAAATGGCCTTTTTTAAAAAGTTGGAGAGGGGGTTAGGCTGGGTTTAATACCTTTTAGTACCGAACTAGGCAGTCAATTTAACTCTCTTTCTGTATTACAAGAAAAGAAATAACAAGATGCGGCGGGCTTTGCCCGCCTCCGTGGCTCTTTTTCCTTGAGGCACATTAAAAAAGGTTTTTTTAAAAACGTTGGAGGGGGTTTGGTATGGGTTCGGTAGCTTTTAGTACCAACTAGGTAGTCAATTTGACTCTCTTTCTGTATTACAAGAAGTTTATGTACATTAGACATGGCTACAAATTTTTATTAGCGTAAAGAAGTACAATAGTACATGTTACATATTATATCAAAAGCAAGGAGATGCTCATAGAAATAAATATGTAACCTGTTATTCAATTTTAATATTAGCAAACATGTGTACAAATAGAATTAGTGATCTCTTTATTTAACTTAAAATCTTCCATAACCACTTCATAACCAACATTTGTAAAAAAATGAATGTGATAAAAAATATCTCAGTAGAATATGGTCAACGAATTGTAAATATATCCATTTTTAAAATCAGCGAATTTTTGATTCGAAATTATTTACCCCGTAAACGCACAAATATTGAGATTGAAGTAAAATCATAGAATTTTTAATAATCTTTTTAGACTTTGAACTTTTAAAAGCCTTCCAAATAATCTTAGCAAATACCTAAATTTCAAATAACTTAGTTGCAGTCAAAAAAGTCTTTTATTTTTAATCGGACATTTGGTATTACGTAATTAGTATTTCTTGAAGTCTGAAACATTTTAAAGATGATTTTCATGATCACAACTTGTTTAACAAAAGTTATATTTTAAAATAAGCTAGTAAGACTGAAATTTCTCTTTGTAAAATATTTTGTCAATGAATTGAAAACATGTTTGATATTTGATATTTACAATACAGTAGGTACAGTTGACGACACGTACCAATTGCTTTCGATCACCCTCACCGTTTACGAACTGAATTTTCCTATCGAATCGAGAGTGCGATTTTGCATTTTTTCCTATCACGTTGCATCGCGTCAAATGCTCTTTTCATCCATCTGCGGGATTCTCTCTCTCGTTATTTGTTCATTCTTTCATCACTACTCTATTTACCTTTTTGTCTCATTTGTAAACACTGATCAGGATACTTCATTTTCTATATGGATAGTTCTACAAACCTAAAAAAAAGTGTCTAGTCAAAAAAATATAAATTGTAAATTTTACATCTTAAACACATGTGTATTCTGTCAAAAAGTGCCAGGCAATTGAGAATTTGGTCATTTTTCATCTAAAAAATTGAAAAACAACGGTTAATAATAAAATTCAGCACACAGGTCAACAGGGAATAAGGTTCTACGATACCTCGAGCAACAAAGTATAAAATCACAATTTTTTTAAATACATGCCAGGAAACTGAGAATTAGTCTGGCCAAATGACCATTTTGCCCACAAAGTACACAATTAATGTAAAAAAAACCTTAAACATTATATATTCCCCCTTTTGTAGAACTACCCATATATTTTAAAACATGAGTTGCTCATAAAGATTTTTATTCTTCAGGGATTCATTCTATCTCAATTATACGAGATTTTAAAGTCAGTTGAATTGAAATAGTAAATGATTTAATAATTTTTTGTCTGTACATTGCTTAAAATGAGCAAATTTTAGAATAAAAAGTTGTTCAGAGCCTCAAGAAATGCAAAGACGATGATAACAAATTTTATGCACTTATGTATGTTTGGATATGAGGCATTCCATGTCAAGTGATCCATGTGGAGAAAAATTTTTCTCCAATCGTAGCAAAACTTGGGGCTTTTGTAGTACTAATAGATAGTAATTTTTCGTAAAAAATATTTTTTACCTAGTCCAATATTTTTCGAGGAGGAGGGGGTTAAATTTTTGGGTTTTTCAGTAAAATGCTTATTTCGAAAATTTTTTACTCTTAAACTATTAAACATAAAAATTTGGCAAGGTACATTTTGGGACAAGAATGTTTAAACATTGAAAAAAGCATTTTCTCGTAAACAGAGCTAAAAACCGGGCTTAGAGCACTCCGGTGAGTAGAAACCTCTGGTTTTCAATGTTTAAACATTTTTGTCCCACTTTTTCATTTATATGTCCTTTTAGGAAAAAACCTCAGCTTTCGTTTAAAATAAATAGGACCTTTTTCCCAAAAATATAAGTTTATTTTTAATTTTGATTTTTTTGGGTTTTTGAGACTGTTACGGCCGAACTCCGTAACCTTTATATTAAAATAATCATTTTAAATACTAAAAAACATCATCTTAAACAACATTTCACATAACACGAGTTTTTGTCAAAAATATTACAAAAACACTCACAAGAAGAACAATCCTTTGTGAATTCACGAAAGGACATTACTTTTCTTTGAACATTTAATCCAACGCGATTTTTAAGTTATTTTTATTAAACAACGATTTAACGCTAAAAATAAAAGTAATACAATTCAATTGATTATTCCTCTAAATTTCACAATTTTGGGGTGAAGAACCTAAAATATATAGCACACTAGTTCTCAGCGAATTCCTTTTTTAATTAACAAACAGTTCGTTAACCTTCTTGAGAAATTATAGGGGAGTTGTCGAAACAAATTCTTTAATATAAGAAGTGGTGTATCCAAGTCATTGAACTCGGGTCATGCCAATTCCTAAATCTGCAAGATTGCAGAAATTGACTTGGCAACAGACAAGTACAATGAACTTTGCTTATGGTTTCCCCACTACATCGTCTTTCAATAAAATTGATTGACACTGGGAATCAAGCAGAGTAATTAGTCGCAGGTCGTCGATACCTGTTGTTTTTATGCCGGCCGTGTTTAGCTAGGCAAATTTCTAAGTCCGACCGGTAAGCCGTGTTTTAAAATTGAAAATATTTCTCAGAAGTTTTATAGAGTTGTTTCAAGAAATGTTTGTTAAAAAAAAGAAAAGTAAAAAAAAATGTTCTCGGGAATCGGTCCCGGAAAATTACTGAGAGCCACTACCGGGAAATTCCCGGTACATATTCCCGAGAAATTCCCGGTAAAATCTTTTGACATTTGTCTCCATATTTCTCAGAGAATTTTAACCTCAAGAATAAAAATATACCACTATAAAATCTTCAGGATCGTATTCGTGATTGAGATGACTTTTTGTTTATTATAATAGTCACGTTAAGCATACAAATTGAAAGTCTACTATCAACGTATTAAACGGATTTCGACACCTAAGTGAGAAAAATTAATGGGCATCATAACAAAAGGGTTTAAGCACCAATTTTTTAAATTAGAATTTTCCCATTTAAGAAATAAGTAACTATTTACACATTTCCATTAAAAATTTTCTATTTTATTTAGTTTTTAAACAGTTTTCAATGAAAATTAAAATTATAAAATAACCTTAATTTTTAATAAAATTGTAATAGCAAAAATTGTTTTAACTTTGAATTATTGTTATCAACATTACATTGTAATTAAATGAGAAGAAGCTATCAATTTTCCGAATCAAATGTAACAAATAATTTAGTCTTAAATAAATCTCTATAAGCTCATAGGCTTCATATGTATCGACAGCACAGCTGCCCAAATACAGAAACCTGCTTAATCAGAAAAATATTTTCGAAATTAATTAATAATTTCAAAATTATCAAAGAACTTAGGAAAAAGCGGTAGCATGGTGAGATACGAGCCCACGACCTTTCTATTGCGGGTAGACTGCTCTGACCACTGAGCTACATACACCCCGAGATTCTCCAAGTTCCTTGAAATATAGAGAATGAGAATCTCGGGGTGCATGTAGCTCAGTGGTCAGAGCAGTCTACCGGCAATAGAAAGGTCGTGGGCTCGTATCCCACCATGCTACCGCTTTTTCCTAAGTTCTTTGATAATTTTGAAATTATTCATTAATTTCGAAAATATTTTTCTGATTAAGCAGATTTCTGTATTTGCGCAGCTGTGCTGTCGATACATATGAAGCCCATGAGCTTATAGAGATTTATTTAAGACTTAATTATTTGTTAATTTGATTCGGAAAATTGATAGCTTCTTCTCATTTAATATTTGTAAACCGATTGATAAATTCACTTTCTGTAAATTACATGGTAATGTTACTGCAATGTCCCTGTAATGTTACATCAATATTATAAAGAAAGATCGCAAAATTCCATATTATATTAAGTTTAAAAACTTTCTTTGTAATATTGTTGTAACATTACAGTAACATTACCATGTAATGCTACTAACATCACATGTAACATTGCTGCAACATTCCAGTAATGTTACGTGCTACTTGGATATCTATCTACACTAAAAAAATGTAATTGAACCAAGTAAATGCATTCACTTGACAGAATTTACTTGAATCAATCCCATATTTATTTGAAGAGAGAAATTTATTACCTTGTGCTAAGTAATTATGAGCATTGGATATAGTTCTTGTATTAATAATTCAGTATTTGGTTTAAGTAAATATGTTATTATTACAATCAAATATTTTACTTATCCAAAGTACCAAAAAGGATTGAATCAAGAATATAATGTTCTTAAGCGAAATAGTAAAGTATTGTCTAGAGAATTCGTGTTTCTTAAATCAAATCATTTCATTCATTTGCTATGAAACTTTTTTTTACCTAACACAATGACGGTGTTCTTGATCCAAGAAAATATTTCTCTTCAAATGGATGTGCAACTCAAATAGCAGTTTTTGAAAACTATCCATTAAGGCTTGGATGGCATAGTGGCAACGGTATGGCTTCTGACGCGTGCAACCCGGGTTCGACTCCTCCGACCGTGGAAAATTTTCTTTCAAGGTATATTTGTTGTATTTGTGATAAGTATTAATTAAATGTAAATATTATGTAAAATAACAATTGTTTAATTATTTAAATAAAAACTGTAAATGTTAATTAATTAAATAATAAAAATGTTTTACCAATTCTTTACGGTTTCGTGGGGTTGGGCGCTCGAGAATCGGTTCTACGCGTTTAGGATTCGGTTTGAGACCGTCTGTATCAAGGAGGAGGCCGAGATATTCTACGGAAGGCTTTGCGAAATGAGATTTTTCTCTGTTTATCGACAAGCCTGCATCTTGAAGGATTGTGAAAACAATGTCTATCAACAAGATATGCTCTTCAAACGTCCTGGAGATGATTATCCAGTCATCTAGATAAGCGTGAACTTGGTCGATAGACCGTTCAGGATAATTGTTTTTTTGAACGTATTCAACAAATTTTTCTTTTAACCGGTCTGTTAACTCTTGAAACGTGGCCGGCGCGTTTGTCAAACCGAAGGGTATCCTTAACCATTCAAACTGTCCTCGTCCTGGAATAACAAAGGTTGTGTATTCTCGTAACTTAGGGTCAATAGGAATGTGGTGGAAAGCGTCGGTGAGATCTTTCGTACTAATAATATTAGCACCTAATAACGCGTCTAGTATTGAGTCCATACGAGGTAAGGGATAAGCCGACTTTTTCGTATTTTTGTTCAGCAGTCCATGCAGACTCTTGGTCTGCCGTCCTTACGGTATGTTAATACTACAGGGCTCGCGAAACGACTGTTACTTCGAACTATAAATTTTTTCTCTAGATATTTACCTACTCGTTTATCGATAATTTTATTCGCTTCCATACTACGGAGATATGGTTTCAATTTGAAAGGAGTTGCGTCTGTTAACTCGATAACGTGTGAAGTTAAATTTGTGACGCCTGTTCCCGCGGTAAATTTAGACAATTTTTCGTCTAGAAATTCATTAAGAGTTTTTCTCTGATCTGTTATCAATTCAATTAATTGAATTGAATTTAGGGAGTTACGCGTATTATTTACTGAACTCAAAGGGTTCTGTATTTTAGACCCTTTTATGGACCAATAACACCTAGTGGTGTCAATTATGACTTTCCACGTGGTTAAAAAATCCATACCTAAAATGATGGGGGTGATGAGTCCACCGAGGACTGCAAACCAAACTTCACCATAACAGTCATTGATTTGAATTTCAAACTTTGCTGAATAACGGGGCGTGGCCACATGGTCGCAGTGTGCGAGCTGTACGCCAGCGCGTGTTATCTCATCGTGAACGGGTTCGCCTTTCAAAAATGATTCTATTTTGTCAAACGTTTCTCCTGACATGAACGTGCGGTCACTGTCGGTGTCAAGGAGGGCAGGGAAATTGTGATTTCCTATTGTTACCGTAGTTGAAATGATATGACGTTCTTGAGACGGTGAGGGCAATGCGGGCCCTTTGAATACTTTATTTTTAAATTTATTTTCTAACGTGAATGAGTGGTTTGGAAAATTATTCGAAGGCGATGACGATAGTGAGGAAATGCTCGAACCGGGTAATCGCGTAGGATTGTTGGGGGAGGTTCCTCATCAGAGTCAGAGGCCGAGTATTCAGTTTCGGACTCCAAGTAGTAACAGTCGTCATAGTCGCTTTCGGAATCGCTAGTGAAATTCCCACCGGCATGCGCATTGTGCAGCGCTAATGCATTTCGGGGAAAACACGTGGATTCGTTAGCATTATTATGAGAACTTGTCGGTGTCTTAACGTCTCTGTCATTAATCGATTTTTCTAAATTGTAAACAGGTTCGCCAGGAAGATTTATTCTGTCCTGGCGTCCTTCTCGTTTTTTGAGTGGAAATTATTTTGAAAATTGTGTGGATTTTGTCCGAAATTGTCTGCATAATTACGGTTGGTATTTCCGTACCAAGACTGCATTGGGTGTTGCGGCGGAGGTGCATTCGGCGGAAAATTTGGCTGAGATGCTTGCGCGTTACACCTGCAGTTCGGTCGACAATGTGGAGGGAAATTGGAATCGTGTTGATAATAATCATGATTGTGATAACCGTGATTATTGTAATATCCGTGTTGATAACCGCGTCCGCGATTATTATTGCCTCCAAGATAACCTTTACCGCTTCCGTAGTGCCTTTGTGATTTTTTATTATCATTGCGGCTCTTACGCGTATCCGATCGTCGTCTTTTCCCCTCCTTCTGCGACGAGGCGGAGCTTGAGGAGTACGAAGATCCAGAAGAAGATCGGTGTCGCGATTTACGCCTAGAAGGTTTTTCGGATTCCGGTTTATTTGGTTTGGTGTCGGGGGTTAATTTCGGATCATCGAATTTAAATTTTTCGCCATATAACTTTTGTTCAAGTTTATTTAATTGGCGTTTGTAGATTTCGATTTTGTTCGAATCTACATTAGTTTTGCTTTTTTGTATTTTTGGTTGCTTTTTGCTTTGTTTCTTTTTTCGCTTCTGTAACGGGGGTGGTCGACGAATTTTCAACGTTAGGGGGCGATGGTGTTTCGACCACGTTTGGTTGATTCTTACCACGCGTGTTACGAGATTTTTTTGAGTCAATGTCCCTTAATTTTGTTGTTAATTGCATTGTTGCAATTGTTTCCTCATATTTCTGAATTTTATCGAATAGACCGTCGTATGTTAAAAAACTATCGCGATCGATTTGCAAAATTAATTCGGAGTGGAGACCGGAGTAAATTTTATCCAACTGATTTTTTTCGGAGACTTTTTCTTGGAGTTTGTTAAAAAGCGATCCTATCCGAATAACGAATTCAATACCGGTTTCGGTTTCGATTTGTACCGCGCGTTGAATTTTGTTTATGACTCTTTGATCGTCGTTAGAATCACCGAATGTTTTCCTGAATTTTAATGAAAATTCTTGCCACGTTTGCCAGGTATTTCTGAATGTAGAAAACCATGTGTAGGCTGTGTCGGAAAACACTTGTGACATTGTCGCAAGCGCGTCGTCAGGATTGATGGCAGATACGTTTAATTTACGTTCGAACTCGTCAAGAATTTCGTCAGCGTCTACTTTGTCTGGGAATTTTAAATCCCATGATTTTATAATTTTGTGCAAGTTCGTAACGTGGTTACGCGTTGTTTGTGTTAGTGATTCTATTTGTGGTGGGGGGATCACTGGTTGGACAATATTTTCCATTAGAGGAGTTGGATTGAGAAAATTTGGTAAATCTTGAAATTGTAAAGTGCGATTAGGTGTAGGGGCTCTTACTGAAGGTGTCAAAAAGGAGAGTGAGAGAGGAGCTAGCTGTGCGGCTATTACCGTACTCTGTGCTGTCGTCGTGGTAGGGAACGCGGTGCTTACCGTGGTAGTGGCGCTCGTGGGGAGCGACGTCGGTATGACAACGTGTTCGCCGCTGACGTCATAGGCCCAGCGCGAGTCATGCCAAGGCGCCTGCACTTGTTTAGCCTGTAATTGCGATATTTTTTTACTAAGGGCCTGTATCGCGCTTGTTGTTTCGTTTCTCAATGTTTTTATTTCGCGGCGACTTTCTAGGTGCAGTTGTTGCATTTGCTCACGCGATTCTTCTAGATGTCGAGTAAATGTGTAGTGCATTTGCTCTTTAAATTCGCGATTTTGTTTTTGCAAATTTGCTGTAGCTAAGTCGATTCGGGAAATAAATTGTTTCATTTGAGATGACATTGTAGGTGTTTTTGGGTTTATCGGTTTTCTTCCGCGATTTGTGGAGATTGATATTTTAGGTATTGTACCTGATTGTGGAGGGTGGTTACGCGCTTCAGAATCGGTTTGATAATCGCTTTCGCCAATTTTATTAGTCTTCAGTGGGAGATGTAATTCGCCGTTCTATTTCTGCGGATTGTTGTGTACCGTTTGGAGGTGTTCGCAACATTTCGTTTCTGCTTTGGAACGTGTTAGTTTTACTTCTCGTATTTATACCGTTTGTCGTGTTATTTCTTTTAGTCATTTTTAATCCATCATTTATTTTTTTTTTAATTTTGAAAAATGTTATTTAGGAAATGTAGCTAATTAAAAAAAATTATTAAATTCGTGATAACTAAATTAATTAAATTTAATCAAATAATCAATGTGTAGTATTTGGTATTATTAAATTGAATTTATTGGATATATATTTAAGAAATTATATTTCGAATTTAATTTGAGGAGAAAAAATTTTTTTTGGGAATTTAATTAGTAAATGACTAAGCGAACAAGAAACTGAGCTGGGCTGTGATTATAAACACAGCTGTGTTTATATTCTGTTGTGTGGCTCTCCTTGAGATCTCCTTGAGATTACGCGTTATTATATGGTTTCTATGACCATTGCGTGTTTAATACAAAGAGAGAGAAATTAAGTATCTCCCATAGTAATCAATTCGTTAATACACAGAAAAAAATGTTTATTTTTGGCAGAGCGAAGCGAAGGAAAAAGAGAAAAATTAATTATCATATATAAAAGCAGAAGTAGTTACAATGCTTATTGTCATGCTAGGAAAAAATAATTACTGTACGGAAAAGGAAATAATTTATTATAATTTTGATTATTTATTTATAGCGAAGCGTAGAGAATCAAAGTGTTAATTTGTTTAAAATTTGATTCAAGCGAAGCAGGCATACAAGCATACTGATAGCGATTAGCTATTTAAGCGATAAAAAGCAAACGTATTTTTTTGAAAATAGTAAGAAAGAAATGTGAGTAGTTACATAAAAATCATTTATTATTCTGTTTCTTTGGAGAAAGCTTCTTCCTTTAAATTTATTTTAACGCGTGCGAGAAAAGACTAGATTGAGTTTTTTTTAAGAGAAAAAAATACAATGTTGTTCTTGTATTGAAAGGTTATTTTTCGCGTTAAAATAATTAGATTGAGAAAAAAAGGGGAGAGATAAAGTTTTCTTGATAAAAAATATTATAGTAGTTTGGGCGCCATAAATGTGACGAAGCACACAATTATGGCTTTGAACAAATAAGAATGGTAGTTCGAAAACTAACACACGTTGGGCGCCATAAATGTGGCGAACATCGAGAGATTTGAGAAATTTAATTTAGAATTTGTGGGTAACGACTCTCGAGTGACGCGCACAAAGGCAAAAAGATGTAGCTTTCACCAAAGTTGAGAATTATTGAGACGTTCGGATGAGAAAAGCAGTTGCAAATGATTACTCGACAACGGTGCATAAGAAATTGAAGTGTCAAACTTACCGGTGTAAATTTCCTCGAGAATCCAAGAACTGTAATTTAAATTCAGCCGCGTCTCCGCTGTATTATAATAGGGGTGAATAGTAATAAGACACACACATATATAACACGTATTTTTATGTATTTCTGTTTAATTAACGCGATTTACACAACTACAAAGAAATGTCGTGACGCAGCACGACTTCGTTGTTTCAACGCACAGATCTTTCTCTCTGCTTGCCGGTCGCTTTTTCGTTACACGCGGTTTTGTCGTCTGCTATGTGATACAGACGCCACCTGTAACTCAGTTGCGCGGGAAAATTTAATTCACGACCATTATTCCAGAGGAGGATAAACGGGTAGAAACCGCGTATTAAATAATGTAAAATATTATGGAGTGACGATTTTGATCGTTACAGCCTCTAACATTCTTATAATACACATTTACATTCAAAGTGTGTGAAAGTATTTCATCGTACTTAGATCTAGGGTGGGGAGTAGACCCTGTTCTTAAACGGGAAGCTTGAGTGCCTGTGACGTGGTAGGCGCGGTTTGTACTGTACCGGTGTTTGTCGCACGCTTCATTTAAATCTTCGTTATGACAGGAGCTCCGCGACGGTATGCAATCATTATATTTGTTTCTCCCAGTTGACGACGAGACATCAATTCCCTCTTTAGAGAAGCAAACTCTATCTGCTGCATTTTCGTTTTGTCCGTTGATAGTGCAAGATTGGTTAATAGTGGTGATTTGAGTTTTTTTGCCTTTATGAAGCAGTATAGGAATTCCTTTGCATCTTCTTGAGAGTGACAGATCAGTTTTACAAGACGTGGACGTGTTTGGTTCTGTAAATACAATCCAATTCTGTAAGTGCTAATGCCATCGAGTAAAGAAGTACGGACAAATGAAGACACAAGTTGAGATATTTTCTCTTTGTCGTCGTTGCGTGAATCATGCCCACTCTCAATGATAACATGCTCAGAGAGCCCAAACAAAATTAAATTATTTTTTCTCGACATTCTATTCTCATATTCAGCCATGCAATTACGTGAAATAGAATCAAGATCACATGTGTTAGTTGATGAAGTATTTATGTTAAGCATTTTACCTTCCATAGTGTCAAATTTGTCTTCCAGCTCCAATACTTTATTTTCAGTGGAGGTGAGCCTGTCACGTGTGTCATCTACCTTAGAGGTAATGTCATTCATAGTGATGGTTAGATTGTTCATTGAATGTCTAATTTCAGCCAATTCTGGTTGGAGACCTGCTAGGACTTTTGAAACCAGCATATCTGTATTTATTACAGCCTCATTAGTTTGTGAAGAAGATGCTGTCGATAAAAAATCAGCTTTCCGAGGAGATTGAGCACGTGGCCTGCAGCATTTTGTATAAGCACCACTTTCAAGTGAGGTTAAGCGTGACGTACAACCAGGATGATAAAGAGTTTTACATCCTGAACAAGAAATAGTATCACCAACCACACTTTTTTACACCCAAAACAAATTTTTTCATCATGTACAGGAATTTCCTTTAGGATTATCCCTAGGATTTTCCTTTGGTGGCATGGTAAGTCAGTATTCACACAATGTCACACACGAAAACCACCAAAAGGGAATTATGATTATTAAGTGTCATGAATGTTAAAAATAAGATATTGATATTATATTCACAAATAAATTACACATTTCAGACAACATTTTTAGTAATTACCATGGTAACATCGAAAAATAAAACCGGCTCCTTAAAAACTGAAGCATAAGCAGGTGTGGTCAGATTAATTAGTCGTTATTCAAAGTGATAGCACGTTTGTCTTCCAATAAGGCTCAGTGAAGAATTGGAAAGACTGATTATCTCCAAGTTATTGTACTTTTACTTGTTAAATAAATAAAGTAGAGTTGGCTCTCAGTTGAATAACCGACTCACCAAAAATACTAATATTAGTTGTTTCTCACGGCGACAACATAATTGGTGGCAACGCTAGGATATTCAAAAAATTTTTGGAAGTTCATCCAGATTTTGAGTATTCAGAACCCAGAGCTGGTTCCAGATAAACAAAGTGATTATCTAAAGTTAAGTAAAGAAAAAGCAGAGATCTACAAAGTGATATCCAGATCTACAGAGAGGTATCCAGAGAGTTATCCAGATGTACATAGAGGTATACAGAGTTATCAAGATTTACAGTGGTGTCCAGAGAATTATATACCAACAGAAAGGTATATAAAAAAAAAATACGAATCTTTAGAACAAGAATATAAGTCCACTTTACGTACATTGAACGGCGACCTTCATAGGGTGTGGCTAAGTTTGTTTTAAAGCGTTGGTATACTTCTTGATTTTATGAGTATTGCCATCGTTAATAAACAAAAAAACGAATTTCATATTCTTGTGTACTCCTTGTAGCAGGATAGCAAAAAATAAATTTTAAATTAGAAAATGCGAACGGATATAAAATAAAAATTGTTCGAAACGATATAAGAAATTTATAAAATGAAACTGGATTTAAAAATTCAAAAAGAGAAAGTATGGAAAACGAAACAATAGACACAGACAGTTCATCCCTTTCAATATCACTTAATACTCTAAATATCATGTCAGAAACATCAAGTGCTTCGAATGACCATTTGCAAAATATTCTGGCAAAAACGGAAAGATTCGAAACGAGATTAATATCTGAGCAATTCCATCTCAAGTGCAATATTTTCCGAGGGGAAAAAATTTTTGTCATTAAAAAAAATTGTATATCTCTCCTCCAAAAATTAAAATTTATTTTTAATATTGATTTTTTTGGGCCAAAATTTTTTTTTAAATGCTTATTTCCAATCGAAAGGGCATGAAAAACCTTTGCAAAGAGTATTTGTCAAATTTGTATGTTTAATTGTTTAAGAGTAAAAAATTATTAAAATAAACATTACACCAAAAGACCTCTTGATCACTTGAAGTGAAATCACCCATCTATGGAACGACCAATTAGAAGAGAGGAAGGTTTACTCTTAAATAAAATCGAAATAAACAGCGATCACGAAGAATTAGAAGAAGTTACAAAATATGATTTTGGGAAAAGCATAACATTTGTACCAGAATTTAACGGAAGCGGTTTAGAAAATTTCATCCATATAATAAAATAATCTAAAAGAAAAACGAAAAGTAATGAAGGACTAACATTACTACATGCACAAACATTAGTAGGAATAGCAGCTAATACAATCAAAGCAGATGCATTAAAAACCTTTGCCGATTTTTTTGAGAAATTACAAATTTTATTTGGAGAAAAAGATAGTTTAGAATCACTTCAAAGTACTCGCGATTCATGTACAATTAGCAAAAATGAAGGTTTAGAGTAATTCACCTCAAAGTTTATGCAGTGTCAGGATAAAATTAGGCAGTCTATAGATAGTATGAATATAACACCTCAAGAAACTTTCGTAAGACAGGAAATAGAAACAAATGCAAGTGTGAGCACATTATTAAGAAATATATGTGAAGAATTTGAAATTAGAATCCGTCTTCAGAAACCGAAAACACTGAATGAATGTTTTAATAATGCCTCTGAAATAAAGGTAAATTTAAAAGATAAAAGAAGAATTGGCAATTTTACCAGAAACCCAAGAATTGAGAAACCAGTACCAAAAACCAAGATTTAGCAAACCGAGAATTTTAGAAATATGCAACCATTGTAAAAATTTAGGACATACAGAGGATGTTTGTAGAGGAAAATTAAAAGGTTTACCACCACGTCAAGAAAATACTTTAAATTTTCAGTCACGACGAATCAACACCAAAATCACCAGACCGAGTGCAGCTAAGCGAAGAATTTTCTTTATTGGAGAACCCGTTAAGCACAACTTTCCACCGATACCAAAAGAACGAAGAAGACACGACACACCTATTGTGGCTTTAAAATTTAATAAGCTAGCATCAGGAAAATTTGTAGTTGATACAGGATCAAACATATCAATTATAAAAGAAAGTATGTTAGAAGGGAAAAACTTTAAAAAATACGCGACTCATAATGTTTTAACAATCGGAAACAATCCCATACTGTTCGAATATTCTATTTGTTTAAAACTTTACATTAAAAAATCAGTTTTTCAAGTTACAAAAGATGAAAATGCATTTAGAGAAAATAGTTTAATTGGAATGAATTTACTTTACGATAAAAAATTAAAATTGACTTAGAAATAGGTGTTTTAAACTTAGAACCTAAAATACTTCATTCGCAATTTAGTGCAGATAAGAGACATAAAATCTGTTTTATTAATTTTGAAGTAAAATATTCAGCAGTTAAAAGATACAATTATGAAGGCAAACCGATTTTACCACCTAATACAGCAAAAATGGAAAGTATGTATGATGCTTATGAAGACTTATCGATAGATTCTATAAATAAATTGAGTGACAAAAAAATTTATCAATTCAACAGTAGTGAAAGAATTAAAAAATTACTATCAAAAATACAACTAGACCACATAAAAAAGGAAAAGAAGATTTACTAAGAATTATAACAGAATTTCACGACGTTTTTCCATTAGGAAACGACCCTTTACCTTTAACTAAATTAACAGAGCATATAATTAGAACGACAGATGATCAACCTGTAAATACAAAGCAATATAGATATTCACTTATGTTACAGGAAGTTTCAAAGAAAAAAGACGCTTCAGGCAAAGTAAAATGGCGAATTGTTATTGATTTTCGGAAACTAAATGAAAAAACTATTTTAGACAAATATCCTTTGCCATGTATTGATGAGATTATTCAACAGTTAGGAAATTCTAAATTTTTTTTTGCTTTGATATTGCTTCCGGGTTTCATCAAATAGGAATGAATCCCAATGACAAAGAAAAAACAGCTTTTAGCATATACGAAGGTCATTATGAATATAATAGAATGCCTTTTGGTTTATAAAATTCCCCTCCAACATTTCAAAGAATGATAAATAATGGATTAAAAGGACTAATAGGTAATGGATGTTTTGCTTATATTGACGATATTATTGTTTACCTAAGAACGTTGGAAGAACATAATAAAATTTGAAGAGTTTGTTTATAAAACAACGACAAGTTGGACTTAAATTACAGCCTGATAAATGCGAATATTTGCGACCCGAATTGGAATATTTAGGTCATGTTATTACAAAAGAAGGTATAAAGCCAAATTCAGATAGAATTGAAAAAGTGAAGAATTATTCAAGACCAAAAACTCAAAAACAGATTAAACCATTTTTAGGGTTTATTGGTTATTGCAGGAAATTTATGAAAAACTTCTCTAAAATAGCAAATTTACTAACTAAACCACTAAGAAAGGAAATTATATTTAAATGGTCACAGAAAAAAGAAAACTCATTTTCCGAATTAAGAGATAAATTAATATCAGCACTGATTCTACAATTTCCAGATAGGAATCAAGTTTATGTTTTAACAACTGATGCATCAATTAAAAAATTAGGAGCAATTTTATCACAAAGACAAATTGGAGAAGATAAACCAACAGCATTTGCTTCAAGAACATTAAATAAAGCTGAAATAAATTACACAACGACTGAGAAAGAATTATTAGCAATTGTATGGGCAGTAAAACATTTTAGACACCATCTTTTTGGACGAAGATTTAAAATTGTAACAGATCACAAACCCTTAGTTTGGTTATTTAAGGTAAAAGATCCGACAAGCAGATTAATGAGATGCAGACTAAAATTGTAAGAATATGATTATGAAATTATTTATAAGAAAGGAGTTGCTAACACAAACGCTGACGCCTTATCGCGAATTCCAAGAATTCAGATGACAACAAATGGTACAGTAATACGTACAAATGCCTTGTACTTGAAGTTGCTGCTGAAAATAGAAAATTTGTTTCAAAACGTGTAATTTTATAATCTCAGTTCAATTAACTGTCGTGTGTTTTTATGTCATCGTAGGTCATCGGTATTTAAATAAATAAACGTGTTTAATCATATAATTAAAGGGGAAAATAATTTTGAATTTATAAAATTTAAAGGTGCAATAGTGAAATGGACCGAATCATGTCACGAAATTGTCAATTGTATTATCAATCGAAGGTTACAAAAGATAAGTAGAAATAACACTTTACTGTGAAAAAAGTTTAGGTTAAAATCATGCAAATTTAAACAGATATATTGTTCTTATAGTTTTTAATATTCTTTCTAGAAGCTAGAAAAATTTAAGAGGAATTATTTTTTTCAGGAGCAATGAACGATAATAATAACGCGCTAAGAAAACTTATATACTCGTAATTCATGTATTAAGGTTGAAACTTGTTACTAACTTTTTAGAGTTTTCTTTTTGATTTTCTTGCATCTCAATTGTTGATAAAATTCTTTTACTAGATCGTGAAATTTTAAGATATATTGTGCTGTCATGTAAGTTTTAAGCAAATGCAAATATTTCATTAAATTTTATGGCTTTTATTCCTTTCAAGTTTAATTAAAAAATATTATTATTAAATACGATTAAATAGTCAAATCAATAATAAGATAATATTATTATTTATTGTTATTATTCCTGCGCACCCTGCTACGTGGAGCAGTACATTGTGGGTTTCTTATAAAATACTAAGAGTAAATAGAATTTACCATCATTAATAATAAACATTCAGATATGAAGTTTGTTAAAATAAAAGAGCGTATGTATTTTCTGCATTTTGATTAAATCTAGTTACAATTAATAATACAAATCAAAATGTTTTGCCTTGTGCAATGGGTTACAAAAAATCTATTAGTTTTGTTGGAAAAGAACAAATTTTAAAAAAGAATAAGAATTTGGCGACTGTATCTTGATATGGGAAAACGTACAAAGCGAAAATAATTTCCTTTAATGGTTCGTAATAAATATTTCTTGAATTTTTTTTAATTTACATTACGCATCAACAAAACTAGAATTATTATTATTATTTAAACAAATATTTCATTTTAATTATTTTTTTCCAAAGATAATATTTTGGTTTACTTCAAAAAATTAAAATATTTTTCAAATACCAGGAATTTTTAAGGTTATGTATGTTGAATATTTCAAAAAATTAATTTATTATTAATAATAGATAATTACTAAATATGATGTTATTAGTATTAAATAATATAAAGTGAATAAATAATTTCCATTATAAGATTTTTGCATTGAAAATTCAATAAACGCATATTTTTTAAAGTTGATACTATTTTCTATTTTTTATGTCAAAATTCAAAAGATTCCAAGGGAATTAAAAAATTTAGTAGAACGTTGTCTTGATTAAATTTTTTATTAAAATTATGTTTTTATTACAGAATTTATGGCTTAAATTATTTTGAATTTATTTTTTAAATATTTTTCAGGGCCTTTTCTCAAAGTTTTTGCAAAGTTTCTACATTATCAATAGAAATCGTAATTCCAAATTATTATTCTATTCATTAAACTAAAATGATTTGTTAATTCTTAGATTCAAAAAAGTGGTTAAAATCATTAAAGGTGAGCCCACAAGGGATTCTGTTGGACTCGATTTAGAGGAAATTGGTAATTGTTAACTAAATGAATTAAAGACCGTTCAAATTTTAACATAGTAATAAAAAGTAGTTAAATACATTTTCTTGGTATTTTTATTAGCGAAAATCAAGACGAAGCTTTTGAGATGCCAATTGAACCACCAACAATCCAAGAGCTGCCCTTGATTGAAGAATCTTCCATGATTCAAGAATCTCCGTTAAGCTGAAAACTTCCTATGGTCCATGAATTTCGCAATTGCAATTAGACAATCTACGACTTTTGACAGAGCGACCAAGGAAAATGACAACAATAGTTTTGAAATATATAATTGGTGAAGACAGACTTAAAATTATGTCACGAACTGGGAAGGGAGATCATGAAAGCATACCACCAAATGTTTTAAGTGTAATAGAAAGTAATTATAAATTATACATAATAATTCTGTGTTTTATAATTACAAAAATATATAGTTTTTAATTGAAATTTAAAAAAAACTTAATAAAATTAATTTTAATTTCAGAATTTGTATTTCAAAATTTTGCTCAAAAATTATCAACAGCAGAATTCAAAAAATGTGTTACAAAATTTTTTTCTAATTTAAGAAAATAAATAAAATTTCTGTTGTTCAATTAAATAAAGATAAATAAATGTTTACACATGTTTCTCTTGGTACTTATTATTTTCATAATTATAATCCTCATTGGTTTCATAAATAAATATTATTATTAGGGAAGAGTAGGGCAAGATCGGATACTTAAGGTTTAATGATCAAAAAAACGAAAATTATTGAATACATACTTTATTATTTTTATCTAAATCAAAACAATTCAGACTTTAAAATTGCTATTAATAAATACATTAATAAGTAAATAAATAAATACTATAAACTAAAAATAATTTCTATTTTTTCCTTACTTTCTCGTGGGTGGCAAAATCTTCTTCGCTTCCTCAAAGCCAGCTCTAAAGAAAATAGTGGTTTTCATCCGAAAAATTCCATGGAATTCATTTAATTATGAGAAACAAAAATTTTACTTAAAGATACTTGATTTATTTGAACAAAATAGTTTGGTTAACACATTTTTCAAGATAGCGGCTTTTTAAAAATAATTTTATTAAATATTTACATTGAAATAAATAAATATTAAATTAAATATTTATACAATGCAAACTGGTAGAATGCAGAACTAAAATGTATTTTTTGTTCATTATATTATATGTACCCAGATAGCCAAGCGTACTGATAGTCATTTTCCAGTACGGCGTACTGAGATTATGCTCGTATTGTACCAGTACGAAATAATTAAGTATGTACGTATTGGTTCGGTACCAGTATAAGACGGTATGTCGTACGACTATAATTATAAAATATAAGTACTCCATAAAAGTATGAGGTTAGTATAATACCATTACGTTGTAATGTCATTTATCAAAATACAGCATATTCGTACGATACAAGCACAACATCGGTACACCATACTCTGCGTGGTGATGCAAACATAACCTAATTTAACAGAAAGTGAATTTATCATTCGGTTTACAAATATTAAAATGAGAAGAAGCTATCAATTTTCCGAATCAAATAATTAAGTCTTAAATAAATCTCTATAAGCTCATGGGCTTCATATGTATCGACAGCACAGCTGCCCTAATACAGAAACCTGCTTAATCAGAAAAATATTTTCGAAATTAATTAATAATTTCAAAATTATCAAAGAACTCAGAAAAAATTGGTTAGCATGGTGGGATACGAGCCCACGACCTTTCTATTGCCGGTAGACTGCTCTGACCACTGCACTGAGCTACATGCACCCCGAGATTCTCCAAGTTCCTTGATATATACTATCACTTCCTACATTATTTTGATGATAACGTAGGAAGGTTCTTTAAGATGGTAAGCCTTATATTTTCAATTCAAAGGCAATTATAATTTTACAGAAAGTGAATTTATCATTTGGTTTACAAATATTAAAATGAGAAGAAGCTATCAATTTTCCGAATCAAATAATTAAGTCTTAAATAAATCTCTATAAGCTCATGGGCTTCATATGTATCGACAGCACAGCTGCCCTAATACAGAAAGTATTATACTATTATCGTACTCGAATTATACGAGTATAGCATTAGGGTGTCTGTAAGATACATGGGAAATTTATGTTTTCAAATTTTGTTTACGCCACCCCCCAGTTTGGTTCCAATAAAATAAAAAAAAATTTTCCCAAAATTTGAAGCCGATTGATTAATATTAACACGTGCCAGTAATCGATCGAAATTTCCCTTTGAAAATACATGGGAAAAATGCACTTTTAAAAAAAAATCATAACTTTTTTAATTTTTATGCAAAAAATTCTCCAGGTCACATTTGTCTTCATTTTTAGCTGTACTATAAGATAGCACTTTAAAAAAATTCAATTTTTAAAAATTTTCAAAATGGCGGACTTTTAAAATGGGTCATAAAAATGCACCACAATGTGTCAGTGGTTTTATCACATAAATGTTGTCGGAAATTCAAAAAAATTTTCTTAATCCGGGGTATTTCCGACCATTCGTCATGAAACTGATATCAGAAATAAATTTTTTATCCAAAATGGCGGATTCAAAATTTTGATTTTCCACATTTTTGAAAAAAATTTCTAAAACAACGTCAAGGGCGATTTTCGGAATCGCTATTTACGAATCTAATGTCAAAAATTTATTTTTTAAAATTACCCGATCCAATATGACGGATTCAAAAATTTTATTTTCTATATTTTTGAAGTAAATAGTCTGAATATTAATTGATAGATTAATAGTTACAAGAAACAATTATTGGGATGTTTTGGGAACTCTCTTTTAGAAATTTAACTTTTCATATTTCCAAGAATAATTAAAACAACTTAAGTAATTTAGAAATAACTCCATTTAATACATCTTAATTGACCGACGGAATAGCTCAGTTGGTTGGAGCTCCGGCTTTGCGGGTGGTGCGAGCGAGGTTCGCGCCCTCCGTCAGCCGGGGATTTTTTCCGACAGGTGAGATATTCCGAGCGGGAGGTTTGACGTCTAGGTGCGACGGTGTGCATTGTCGATTATTGTCCGATGCCTACCGCCGAAACTAGACTGTCGATAAACCGGTTGTACTCAGAAGAGGTTTTTCTACAGTTTCCCTCTTCTCTGTCGAGAAAACCCAATTTTGGGTGGTCCAGGCAAAATGCGAGTACTCCTATCTTCGAAAGTCGTACTGTAGGCGCATTAGGGTTAAATAAAAATTTGATAATATTTGTATAATGGTTATGCTTAATCCAAAAAGTATCAGCAGGGACTCTTGTCGAGAGCGTAAAGCCAATAGGGCAGGAGTATAAATGAAAAAAATATATATATATATATATATATATATATATATATATATATATATATATATATATATATATATATTTTAATTGTATCAACTTTTACATTATTATTCTTTTGAAGACATTAAATTTTGTTTTTTACATCCATTTATGTGATAAAACCACTGATACATTGTGGTGCATTTTTATGACCCATTTTAAAAGTCCGACATATTGAAAATTTTTAAAAATTGAATTTTTTCAAAGTGCTATCTTATAGTGCAGCTAAAAATGAAGACAAATGTGACTTGAAGAATTTTTTGCATAAAAATTAAAAAAGTTATGATTTTTTTTTTAAAGTGCATTTTTCCCATGTATTTTCAATGGGAAATTTCGATCGATTACTGGCACGTGTTAATATTAATCAATCGGCTTCAAATTTTGGGAAATTTTTTTTTTATTTTATTGGAACCAAACTGGGGGGTGGCGTAAACAAAATTCGAAAGTCGAATTTTTATGGACACCCTAGTATAGCGTACTGGTATGACATACTAGTACAGTACCTAGTACCGTGCGAAGGTAGATGGCGGGTACAGTACCAGTACGACTTATACGCCATACTCGTATTTTACATGCATCGTACTACACTGAGAAAAAAACAATGCCAAAATAGCGCCATCCACTTATGTAGATTCAGCTTTGCTTAACACTGCTTTAACGACTGTGGGGAACACTGCAGTTTCTGCATGAGTTTTCTGCTATTACTACCGTGTCTATAAGTTATGTGAATTTTCGTGCGCGTTGTGTTTCTGCATGAGTTTTCTGCTATTACTACCGTGTCTATAAGTTATGTGAATTTTCGTGCGCGTTGTGTTTCTCTGACACACTTGTATTTTTATTCTTTGTCGTTTTTCCTTATTAGGGTTTCGTGGCCAAGGGCCAAAACCCTTATAGCGAGACTTCGGTGTCCGTCCGTAGTTTTTACGTCTTAAGTATTCAGTCTTAAGTCTTAAGTTTTAAGTTTTATACCGAGACTTAAGACTTAACTTCGGTATAAAAAGGTCTTAAGTTCTAAGTCTTAACAACCGTTGCCATGGCAACTTCGGTATAAGAAGGTCTTAAGTCCTAAGTCTTAACAACCATTGCTATGGTAATGGTTGTCATAACAGCCGTTGCCATGGCAACCGTTACTATGGTAATGGTTGTTATAACAGCCGTTGCTATGGTAATGGTTGTCATAACAGCCGTTGCTATGGTAATGGTTGTCATAACAGTTGTTGCCATGGCAAGCGTTGCTATGTTAATGTTTGCCATAACAACCGTTGCCATGTCAACCGTTACTATGGTAATGGTTGTCATAACAACTGTTGTTAGGGTAATGGTAATGGGTAATTTACATAGTTCTACAATTTTTGTATATTGCTAAAAAATAAATTATTAAATTCTTAATTTGTGAAAGTTATACTTTTTGATAATATATTTTAAATCACTCCTATTCCATATTTTCATTGAAAACATATGCGACATGAAAATACTCGAAAGTACTAAAAGAACCAATTACTTCATTAAAATTTTTAAACAATTAATTCAAAAAAAAAAATTTCTAAATAAATTATTATTTATTTTTTTATTCATTCATTATCATTATCATCATTTTTGTTATTTGAGGCCACGAAACCCTATGATGTAGGCGCGTTGCGCCTGCTTCTCTGCCTGATTTTTTTAGTTTAATGTGGAAATGGATGAATTCGTAAAGAATATTTTACAGAATTGGAAACTGGACCAATTTATTGACAGATTTGAAAGTAAGTATATGCAGAATGGACGCAATCCTAACCTAAAATAAATTGTCTTTGCTTTTGATAATTATGTAGCTTATTTAATATTGATTAGCAATATTATTATAAAATAAAATATAATTATTTTAAAAACATTTGTTATCACTAGTAATTAACTATATGTTTACTTAATAAAGTATTTTAAAACAATTTAAAGTAACTTTTAAGTTTCTACAAAACTGCCGTGTGTCACAATGCAAAAACTGCAGTGTTCCAACGTAGAAACAACAGTTTTCTGTTTGCAGTGTTACTCATGCAGAAACTGCAGGACTTTACCGCTGAAACGGCGTGTTTTTTTCCTCAGTGTAGTACTTTGGTTATCTGGGTATCTATTTCGTCGTTTATCATTTGTTGTATTTTGCTTCAGAAAAATTGATTGCAAAATTATATCTCTACGAATAACCTCAAATATAGCATTATAATTAAAGATTTGTTAAACAATTGTTATATTTGAATAAATAAATAATTTATGTATATATTTATATTTATTTGAATGAAAAAATGGACAGGCATATTTTTGCAAATTTAAGCGGTAATTTTAACACATGTTTAGTTAATTTAATTAATTTTTCCTATTCTATTACAAACCTACTTTTGATTTCTTACGATTGACAAAACAATTCACATAATTTAAATGCAGTTGTTTACTTTGATGGGCAAAAATGGTTAAATAAGAAAATTAAATTATTTTTAAAAAACAGAAATTTAATAAATAGAAATTGTCAAAATAAGAGAATTAACTTACTTTGACAGAAGGGAAAGCGAACACTGCAAATAAATTTTTTTTGACTGTAATGTCAAAAGTAAGTTGTGTTATTCAAAAGTTGTGTTGGATATTATCAAAAAAGCTGAAAAATGTTTCTAATAACTTTTTTTTAATTTCCGTATGGAATTTTTTAAATTCAATTTTCAGATTTTATTTTTTAAATTTACCAAAGGACCCCGCACAAAATACATTAAAAGTCCCTTTCGGTCAAATTGTTTGAAACTTTGGTAAAATGAAGTTCAAGTGATTCTAAACAAAAGCTCTCTGGTTCATACCCCCCCTTTCCGGTTCGTTTGCCCGCTAGAATCATTTGAAGGTAAAAGTAACAAACTGTATTTTAAGAGAATTTTTTCAAATTAAAATTCATTTTTTGGTGTCACTTTACATGTTTAATATCCCAGTGGGCAACCATGATGTCTTAAGGGCGTCCTAAGGATAATATAAAATGACACAGAACAAGTTTTAATGTTTTGAGAATATGAAATAGACAACCTCAAGACGTCCATATAGGATGTTTTATGTCTTGCCAGGAACGTCTTCTAAATGTTCTGAGTACGTTCTCAGAACGTCCCTAGGATGTCCTAAAACGTCTCTAGTACGTCCTAAAGGCAGGAAAGGAAAAGATATTTACACAGCTCAGTGAGCACTGACGTTTTAAATAAATAATTCTTACAGACCAGGGATCGAACGACGCGACGATACATTGCCTTGAGACAGCATCTTAAGCCTCTCAACAATTCAAGACAAATACAAACAGTTACAAAGAATATGTATATTATTTCATAAACACTCAAATAAAACACCAAATGTTAAACATATTGCCTCAATATTGCAAATGTTACACATAATTATTATTAAGTAAGCATAACAGTGTGCGAATATTATGGCCAATATTACCTGAAGGAGGATATAGTCTGTGTTATCTCTCATAACAGAGAGATATTCAGCATATCCCTGCGACGTCCTAGAGATATCTTTTTGCTTGCGGCGGATGGATAATCCTGGGATATCCTTGAGATAGCCATGGATCTTCTTGGGGTATCCCAGAGATATCCAAACCGCCGAAAAACGGAAGATATATCTTTAACGTCACATGGACATCCTTAAATATCCGGTGTTGTAAGAGACAGGAACATTTCCAAGCAGCATCGCGAATATTGCAAAATATAACATGGTAATGTAGCAAACATTGCATGGCACTATCACGAATACTGCTCGACAATATCAGAGACCTCAAAAACGTTTATCTATAAAGTGACACCAAAAAATGCATTTTAATTAGAAAAAATTCTCTTAAAATACAGTTTGTTACTTTTACCTTCAAATGCTTCTAGCGGTCAAACAAACCCGGAAAGGGGGGTATGAACCAGAGAGATTTTGTTCAGAATCACTTGAACTTCATTTTACCAAAGTTTCAAACAATTTGACCGAAAGGGATTTTTAATGTATTTTGTGCGGAGTCCTTTGAACATTGTGTTAAATATATATTTTAATTATGTTCACATAAAAATTGTATATTTTTATTTCGGACAACATTTTTCATTTTAAAAATTTCTTACTTATCCATATTAAAATAAATTGAAAATAAAATAATTATTAATACAAAAAAATTCTCATTAAGAGTTACTCATTACTTATTTTAAGAATTTATTTTTTCAATCATCTATTTATCTAATTCTTTTTTATAAGTTGCGAGTTACAATTTATATTAAAATAATTATTTATAATTGTTGTCAATATTGTTACGTCAAAACGAGAAACCTTTATAAATATACCTAACGTTCCTCGTTTTAAATTAGTTTCATAAATGAATCTAATTTGGGATGAGGATAAGTCAATGAGCCTACTAAATGTTGTGAGAGAATAGTTTATTTAAAAACCAACAAGAAAGAAAAGAGTTGACAAAAATACAATGAGTACAAAATTATGAATCTTACTAAAAGAATAACGATTACTTGTGGTGTGATGATTTTATCTTGCAATCCAATCTTGAGTGGTGATGAGCACTAGACGAAAAGGGACCGCCTAATGGTTGCCCTTAATGGTGGAGAATTCGTGCTGGTGTTTACACTAATGAGATAGTGTATTGTATTCCGAAAAATATCTGCTAGTCCCAGACAGTTGTCGCCTCTTAATCAAATTTCGATGTTTCGAAATTTGGAATGTGATCCTTCAATATTTGAGTTTTGTAGACACTCGAAAGAATTTCCAAATTTATATTTTTGGAAATTATTACTTGGGGAATAATTCACTTGTAATGAAGTATGTTTAAATTAATACTTGGACGACACTTTTAAATAATGTTCAAAGGTATACTGGGAGACTTTTCACTTTTAATAATGTTTAAAGGTTTACTAGGAGTTCACTTTTGAATAATGTTTAAAGGTATACTGGGAGACTGTTCACTTGTTGACGATTAGATGAATACTGCTGATTTCCAAAAAATTACTCTCTGATCTCTGCTTAATTTCTCTCCCTTTTTATACGAAACTGTTCCATTGTTTAGAATCATATACGCGTAGTTATTGAGAGTGGGAGAGCAGGGTAACTATGAACACCTGTGCACTTGTTTATCTTTTCTCTCTTTCTAATTTTCATGTCTCTTCAAAATAGTAGTGGTGATGATCATAGCCTGTTTACTTCTTTATGCTCGATGCTGCTGTGGACTAATCTTTTCTCTCTTTCTAATTTTTGTGTCTCTTCAAAATAGTGGTGGGGATGATCATAGCCTGTTTACTTTTTATGCTCGATGCTGCTGTGGACTAATCTTTTCTCTCCTTCTAATTTTTGTGTCTCTTCAAGCCCTTTCTTTGTGTATAGATGGTTTTTCTTCCTTCCTGTGGCGAAATTGTTTGAAGGTTGTTGAACTGATGCACTATCGTTATTCTTTTTACATGATTTAAAATATTATTCTCTTTTCTTAGAATTATTATGATTTGTAATTTATTCAGATACATATAAGACATATAATATCAATTGCCATATATTCAAAAATATTATAATTGTAATGCAATAATATGAAATGCATAAAATATAATTATAAAATATATACAAAAAATACAATATCGAATACAAAATACGTACATAAGTATTGTACTTAATTTAGGTACATTAATAAGAAGTTACGGACGTAACAATATACTAAATTTTGATAAATAAATAAAATTGAAATGTCGGAAAATTATTTTGAGAAGATTGTATAGTGAAAGTACCGAAAATATACAGTTTTAATTCAGTAATTATTCGTTCTGTGCTATATAATGAACAGATTTACAGTACATAAAATTATAAATAAAAACTAATAAGAACAATACCACTAAGAAGTAATTAAAATATTAATATAATTTGTTACTTCGTATTGATTTTGGTCTTTTTTAATAAATACTTAAGTAAATTTTTTTAATCTCTATGACAAAGCAAAGTGTTTATAAAATAATAACAAAAAATTGTATAAGTTGAAATAAATTTGAAAGTATTACAACTTGGCTACGGTTATTTTATCTTAAATTAAAATTATTAAAAAAATTATACATTTAAACATCCCTTCAATTAAAATTGTTTTTAAACAATGAGGTTGTTTTACTATCTTTTGACATTACAGTTCTCGAAAACTGATATCTAACAGTTTTCTCTTTATCGTGAAGAAATTCTATGTTTTGTAGCAAAAAAAGCTGCTGCTCTTACATCGCCAATTTTTATTTGCCTACTTTTTTAAATTTTTGTTATTTGCTTTCTTCTCTACGTTCTTCGCATATTTTTTTATATCAATTTCCTAAACGGAAGAATATATATATATATTATTTTTGGGGTCGCTCTTTCGAATGGCGTGGTCAAAATTTTCAAAAAATGATACTAAACTCTTCTTTTTTTCAAAAATACTTAAAAATGTAAGTTTTTTTTAATGCAATTTTTTTAAAAAGAATTTTTTTCTCCGCCATTAAATTTTTTAAATACAACAAAAATTATCAGAAACGTGTTCCTGATAGTTGTAGTTGGAAAATATCCATTTCTAATTTTTATTTTTTTCGATTTTACATTTTACATTTTTACAAGGACAAAAAAATTTTCTAATTTTACATAAGGTTATAAACTTTTTCAAAATTGCTCAAATCTAATTGAAACTCGTTACTCGGAGGTTTTTGGGGTCTCTGATCACGAATCTGAAGTGAGATTGAAAAAATTCAAAATGGCGGATAAAATATGGCGGTCGAATTTTGTTAAACTCATTCAATTCAGTTGAAACTCGTTACTCGGGGGTTTTTTGGGTAACTAACTGATCACGATCCTGAAGTCATATTCAAAAAATTGAAAATGTCGGATCCAAAATAGCAGCTTAGTTTTCCAAAATTACTGAGATTTTGATGAAATTTGTTACTCTGGTGTTTTCGGGGTCGCTGATTTTGAATATGAAGTCGCTTTTAGCCTTTAAATAAATAAAGTTGCCCGATTCTCACCAAGAGGAGGTTGGCGATGTAGAGAATCATTTATTTTACATTTTCAGTGACTTTTAATTTTTTTGTTTTTGTTTGTTTTTTTAATTTTTTATTTTACTTCTTTTAACTTTTTATTAAGAACTATTAATTTGTATTTTGCGCTTTTTTGAAGCAATTCTCACAATAATATAACTTGCATGTTTTGCAGTGTTTCCTTGTTCGGAAAAATAAATTCCAAAATTTTTGGCTATGTGAATCAGTTCGTGTAGTGAAATACGCGTATGCAAAGGTACTGCACGTAAAACAAAATAGGCGATGTCCCTATCTACTTTCTGGCTATGTGCTTCAGCAAAAATTATTTAAACAAAGTATGAACTGGAAAAGTAAAAAAATGATTCCCTATATCGTCTACCTCCTCGTGGTGAGAATCGGGTAACTTTAATTTTTTAAAGGCTAAAGGCGGCTTCATATTCAAAATCAGCGACCCCGAAAACCTCAGAGTGACGAATTTTATGTAAATCTCAGTAATTTTGGAAAATTAACCTGCCATTGTGAATCCGTCATTTTCAATTTTTGGAATCTGACTTCATATTTGTAATCCGTGATATAAAGAACCCCCGAGCAACAAATTTCAAGCAAGTCTAAGTAATTTTGAAAAATTAAGCCGCTATTTTGGATCCGCCATATAGAATTTTATGAATCTGACTTCAGATTCGTGATCAGCGACCCCAAAAAACTCCGAGTAATGAGTTTCAACTGAATTAAATGAGTTTCACAAAATTCGACCGCAATATTGGATCCACCATTTTGAATTTTTTGAATATGACTTCAGGTTCGTGATCAGTTACCCAAAACACCACCGAGTAACGAGTTTCAACTGAATTGAATGAGTTTAACAAAATTTGACCACCATATTGTATCCGCCATTTTAAATTTTTTCAATCTGACTTCAGATTCGTGATCAGAGACCCCAAAAACCTCCAAGTAACGAGTATCAATTAGATTTGAGCAATTTTGAAAAAGTTTATAACCTTACGTAAAATTAGGAAATTTTTTTGTCCTTCAAGCGCCATTTTAAACTTCAAATCGAAAAAAATAAAAATTGGCGATGTAAGAGCAGCAGCTTTTTTTGCTACAAAACATAGAATTTCTTCACGATAAAGAGTACTTGGAAAATATCCATTTCTAATTTTTATTTTTTTCGATTTGAAGTTTAAAATGGCGCTTGAAGGACAAAAAAATTTCCTAATTTTACGTAAGGTTATAAACTTTTTCAAAATTGCTCAAATCTAATTGATACTCGTTACTTGGAGGTTTTTGGGGTCTCTGATCACGAATCTGAAGTCAGATTGAAAAAATTTAAAATGGCGGATACAATATGGTGGTCAAATTTTGTTAAACTCATTCAATTCAGTTGAAACTCGTTACTCGGTGGTGTTTTGGGTAACTGATCACGAACCTGAAGTCATATTCAAAAAATTCAAAATGGTGGATCCAATATTGCGGTCGAATTTTGTGAAACTCATTCAATTCAGTTGAAACTCATTACTCGGAGTTTTTTGGGGTCGCTGATCACGAATCTGAAGTCAGATTCATAAAATTCTATATGGCGGATCCAAAATAGCGGCTTAATTTTTCAAAATTACTTAGACTTGCTTGAAATTTGTTACTCGGGGGTTCTTTATATCACGGATTACAAATATGAAGTCAGATTCCAAAAATTGAAAATGACGGATCCACAATGGCAGGTTAATTTTCCAAAATTACTGAGATTTACATAAAATTCGTCACTCTGAGGTTTTCGGGGTCGCTGATTTTGAATATGAAGCCGCCTTTAGCCTTTAAAAAATTAAAGTTACCCGATTCTCACCACGAGGAGGTAGACGATATAGGGAATCATTTTTTTACTTTTCCAGTTCATACTTTGTTTAAATAATTTTTGCTGAAGCACATAGCCAGAAAGTAGATAGGGACATCGCCTATTTTGTTTTACGTGCAGTACCTTTGCATACGCGTATTTCACTACACGAACTGATTCACATAGCCAAAAATTTTGGAATTTATTTTTCCGAACAAGGAAACACTGCAAAACATGCAAGTTATATTATTGTGAGAATTGCTTCAAAAAAGCGCAAAATACAAATTAATAGTTCTTAATAAAAAGTTAAAAGAAGTAAAATAAAAAATTAGAAAAACAAACAAAAACAAAAAAAATTAAAGGTCACTGAAAATGTAAAATAAATGATTCTCTACATCGCCAACCTCCTCTTGGTGAGAATCGGGCAACTTTAATTATTTAAAGGCTAAAAGCGACTTCATATTCAAAATCAGCGACCCCGAAAACACCAGAGTAACAAATTTCATCAAAATCTCAGTAATTTTGGAAAACTAAGCTGCTATTTTGGATCCGACATTTTCAATTTTTTGAATATGACTTCAGGATCGTGATCAGTTAGTTACCCAAAAAACCCCCGAGTAACGAGTTTCAACTGAATTGAATGAGTTTAACAAAATTCGACCGCCATATTTTATCCGCCATTTTGAATTTTTTCAATCTCACTTCAGATTCGTGATCAGAGACCCCAAAAACCTCCGAGTAACGAGTTTCAATTAGATTTGAGCAATTTTGAAAAAGTTTATAACCTTATGTAAAATTAGAAAATTTTTTTGTCCTTGTAAAAATGTAAAATGTAAAATCGAAAAAAATAAAAATTAGAAATGGATATTTTCCAAGTACAACTATCAGGAACACGTTTTTGATACTTTTTGTTCCATTTAAAAAATGTTATGGCGGAGAAAAAAATTCTTTTTAAAAAAATTGCATTAAAAAAACTTACATTTATGGATATGGACTTTTAAACAATTTTATGGCTTCTTTCTACTAATTATAGGCGTTTGAAATTCATGATGAAAAGCAGCACATCTCGTCGTTGAAGGGGTGATTAATTATTTGTAATCTGCATATTTGGTTCCTCTACTTATTATTTACAACATTAGACATACCAGACTTCAATATATCTTTTTCATTTATTTTTTTGTACTAAAAGATTTTAGTTTTCGTGTAATATTCAGTTTTAATTTTATATTAAAAACCGAAAAAACGATGCTTAGGTTTTGAAATAAAAGGTTTTAAATTTTTATAATACGGGTTTCGGTTTTCTGTTTCAGACAATTTTCTTCGGTTTCTAGTTTTCGGTTTTTCAAAAATTTCTGTTTTTTCGGATATCGGCTACGCTTGCCATCCCTGAAATTGACATTATCATTTTTTTCAGTGTTTGGTTGGTTTCAGTATCGAATGTAATACTTACAGGGATTGTTAATTCTATAAATAAAAATTTGTTTCGTTTTTGATAGTTTTTCGATAGTTTGTCTATAAAATGAAAAACTAAAAAATTTGATTTCGATTTTTCAATGCATGTACTTCGACTTAACTGAAGTCTCGCGAGACAGCGAGAGGATATCGAGACTATTAATTAATCAAAAAAAGAATCTTTTTATAAGTAATTTATTCCCCCAATCTTTAATTAATTATCATAAATAATTAAATTTACTAACTAAATTAATCAAAAAAAGAATCTTTTTATAAGTAATTTATTCCCCCAATCTTTAATTAATTATTATAAATAATTAAATTTACTAACTAAATTAATCAAAAAAAGAATCTTTTTATAAGTAATTTATTACTCCAATCTTTAATTAATTATCATAAATAATTAAATTTACTAACTAAATTAATCAAAAAAAAAAATCTTTTTATAAGTAATTTATTCCCCCAATCTTTAATTAATTATCATAAATAATTAAATTTACTAACTAAATTAATCAAAAAAAGAATCTTTTTATAAGTAATTTATTCCTCCAATCTTTAATTAATTATCATAAATAATTAAATTTACTAACTAAATTAATCATTTTTTACTAACTTAATCTATATTTATTAAAAATTTAATTCCTAATCAGGTCTAAATTTTATACTTAATTAAAAAATTTCAGATCTTTCTTTTGCCTCTATTCTTAAATTTCTTGAACTTCCTATGAGAAAACAATTTTTCTATTACTGATAAAAATATCTCAATAAGTATAATTCATTCAATTAAAAATTATAAAATTATAATTTTTAATTCCTTAGGAATGGGGGTAAGTTTTCCCCCCTCCCATTATTAGATATTTATATTCTTATCTTTTCTTACAAGAAAAATTAGCATTTTTCCAAAAAATACATCATTTTTTTTACATTTTTTTCAAAAACCCTAACTAAATTAATCAAAAAAAATCTTTTAAATGAATTAATTACTAATTATTAAATTAGAAATAAAAATGATTAAACTTTTTTTAATAGATTAGAAATCTAAACTTTTATTTATTTCTAAATAAAATTTTATTAAATAATTAATAATTATATCAATTTTTTAATTGAATTTTTTTATTGGAAATAAAATATATTATTATATTTTATAATTTATTTAAAAATAAATTTATCATATTAATATTTTCAATATTATATTTTAATTTAAATTATTTAATTTTAAATTACTTCAATATGACACATTAATATTATACACATTTAACTAAAATTAAATCTTTATTTAACTTTTAAATTATTTAATTAACTACTAATAAAGTCTTTTCGTACAAATATTAATTTTTTATTTAAAGATGGAAACCAATCTGGCTTACACCGATTTTAACTCAAATCATGTAAAATTTTAAAAGTCGAACAGACTTAATAATTAAAAATCTCCTTTTAATATAAATTTTAATTTAACACCGAGGTCATAAACATTTTTATCAATAAGAACTTTTTAAAAATATTATGCTGTTATCCCTAAAGTAACTTAATCTATCAATTTAAATTAAACACTCTTATATATTTTATTTATGTATATAAATTTTAATAAAAAAATTTTATAATTTTTTTATTTCCCTAATACAATAAGTTATTATTTAAATTTATAAATAAATAAAATTTATATAATTTATAAAGTTTTATAAGGGCTTCTCGTCTATTAAAATTTCGTAAGACTTTTTACTTACATATAAATTTCAAATTTTTTAATTTTAATAAAGATTATATCTTATTAAATCTTTCATTCAATTTCCTAATTAAGGAACTTTTTATTATGCTGCCTTTGTACAATCAAAAATATTGCAGCTATTTATATTAATTCATTGAGCAGACTAGACTTTAAATAAATTTAATTTAAAGACATGTTTTTAAAAAACAGGTAAATATAAATTTTTGCTTAATTTATTAAAACTATTTTATCTTAAAAATATTATTTAAATAAATTTTTACTAATTTAATCATTATTAATAATCAATTATTATTAAAAATTATATTTTAATATTTAAATTAAAATAATTATAAATAAATAATTTACTTTTAAAATAAAAAATTACATTTTCTTTATAAATTAAAATTTTAAATTATATTATATTTTATAATATTAATAAATATTTATACTTAAATTTTAAAGTTAATCCCTTAAAATTTTTAATTTTTAATTTAAATTAATAAAAAAAATTAATATCCAATAAAAAATTATAAATTAAATTTATTTATTAAAAAATTAGATATCACTAATTTCTATTAACATTTAATTACAAAAATTTTTTTTAAATAAATTTATTAGGGGAGAGTCAGTACGGTCGGCTCACTTTTTGACTTGTACCCATAACTTCCGTTCTAGGCCGAATTTCACGTTTTCTGACATATGGTTCGAAAGATCTTCTAAAGTGGAATGTTTCTTCTGTACATCAGAAAATATTTGGGCAAAAATTGGAAAAGTTATAAACATTTTAAAAAAATGTCGTTACGGTCGGATCAGGTCTTTACGGTCGGTTCACCGTAGAAAATCAATGTGAAATGAAGGAATATTACTAAAAATGTCTCGTAAATTACAGAAGAATGCTGAAATGCACTTGAAAATGGAGAAATGAAATAAAAAAATTATATAAAAATTAATCTAAAACCATTCTCAGTAAGCGAAACGTTTACAATACGTTATCGAAGGAGATGTGAAATAAGACTTTTTAAAATGTTTCACGAACGTTTTTCGAAAATGAATTTTTTTTTCACTGTAAAATGACATTTTTCACACATCACTACCTTAAACAAATGAATTTCCGATGTCAGAACACACCATAATTGTAAAATAATGCGTCCCAACATGCACGATATAAAGTGAGCCGACCGTAAGTTTCGCGTCGTTTTTATGTTTTTAGCACACATACATAAACGCACGATATAAAAACCAAATAACATACCAAAGTATTAAAGGACTCTCTAATGAATAAATTTCATCAATTTAATTTATTGTTTGCATCTTCCATTTTGTTTAATTAATCTTTTTCGACACTAAGTAAAAGTTTTGCTTAAAAAATTCACCACACATTTAAGTTTTACGTTTGTACTGCTCGCGTACTTCATTGGAACTTAATGAAAGAGACATGAAAAGTTTTCTACCATTACTAAGAAGTATTTACATGCAATGGTAAATGGCACCAGTTTGTTACAACTGAGAAACCTGAGGTGAGCCAACCGTAAAGGTGCGCCGACCGTAGTGACTCTCCCCTACTCTAATTTCTTAAAAATTTATCTCAATTAATTTTAAAAATTTTATTTAAATAAATAATTTTAATTAATCCTAATACAAAAGGTAAAATAAATTAAATTTTTATTTAACTAAATTAATTTTTCTTTTACAATACATTTTTATATAATTCAATTTGTTCAATTAATTTACTTAAACTTAATTTAAATTATTAATATTAAAAAAAAATTTTTACTATTTAAATAATTTAATTTTAATTTACTTTTAATCTAAATACACTTTCCAGTACATTTACTTTGTTACGACTTACCTAATTTTAAATAAATTTCTTTATCTATTAAACTAAATTGACGGGCAATTTGTACATATTTTAAAATTAAATCAAACTAATTAATTAATTGATTTTACATTTAAATCCTATTTTAAATATGGATCAATTCAGCCATATTTATGCACCCGTTCTCCCTTATTAGTTAAAAAAATATTTGCACAAACAAGGTTGCTAAATAAATACAACACTAGAATAATTATGGGTAAAAAGAAATACGAATTTAACACGAGAACTGATTGCCCTGGATGCGGCCTGGAGAGGGATGACCTTTATCATATTCTTATTAACTGCCCCGCGTGTGCACATTTATTTAAAGCCGCTTTTCCAGAAAATTTTACTAAGGACGATTTGTATGAGGGATGGTTATCTGTTTTATCGTCAAATAACCTAAAAGTTATAAAATCTTTCGTTTATTTTTTACAATCTTTACTTAACGAGAGACTCTCTAAGAAAGAGCAGCGCACTTTATTTCAATCTTAATCTCTATTGATTTCTGTTTTATTCATTCTTAAATTGTATTTTATCATCAGTATTATGTACAAAACTCCCCATGTATCAGCCTTAAAAGGCTAAAGACAGGTGGAGTAAATAAATAAATATGAATTAAATATAATGAAATAAATAAAAATTTATTGTAATTCAATTAACCCTTATCCTTAAATTACATATTGATTTAAATAACTTTTATAATTTAAAATTAAAAAATTATTTTCAAAAAAATTTTTTTAAATAAAAATATATAAATATTAGAATAATAAGTATCTCTTATTGTGGATTGTCAATTTAATCATAAAATTCCTCTAAATAAATTAAAATACCGCCATATCTAAATATTCTAATTTAAAAATTTACTTTATTAATATTTTAAATAATTTTAAATAATAGGGTATCTAATCCTAATTTTAAACTTAAAACTTTATAACTATAAATTAAATATAATTTAATTAACATAATTTATTTAATTAAATTATTTCACTATAAATTTAATTTTATCTATTAAATAAATTACTCATAATTTTATTTTAATATTTAACTAAATAAATCTTATACATAAAGTTTAACCGCTATTGCTGGCACTCTAAATTTATTTGTAATATAAATTTTACACATTAAAAATTTCTTTCATATTTAAAATTTTTAATTAATTAATTAATTAATAAACATTATTTAAACATTTACTATAAAATTATATATATATATATATATATATATATATATATATATATATATTTAAATAAATTTATAAATTAATATTTAATATAAATTTATTAAAAAGTTTTATTTAAAATAAATTCTTTAAATTTGCAATTAAAAATTTTTAATAAACTATAAAACTAAGCCAAATATCAATTCCAAATTTTTTTAATTAAATAATTTACAAAAAAATATATAAAATATAATAAAGATAAAATTTGTCCAATTTCTATATAAGGGTAATCAATTGGTTTTATCCCAATCCATGTTAATAAAATAAAAAAATTAATAAATATTCAATATAAAATTTGATTTAAAGGATAATTATCTTCTCTTATAAACTACCCCCCCAAAAAAAGGTAAAAAAATAAAATTAAAACAGATATACCTAAAGCAACAACTCCGACCAATTTACTGGTAATAGACCGAAAAATTGCATAAGCAAAAAGAAAATATCATTCAGGTTGAATATGAACTGGAGTAACCATCGGATTTGCTAAATTAAAATTCTCAGGATCCCCCAAAATATATGGAACTACACATCTAATTCAAAGTAACCTTATTACTATAATTAAAAAAACTAAAAAATCTTTAATAAAAAAATATTTATGAAAAGGAATTTTATTTAAATCTCTATTAACCCCTAAAGGATTTCTAGACCCATAAATATGTAAAGAAAACAAATGAATCAAAACAATTACTATAATTACTAAAGGTAAAATAAAATGTAACCTATAAAATCGTCCTAATGTAGCAGCCCCTACCCTAAATTCTCCTCAAACTCAATATACAATATCATTACCAATAATAGGAACTGCTGAAACTAAATTTGTAATAACAGTTGCCCCCCAAAAAGATATTTGTCCTCAAGGAAGAACATACCCTAAAAAAGCAGCTCCTATAATTATTAAAAATATAATTCTCCCTCTTAGTCAAGGATAAATTATTTTATATGATCTTATATACAACCCTCGCCCAATATGTATAAATAAACAAATAAAAAAATGATGCTCCATTTATATAAATTAAACGAACTAACCACCCATACCTAACATCATGCATAATATGAATAACTCTATCAAAAGCTAAATCTACTCTAGACCTATAATATATAGACAAAAAATACCACTTAAAATCTGAATCCTTAAACATATACCTAATAAAAATCAAAAATTCCATATTAAATTAATATTAATAGGAGTAGGTAAATATAAAAGTTATTTTTTTAAATTATTCCTCCTAAAAAATATGTTCATTAAATTATTTGTCGCATAGATTTAGGTTTAAATAAAAATAAAATTTTAACCACTATAATTAATATATACAAAAGATAAAATATAAGAAAAATTGCTATTAAATCAAATTTAATATAAACTAATTTAAAATATTCGAAATTCCTTTCTATAATAAAATTTTTTATTTCTATAATCGAATTATTTCTACTAACAAATATTTGTAAATAATCTATTTTTAAAGTTGCTACCCTAAAAAACAAAAAATAAACATATTTATTTAAAATCCTTAATAATTCTAAATATCTAATAGTTACCCCTCCCTCAACTGCAAATCTATTAAAATAAAGAAATAAAATTAAAAGACCCCCAATTACAACTATATAAAAAATTATAGAATAAATTCTAACACTATTAAATAAACTTATTACTAATACTACAATTAAAACTAATCTAAATATAACTACCCCTATCATTATAGGATGAAACTCCTTAAACCTAATTACCCCTATGAGAATAAAAATAAATAAAATAATTAAAATTATTTGAAAATTATTTACCATTCAAAAAATAGTTTAAATAAAACTTTAATTTTAGAGATTAAAAATATAAATTTCTTATTTTTTTGAAAACTAAAAAATTTTTAATTTAATTTTAATTTACAAAATTAAAGTTTTTTTAAACTACTTAGCTCTACAACTTTCCCATTAATAACACTAATCATTTATCTTATTGCAATTTTCATAATTACTACCTTTTACCATCATTTACTTTTAACTTTAATATCTTTAGAAATTTTAATAATTTCTTCTATACTCTCAATATTTTATCTTTTAACTCTAATTAATCTAGAATATTTTATTATAATTATCATCCCAATTATTATTTGTGAAGGAATAATAGGTTTAACAATTCTTATCATAATTATTCAATTTAAAGGTAAAGGTTCTTTAAGTTCAATAAATTTAAAAATTTAATGAAATTAATCATAATTATATTTTTTATACCTATATTAATTTTCACCCCATTTATATTTTTTTCAACTTTAAACTGAACCTTAATTTTATCTTTTTTATTCCTAATTTTTTATACTCTTTTGTACTCTTCTACAAAAGTATTGTGAATAATTTTTATTGACCAAAATTCCTTCTACTTAACATTATTAACAATCTGAATTTTCAGACTAATAATTTTAGCCTGATCTAATATTAATTTTAAGAAAATTTATTTAACTTTATTAATTATATTAATAATATTTTTAACAATATCATTTTTATCAATAAAATATATTAGATTTTATATTTTTTTTAAGCAAGAAAAATTCCAACATTATTTTTAATTTCAGGATGAGGGGCCCATTTTAAACGAATAGAAGCAGGAATCTATATACTTATCTATACCTTATTTGCCTCTCTCCCCTTAATAATCATTTTAACTAAGTTATTTAAAATCTCCGATATCTTAAATATAAAATTATTAATAAATTCAAATTTATTAAAAAATGTATATTTCTCCATTTACACTTTATTCCCATTCTTAGTAAAACTACCAATTTTCATTTACACCTTTGATTACCTAAAGCACATGTCTAAGCCCCTGTAACTGGATCCATAATTCTAGCAGCAATCATATTAAAACTAGAAGGATACGGTATCTTACGAATAATACTTAATATAGAATTTATAAATTCATCATATAATCTTTATCTCTCTTCTATAAGCTTATTTGGCTCCCTTTTAACTTCATTAATTTGCTTACAACAAATTGACATAAAAAAATTAGTAGTCTACTCTTCTGTAGTTCATATAAGTCTAATAGTAGCAAGGTTAATCACTATAAATCTCACAGGAATAAATCTCCCCCCCTTAACTTCTACAAATCTGAACCTGGTGAGATGAAATTCAGCAGGAATCTTCAGTTTTAAGTGCAGATTACAGGAAAAATATAGCGAACCCGATTGGCCTACATATTTGCGAAATAGAAGGGAAAGAAATAAAATTTTTTTGAAAAAATTGCAAAAAATGACCGTGTCCCCCCCTTAACTTCTACAAATCTGAACCTGGTGAGCTGAAATTCAGCAGGGATCTTCAGTTTTAAGTGCAGATTACAGGAAAAATATAGCGAACCCGATTGACCTACATATTTGCGAAATAGAAATGAAAGAAATAAAAATTTTTTGAAAAAATTGCAAGAAATGACACTGTCTCCCCCTTAACTTCTACAAATATGAACTTGGTGAGCTGAAATTCAGCAGGGATCTTCAGTTTTAAGTGCAGATTACAGGAACAATATAGCGAACCCGATTGGCCTACATATTTGCGAAATAGAAGGGAAAGAAATAAAATTTTTTTGAAAAAATTGCTAAAAATGACCCTGCCCCCCCCTTAACTTCTACAAATCTCAACCTGGTGAGCTGAAATTCAGAAGGGATCTTCAGTTTTAAGTGCAGATTACAGGAAAAATATAGCGAACCCGATTGGCCTACATATTTGCGAAATAGAAGGAAAAGAAATTAAATTTTTTCGAAAAAATTGAAAAAAAAGACCCCGCCCCCCCCCTTTAAATTCTACAAATCTCAACCTGGTGAGCTGAAATTCATCAGGGATCTTCAGTTTTCAGTGCAGATTACAGGAAATATATAGCGAACACGATTGACCTACATATTTGCGAAATAGAAGGGAAAGAAATCAAATGTTTCGAAAAAATTGCAAAAAATGACCGTGTCCCCCCCCCTTAACTTCTACAAATTTGAACCTGGTGAGCTGAAATTCAGCAGGGATCTTCAGTTTTAAGTGCAGATTACAGGAAAAATTAATCGAACACGATTGGCCTAAATATTTGTGAAATAGAAGGGAAAGAAATTAAATTTTTTCAAAAAAATTGCAAAAAATGACCCTGTACCCCCCTTCACTTCTACAAATCTGAACCTGGTGAGCTGAAATTCAGCAGGGATCTTCAGTTGTAAGTGCAGATGATAGGAAAAATATAGCGAACACGATTGACCTACATATTTGCGAAATAGAAGGGAAAGAAATAAAAATTTTTTGAAAAAATTGCAAAAAATGACCCTGTCTCCCCCTTAACTTCTACAAATATGAACTGGGTGAGCTGAAATTCGGTAAGGATTTTCAGTTTTACGTGCATATTACAGTAAAATTAAAGCGAACCTGATAGGTCTACATATTTGCAAAATAGAAGGGAAAGAAATTAAATTTTTTCAAAAAAATTGAAAAAAATGACAGTCCCCCCCCTAACTTCTACAAATATGAACCTGGTGAGATGAAATTCAGCAGGGATCTTCAGTTTTAAGTGCAGATTACAGGAAAAATATAGCGAACCCAATTGGCCTACATATTTGCGAAATAGAAGGAAAAGAAATAAAATTTTTTCGAAAAAATTGCAAAAAATGACAGTTCCCCCCCCTTAACTTCTACAAATCTCAACCTGGTGAGCTGAAATTCAGCAGGGATCTTCAGTTTTCAGTGCAGATTACATGAAAAATATAGCGAACACGATTGGCCTAAATATTTGTGAAATAGAAGGGAAAGAAATTAAATTTTTTCGAAAAAATTGCAAAAAATGACACTGTACCCCCCTTAACTTCTACAAATCTGAACCAGGTGAGCTGAAATTCGGTAAGGATTTTCAGTTTTAAGTGCAGATTACAGGAAAATTATAGCAAACCTGATAGGTCTACATATTTGCGAAATAGAAGGGAAAGAAATTAAATTTTTTCAAAAAATTTGCAAAAAATGACCCTGTACCCCCCTTAACTTCTACAAATCTGAACCGGGTGAGCTGAAATTCGGTAAGGATTTTCAGTTTTAAGTGCAGATTGCAGGAAAATTATAGCAAACCTGATAGGTCTACATATTTGCGAAATAGAAGGGAAAGAAATTAAATTTTTTCAAAAAAATTGCAAAAAATGACCCTGTACCCCCCTTAACTTCTACAAATCTGAACCGGGTGCGCTGAAATACGGTAAAGATTTTTAGTTTTACGTGCAGATTACAGAAAAATTATAGCAAACCTGATAGGTCTACATATTTGCGAAATAGAAGGGAAAGGAATTAAATTTTTTTGAAAAATTGCAAAAAATGACAGTTCCCCCCCCCCTTCACTCCTACAAATCTGAACCTGGTGAGCTGAAATTCAGCAGGGATCTTCAGTTTTAAGTGCAGATTACAGGAAAAATATAGCGAACACGATTGGCCTAAATAATTGTGAAATAGAAGGGAAAGGAATTAAATTTTTTTGAAAAATTGCAAAAAATAATCGTGTCCCCCCCCTTAACTTCTACAATTTTGAACCTGGTGAGCTGAAATTTAGCAGGAATCTTCTGTTTTAAGTGAAGATTACAGGAAAAATATAGCGAACACGATTGGCCTAAATAATTGTGAAATAGAAGAGAAAGAAATTAAATTTTTTCGAAAAAATTGCAAAAAATGACACTGTCGCCCCCTTAACTTCTACAAATCTGAACCGGGTGAGCTGAAATTAGGTAAGGATTTCTAGTTTTACGTGCAGATTACAGGAAAATTATAGCAAACCTGATAGGTCTACATATTTGCGAAATAGAAGGGAAAGGAATTAAATTTTTTTGAAAAATTGCAAAAAATAATCGTGTCCCCTCCCTTAACTTCTACAAATCTGAACCTGATGAGCTGAAATTCAGCAGGGATCTTCAGTTTTAAGTGAAGATTACAGGAAAAATATAGCGAACACGATTGGCCTAAATAATTGTGAAATAGAAGAGAAAGAAATTAAATTTTTTCGAAAAAATTGCAAAAAATGACCCTGTCGCCCCCTTAACTTCTACAAATCTAAACCGGGTGAGCTGAAATTTGGTAAGGATTTTTAGTTTTACTTGCAGATTACAGGAAAATTATAGCAAACCTGATAGGTCTACATATTTGCGAAATAGAAGGGAAAGAAATTAAATTTTTTCGAAAAATTGCAAAAAATGACAGTTTCCCCCCCCCCCTTAACTTCTACAAATCTGAACCGGGTGAGCTGAAATTAGGTAAGGATTTCTAGTTTTACGTGCAGATTACAGGAAAATTATAGCAAACCTGATAGGTCTACATATTTGCGAAATAGAAGGGAAAGAAGTTAAATTTTTTCAAAAAAATTGCAAAAAATAATCGTGTCCCCCCCCTTAACTTCTACAAATATGAACCTGGTGAGATGAAATTCAGCAGGGATCTTCAGTTTTAAGTGCAGATTACAGGAAAAATATAGCGAACCCGATTGGCCTACATATTTGCGAAATAGAAGGGAAAGGAATTAAATTTTTTTAAAAATTGCAAAAAATAATCGTGTCCCCTCCCTTAACTTCTACAAATCTGAACCTGATGAGCTGAAATTCAGCAGGGATCTTCAGTTTTAAGTGAAGATTACAGGAAAAATATAGCGAACACGATTGGCCTAAATAATTGTGAAATAGAAGAGAAAGAAATTAAATTTTTTCGAAAAAATTGCAAAAAATGACCCTGTCGCCCCCTTAACTTCTACAAATCTAAACCGGGTGAGCTGAAATTAGGTAAGGATTTTTAGTTTTACTTGCAGATTACAGGAAAATTATAGCAAACCTGATAGGTCTACATATTTGCGAAATAGAAGGGAAAGAAATTAAATTTTTTTGAAAAATTGCAAAAAATGACAGTTCCCCCCCCCCCTTCACTCCTACAAATCTGAACCTGGTGAGCTGAAATTCAGCAGGGATCTTCAGTTTTAAGTGCAGATTACAGGAAAAATATAGCGAACACGATTGGCCTAAATAATTGTGAAATAGAAGGGAAAGGAATTAAATTTTTTTGAATAATTGCAAAAAATAATCGTGTCCCCCCCCTTAACTTCTACAATTTTGAACCTGGTGAGCTGAAATTCAGCAGGAATCTTCAGTTTTAAGTGAACATTACAGGAAAAATATAGCGAACACGATTGGCCTAAATAATTGTGAAATAGAAGGGAAAGAAATTAAATTTTTTCGAAAAAATAGCAAAAAATGACCCTGTCGCCCACTTAACTTCTACAAATCTGAACCGGGTGAGCTGAAATTAGGTAAGGATTTCTAGTTTTACGTGCAGATTACAGAAAAATTATAGCAAACCTGATAGGTCTACATATTTGCGAAATAGAAGGGAAAGGAATTAAATTTTTTTGAAAAATTGCAAAAAATAATCGTGTCCCCTCCCTTAACTTCTACAAATCTGAACCTGATGAGCTGAAATTCAGCAGGGATCTTCAGTTTTAAGTTAAGATTACAGGAAAAATATAGCGAACACGATTGGCCTAAATAATTGTGAAATAGAAGGGAAAGAAATTAAATTTTTTCGAAAAAATTGCAAAAAATGACCGTGTCCCCCCCCTTAACTTCTACAAATTTGAACCTGGTGAGCTGAAATTCAGCAGGGATCTTCAGTTTTAAGTGCAGATTACAGGAAAAATTAATCGAACACGATTGGCCTAAATATTTGTAAAATAGAAGGGAAAGAAATTAAATTTTTTCAAAAAAATTGCAAAAAAAATGACAGTGTCCCCCCCCCCCTTAACTTCTACAAATCTGAACCGGGTGAGCTGAAATTAGGTAAGGATTTCTAGTTTTACGTGCAGATTACAGGAAAATTATAGCAAACCTGATAGGTCTACATATTTGCGAAATAGAAGGGAAAGAAATTAAATTTTTTCAAAAAAAATTGCAAAAATAATCGTGTCCCCCCCGTCACTTCTACAAATCTGAACCTGGTGAGCTGAAATTCAGCAGGGATCTTCAGTTGTAAGTGCAGATGATAGGAAAAATATAGCGAACACGATTGACCTACATATTTGCGAAATAGAAGGGAAAGAAATAAAAATTTTTTGAAAAAATTGCAAAAAATGACCCTGTCTCCCCCTTAACTTCTACAAATATGAACTGGGTGAGCTGAAATTCGGTAAGGATTTTCAGTTTTACGTGCATATTACAGTAAAATTAAAGCGAACCTGATAGGTCTACATATTTGCGAAATAGAAGGGAAAGAAATTAAATTTTTTCGAAAAAATTGAAAAAAATGACAGTCCCCCCCCTAACTTCTACAAATATGAACCTGGTGAGATGAAATTCAACAGGGATCTTCAGTTTTAAGTGCAGATTACAGGAAAAATATAGCGAACCCAATTGGCCTACATATTTGCGAAATAGAAGGAAAAGAAATAAAATTTTTTCGAAAAAATTGCAAAAAATGACAGTTCCCCCCCCTTAACTTCTACAAATCTCAACCTGGTGAGCTGAAATTCAGCAGAGATCTTCAGTTTTCAGTGCAGATTACATGAAAAATATAGCGAACACGATTGGCCTAAATATTTGTGAAATAGAAGGGAAAGAAATTAAATTTTTTCGAAAAAATTGCAAAAAATGACACTGTACCCCCCTTAACTTCTACAAATCTGAACCAGGTGAGCTGAAATTCGGTAAGGATTTTCAGTTTTAAGTGCAGATTACAGGAAAATTATAGCAAACCTGATAGGTCTACATATTTGCGAAATAGAAGGGAAAGAAATTAAATTTTTTCAAAACATTTGCAAAAAATGACCCTGTACCCCCCTTAACTTCTACAAATCTGAACCGGGTGAGCTGAAATTCGGTAAGGATTTTCAGTTTTAAGTGCAGATTGCAGGAAAATTATAGCAAACCTGATAGGTCTACATATTTGCGAAATAGAAGGGAAAGAAATTAAATTTTTTCAAAAAAATTGCAAAAAATGACCCTGTACCCCCCTTAACTTCTACAAATCTGAACCGGGTGCGCTGAAATTCGGTAAAGATTTTTAGTTTTACGTGCAGATTACAGGAAAATTATAGCAAACCTGATAGGTCTACATATTTGCGAAATAGAAGGGAAAGGAATTAAATTTTTTTGAAAAATTGCAAAAAATAATCGTGTCCCCTCCCTTAACTTCTACAAATCTAAACCTGATGAGCTGAAATTCAGCAGGGATCTTCAGTTTTAAGTGAAGATTACAGGAAAAATATAGCGAACACGATTGACCTAAATAATTGTGAAATAGAAGAGAAAGAAATTAAATTTTTTCAAAAAAATTGCAAAAAATGACCCTGTCGCCCCCTTAACTTCTACAAATCTAAACCGGGTGAGCTGAAATTAGGTAAGGATTTTTAGTTTTACTTGCAGATTACAGGAAAATTATAGCAAACCTGATAGGTCTACATATTTGCGAAATAGAAGGGAAAGAAATTAAATTTTTTTGAAAAATTGCAAAAAATAATCGTGTCCCCCCCCTTAACTTCTACAATTTTGAACCTGGTGAGCTGAAATTCAGCAGGAATCTTCAGTTTTAAGTGAAGATTACAGGAAAAATATAGCGAACACGATTGGCCTAAATAATTGTGAAATAGAAGAGAAAGAAATTAAATTTTTTCGAAAAAATTGCAAAAAATGACACTGTCGCCCCCTTAACTTCTACAAATCTGAACCGGGTGAGCTGAAATTAGGTAAGGATTTCTAGTTTTACGTGCAGATTACAGGAAAATTATAGCAAACCTGATAGGTCTACATATTTGCGAAATAGAAGGGAAAGGAATTTAATTTTTTTGAAAAATTGCAAAAAATAATCGTGTCCCCTCCCTTAACTTCTACAAATCTGAACCTGATGAGCTGAAATTCAGCAGGGATCTTCAGTTTTAAGTGAAGATTACAGGAAAAATATAGCGAACACGATTGGCCTAAATAATTGTGAAATAGAAGAGAAAGAAATTAAATTTTTTCGAAAAAATTGCAAAAAATGACCCTGTCGCCCCCTTAACTTCTACAAATCTAAACCGGGTGAGCTGAAATTTGGTAAGGATTTTTAGTTTATACTTGCAGATTACAGGAAAATTATAGCAAACCTGATAGGTCTACATATTTGCGAAATAGAAGGGAAAGAAATTAAATTTTTTCGAAAAATTGCAAAAAATGACAGTTCCCCCCCCCTTAACTTCTACAAATCTGAACCGGGTGAGCTGAAATTAGGTAAGGATTTCTAGTTTTACGTGCAGATTACAGGAAAATTATAGCAAACCTGATAGGTCTACATATTTGCGAAATAGAAGGGAAAGAAGTTAAATTTTTTCAAAAAAATTGCAAAAAATAATCGTGTCCCCCCCCTTAACTTCTACAAATATGAACCTGGTGAGATGAAATTCAGCAGGGATCTTCAGTTTTAAGTGCAGATTACAGGAAAAATATAGCGAACACGATTGGCCTAAATAATTGTGAAATAGAAGGGAAAGGAATTAAATTTTTTTGAATAATTGCAAAAAATAATCGTGTCCCCTCCCTTAACTTCTACAAATCTGAACCTGATGAGCTGAAATTCAGCAGGGATCTTCAGTTTTAAGTGCAGATTACAGGAAAAATATAGCGAACACGATTGGCCTAAATAATTGTGAAATAGAAGGGAAAGGAATTAAATTTTTTTGAATAATTGCAAAAAATAATCGTGTCGCCCCCTTAACTTCTACAATTTTGAACCTGGTGAGCTGAAATTCAGCAGGAATCTTCAGTTTTAAGTGAACATTACAGGAAAAATATAGCGAACACGATTGGCCTAAATAATTGTGAAATAGAAGGGAAAGAAATTAAATTTTTTTGAATAATTGCAAAAAATAATCGTGTCCCCCCCCTTAACTTCTACAATTTTGAACCTGGTGAGCTGAAATTCAGCAGGAATCTTCAGTTTTAAGTGAACATTACAGGAAAAATATAGCGAACACGATTGGCCTAAATAATTGTGAAATAGAAGGGAAAGAAATTAAATTTTTTCGAAAAAATAGCAAAAAATGACCCTGTCGCCCACTTAACTTCTACAAATCTGAACCGGGTGAGCTGAAATTAGGTAAGGATTTCTAGTTTTACGTGCAGATTACAGGAAAATTATAGCAAACCTGATAGGTCTACATATTTGCGAAATAGAAGGGAAAGGAATTAAATTTTTTTTAAAAATTGCAAAAAATAATCGTGTCCCCTCCCTTAACTTCTACAAATCTGAACCTGATGAGCTGAAATTCAGCAGGGATCTTCAGTTTTAAGTTAAGATTACAGGAAAAATATAGCGAATACGATTGGCCTAAATAATTGTGAAATAGAAGGGAAAGAAATTAAATTTTTTCGAAAAAATTGCAAAAAATGACCCTGTCGCCCACTTAACTTCTACAACTCTGAACCGGGTGAGCTGAAATTAGGTAAGGATTTCTAGTTTTACGTGCAGATTACAGGAAAATTATAGCAAACCTGATAGGTCTACATATTTGCGAAATAGAAGGGAAAGAAGTTAAATTTTTTCAAAAAAATTGCAAAAAATAATCGTGTCCCCCCCCTTAACTTCTACAAATATGAACCTGGTGAGATAAAATTCAGCAGGGATCTTCAGTTTTAAGTGCAGATTACAGGAAAAATATAGCGAACCCGATTGGCCTACATATTTGCGAAATAGAAGGGAAAGGAATTAAATTTTTTTGAAAAATTGCAAAAAATAATCGTGTCCCCTCCCTTAACTTCTACAAATCTGAACCTGATGAGCTGAAATTCAGCAGGGATCTTCAGTTTTAAGTGAACATTACAGGAAAAATATAGCGAACACGATTGGCCTAAATAATTGTGAAATAGAAGGGAAAGAAATTAAATTTTTTCGAAAAAATAGCAAAAAATGACCCTGTCGCCCACTTAACTTCTACAAATCTGAACCGGGTGAGCTGAAATTCAGCAGGAATCTTCAGTTTTAAGTGAACATTACAGGAAAAATATAGCGAACACGATTGGCCTAAATAATTGTGAAATAGAAGGGAAAGAAATTAAATTTTTTTGAATAATTGCAAAAAATAATCGTGTCCCCCCCCTTAACTTCTACAATTTTGAACCTGGTGAGCTGAAATTCAGCAGGAATCTTCAGTTTTAAGTGAACATTACAGGAAAAATATAGCGAACACGATTGGCCTAAATAATTGTGAAATAGAAGGGAAAGAAATTAAATTTTTTCGAAAAAATAGCAAAAAATGACCCTGTCGCCCACTTAACTTCTACAAATCTGAACCGGGTGAGCTGAAATTAGGTAAGGATTTCTAGTTTTACGTGCAGATTACAGGAAAATTATAGCAAACCTGATAGGTCTACATATTTGCGAAATAGAAGGGAAAGGAATTAAATTTTTTTGAAAAATTGCAAAAAATAATCGTGTCCCCTCCCTTAACTTCCACAAATCTGAACCTGATGAGCTGAAATTCAGCAGGGATCTTCAGTTTTAAGTTAAGATTACAGGAAAAATATAGCGAATACGATTGGCCTAAATAATTGTGAAATAGAAGGGAAAGAAATTAAATTTTTTCGAAAAAATTGCAAAAAATGACCCTGTCGCCCACTTAACTTCTACAACTCTGAACCGGGTGAGCTGAAATTAGGTAAGGATTTCTAGTTTTACGTGCAGATTACAGGAAAATTATAGCAAACCTGATAGGTCTACATATTTGCGAAATAGAAGGGAAAGGAATTAAATTTTTTTGAAAAATTGCAAAAAATAATCGTGTCCCCTCCCTTAACTTCTACAAATCTGAACCTGATGAGCTGAAATTCAGCAGGGATCTTCAGTTTTAAGTGAAGATTACAGGAAAAATATAGCGAACACGATTGGCCTAAATAATTGTAAAATAGAAGAGAAAGAAATTAAATTTTTTCGAAAAAATTGCAAAAAATGACCCTGTCGCCCCCTTAACTTCTACAAATCTAAACCGGGTGAGCTGAAATTAGGTAAGGATTTCTAGTTTTACGTGCAGATTACAGGAAAATTATAGCAAACCTGATAGGTCTACATATTTGCGAAATAGAAGGGAAAGGAATTAAATTTTTTTGAAAAATTGCAAAAAATAATCGTGTCCCCTCCCTTAACTTCTACAAATCTGAACCTGATGAGCTGAAATTCAGCAGGGATCTTCAGTTTTAAGTGAAGATTACAGGAAAAATATAGCGAACACGATTGGCCTAAATAATTGTGAAATAGAAGAGAAAGAAATTAAATTTTTTCGAAAAAATTGCAAAAAATGACCCTGTCGCCCCCTTAACTTCTACAAATCTAAACCGGGTGAGGTGAAATTTGGTAAGGATTTTTAGTTTTACTTGCAGATTACAGGAAAATTATAGCAAACCTGATAGGTCTACATATTTGCGAAATAGAAGGGAAAGAAATTAAATTTTTTCGAAAAATTGCAAAAAATGACAGTTTCCCCCCCCCTTAACTTCTACAAATCTGAACCGGGTGAGCTGAAATTAGGTAAGGATTTCTAGTTTTACGTGCAGATTACAGGAAAATTATAGCAAACCTGATAGGTCTACATATTTGCGAAATAGAAGGGAAAGAAGTTAAATTTTTTCAAAAAAATTGCAAAAAATAATCGTGTCCCCCCCCTTAACTTCTACAAATATGAACCTGGTGAGATGAAATTCAGCAGGGATCTTCAGTTTTAAGTGCAGATTACAGGAAAAATATAGCGAACCCGATTGGCCTACATATTTGCGAAATAGAAGGGAAAGGAATTAAATTTTTTTAAAAATTGCAAAAAATAATCGTGTCCCCTCCCTTAACTTCTACAAATCTGAACCTGATGAGCTGAAATTCAGCAGGGATCTTCAGTTTTAAGTGAAGATTACAGGAAAAATATAGCGAACACGATTGGCCTAAATAATTGTGAAATAGAAGAGAAAGAAATTAAATTTTTTCGAAAAAATTGCAAAAAATGACCCTGTCGCCCCCTTAACTTCTACAAATCTGAACCGGGTGAGCTGAAATTCAGCAGGGATCTTCAGTTTTACGTGCAGATTACAGGAAAAATATAGCGAACACGATTGGCCTAAATATTTGTGAAATAGAAGGGAAAGAAATTAAATTTTTTCGAAAAATTGCAAAAAATGACAGTTCCCCCCCCCTTAACTTCTACAAATCTGAACCGGGTGAGCTGAAATTAGGTAAGGATTTTTAGTTTTACTTGCAGATTACAGGAAAATTATAGCAAACCTGATAGGTCTACATATTTGCGAAATAGAAGGGAAAGAAATTAAATTTTCTCGAAAAAAATTGCAAAAAAATGACAGTTTCCCCCCCCCCCCTCAACTTCTACAAATCTGAACCGGGTGGGCTGAAATTCGGAACGGATTTTCAGTTTTACGTGCAGATTACAGGAAAATGATAGCAAACCTGATAGTTCTACATATATGAGAAATAGAAGGGAAAGAAATTAAATTTTTTCAAAAAATTGCAAAAAATAATCGTGTCCCCCCCTTAACTTCTACAAATATGAACCTGGTGAGCTGAAATTCAGCAGGGATCTTCAGTTTTAAGTGCAGATTACAGGAAAAATATAGCGAACACGATTGGCCTACATATTTGCGAAATAGAAGGGAAAGGAATTAAATTTTTTTGAAAAATTGCAAAAAATAATCGTGTCCCCTCCCTTAACTTCTACAAATCTGAACCTGATGAGCTGAAATTCAGCAGGGATCTTCAGTTTTAAGTGAAGATTACAGGAAAAATATAGCGAACACGATTGGCCTAAATAATTGTGAAATAGAAGGGAAAGAAATTAAATTTTTTCGAAAAAATTGCAAAAAATGACCCTGTCGCCCACTTAACTTCTACAAATCTGAACCGGGTGAGCTGAAATTAGGTAAGGATTTCTAGTTTTACGTGCAGATTACAGGAAAATTATAGCAAACCTGATAGGTCTACATATTTGCGAAATAGAAGGGAAAGGAATTAAATTTTTTAGAAAAAATTGCAAAAAATAATCGTGTCCCCTCCCTTAACTTCTACAAATCTGAACCTGATGAGCTGAAATTCAGCAGGGATCTTCAGTTTTAAGTGAAGATTACAGGAAAAATATAGCGAACACGATTGGCCTAAATAATTGTGAAATAGAAGAGAAAGAAATTAAATTTTTTCGAAAAAATTGCAAAAAATGACCCTGTCGCCCCCTTAACTTCTACAAATCTGAACCGGGTGAGCTGAAATTAGGTAAGGATTTCTAGTTTTACGTGCAGATTACAGGAAAATTATAGCAAACCTGATAAGTCTACATATTTGCGAAATAGAAGGGAAAGGAATTAAATTTTTTTTGAAAAATTGCAAAAAATAATCGTGTCCCCCCCCCCTTAACTTCTACAAATCTGAACCTGATGAGCTGAAATTCAGCAGGGATCTTCTAGTTTTAAGTGCAGATTACAGGAAAAATATAGCGAACACGCTTGGCCTAAATAATTGTGAAATAGAAGGGAAAGAAATTAAATTTTTTCGAAAAAATTGCAAAAAATGACCCTGTCCCCCCCTTAACTTCTACAAATCTGAACCTGGTGAGCTGAAATTCAGCAGGGATCTTCAGTTTTAAGTGCAGATTACAGGAAAAATATAGCGAACCCGATTGGCCTACATATTTGCGAAATAGAAGGGAAAGGAATTAAATTTTTTTGAAAAATTGCAAAAAATAATCGTGTCCCCCCCCTTAACTTCTACAAATCTGAACCTGGTGAGCTGAAATTCAGCAGGGATCTTCAGTTTTAAGTGAAGATTACAGGAAAAATATAGCGAACACGATTGGCCTAAATAATTGTGAAATAGAAGGGAAAGAAATTAAATTTTTTCGAAAAAATTGCAAAAAATGACCCTGTCGCCCCCTTAACTTCTACAAATCTGAACCGGGTGAGCTGAAATTAGGTAAGGATTTCTAGTTTTACGTGCAGATTACAGGAAAATTATAGCAAACCTGATAGGTCTACATATTTGCGAAATAGAAGGGAAAGAAATTAAATTTTTTCGAAAAATTGCAAAAAATGACAGTTTCCCCCCCCCCTTAACTTCTACAAATCTGAACCTGGTGAGCTGAAATTCGGTATGGTATTTTAGTTTTACGTGAAGATTACAGGAAAATTATATCAAACCTGATAGGTCTACATATTTGCGAATTAGAAGGGAAAGAAATTAATTTTTTTCGAAAAAATTGCAAAAAATGACCCTGTCCCCCCACTTTAACTTCTACACAACTGAACCTGGTGAGCTGAATATCAGCAGGGATCTTCAGTTTTAAGTGCAGATTACAGGAAAAATATAGCGAACACGATTGGCCTAAATATTTGTGAAATAGAAGGGAAAGAAATTAAATTTTTTCGAAAAAATTGCAAAAAATGACCCTGTCGCCCCCCTTAACTTCTACAAATCTGAACCTGGTGAGCTGAAAATTTTTAGCAGGTATTTTAGTTTTACGTGCAGATTACAGGAAAAATATAGCGAACCTGATTGGCCTACATATTTGCGAAATAGAAGGGAAAGGAATTAAATTTTTTTGAAAAATTGCAAAAAATAATCGTGTCCCCTCCCTTAACTTCTACAAATCTGAACCTGATGAGCTGAAATTCAGCAGGGATCTTCAGTTTTAAGTGAAGATTACAGGAAAAATATAGCGAACACGATTGGCCTAAATAATTGTGAAATAGAAGAGAAAGAAATTAAATTTTTTCGAAAAAATTGCAAAAAATGACCCTGTCGCCCCCTTAACTTCTACAAATCTAAACCGGGTGAGCTGAAATTAGGTAAGGATTTTTAGTTTTACTTGCAGATTACAGGAAAATTATAGCAAACCTGATAGGTCTACATATTTGCGAAATAGAAGGGAAAGAAATTAAATTTTTTTGAAAAATTGCAAAAAATGACAGTTTCCCCCCCCCTTAACTTCTACAAATCTGAACCTGGTGAGCTGAAATTCAGCAGGGATCTTCAGTTTTAAGTGCAGATTACAGGAAAAATATAGCGAACACGATTGGCCTAAATAATTGTGAAATAGAAGGGAAAGAAATTAAATTTTTTCGAAAAAATTGCAAAAAATGACCCTGTCGCCCCCTTAACTTCTACAAATCTAAACCGGGTGAGCTGAAATTAGGTAAGGATTTCTAGTTTTACGTGCAGATTACAGGAAAATTATAGCAAACCTGATAGGTCTACATATTTGCGAAATAGAAGGGAAAGAAATTAAATTTTTTCAAAAAAATTGCAAAAAATAATCGTGTCCCCCCCCTTAACTTCTACAAATCTGAACCTGGTGAGCTGAAATTCAGCAGGGATCTTCAGTTTTAAGTGCAGATTACAGGAAAAATATAGCGAACCCGATTGGCCTACATATTTGCGAAATAGAAGGGAAAGGAATTAAATTTTTTTGAAAAATTGCAAAAAATAATCGTGTCCCCTCCCTTAACTTCTACAAATCTGAACCTGATGAGCTGAAATTCAGCAGGGATCTTCAGTTTTAAGTGAAGATTACAGGAAAAATATAGCGAACACGATTGGCCTAAATAATTGTGAAATAGAAGGGAAAGAAATTAAATTTTTTCGAAAAAATTGCAAAAAATGACCCTGTCGCCCCCTTAACTTCTACAAATCTGAACCGGGTGAGCTGAAATTAGGTAAGGATTTCTAGTTTTACGTGCAGATTACAGGAAAATTATAGCAAACCTGATAGGTCTACATATTTGCGAAATAGAAGGGAAAGGAATTAAATTTTTTTGAAAAATTGCAAAAAATAATCGTGTCCCCTCCCTTAACTTCTACAAATCTGAACCTGATGAGCTGAAATTCAGCAGGGATCTTCAGTTTTAAGTGAAGATTACAGGAAAAATATAGCGAACACGATTGGCCTAAATAATTGTGAAATAGAAGGGAAAGAAATTAAATTTTTTCGAAAAAATTGCAAAAAATGACCCTGTCGCCCCCTTAACTTCTACAAATCTGAACCGGGTGAGCTGAAATTAGGTAAGGATTTCTAGTTTTACGTGCAGATTACAGGAAAATTATAGCAAACCTGATAGGTCTACATATTTGCGAAATAGAAGGGAAAGAAATTAAATTTTTTTGAAAAATTGCAAAAAATAATCGTGTCCCCCCCCTTAACTTCTACAAATCTGAACCTGATGAGCTGAAATTCAGCAGGAATCTTCAGTTTTAAGTGAAGATTACAGGAAAAATATAGCGAACACGATTGGCCTAAATAATTGTGAAATAGAAGGGAAAGAAATTAAATTTTTTCGAAAAAATTGCAAAAAATGACCCTGTCGCCCCCTTAACTTCTACAAATCTAAACCGGGTGAGCTGAAATTAGGTAAGGATTTTTAGTTTTACTTGCAGATTACAGGAAAATTATAGCAAACCTGATAGGTCGACATATTTGCGAAATAGAAGGGAAAGTAATTAAATTTTTTCAAAAAATTGCAAAAAATAATCGTGTCCCCCCCCTTAACTTCTACAAATCTGAACCTGGTGAGATGAAATTCAGCAGGGATCTTCAGTTTTAAGTGCAGATTACAGGAAAAATATAGCGAACCCGATTGGCCTACATATTTGCGAAATAGAAGGGAAAGGAATTAAATTTTTTTGAAAAATTGCAAAAAATAATCGTGTCCCCCCCTTCACTCCTACAAATCTGAACCTGGTGAGCTGAAATTCAGCAGGGATCTTCAGTTTTAAGTGCAGATTACAGGAAAAATATAGCGAACACGATTGGCCTAAATAATTGTGAAATAGAAGGGAAAGAAATTAAATTTTTTCGAAAAAATTGCAAAAAATGACCCTGTCGCCCACTTAACTTCTACAAATCTGAACCGGGTGAGCTGAAATTAGGTAAGGATTTCTAGTTTTACGTGCAGATTACAGGAAAATTATAGCAAACCTGATAGGTCGACATATTTGCGAAATAGAAGGGAAAGGAATTAAATTTTTTTGAAAAATTGCAAAAAATAAGCGTGTCCCCTCCCTTAACTTCTACAAATCTGAACCTGATGAGCTGAAATTCAGCAGGGATCTTCAGTTTTAAGTGAAGATTACAGGAAAAATATAGCGAACACGATTGGCCTAAATAATTGTGAAATAGAAGGGAAAGAAATTAAATTTTTTCGAAAAAATTGCAAAAAATGACCCTGTCGCCCACTTAACTTCTACAAATCTGAACCGGGTGAGCTGAAATTAGGTAAGGATTTCTAGTTTTACGTGCAGATTACAGGAAAATTATAGCAAACCTGATAGGTCTACATATTTGCGAAATAGAAGGGAAAAGAATTAAATTTTTTTGAAAAATTGCAAAAAATAATCGTGTCCCCTCCCTTAACTTCTACAAATCTGAACCTGATGAGCTGAAATTCAGCAGGGATCTTCAGTTTTAAGTTAAGATTACAGGAAAAATATAGCGAACACGATTGGCCTAAATAATTGTGAAATAGAAGGGAAAGAAATTAAATTTTTTCGAAAAAATTGCAAAAAATGACCCTGTCGCCCACTTAACTTCTACAACTCTGAACCGGGTGAGCTGAAATTAGGTAAGGATTTCTAGGTTTACGTGCAGATTACAGGAAAATTATAGCAAACCTGATAGGTCTACATATTTGCGAAATAGAAGGGAAAGGAATTAAATTTTTTTGAAAAATTGCAAAAAATAATCGTGTCCCCTCCCTTAACTTCTACAAATCTGAACCTGATGAGCTGAAATTCAGCAGGGATCTTCAGTTTTAAGTGAAGATTACAGGAAAAATATAGCGAACACGATTGGCCTAAATAATTGTGAAATAGAAGGGAAAGAAATTAAATTTTTTCGAAAAAATTGCAAAAAATGACCCTGTCGCCCACTTAACTTCTACAAATCTGAACCTGGTGAGATGAAATTCAGCAGGGATCTTCAGTTTTAAGTGCAGATTACAGGAAAAATATAGCGAACCCGATTGGCCTACATATTTGCGAAATAGAAGGGAAAGGAATTAAATTTTTTTGAAAAATTGCAAAAAATGACAGTTCCCCCCCCCCCTTCACTCCTACAAATCTGAACCTGGTGAGCTGAAATTCAGCAGGGATCTTCAGTTTTAAGTGCAGATTACAGGAAAAATATAGCGAACACGATTGGCCTAAATAATTGTGAAATAGAAGGGAAAGGAATTAAATTTTTTTGAAAAATTGCAAAAAATAATCGTGTCCCCCCCCTTAACTTCTACAATTTTGAACCTGGTGAGCTGAAATTCAGCAGGAATCTTCAGTTTTAAGTAAACATTACAGGAAAAATATAGCAAACACGATTGGCCTAAATAATTGTGAAATAGAAGGGAAAGAAATTAAATTTTTTCGAAAAAATTGCAAAAAATGACACTGTCGCCCACTTAACTTCTACAAATCTGAACCGGGTGAGCTGAAATTAGGTAAGGATTTCTAGTTTTACGTGCAGATTACAGGAAAATTATAGCAAACCTGATAGGTCGACATATTTGCGAAATAGAAGGGAAAGGAATTAAATTTTTTTGAAAAATTGCAAAAAATAAGCGTGTCCCCTCCCTTAACTTCTACAAATCTGAACCTGATGAGCTGAAATTCAGCAGGGATCTTCAGTTTTAAGTGAAGATTACAGGAAAAATATAGCGAACACGATTGGCCTAAATAATTGTGAAATAGAAGGGAAAGAAATTAAATTTTTTCGAAAAAATTGCAAAAAATGACCCTGTCGCCCACTTAACTTCTACAAATCTGAACCGGGTGAGCTGAAATTAGGTAAGGATTTCTAGTTTTACGTGCAGATTACAGGAAAATTATAGCAAACCTGATAGGTCTACATATTTGCGAAATAGAAGGGAAAGGAATTAAATTTTTTTGAAAAATTGCAATAAATAATCGTGTCCCCTCCCTTAACTTCTACAAATCTGAACCTGATGAGCTGAAATTCAGCAGGAATCTTCAGTTTTAAGTGAAGATTACAGGAAAAATATAGCGAACACGATTGGCCTAAATAATTGTGAAATAGAAGAGAAAGAAATTAAATTTTTTCGAAAAAATTGCAAAAAATGACCCTGTCGCCCCCTTAACTTCTACAAATCTAAACCGGGTGAGCTGAAATTAGGTAAGGATTTTTAGTTTTACTTGCAGATTACAGGAAAATTATAGCAAACCTGATAGGTCTACATATTTGCGAAATAGAAGGGAAAGAAATTAAATTTTTTCGAAAAATTGCAAAAAATGACAGTTTCCCCCCCCCCTTAACTTCTACAAATCTGAACCGGGTGAGCTGAAATTAGGTAAGGATTTCTAGTTTTACGTGCAGATTACAGGAAAATTATAGCAAACCTGATAGGTCTACATATTTGCGAAATAGAAGGGAAAGAAGTTAAATTTTTTCAAAAAAATTGCAAAAAATAATCGTGTCTCCCCCCTTAACTTCTACAAATATGAACCTGGTGAGATGAAATTCAGCAGGGATCTTCAGTTTTAAGTGCAGATTACAGGAAAAATATAGCGAACCCGATTGGCCTACATATTTGCGAAATAGAAGGGAAAGGAATTAAATTTTTTTGAAAAATTGCAAAAAATAATCGTGTCCCCCCCTTAACTTCTACAAATCTGAACCTGGTGAGCTGAAATTCAGCAGGGATCTTCAGTTTTAAGTGAAGATTACAGAAAAAATATAGCGAACACGATTGGCCTAAATAATTGTGAAATAGAAGGGAAAGAAATTAAATTTTTTCAAAAAAATTGCAAAAAATGACCCTGTCGCCCCCTTAACTTCTACAAATCTGAACCGGGTGAGCTGAAATTAGGTAAGGATTTCTAGTTTTACGTGCAGATTACAGGAAAATTATAGCAAACCTGATAGGTCTACATATTTGCGAAATAGAAGGGAAAGAAGTTAAATTTTTTCAATAAAATTGCAAAAAATAATCGTGTCCCCCCCCTTAACTTCTACAAATCTCAACCTGGTGAGCTGAAATTCGGTAAGGATTTTCAGTTTTACGTGCAGATTACAGGAAAATTATATCAAACCTGATAGGTCTACATATTTGCGAAGTAGAAGGGAAAGAAATTAAATTTTTTGAAAAATTACAAAAAATGACCTTGTCCCCCCCACCTTAACTTCTACAAATCTGAACCTGGTGAGCTGAATATCAGCAGGGATCTTCAGTTTTAAGTGCAGATTACATGAAAAATATAGCGAACACGATTGGCCTAAATATTTGTGAAATAGAAGGGAAAGAAATTAAATTTTTTCGAAAAAATTGCAAAAAATGACCCTGTCCCCCCCTTAACTTCTACAAATCTGAAACTCGTAAGCTGAAATTTTAGCAGGTATCTTCAGTTTTAAGTGCAGATTACAGGAAAAATATGGCAAACACGATTGACCTACATATTTGCGAAATAGAAGAGAAAGAAATTAAATTTTTTCGAAAAAATTGCAAAAAATGACCCTGTCGCCCACTTAACTTCTACAACTCTGAACCGGGTGAGCTGAAATTCAGCAGGGATCTTCAGTTTTAAGTGCAGATTACAGGAAAAATATAGCGAACCCGATTGGCCTACATATTTGCGAAATAGAAGGGAAAGGAATTAAATTTTTTTGAAAAATTGCAAAAAATAATCGTGTCCCCTCCCTTAACTTCTACAAATCTGAACCTGATGAGCTGAAATTCAGCAGGGATCTTCAGTTTTAAGTGAAGATTACAGGAAAAATATGGCAAACACGATTGACCTACATATTTGCGAAATAGAAGGGAAAGAAATTAAATTTTTTTGAAAAAATTGCAAAAATGACCCTGTCGCCCACTTAACTTCTACAACTCTGAACCGGGTGAGCTGAAATTCAGCAGGGATCTTCAGTTTTAAGTGCAGATTACAGGAAAAATATAGCGAACACGATTGGCCTACATATTTGCGAAATAGAAGGGAAAGGAATTAAATTTTTTTGAAAAATTGCAAAAAATAATCGTGTCCCCTCCCTTAACTTCTACAAATCTGAACCTGATGAGCTGAAATTCAGCAGGGATCTTCAGTTTTAAGTGAAGATTACAGGAAAAATATAGCGAACACGATTGGCCTACATATTTGCGAAACAGAAGGGAAAGAAATTAAATTTTTTCGAAAAAATTGCAAAAAATGACCCTGTCGCCCACTTAACTTCTACAAATCTGAACCGGGTGAGCTAAAATTCAGCACGTATCTTTAGTTTTAAGTGCAGATTACAGGAAAAATATAGCGAACACGATTGGCCTACATATTTGCGAAATAGAAGGGAAAGGAATTAAATTTTTTTGAAAAATTGCAAAAAAATGACACTGTCCCCCCCCCCCTTAACTTCTACAAATCTGAACCTGGTCAGCTGAAATTCAGCAGGGATCTTCAGTTTTAAGTAAAGATTACAGGAAAAATATAGCGAACACGATTGGCCTAAATAATTGTGAAATAGAAGAGAAAGAAATTAAATTTTTTCGAAAAATTTGCAAAAAATAATCGTGTCCCCCCCCTTAACTTCTACAAATCTGAATCTGGTGAGCTGAAATTCAGCAGGAATCTTCAGTTTTAAGTAAACATTACAGGAAAAATATAGCAAACACGATTGGCCTAAATAATTGTGAAATAGAAGGGAAAGAAATTAAATTTTTTCGAAAAAATTGCAAAAAATGACCCTGTCGCCCACTTAACTTCTACAAATCTGAACCGGGTGAGCTGAAATTAGGTAAGGATTTCTAGTTTTACGTGCAGATTACAGGAAAATTATAGCAAACCTGATAGGTCTACATATTTGCGAAATAGAAGGGAAAGAAGTTAAATTTTTTCAAAAAAATTGCAAAAAATAATCGTGTCCCCCCCTTAACTTCTACAAATATGAACCTGGTGAGCTGAAATTCGGTAAGGATTTTCAGTTTTACGTGCAGATTACAGGAAAATTATATCGAAACTGATTGGCCTACCTATTTGCGAAATAGAAGGGATTGAAATTATATTTTTTGAAAAATTGCAAAAAATAATCGTGTCCCCTCCCTTAACTTCTACAAATCTGAACCTGATGAGCTGAAATTCAGCAGGGATCTTCAGTTTTAAGTGAAGATTACAGGAAAAATATAGCGAACACGATTGGCCTAAATAATTGTGAAATAGAAGGGAAAGAAGTTAAATTTTTTCGAAAAAATTGTAAAAAATGACCATGTTTCCCCCCCTTAACTTCTACAAATCTGAACCGGGTGAGCTGAAATTTTAGGTAAGGTATCTTCTAGTTTTAAGTGCAGATTACAGGAAAATTATAGCAAACCTGATAAGTCTACATATTTGCGAAATAGAAGGGAAAGGAATTAAATTTTTTTGAAAAATTGCAAAAAATAATCGTGTCCCCTCCCTTAACTTCTACAAATCTGAACCTGATGAGCTGAAATTCAGCAGGGATCTTTATTTTTAAGTGAAGATTACAGGAAAAATATAGCGAACACGATTGGCCTAAATAATTGTGAAATAGAAGAGAAAGAAATTAAATTTTTTCGAAAAAATTGCAAAAAATGACCCTGTCGCCCCCTTAACTTCTACAAATCTAAACCGGGTGAGCTGAAATTAGGTAAGGATTTTTAGTTTTACTTGCAGATTACAGGAAAATTATAGCAAACCTGATAGGTCTACATATTTGCGAAATAGAAGGGAAAGAAATTAAATTTTTTTGAAAAATTGCAAAAAATGACAGTTCCCCCCCCCCTTCACTCCTACAAATCTGAACCTGGTGAGCTGAAATTCAGCAGGAATCTTCAGTTTTAAGTGAACATTACAGGAAAAATATAGCGAACACGATTGGCCTAAATAATTGTGAAATAGAAGGGAAAGAAATTAAATTTTTTCGAAAAAATTGCAAAAAATGACCCTGTCGCCCACTTAACTTCTACAAATCTGAACCGGGTGAGCTGAAATTAGGTAAGGATTTCTAGTTTTACGTGCAGATTACAGGAAAATTATAGCAAACCTGATAGGTCGACATATTTGCGAAATAGAAGGGAAAGAAGTTAAATTTTTTCAAAAAAATTGCAAAAAATAATCGTGTCCCCCCCCTTAACTTCTACAAATATGAACCTGGTGAGATGAAATTCAGCAGGGATCTTCAGTTTTAAGTGCAGATTACAGGAAAAATATAGCGAACCCGATTGGCCTACATATTTGCGAAATAGAAGGGAAAGGAATTAAATTTTTTTGAAAAATTGCAAAAAATAATCGTGTCCCCCCCTTAACTTCTACAAATCTGAACCTGGTGAGCTGAAATTCAGCAGGGATCTTCAGTTTTAAGTGAAGATTACAGAAAAAATATAGCGAACACGATTGGCCTAAATAATTGTGAAATAGAAGGGAAAGAAATTAAATTTTTTCAAAAAAATTGCAAAAAATGACCCTGTCGCCCCCTTAACTTCTACAAATCTGAACCGGGTGAGCTGAAATTAGGTAAGGATTTCTAGTTTTACGTGCAGATTACAGGAAAATTATAGCAAACCTGATAGGTCTACATATTTGCGAAATAGAAGGGAAAGAAGTTAAATTTTTTCAAAAAAATTGCAAAAAATAATCGTGTCCCCCCCCTTAACTTCTACAAATCTCAACCTGGTGAGCTGAAATTCGGTAAGGATTTTCAGTTTTACGTGCAGATTACAGGAAAATTATATCAAACCTGATAGGTCTACATATTTGCGAAGTAGAAGGGAAAGAAATTAAATTTTTTGAAAAAATTACAAAAAATGACCTTGTCCCCCCCACCTTAACTTCTACAAATCTGAACCTGGTGAGCTGAATATCAGCAGGGATCTTCAGTTTTAAGTGCAGATTACATGAAAAATATAGCGAACACGATTGGCCTAAATATTTGTGAAATAGAAGGGAAAGAAATTAAATTTTTTCGAAAAAATTGCAAAAAATGACCCTGTCCCCCCCTTAACTTCTACAAATCTGAAACTCGTAAGCTGAAATTTTAGCAGGTATCTTCAGTTTTAAGTGCAGATTACAGGAAAAATATGGCAAACACGATTGACCTACATATTTGCGAAATAGAAGGGAAAGAAATTAAATTTTTTTGAAAAAATTGCAAAAATGACCCTGTCGCCCACTTAACTTCTACAACTCTGAACCGGGTGAGCTGAAATTCAGCAGGGATCTTCAGTTTTAAGTGCAGATTACAGGAAAAATATAGCGAACCCGATTGGCCTACATATTTGCGAAATAGAAGGGAAAGGAATTAAATTTTTTTGAAAAATTGCAAAAAATAATCGTGTCCCCTCCCTTAACTTCTACAAATCTGAACCTGATGAGCTGAAATTCAGCAGGGATCTTCAGTTTTAAGTGAAGATTACAGGAAAAATATGGCAAACACGATTGACCTACATATTTGCGAAATAGAAGGGAAAGAAATTAAATTTTTTTGAAAAAATTGCAAAAATGACCCTGTCGCCCACTTAACTTCTACAACTCTGAACCGGGTGAGCTGAAATTCAGCAGGGATCTTCAGTTTTAAGTGCAGATTACAGGAAAAATATAGCGAACACGATTGGCCTAAATATTTGTGAAATAGAAGGGAAAGAAATTAAATTTTTTCGAAAAAATTGCAAAAAATGACCCTGTCCCCCCCTTAACTTCTACAAATCTGAACCTCGTAAGCTGAAATTTTAGCAGGTATCTTCAGTTTTAAGTGCAGATTACAGGAAAAATATGGCAAACACGATTGACCTACATATTTGCGAAATAGAAGGGAAAGAAATTAAATTTTTTTGAAAAAATTGCAAAAATGACCCTGTCGCCCACTTAACTTCTACAACTCTGAACCGGGTGAGCTGAAATTCAGCAGGGATCTTCAGTTTTAAGTGCAGATTATAGGAAAAATATAGCGAACCCGATTGGCCTACATATTTGCGAAATAGAAGGGAAAGAAGTTAAATTTTTTCAAAAAAATTGCAAAAAATAATCGTGTCCCCCCCCTTAACTTCTACAAATCTCAACCTGGTGAGCTGAAATTCGGTAAGGATTTTCAGTTTTACGTGCAGATTACAGGAAAATTATAGCAAACCTGATAGGTCTACATATTTGCGAAGTAGAAGGGAAAGAAATTAAATTTCTTGAAAAAATTACAAAAAATGACCTTGTCCCCCCCACCTTAACTTCTACAAATCTGAACCTGGTGAGCTGAAATTCAGCAGCGATCTTCAGTTTTAAGTGCAGATTACATGAAAAATATAGCGAACACGATTGGCCTAAATATTTGTGAAATAGAAGGGAAAGAAATTAAATTTTTTCGAAAAAATTGCAAAAAATGACCCTGTCCCCCCCTTAACTTCTACAAATCTGAACCTCGTAAGCTGAAATTAGGTAAGGATTTTTAGTTTTACTTGCAGATTACAGGAAAATTATAGCAAACCTGATAGGTCTACATATTTGCGAAATAGAAGGGAAAGAAATTAAATTTTTTCGAAAAATTGCAAAAAATGACAGTTTCCCCCCCCCCTTAACTTCTACAAATATGAACTGGGTGAGCTGAAATTCGGTAAGGATTTTCACTTTTACGTGCATATTACAGTAAAATTATAGCAAACCTGATAGGTCTACATATTTGCGAAATAGAAGGGAAAGAAGTTAAATTTTTTCAAAAAAATTGCAAAAAATAATCGTGTCCCCCCCCTTAACTTCTACAAATATGAACCTGGTGAGATGAAATTCAGCAGGGATCTTCAGTTTTAAGTGCAGATTACAGGAAAAATATAGCGAACCCGATTGGCCTACATATTTGCGAAATAGAAGGGAAAGGAATTAAATTTTTTTGAAAAATTGCAAAAAATAATCGTGTCCCCTCCCTTAACTTCTACAAATCTGAACCTGATGAGCTGAAATTCAGCAGGGATCTTCAGTTTTAAGTGAAGATTACAGGAAAAATATAGCGAACACGATTGGCCTAAATAATTGTGAAATAGAAGGGATAGAAATTAAATTTTTTCGAAAAAATTGCAAAAAATGACCCTGTCGCCCACTTAACTTCTACAAATCTGAACCGGGTGAGCTGAAATTAGGTAAGGATTTCTAGTTTTACGTGCAGATTACAGGAAAATTATAGCAAACCTGATAAGTCTACATATTTGCGAAATAGAAGGGAAAGGAATTAAATTTTTTTGAAAAATTGCAAAAAATAATCGTGTCCCCTCCCTTAACTTCTACAAATCTGAACCTGATGAGCTGAAATTCAGCAGGGATCTTCAGTTTTAAGTGAAGATTACAGGAAAAATATAGCGAACACGATTGGCCTAAATAATTGTGAAATAGAAGAGAAAGAAATTAAATTTTTTCGAAAAAATTGCAAAAAATGACCCTGTCGCCCCCTTAACTTCTACAAATCTGAACCGGGTGAGCTGAAATTAGGTAAGGATTTCTAGTTTTACGTGCAGATTACAGGAAAATTATAGCAAACCTGATAGGTCTACATATTTGCGAAATAGAAGGAAAAGGAATTAAATTTTTTTGAAAAATTGCAAAAAATAATCGTGTCCCCTCCCTTAACTTCTACAAATCTGAACCTGATGAGCTGAAATTCAGCAGGGATCTTCAGTTTTAAGTGAAGATTACAGGAAAAATATAGCGAACACGATTGGCCTAAATAATTGTGAAATAGAAGAGAAAGAAATTAAATTTTTTCGAAAAAATTGCAAAAAATGACCCTGTCGCCCCCTTAACTTCTACAAATATGAACCTGGTGAGATGAAATTCAGCAGGGATCTTCAGTTTTAAGTGCAGATTACAGGAAAAATATAGCGAACCCGATTGGCCTACATATTTGCGAAATAGAAGGGAAAGGAATTAAATTTTTTTGAAAAATTGCAAAAAATAATCGTGTCCCCCCCCTTAACTTCTACAAATCTGAACCTGGTGAGCTGAAATTCAGCAGGGATCTTCAGTTTTAAGTGAAGATTACAGGAAAAATATAGCGAACACGATTGGCCTAAATAATTGTGAAATAGAAGGGAAAGAAATTAAATTTTTTCGAAAAAATTGCAAAAAATGACCCTGTCGCCCCCTTAACTTCTACAAATCTGAACCGGGTGAGCTGAAATTAGGTAAGGATTTCTAGTTTTACGTGCAGATTACAGGAAAATTATATCAAACCTGATAGGTCTACATATTTGCGAAGTAGAAGGGAAAGAAATTAAATTTTTTGAAAAAATTACAAAAAATGACCTTGTCCCCCCCACCTTAACTTCTACAAATCTGAACCTGGTGAGCTGAATATCAGCAGGGATCTTCAGTTTTAAGTGCAGATTACATGAAAAATATAGCGAACACGATTGGCCTAAATATTTGTGAAATAGAAGGGAAATAAATTAAATTTTTTCGAAAAAATTGCAAAAAATGACCTTGTCCCCCCCTTAACTTCTACAAATCTGAACCTCGTAAGCTGAAATTTTAGCAGGTATCTTCAGTTTTAAGTGCAGATTACAGGAAAAATATAGCGAACCCGATTGGCCTACATATTTGCGAAATAGAAGGGAAAGGAATTAAATTTTTTTGAAAAATTGCAAAAAATAATCGTGTCCCCTCCCTTAACTTCTACAAATCTGAACCTGATGAGCTGAAATTCAGCAGGGATCTTTATTTTTAAGTGAAGATTACAGGAAAAATATAGCGAACACGATTGGCCTAAATAATTGTGAAATAGAAGAGAAAGAAATTAAATTTTTTCGAAAAAATTGCAAAAAATGACCCTGTCGCCCCCTTAACTTCTACAAATCTAAACCGGGTGAGCTGAAATTAGGTAAGGATTTTTAGTTTTACTTGCAGATTACAGGAAAATTATAGCAAACCTGATAGGTCTACATATTTGCGAAATAGAAGGGAAAGAAATTAAATTTTTTTGAAAAATTGCAAAAAATGACAGTTCCCCCCCCTTCACTCCTACAAATCTGAACCTGGTGAGCTGAAATTCAGCAGGGATCTTCAGTTTTAAGTGAAGATTACAGGAAAAATATAGCGAACACGATTGGCCTAAATAATTGTGAAATAGAAGGGATAGAAATTAAATTTTTTCGAAAAAATTGCAAAAAATGACCCTGTCGCCCACTTAACTTCTACAAATCTGAACCGGGTGAGCTGAAATTAGGTAAGGATTTCTAGTTTTACGTGCAGATTACAGGAAAATTATAGCAAACCTGATAAGTCTACATATTTGCGAAATAGAAGGGAAAGGAATTAAATTTTTTTGAAAAATTGCAAAAAATAATCGTGTCCCCTCCCTTAACTTCTACAAATCTGAACCTGATGAGCTGAAATTCAGCAGGGATCTTCAGTTTTAAGTGAAGATTACAGGAAAAATATAGCGAACACGATTGGCCTAAATAATTGTGAAATAGAAGAGAAAGAAATTAAATTTTTTCGAAAAAATTGCAAAAAATGACCCTGTCGCCCCCTTAACTTCTACAAATCTGAACCGGGTGAGCTGAAATTAGGTAAGGATTTCTAGTTTTACGTGCAGATTACAGGAAAATTATAGCAAACCTGATAGGTCTACATATTTGCGAAATAGAAGGGAAAGGAATTAAATTTTTTTGAAAAATTGCAAAAAATAATCGTGTCCCCTCCCTTAACTTCTACAAATCTGAACCGGGTGAGCTGAAATTAGGTAAGGATTTCTAGTTTTACGTGCAGATTACAGGAAAATTATAGCAAACCTGATAGGTCTACATATTTGCGAAATAGAAGGGAAAGAAGTTAAATTTTTTCAAAAAAATTGCAAAAAATAATCGTGTCCCCCCCTTAACTTCTACAAATCTCAACCTGGTGAGCTGAAATTCGGTAAGGATTTTCAGTTTTACGTGCAGATTACAGGAAAATTATATCAAACCTGATAGGTCTACATATTTGCGAAGTAGAAGGGAAAGAAATTAAATTTTTTGAAAAAATTACAAAAAATGACCTTGTCCCCCCCACCTTAACTTCTACAAATCTGAACCTGGTGAGCTGAATATCAGCAGGGATCTTCAGTTTTAAGTGCAGATTACATGAAAAATATAGCGAACACGATTGGCCTAAATATTTGTGAAATAGAAGGGAAATAAATTAAATTTTTTCGAAAAAATTGCAAAAAATGACCCTGTCCCCCCCTTAACTTCTACAAATCTGAACCTCGTAAGCTGAAATTTTAGCAGGTATCTTCAGTTTTAAGTGCAGATTACAGGAAAAATATGGCAAACACGATTGACCTACATATTTGCGAAATAGAAGGGAAAGAAATTAAATTTTTTTGAAAAAATTGCAAAAATGACCCTGTCCCCCCCTTTATCATCTACAAATCTGAACCTGGTGAGCTGAAATTCAGCAGGAATCTTCAGTTTTAAGTGTTGATTACAGGAAAAATATAGCGAACACGATTGGCCTACTTATTTGCGAAAAGGAAGGGAAAGAAATTAAATTTTTTGAAAAAATTGCCAAAAATGACCCTGCCCCTCCCCCTAACTTCTACAATTCAGAACCTGGATAGCTGAAATTCAGCAAAAATCTTCAGTTTTAAGTGCAGATTACAGGAAAATTATTGCGAACCTGATTGGTGAACATAAGTATAATTACAGAGAAATATAAAAATTTATTAATAAAATAAAATAATAAAAATATTTATTCTATTCTTATTATAGTATATGACCATTTTGTTTAATTTGTTTTTAATTTTAAAAGAATTGTTAAAATAATTTTAAAAAAATTTTGTTTGAATATTTGTGTACGGAACCCTCGATCTTAGTGCGAGTGCAACTCATACTTGTCCGATTTTTTTATTATTCATTATAACAATTATTTTTGGAAACCTAATTAATTGAATAAGATTTAATAGAATTAATTTAAGAATTTTAAATTTTGCCAATAAAAACTTTTATTTTCATAAGCATACTTATAAGAAGATTATTTTTCTTATCAATATTAACTTTTTTAAGCCCTAAAAAATTAAAATTTTTATCTTACTTCTTTAATTTAATAAATTTTATACATTTAAATAAACTAACTTTTTTATTAAATTATTTCTTAATAAATAATATTAATAAATTAATTTATTTAAATGAAACTATATGAAACGAATTTTGTACCAAATTAATAGTTAACTTTATATCTAATTCTCAAAAAAACTTTTTAATAAAATATTTTTTTAATACCTTAATAAACTTATTCTTAATATTAGTATTTATTTCAATTCTAATTATCTCACTAAGTTAATAGAAATTTTTAATTTCTTTATTGTATATTCAAAATACATACTTTAACAAGTTCATTAACTTTAAAAACTTTAAATCCTTATTAATAACCCAATTATACAATTCATTTAATAAAGTTTAAAAAAATTAAATAATTTAAAATTACAATTAAAAATCTTTTCCAAATTAATATTATCAATTTATCATAACGAATTCGAGGAAACCTCCCTCGAAACAAAATAATTAAAATTATCATAAATACTCTCATAACTAATCTAATCCTTTTAAATCTTATAAAATAAAATAATACTAATAAATATCTTATTAATATAATTATCCCATACTCAGATAAAAAAATTAAAACAAATCCTCCCGCCAAAGATTCTGTATTAAACTCTGATACTAATTCTGACTCTCCTTCTGCTAAATCAAAAGGAGTTCGATTTAATTCAGCTACTAATCTTACTAAAAATATTAATATAACCCCTGTTACGTCAAAACGAGAAACCTTTATAAATATACCTAACGTTCCTCGTTTTAAATTAGTTTCATAAATGAATCTAATTTGGGATGAGGATAAGTCAATGAGCCTACTAAATGTTGTGAGAGAATAATTTATTAAAAAACCAACAAGAAAGAAAAGAGTTGACAAAAATACAATGAGTACAAAATTATGAATCTTACTTAAAGAATAACGATTACTTGTGATGTGATGATTATCTTGTAATCCAATCTTGAGTGGTGATGAGCACTAGACGAAAAGGGACCGCCTAATGGTTGTTCTTAATGGTGGAGAATTTGTGCTGGTGTTTACACTAATGAGATAGTGTATTGTATTCCGAAAAATATCTGTTAGTCCCAGACAGTTGTCGCCTCTTAAGCAAATTTCGATATTTCGAAATTTGGAATGTGATCCTTCAATATTTGAGTTTTGTAGACACTCGAAAGAATTTCCAAATTTACATTTTTTGAAATTATTACTTGGGGAATAATTCACTTGTAATGAAGTATGTTTAAATTAATACTTGGACGACACTTTTAAATAATGTTCAAAGGTATACTGGGAGACTTTTCACTTTTAATAATGTTTAAAGGTATACTGGGAGTTCACTTTTGAATAATGTTTAAAGGTATACTGGGAGACTGTTCACTTGTTGACGATTAGATGAATACTGCTGATTTCCAAAAAATTACTCTCTGATCTCTGCTTAATTTCTCTCCCTTTTTATACGAAACTGTTCCATTGTTTAGAATCACATACGTGTAGTTATTGAGAGTGGGAGAGCAGGGTAACTATGAACACCTGTGCACTTGTTTATCTTTTCTCTCTTTCTAATTTTCATGTCTCTTCAAAATAGTAGTGGCGATGATCATAGCCTGTTTACTTTTTTATGATCGATGCTGCTGTGGACTAATCTTTTCTCTCTTTCTAATTTTCATGTCTCTTCAAAATAGTAGTGGCGATGATCATAGCCTGTTTACTTTTTATGCTCGATGCTGCTGTGGACTAATCTTTTCTCTCTTTCTAATTTTTGTGTCTCTTCAAGCCCTCTCTTTGTGTATAGATGGTTTTTCTTCCTTCCTGTGGCGAAATTGTTTGAAGGTTGTTGAACTGATGCACTATCGTTATTCTTTTTACATGATTTAAAATATTATTCTCTTTTCTTAGAATTATTATGATTTGTAATTTATTCTGATACATATAAGACATATAATATCAATTGCCATATATTCAAAAATATTATAATTGCAATGCAATAATATGAAATACATAAAATATATACGAAAAATACAATATCGAATACAAAATATGTACATAAGTATTGTACTTAATTTAGGTACATTGATAAGAAGTTACGGACGTAACACCCCCCACACATAAACTGAAGCTCAAATTTTTTCTTCAATACCCTCTATTTTTTGTATATCAAACCTTTCAATTATAAATAAACTTCTTATAATAATTAAAATTAATCTTACTTCATAAGAAATCGATTGAGAAATAGCTCGAATTCTTCCTAATATTGAATAAATAGAATTAGATGATCATCCTCTTAACATTATTATATAAAAACCCAATCTTAAAAAACAAATAAATAAAAGTGAATTTAACTCACTAACTCTATAATTAAAATAATTAGGTTTAATTACTCATAAAACTAATATTAACACTAATCTTAAACAAGGTCTAATAAAATAAATTATTAAATTTAAATTTTTAATAAAAAATATTTCTTTACTTAATAACTTTAATGCATCCCTAATTGATTGCAACACCTCTTTAAATAAAATTTTATTAAGCCTTTTACGAATCTGCACATACCCTAAAATTTTACGTTCTAATAAAGTTAAAAAAGCAATACCAATTAAAACTATAACTAAAATAATTATATTTCTAACTACTCATTCAATTAAAAAAATTTTATAAATTTTTAATAAAAATATAAATTTGATTTATGAAACTTAAATTCATCGCATTAATCTGCCATACTGAATATAATTTATAAAAATCTTATTCTGTTAACTTTGAAAATTAAAAGTCTATTTAACTTAAGATTATTAAACCTCTTAACCTAATTTATTATAAAAATTTTATCAATATAAATTACCTTTTAAAATTATTTAAACTATAAAAATAAGTTAAAAAAACTTTTAGACTCATAATCTAATATTGGATAAAAAAATCTTTTTTATTTTAAATTTTAATGACAATAAAATTTTAATTTATTACATCATAATAATCCTTTAATCAGGCATATCATTAAATTTATTATTAGTATAAAAAAATTATACTTAATTAACTTCTAAAATTAACACACTAGTCTGCCATAATAATTTCAACTCAAATAATATACGTATATTTATATATATATATATATATATATATATATATATATATATATATATATATATATATAAATTTTAATTATCCTTTAAAACTTCAAAAATTTTTGTGCATAAAACACTTACATATAATCATTTGAATATGTTAAATTAACTATATATTTAAGTCGAAATTAAACTCTAAAATTTAGATTTATTCAAATTAAAATCAATTTAAGGACCCTTCTCCTAACACAGAAAAAAAGGGTGGTAATATTATGAAGGGTAATGGGTAAAAATGACTTAAGTAAAGGGTAAAAATTACGACGGGTAAAATTACAGAGGGTAAAACACTTACCTGAATATGTCACTAACCCAAATTAAAAGTTTTTTTCTTCTAATTATATTAGGAAGGTTAAATATTAAATTATTTTGATAAAAACTGGTTTAAATTAATCACAACTTAATAATTTTTTTACCTTAATTAATAAACAATTACATTTTCTAATTAGAATTGTTAAATTAATCACTTTTAAACTCTCCATTTTATGGTTATGACTTTGTAAACAAACAAGAGTTATAAAACAATATAATAAAATGTCACGCAAAGCAGTACATTTTTAATATAAATTTTTATTTTATTAAAAAAATTTTTTCTTTTCTATAAAAAATGTATAATTGTAAATCATAATACATAATTATGATAAATAAATTTTATGTCTTTCAAAATCATAATTTATAAATAATTATAATGAAGAAGCAAATATTTATCTCATTTTTTTGTTTGCTTGTTCAAGTTTTGAAGTAATTTATTTAAAACCCAAAAACTGAAACATCTATAATTTATAAAATTTACTTAAAATATTATAATGGTGTAATTTACAAAAAAATATGTTTCTGATTTAAAAACAAGAATTGTTTTAAAGAAATGTGATTAATAATTACGCATTAACCAAAATTTTCTTCCTTATTAGAAAAAATTTTCAAGGAAATAATTTGATATCATATTATTACAGAAATATTTTTATTATAGTTTAAAACCAAATATTTTTTAGAAACAAATATTTACTACACCATTTTCTTTCCTTTGAATTTAAATGAAATATTTTTAAAAATGTATAATTCGAAAATTTCCTATGAGCAAATTTATTCTTTTAAAAAAAATTATAATTTTTACAAAAAATGCGACTGGAACATAAATATTATATTTTTCAATCTTTACTTGAAAAAAATAAGAATTTTTTATCAAGCTTATGATTAAAAATAAAATATTTAACAATTATTTCTTTGCTTAAAAAAACATTAGAAATTGGTTTAAAAAATCATAATTTTTACAATTATTTATGACTGAAATACAAATATTTTGCTTATATTTTTCTTAATAACAATTAAATTTTAAAAAACATTCTATTATTCAATAAATTAATTACTTTTGTAGTTAAATAATTGTTAAATAATTGTTGAAAAATTTGAATTTTCTGTACTTTTAACTTGTAATTTTGAAAAATTATTGTTTTGAAAAAGTTTAATTTAATTTTTTAAAAATAATTTGAAGTTACGTGCAGTTACGTGGAAATTTTTTCAAATTGTATTTTTCCTGTATTTTCATGAAGAAATTCTCGTAAACGTTTAAAAGATTTTTTTCAAACTTTTCGTAATTCATAGAAAGTTTTCGATAATTTTTTGAAAAAACTCTTTTATCTATGTTAATAAATTTCAAAACAGATGTATGTGGAAATTCTTAAAGAACTTTTTAAAAAATTATTGAAAATATTTATTGAAATAATAAAAATAATTTTTGAATTTGACATATTTAAACCTTTTAATTCCTGTGGAAAAAAATAAAAATGAAAATTACTTTTTTTAAAAGTATTCAATTTCTTTATAAATTAAAATTTGAAATTAACAAATAATGTTTATTTATATTTCTTTTCTTTATTTATAAAAAACTTTAAATTTTATTAGAGCAATTATAAGTAATAATAACATTTATGTGAAAAAAATCTCTTTTTAATAAAAAAAATAAAAAAACGCAATAAGTGTTTGCTTCATTATAATTATAAAATAATTATGATTAAAAAAAAGTAAAATTTGTTTACCATATTAATGTATTATTTATTAAAATTAGGCATTTTTTAAATAAAGGAAAAAACTCGTTAACTAAAATAATAATTTATATTAAAAATTTTCTGCCTTTCGTGACTTTTTGTTATATTATTTCCCAACTCTTGTTTGTTTACAAAGTCATAACCATAAAATGGTGAGTTTGAAAGTGAATCAATCAATAAGTTTAATCGAAAATAAAATTATTTATTAAATTAAGTAGTAAAATTATTTAATTATTATTAATTCGAACTGGTTTTAATAAGAATAATTCAATATTTAAACTTTTTAATATAATTAGTAAAGAAACAGCAAAGTTGTTTTACTGACACATTTAAGTAAGTGTTTTACCCTCTGTAATATTACCCGTCGTAATTTTTACCCTTTACTTAAGTCATTTTTACCCATTACCATTCATAATATTACCACCCTTTTTTTCTGTGAATTCATAATAAAGACCTAAAATTAAAATTACTATAATACAACAAAAAATATACTTAAAAAAATCATTTTTTTAATTAACACAATTCTAGGTAAAATTAAAGAAATCTCAACATCAAAAATTAAAAAAATAATTCTTATTAAATAAAATTGAATTGAAAAAGGAAGTTTAATATTTGATAAAGGATCAAATCCACATTCAAAAGATGAAACTTTATTACGACACCTATATATCTTTTTACTTAAAATTAAATTAATTACTATAATAATCCCTCTCAATATTAATACAATAAAATTTAAAATAATAAATATATACATTCTTTATCAATGTCACCAATAAACCAAAATATAAACAAAAATTTAAATTACATCTACAAAATGTCAATACCAAGAAGCTGCTACAAACCCAAAATGATGTTTAAATGAACAAATTATATCCTAATTAAAATAACTAATAAAAAAATTCTTCCAATAATTACATGCCCTCCATGAAACCGAGTAGTTAAATAAAATTGAACCAAATACAGAATCACTTATAGAAAATGAAGCTTCAAAATATTCCATATACTGAATTATAGAACAAACTAATCCTAACATAATAGTTCCTATTAAACCAACTTGCCCCTCTTCATTATCTTCATTTAAAATTCTACAATGTCTTCAAGTTATTAAAACCCCAGAAGATAATAAAATTACAGTATTTAATATAGGTAATTGGAAAGGATCAAATTGTTGAATATTATTAGGAGGTCAGATTTCCCCTACTATAATATTAGGAGATAATGAAGAATGAAAAAATTTCAAAAAAAAGACAAAAAAATATTACTTCAGATAAAATAAATAATATTTTTCCTATTTTTAAGCCTTCAACTACTCGTCTACTATGTCTCCCTTGAAAAGTTCCTTCACGCACCACATCTCGTCACCTCTGAATTCTACATATAATAATAGCTAAAATTCCTATATATATTAAATACTTAATTTTATCTCTAAATAATATTACCCCCCCTTACTATCATTCTTATTACTCTAAAAGATGTTAAAATAGGCCAAGGACTAATTGTAATTAAATGAAAAATTAAATTATTATACACTTTCATAATTAGTTTCTGAAGAATATAATACCCTTAAAATTGAATAAACATATGATTGAATAAAAGAAACAGCAACTTCTAATAATATCAATAAACATTGAATCAAAACTAATCCTACTACCAACACCCCTAACATTTGATGAGATTGACTTATTAAAGTAATTAATAAATGACTAGCAATAATATTTGCAGATAACCGAACTGATAAAGTTAATGGCCGAATAATATTTCTAATTAATTCAATTAATACTATAAATGGTATCAAAATATTAGGTGTTCCCTGAGGTGTTAAATGAATAAATATATGGATACAAAAATTAACTCAACCAAAAATTCTTATTCTTCATCAAATTAATAATGATATTACAACTGTAACACAAATATACCTTATACTAGAAAAAATATAAGGAAATAAACTAACAAAATTATTTAATATAATAAAGATAAATAAAAATATAAACAATAAAATATTTATCTTATTAAAATTAAATAAAGAAATTTTAACTTTATTTATTACCCCTTTAATAATTAATTTTCACAAAATATAATATTTACTAGAAATAATACAATAAATCTGAGAAATAAATAATCTTAAAATTATTATTCTTACTCAATTTAAAGAATAACTTACTCTTCTTGATGGATCAAAAACTCTAAATAAATTTGTTATCATATACTTCAATTCTCCCTCTTAAACTTCTTTTTTTTACTTTTTTAAAATAAAAATTTAAAAAAAATCCACTTAATAAAAATATATACAAAACTCATAAAATTGTAGAATAAATTAATATTAATAATCAATAAATAGGTTTTATTTGAGGAATTAACTATGTAAGAAATTGAATTTAGCGCCTATACGATGCAGCTTGAGCTCGTGGCGAATACATCGAGCGAATTCGTGGAAAACGAAGGGCCTTTCGGGGAAATGATGGGTGTAGGGGGATTCGTTTGGTTTGGGTGGGAAAAATTGTCACGCGCTAATAAATTCGTCGCTTCACGGACTCTCCTCCTCATTGCTTCCCAAAAATTGAAGTCAAAGGGGATTTCCGCGCCATATATCCGAGTCCGAAGCCGAAGACTTAGAGGTAATTTATCAAAGAAAGAAAGTTAAATTTTATTTTTTTTAATTAATTTTTGTTCAGGTTTTTTTTATTAATTTTCGGGGTTTTATTTATTTATTTATTTAGTGTGGCGCGTTATGATTAATTAATGGCCGGAAAGTGTTAATCTGGGAAAGAGCAGCCGAGTCCGTGAAGTATGGTGTTGGAACGAATCCTGGCAGTATATTGGGCCAGTTCCGTGACGCTAAATAGTGCAGTTCAAAGGGATAACTGAAACTCGAGAGAAGCTCGCGTGTTAAATACACCCAAACCATTTCGGATCGCTCTGGATCGCAGATTCTACCCGCAAGACTCCTTCTATATAAAAAAAAAGGGAAGTGATGACAATTTCTTTTGTTCATTTTGTTTAATTTCTTGTCATTTTTTTTATTTGATCAATTTTCTCTGTGATTTTATTGTATTTCGTTCTATTTAGATATATATCTTTAATTGACTTGTGTGTGTATGTTTTTGTAAGTGTGTGACAGGGGCGAAATATTTGAATTTTATCACAATAGTCTCGAGACTGATTAATATTTTATTTGATTGATCGTGATAATTTATATGAAAATATATAATTGTATACTTTAAATTTGTTTCTTTATTATATTTGACAATTTGTGATCCTTTTTATATTTCGTGATAATAATTTATTTTTGTTATATTTTACTCATTTAAATATATTACATAAAATGGCGCCCGAACAGGGACTAGAATGAGTGCCCAATATTATACAGATTAATTTGAATGTGAATTTTTGTGAATGAATTTTTATTTTCTTTATATTTTTATAATTGTTGTTTTGTTTGTTCTTTATTGATTTGACTCTGGTGTTTAATTTATGCGAATAACTCGATCTCGTTCGGGGGTATTATTTGAGGGTTTAAAATTTAATAAACGAGTCAGAAAAAAAAAATATAAAATGTCGCACAGCGATGATGTTAATATGACGGGGCGAACAGAGCGTGATAATATTGTATCTACGGAAGAATTGCGCGAAGAAATAGCTCGGCTTCGTCAATTGACACAAATACAAAATTTGCAAATCATACAATTGCAGAAAACAATCGCTAATAATCCGGGAGAAACGGAAAATCAATTAGTACGAACTTTGGTCGAGGGGTTAAGAGGGTTAAGTATCGATGCTAAAATTCCTAAATTCTGTGAGCCTGACAATCCCAATGAATTCATAGAACGTTTGGAGAAATATTTTGTTATAAAAAATATTCAGGGTAATCGCGTAAACTCTCTCGATGGTTGTTTTGAAGGCCGTGCGCGGGCTTGGTTTAATTCTCAACGCAGTAGTATAATCAATTATAATGATTTTAAAACAAAATTTCTTTCTGAATTCTTTTCCATTCCTATTCGCGTAAAATTAAAATCAAATTGGTTGGCAAGGCGTTTCGATAGTAATAATGATAATCTCCAAACATATTTTTTAAATCAAATCAGGGATGCGCAGCATTTTTCACCTCAATTTGAAGCATACGAACTGCATTTTACTATTATCCAACAAATGCCAATTCGCGTTCGTGAAATATTATCGACGATTGATTTTAATGATTATAAGAAAATTTCACAAACGTTGTCGCAACTTGATATGACCTTCCAAGAAAAAATAAGTATACAAAATACGAAATCAAGAAATAATTTAGGAAATGCGAATCGAGAATTATCTAGTCAGAACAATAATAACGCGAGAAATCAACACTTTTCACAATCGTCAAGGAGAGATAATTTTGAGGGTCATCGAAATGGAAATAAAATTCCTGTTGTTAGCAACTCTCATGTTCAAGCCGGGAGTATCGCTGCTGACAGCCAAAATTATAATGAATTTTCACGAAACACGTGCTTTCCCCTACCTGACGTCAGACGTCCCCCTCCTCCTATATCATTCTCAATGAATCAAATGACACATTCTTCGAGTTCAAACCATTTAAACTGGTAGAAGGCGCGATGTACCCCTCTTCTATGTCGCGCCGTCTAATGTATGAAGATTTTGAGGATATTATTAATAATGTTACGAAGGATATTGATAAAAAAACGAGTGTTGAATCTAAATGTCCTTTGTGTCCGAGGGTGATTATCTCCGCGTTTTCAGTTCCTATTTCCTCACTGATTGATACCGGAAGTCAAATCACTGCAATGTCAGAAATTTTTTATGGTTATTTAAAGGGATATAACAAAATTTTAGAATTACCGGTGTCAAATGTTTTGTTATTTACCGCGATAGGAAAGAAGGCAGCTCATGTTAAAAAACAAATTCTCTGTGATTTTAAAGTTGGAAATTTTCAGTGTAGCTCGTCATTTCTTATCGTTCCGCATTTGTCGAATCCTATAATTTTAGGCAACGATTGGCTTCTCGAAAATAGAGCCATTGTTGATTATGAAAAAAAAACACTATTTATTCAGGGAGTTCCCGTTGATTCTTCGGTTGTATCATTCGGTAATTTATCAAAACTTGAATCGGATTTATCCTCTACGTCTGACAATGTTCAATATATACAGGGTTTGACCGTTATCTGCGACGATAATAATAACAATAATAATAATCAATGCGTGATAAATAATCTGAATCGTGAAAATTTTGATAAAAAATTACATGAAGCAGAAACAATTCAGGGGGATTTGGTCCAATCTAATTTGTTTATGCAAAATGATAAAATGAGTCAACGTGAAAATTTAAAGGAATATTATTTCGTAAGCGATAGTGTTGAGTCATCGTCGAGTTATTGTGATGTTATTTTTGAAGACGACATACAGAATGGCGACGATATTCAATTTATAAATGAGATAACAACAATGAATTTTAATAAGGCAAATAAAGAAAACGAAGGATCATTTATAAATGAATTAAGTAAAATAGCGTCAGAAATAAAGGAGATAAATAATAAAGAACGTGAAATGATTATACGAAAATTGTCTCAATTTGAAAAATTATTTTCAACTAAACTTTCCGTTGCCGATACGCCCGCATATCGTTTAAAAATAAAACCGCACAAATCAGTTGTCAAGAAATCATATCCGGTACCAATGACGTTTCGAGATAGGACGCGAATTGCTTTGCAAGAAATGGAGGATGCACTTATCATTGAGAGATCTGATAGTGATTACTGCAACCCCCTCCGTATTGTAGTCAAAAGCGATGGTACGGTGCGCGTGTGTTTAGATGCACGGTTCATTAATGAGATTATCGAGGCAGATCATGAGGCCCCCCCTTTAATTTCAGAATTAATGCAAAAGTTTTACGGAGTTACATATATGTCATTAACTGATTTGGCCTCCGGCTATTGGCAAATTCCCCTCCACGAAGAGTCACGAAAGTATACGGCATTTTTATTCGAATCAAAACTTTATCATTTTCGTAGAATTCCTTTTGGAATTAAAACCGCGGGATCCGCGTTCATAAGGTCACTTAATTTTGCTATAGGAAATCAATTCGATGATTGCTTAACGACTTATATTGATGATTTTTTGATCTCAACGTCAGGACCGGTAGAAAATCATATCGAGAAAATGTGTTCGATTTTTGAAACGCTTCAAAGGAAAAATTTTACATTAAGTTTAAAGAAATCGAAATTTTGTAAAAAAAGAGTCGAATTTTTAGGTTTCGAATTGACAACAGAGGGAATTCGTCCTCCTCAGAGTAAATTAGATGTCATATTAAATTTTAGTCCGCCGAAAAATAAAAAAGAGTTGAGATCATTCATAGGTGTATGCACTTATTATCGACAATTCACCGTTCGACACGCGAATTTAATTGATCCTTTTCGAGAAATTCTCAAGGAAAAAAATCCCTGGGAATGGAACGAAAATCATGCGCGAGCGTTTGAAATTATAAAAAAAGCTTTTGTTAATTGCGTGCAACTAAATCATTTTATTCCGAATGTACCCTATCGTTTGCAAACTGATGCATCGGATGCCGGTGTAAGTGGTGTTCTATATCAATTAGATCAGAATGAGGATCATCGTGTGATTGCGATGGTTAGTAGATGTTTAAACGCGGCGGAAATGAATTATACTACGACCGAGAAAGAGCTCCTCGCGATAGTATATTCTATTTCAAAGCTACGTAACTATCTACTTGGAACCAAATTTGAAGTAGTCACCGATCACAAAGCTCTGACCTTTTTATATACCACCCCTCATTTAAATCAAAGAATGATCCGATGGAATCTCGCGCTTCAACAATACGATTTTCAAATATCACATGTTCAGGGTAAAGACAATATTGTCGCAGACTTCCTTAGCAGGAATCCCGATAGTAAATTTGAAGCGGTAATGCCTAGTAGTTTGTCGATTGATGTCCTTGAAGTTCCTAGCAAATCAGATATATATTCTTATGAAATAAATGCAATTGAATTATCTCAAAATTTGCGTGAATCTCTAAAAAATTTAGCGGAATTACAAAAAAATGATTCTTTTATTCAGGAGCAATATAAAAAAAAGAATGAAAATGCGAGTAATGATTTCTACGTAGTGGAAGGAGATATATTATTTCGACGAGACGGTTTGGTTGATCAATGGCAAATTATTATTCCCGTAAATTTGACGAGTCAATTAATGGATTGCATTCATACAAAACTTGGCCACCCCGGAGTATATAAAACATTGTCATACATGAAGCGATTTTATTTTTGGAAAAATATGTCTCGTGACGTCAAGAATTTCGTTTTATCGTGTGACCTTTGCCAACGAGTCAAACCAAGTAATATTCAGATGGAGTGTGCATATAATCGTGTTTATTCGTCTAGTCCGGGAGATTTAGTCTGCGTAGATTTTTATGGACCACTTCCGCGTTCTGTGGCAGGAATGGAGTATATATTCGTAATGTATGATGCGTTTTCGAAATATATAAAATTATACCCTATAAAGAAAGAAAACACTAAAACGATTTTGAGAAAGGTTCTGAATTTGTACGTCCCTGAGATGGGTAAGCCTCGCAGAATATTGTCAGACCATGGCACTCAGTTTACATCGTCGAAGTGGGGGGATGGCTTGCGTGGAGCGGGGATACAGGTGATCTACTCATCAATTCGACATCCGCAGAGTAACCCTGTAGAACGTATGATGAGGGAACTCGGGCGTATGTTTCGCACTCTTTGTAGTGACAAACATACGAAATGGGCTAAGTACATCGCGGACATTGAATTTTTTTTTAATGCAACTACAAATTGTAGCACGGGTTTCTCTCCGCACGAGTTACATTTCGGTGAGCAACCAGCAGATGAAATAAAAAAATTGATTCGTTTTCCGGACTCGGATGGGATTGAAAAGGAATTCAGAATTATGCTCGCGAAAGAAAATTTAAAAAAGAATTTTGAAAATCGAGCCAAAACTCAAAAGAACCCGTCGAGAGTAGAATTGAACGAGGGCGATTTTGTCTTACTTCGTGTCCCTAAATTGTCAGATGCGTTTAAAAAGGTTACGAGGAAGTTTTTCCATTTATTCTATGGACCGTATAGAATTGCAAAAAAACTTGGTAATAATTCATATGAGTTAGTTGGGATTGATGGTGATCGGAGTATTGGTGTTTACAATCAGTCGAATTTGAGAAAGTATATAAAGAGAAATGATCAGTAAAATTATTGGTATCGATTTTTTTTTGCAATTGAGTGAAAATTTTGATGTTCGATTGTATATACATATGTACATGGCGTTATTTATAGATGAGGGGGTGAGAAAATGTATTTTACGTTAATAACTATATTTAATTGTAATTATTCTTTGTGTATAATTATAGTTATATGTTATTCGAATCATTCACCGCTTTCATTGTAAAATGAATTTTGTCATTGTGTATGTGAGGATGTCTTTGTTTATTTTTCTCGATTTTATGTATCTATATATAAAAAAAAAAAGTATGTCTATAGAAATATATGCTTCCGTCAAAGATTCGCCTGAAGCAAGGGGGATGATGTAAGAAATTGAATTTAGCGCCTATACGATGCAGCTTGAGCTCGTGGCGAATACATCGAGCGAATTCGTGGAAAACGAAGGGCCTTTCGGGGAAATGATGGGTGTAGGGGGATTCGTTTGGTTTGGGTGGGAAAAATTGTCACGCGCTAATAAATTCGTCGCTTCACGGACTCTCCTCCTCATTGCTTCCCAAAAATTGAAGTCAAAGGGGATTTCCGCGCCATATATCCGAGTCCGAAGCCGAAGACTTAGAGGTAATTTATCAAAGAAAGAAAGTTAAATTTTATTTTTTTTAATTAATTTTTGTTCAGGTTTTTTTATTAATTTTCGGGGTTTTATTTATTTATTTATTTAGTGTGGCGCGTTATGATTAATTAATGGCCGGAAAGTGTTAATCTGGGAAAGAGCAGCCGAGTCCGTGAAGTATGGTATTGGAACGAATCCTGACAGTATATTGGGCCAGTTCCGTGACGCTAAATAGTGCAGTTCAAAGGGATAACTGAAACTCGAGAGAAGCTCGCGTGTTAAATACACCCAAACCATTTCGGATCGCTCTGGATCGCAGATTCTACCCGCAAGACTCCTTCTATATAAAAAAAAAGGGAAGTGATGACAATTTCTTTTGTTCATTTTGTTTAATTTCTTGTCATTTTTTTTATTTGATCAATTTTCTCTGTGATTTTATTGTATTTCGTTCTATTTAGATATATATCTTTAATTGACTTGTGTGTGTATGTTTTTGTAAGTGTGTGACAGGGGCGAAATATTTGAATTTTATCACAATAGTCTCGAGACTGATTAATATTTTATTTGATTGATCGTGATAATTTATATGAAAATATATAATTGTATACTTTAAATTTGTTTCTTTATTATATTTGACAATTTGTGATCCTTTTTATATTTCGTGATAATAATTTATTTTTGTTATATTTTACTCATTTTAAATATATTACAACTAACAGTATAAATTTACTATAAATAATTTAAAAAATTATCACTTTACTTTAAGTTACTTAATTAAAACTACTCTTCTAATAATAAATAATTAAAAAATCTTGAAACTCTCCCTACTTCTGCTACAATAGGTATAAATCTATGTGCAATTCCACAAATTTCTGAACATTGACCTAAATGAACTCCAAGTAAAGAAACATTAATTCTTCCTTGATTTAAACGCCTCGGAACTGCATCTACGTTAATCCCAACTGAAGGAATAGTAAATGAATGAATAACATCTTCAGAAGAAACTAATACAGGAATTTGTACATCTACAGGTAAAATTAAATTTCTTACTCTATCTAATAATCGGAATCTTTCTAACTTAATATCTTTATTTATATATATATATATATATATATATATATAATTTTTGGACGAGTTGATTTTCCAACAGGTAAATTTAAGTGTCGTCGCTCCTCAAAAATACAAAATTTGAAGCTCCAAAAAAACTACACGAGGGGAAAAAATTAAAACTATGATTTTCTTACTCAGAAAACACCTACTAATCGAAAAAAGAATGTTTTGTTTGATTGGCAAAAAAAATGTTTTTAATTTGTAAACCTGTGTTATTAAAAGTTGAAAAATTTAATTATTTTGTTAATTTATTTAAATAATAATTTTTTAATATTTATTTTTTACCCGAAGTCCGTAAAATTTTTTACTAAAAAAATATTTAATTTAAAGCTTAAAATGTCCTTTAAAAACCTGTAAATTTTCAGAGACGTGTTTTTCCATATGGATCAGACCATTATTTATCGAAAAAAGTCGTTGTGGCCTAATTTTAGAAAAAATTGTTCTTTATGATGTCTAGGGAACGAATAATAATAAACTAGTAAAATATTAAAATAATAGGTAAAACATGTTTTTAAAGTTGGTCTGCCAAATAACCTAATTTCGACGTTTTTATTGATTAATTACGAGAAGGAGGAATTACTGAATTAAATAAAAACTCACTGAATGTAGAGTATTTCCGATGATGTTACAGATTTTCTTATCAGTTTTTCTGTTTTTACTTTAAATATGCAAGAAATATTAAGTTGAAAGTACGCGATTTTCGAATTTTTGAAAACTTTGCAATTTAATATCTCCGTTAAAGAAAAATAAAAAAATTTGTCACTTTAAGAGTTATTAAATCGTACTAAAATCTACACACACACTAACAAGTTTCGTTTTGGTACCAAATCTTATTTAAGAGATACAAGTATTTAAAAATTTTACTTTATTTCAGGTTAAAACTGTATATTGTTTTTTGACTAAAGTTGGTTTTATAAAATTCAAAATGACGGATCCAATATGGCGGACAAGATTTTTTTAAAAATGCTTGAATTTGCTTTAATATCGTTACTCAGGAATTTTCGGAGTCACTGATTACGAATCCACTATCAGTTTTTTAAAAATTAAAATGGCGGATCCAATATAGCGGACAATATTTCAAAAAATCGGACAAGTGCGAGTTGCACACGCACTAAGATCGAGGGTTCCGTACACAAATATTCAAACAAAATTTTTTTAAAATTATTTTAACAATTCTTTCAAAATTAAAAACAAATTAAACAAAATGGTAATAAACTATAACAAGATTAGAATAAATATTTTTATTATTTTATTTTATTAATAAATTTTTATATTTCTCTGTAATTATACTTATGTTCAGCAAACAGGTTCGCTATAATTTTCCTGTAATCTGCACTTAAAACTGAAGATTTTTGCTGAATTTCAGCTCACCAGGTTCTGAATTGTAGAAGTTAGGGGGGGGACAGGGTCATTTTTTTCAATTTTTTTAAAAAATTTAATTTTTTTCCTTTTTCTTTCGCAAATATGTAGGTCAATCGGGTTCGCTATATTTTTTCTGTAATCTGCACTTAAAACTGAAGATCCCTGCTGAATTTTCAGCTTACAAGGTTCAGATTTGCAGAAGTTAAGGGGGGGACAGGGTCACTTTTTGCAATTTTTTCGAAAAAATTTGATTTCTTTCCCTTCTATTTCGCAAATATGTAGACCTATCATAAATTTCCTGTTCGCCATAAATTTCCTGTAATCTGTACGTAAAACTGAAAAACCTTACCGAATTTCAGCTCACCCGGTTCAGATTTGTAGAAGTTAAGGGGGGGGAGATACGGTCATTTTTTGCAATTTTTTTTAAAGAATTTAATTTCTTTCCCTTCCCTTTCGCAAATATGTAGGTCGATCGGGTTCGCTATATTTTTCCTGTAATCTGCACTTAAAACTGAAGATCCCTGCTGAATGTCAGCTCACCAGGTTCAGATTTGTAGAAGTTAAGGGGGGGACAGGGTCATTTTTTGCAATTTTTTCGAAAAAATTTAATTTCTTTCCCTTCTATTTCGCAAATATTTAGGCCAATCGGGTTCGCTATATTTTTTCTGTAATCTGCACGTAAAACTGAAGATCCCTACCGAATTTCAACTCACCAGGTTGAGATTTGTAGAAGTTAAGGGGGGGGACAAGGTCATTTTTTGCAATTTTTTCGAAAAAATTTAATTTCTTTCCCTTCCCTTTCGCAAATATGTAGGTCAATCGGGTTCGCTATATTTTTCCTGTAATCTGCACATAAAACTGAAAATCCCTGCTGAAGTTCAGCTCACCAGGTTCACATTTGTAGAAGTTAAGGGGGGGGGACAGGGTCATTTTTTGCAATTTTTTCAAAAAATTTAATTTCTTTCCCTTCTATTTCGCAAATATGTAGGTCAATCAGGTTCGCTATATTTTTCCTGTAATCTGCACTTAAAACTGAAGATCCCTGCTGAATTTCAGTTCACCAGTTTCAGATTTGTAGAAGTTAAGAGGGGGGGGGACACGGTCAAATTTTGCAATTTTTTCGAAAAAATTTAATTTTTTTCCTTTTTCTTTCGCAAATATGTAGGTCAATCGGGTTCGCTATATTTTTCATGTAATCTGCACTTAAAACTGAAGATCCCTGCTGAATTTCAGCTCACCAGGTTCAGATTTGTAGAAGTTAAGGGGGGGACAGGGTCATTTTTTGCAATTTTTTCGAAAAAATTTAATTTCTTTCCCTTCTATTTCGCAAATATGTAGGTCAATCGGGTTCGCTATATTTTTCCTGTAATCTGCACTTAAAACTGAAGATCCCTGCTGAATTTCAGCTCACCAGGTTCAGATTTGTAGAAGTTAAGGGGGGGGACAGGGTCATTTTTTGCAATTTTTTCGAAAAAATTTAATTTCTTTCCCTTCCCTTTCGCAAATATGTAGGTCAATCGGGTTCGCTATATTTTTCCTGTAATCTGCACTTAAAACTGAAGATCCCTGCTGAATTTCAGCTCACCAGGTTCAGATTTGTAGAAGTTAAGGGGGGGACACGGTCATTTTTTGCAATTTTTTCAAAAAATTTAATTTCTTTCCCTTCTATTTCGCAAATATGTAGGTCAATCGGGTTCGCTATATTTTTTCTGTAATCTGCACTTAAAACTGAAGATCCCTGCTGAATTTTCAGCTTACAAGGTTCAGATTTGCAGAAGTTAAGAGGGGAGGGGATACGGTCATTTTTTGCAATTTTTTCGAAAAAATTTGATTTCATTCCCTTCCCTTTCGCAAATATGTAGGTCAATCGGGTTCGCTATATTTTTCCTGTAATCTGCACTTAAAACTGAAGATCCCTGCTGAATTTCAGCTCACCAGGTTCAGATTTGTAGAAGTTAAGGGGGGGGGACAGGGTCATTTTTTGCAATTTTTTCAAAAAAAATTAATTTCTTTCCCTTCTATTTCGCAAATATGTAGGTCAATCGGGTTCGCTATATTTTTTCTGTAATCTGCACTTAAAACTGAAGATCCCTGCTGAATTTCAGCTCACCAGGTTCAGATTTGTAGAAGTTAAGGGGGGGGACCCTGTCATTTTTTGCAATTTTTTCGAAAAAATTTAATTTCTTTCCCTTCCCTTTCGCAAATATGTAGGTCAATCGGGTTCGCTATATTTTTCATGTAATCTGCACTTAAAACTGAAGATCCCTGCTGAATTTCAGCTCATCAGGTTCACATTTGTAGAAGTTAAGGGGGGGGGACAAGGTCATTTTTTGCAATTTTTTCAAAAAATTTAATTTCTTTCCCTTCTATTTCGCAAATATGTAGGTCAATCGGGTTCGCTATATTTTTTCTGTAATCTGCACTTAAAACTGAAGATCCCTGCTGAATTTCAGCTCACCAGGTTCAGATTTGTAGAAGTTAAGGGGGGGACACGGTCATTTTTTGCAATTTTTTCGAAAAAATTTAATTTCTTTCCCTTCCCTTTCGCAAATATGTAGGTCAATCGGGTTCGCTATATTTTTCCTGTAATCTGCAATTAAAACTGAAGATCCCTGCTGAATTTCAGCTCACCAGGTTCAGATTTGTAGAAGTTAAGGGGGGGACAGGGTCATTTTTTGCAATTTTTTCAAAAAAATTTAATTTCTTTCCCTTCTATTTCGCAAATATGTAGGTCAATCGTGTTCGCTATATTTTTCCTGTAATCTGCACTTAAAACTGAAGATCCCTGCTGAATTTCAGCTCACCAGGTTCAGATTTGTAGAAGTTAAGGGGGGGGGGATACGGTAATTTTTTGCAATTTTTTCGAAAAAATTTAATTTCTTTCCCTTCTATTTCGCAAATATGTAGGTCAATCGGGTTCGCTATATTTTTCATGTAATCTGCACTTAAAACTGAAGATCCCTGCTGAATTTCAGCTCACCAGGTTCAGATTTGTAGAAGTTAAGGGGGGGACAGGGTCATTTTTTGCAATTTTTTCGAAAAAAATTTAATTTCTTTCCCTTCTATTTCGCAAATATGTAGGTCAATCGTGTTCGCTATATTTTTCATGTAATCTGCACTTAAAACTGAAGATCCCTGCTGAATTTCAGCTCACCAGGTTCAGATTTGTAGAAGTTAAGGGGGGGGGATACGGTCATTTTTTGCAATTTTTTCGAAAAAATTTAATTTCTTTCCCTTCTATTTCGCAAATATGTAGGTCAATCGGGTTCGCTATATTTTTCATGTAATCTGCACTTAAAACTGAAGATCCCTGCTGAATTTCAGCTCACCAGGTTCAGATTTGTAGAAGTTAAGGGGGGGGACCCTGTCATTTTTTGCAATTTTTTCAAAAAATTTAATTTCTTTCCCTTCTATTTCGCAAATATGTAGGTCAATCGGGTTCGCTATATTTTTCCTGTAATCTGCAATTAAAACTGAAGATCCCTGCTGAATTTCAGCTCACCAGGTTCAGATTTGTAGAAGTTAAGGGGGAGACACGGTCATTTTATGCAATTTTTCCGAAAAAATTTAATTTCTTTCCCTTCTATTTCGCAAATATGTAGGTCAATCGGGTTCGCTATATTTTTCCTGTAATCTGCACTTAAAACTAAAGATCTCTACCGAATTTCAGCCCACCCGGTTCAGATTTGTAGAAGTTAAGGGGGGGGATACGGTCATTTTTTGCAATTTTTTCGAAAAAATTTAATTTCTTTCCCTTCCCTTTCGCAAATATGTAGGTCAATCGGGTTCGCTATATTTTTTCTGTAATCTGCACTTAAAACTGAAGATCCCTGCTGAATTTCAGCTCACCAGGTTTAGATTTGTAGAAGTTAAGGGTGGGACAGGGTCACTTTTTGCAATTTTTTCGAAAAAATTTAATATCTTTCCCTTCCCTTTCGCAAATATGTAGGTCAATCGGGTTCGCTATATTTTTCCTGTAATCTGCACTTAAAACTGAAGATCCCTGCTGAATTTCAGCTCACCAGGTTCAGATTTGTAGAAGTTAAGGGGGGGGACCCTGTCATTTTTTGCAATTTTTTCGAAAAAATTTAATTTCCTTCCCTTCCCTTTCGCAAATATGTAGGTCAATCGGGTTCGCTATATTTTTCATGTAATCTGCACTTAAAACTAAAGATCCCTGCTGAATTTCAGTTTACCAGTTTCAGATTTGTAGAAGTTAAGGAAGGGGACACGGTCATTTTTTGAAATTTTTTCGAAAAAATTTAATTTCTTTCCCTTCTATTTCACAAATATGTAGACTTATCAGGTTCGCTATAATTTTCCTGTAATCTGCACTTAAAACTAAAGATCGCTACCGAATTTCAGCCCACCCGGTTCAGATTTGTAGAAGTTAAGGGGGGGGGGAATACGGTCATTTTTTGCAATTTTTTCGAAAAAATTTGATTTCATTCCCTTCCCTTTCGCAAATATGTAGGTCAATCGGGTTCGCTATATTTTTCCTGTAATCTGCACTTAAAACTGAAGATCCCTGCTGAATTTCAGCTCACCAGGTTCAGATTTGTAGAAGTTAAGGGGGGGGCAGGGTCATTTTTTGCAATTTTTTCGAAAAAATTTAATTTCTTTCCCTTCCCTTTCGCAAATATGTAGGTCAATCGGGTTCGCTATATTTTTCCTGTAATCTGCACTTAAAACTGAAGATCCCTGCTGAATTTTCAGCTTACAAGGTTCAGATTTGCAGAAGTTAAGGGGGGGACAGGGTCACTTTTTGCAATTTTTTCGAAAAAATTTAATATCTTTCCCTTCCCTTTCGCAAATATGTAGGTCAATCGGGTTCGCTATATTTTTCATGTAATCTGCACTTAAAACTGAAGATCCCTGCTGAATTTCAGCTCACCAGGTTCAGATTTGTAGAAGTTAAGGGGGGGGGATACGGTCATTTTTTGCAATTTTTTCGAAAAAATTTAATTTCTTTCCCTTCTATTTCGCAAATATGTAGGTCAATCGGGTTCGCTATATTTTTCCTGTAATCTGCACTTAAAACTGAAGATCCCTGCTGAATTTCAGCTCACCAGGTTCAGATTTGTAGAAGTTAAGGGGGGGACACGGTCATTTTTTGCAATTTTTTCGAAAAAATTTAATTTCTTTCCCTTCTATTTCGCAAATATGTAGGTCAATCGGATTCGCTATATTTTTCATGTAATCTGCACTTAAAACTGAAGACACCTGCTGAATTTCAGCTTACCAGGTTCAGATTTGTAGAAGTTAAGGGGGGGGCAGGGTCATTTTTTGTAATTTTTTCAAAAAAATTTAATTTCTTTCCCTTCTATTTCGCAAATATGTAGGTCAATCGTGTTCGCTATATTTTTCCTGTAATCTGCACTTAAAACTGAAGATCCCTGCTGAATTTCAGTTCACCAGTTTCAGATTTGTAGAAGTTAAGAGGGGGGGGACACGGTCAAATTTTGCAATTTTTTCGAAAAAATTTAATTTCTTTCCCTTCTATTTCGCAAATATGTAGGTCAATCGGGTTCGCTATATTTTTCATGTAATCTGCACTTAAAACTGAAGATCCCTGCTGAATTTCAGCTCACCAGGTTCAGATTTGTAGAAGTTAAGGGGGGGGCAGGGTCATTTTTTGTAATTTTTTCAAAAAAATTTAATTTCTTTCCCTTCTATTTCGCAAATATGTAGGTCAATCGGGTTCGCTATATTTTTCATGTAATCTGCACTTAAAACTGAAGATCCCTGCTGAATTTCAGCTCACCAGGTTCAGATTTGTAGAAGTTAAGGGGGGGGACAGGGTCATTTTTTGTAATTTTTTCAAAAAAATTTAATTTCTTTCCCTTCTATTTCGCAAATATGTAGGTCAATCGGGTTCGCTATATTTTTCATGTAATCTGCACTTAAAACTGAAGATCCCTGCTGAATTTCAGTTCACTAGTTTCAGATTTGTAGAAGTTAAGAGGGGGCGGGGGGACACGGTCAAATTTTGCAATTTTTTCGAAAAAATTTAATATCTTTCTCTTCTATTTCGCAAATATGTAGGTCAATCGTGTTCGCTATATTTTTCATGTAATCTGCACTTAAAACTGAAGATCCCTGCTGAATTTCAGCTCACCAGGTTCAGATTTGTAGAAGTTAAGGGGGGTGTGACAGGGTCATTTTTTGCAATTTTTTCGAAAAAATTTAATTTCTTTCCCTTCTATTTCGCAAATATGTAGGTCAATCGGGTTCGCTATATTTTTCCTGTAATCTGCACTTAAAACTGAAGATCCCTGCTGAATTTCAGCTCACCAGGTTCAGATTTGTAGAAGTTAAGGGGGGGACACGGTCATTTTTTGCAATTTTTTCGAAAAAATTTAATTTCTTTCCCTTCTATTTCGCAAATATGTAGGTCAATCGGGTTCGCTATATTTTTCATGTAATCTGCACTTAAAACTGAAAATCCCTGCTGAATTTCAGCTCATCAGGTTCACATTTGTAGAAGTTAAGGGGGGGGACAAGGTCATTTTTTGCAATTTTTTCAAAAAATTTAATTTCTTTCCCTTCTATTTCGCAAATATGTAGGTCAATCGTGTTCGCTATATTTTTCATGTAATCTGCACTTAAAACTGAAGATCCCTGCTGAATTTCAGCTCACCAGGTTCAGATTTGTAGAAGTTAAGGGGGGGGGGACAAGGTCATTTTTTGCAATTTTTTCGAAAAAATTTAATTTCTTTCCCTTCTATTTCGCAAATATGTAGGTCAATCGGGTTCGCTATATTTTTCCTGTAATCTGCACTTAAAACTGAAGATCCCTGCTGAATTTCAGCTCACCAGGTTCAGATTTGTAGAAGTTAAGGGGGGGGATACGGTCATTTTTTGCAATTTTTTCGAAAAAATTTAATTTCTTTCCCTTCTATTTCGCAAATATGTAGGTCAATCGGGTTCGCTATATTTTTCCTGTAATCTGCACTTAAAACTGAAGATCCCTGCTGAATTTCAGCTCACCAGGTTCAGATTTGTAGAAGTTAAGGGGGGGGACAGGGTCATTTTTTGTAATTTTTTCAAAAAAATTTAATTTCTTTCCCTTCCCTTTCGCAAATATGTAGGTCAATCGGATTCGCTATATTTTTCATGTAATCTGCACTTAAAACTGAAGATCCCTGCTGAATTTCAGTTCACCAGTTTCAGAATTATAGAAGTTAAGAGGGGGGACACGGTCATTTTTTGCAATTTTTTCGAAAAAATTTAATTTCTTTCCCTTCCCTTTCGCAAATATGTAGGTCAATCGGGTTCGCTATATTTTTCATGTAATCTGCACTTAAAACTGAAGATCCCTGCTGAATTTCAGCTCACCAGGTTCAGATTTGTAGAAGTTAAGGGGGGGGGGACAGGGTCATTTTTTGCAATTTTTTCGAAAAAATTTAATTTCTTTCCCTTCTATTTCGCAAATATGTAGGTCAATCGGGTTCGCTATATTTTTCATGTAATCTGCACTTAAAACTGAAGATCCCTGCTGAATTTCAGCTCACCAGGTTCAGATTTGTAGAAGTTAAGGGGGGGGACAGGGTCATTTTTTGCAATTTTTTCGAAAAAATTTAATTTCTTTCCCTTCTATTTCGCAAATATGTAGGTCAATCGGGTTCGCTATATTTTTCATGTAATCTGCACTTAAAACTGAAGATCCCTGCTGAATTTCAGTTCACCAGTTTCAGATTTGTAGAAGTTAAAAGGGGGGGGACACGGTCAAATTTTGCAATTTTTTCGAAAAAAATTAATTTATTTCCTTTTTCTTTCGCAAATATGTAGGTCAATCGGGTTCGCTATATTTTTCATGTAATCTGCACTTAAAACTGAAGATCCCTGCTGAATTTCAGCTCACCAGGTTCAGATTTGTAGAAGTTAAGGGGGGGACACGGTCATTTTTTGCAATTTTTTCGAAAAAATTTAATTTTTTTCCTTTTTCTTTCGCAAATATGTAGGTCAATCGGGTTCGCTATATTTTTCATGTAATCTGCACTTAAAACTGAAGATCCCTGCTGAATTTCAGCTCACCAGGTTCAGATTTGTAGAAGTTAAGGGGGGGGACAGGGTCATTTTTTGCAATTTTTTCGAAAAAATTTAATTTCTTTCCCTTCCCTTTCGCAAATATGTAGGTCAATCGGATTCGCTATATTTTTCATGTAATCTGCACTTAAAACTGAAGACACCTGCTGAATTTCAGCTTACCAGGTTCAGATTTGTAGAAGTTAAGGGGGGGGGGCAGGGTCATTTTTTGTAATTTTTTCAAAAAAATTTAATTTCTTTCCCTTCTATTTCGCAAATATGTAGGTCAATCGTGTTCGCTATATTTTTCCTGTAATCTGCACTTAAAACTAAAGATCTCTACCGAATTTCAGCCCACCCGGTTCAGATTTGTAGAAGTTAAGGGGGGGGGGATACGGTCATTTTTTGCAATTTTTTCGAAAAAATTTAATTTCTTTCCCTTCCCTTTCGCAAATATGTAGGTCAATCGGGTTCGCTATATTTTTCATGTAATCTGCACTTAAAACTGAAGATCCCTGCTGAATTTCAGCTTACCAGGTTCAGATTTGTAGAAGTTAAGGGGGGGGGGCAGGGTCATTTTTTGTAATTTTTTCAAAAAAATTTAATTTCTTTCCCTTCTATTTCGCAAATATGTAGGTCAATCGTGTTCGCTATATTTTTCCTGTAATCTGCACTTAAAACTGAAGATCCCTGCTGAATTTCAGCTCACCAGGTTCAGATTTGTAGAAGTTAAGGGGGGGGGATACGGTCATTTTTTGCAATTTTTTCGAAAAAATTTAATTTCTTTCCCTTCCCTTTCGCAAATATGTAGGTCAATCGGGTTCGCTATATTTTTCCTGTAATCTGCACTTAAAACTGAAGATCCCTGCTGAATTTCAGCTCACCAGGTTCAGATTTGTAGAAGTTAAGGGGGGGGGACAGGGTCATTTTTTGTAATTTTTTCAAAAAAATTTAATTTCTTTCCCTTCTATTTCGCAAATATGTAGGTCAATCGTGTTCGCTATATTTTTCCTGTAATCTGCACTTAAAACTGAAGATCCCTGCTGAATTTCAGCTCACCAGGTTCAGATTTGTAGAAGTTAAGGGGGGGACACGGTCATTTTTTGCAATTTTTTCGAAAAAATTTAATTTCTTTCCCTTCTATTTCGCAAATATGTAGGTCAATCGGGTTCGCTATATTTTTCATGTAATCTGCACTTAAAACTGAAGATCCCTGCTGAATTTCAGCTCACCTGGTTCAGATTTGTAGAAGTTAAGGGGGGGACACGGTCATTTTTTGCAATTTTTTCGAAAAAATTTAATTTTTTTCCTTTTTCTTTCGCAAATATGTAGGTCAATCGGGTTCGCTATATTTTTCATGTAATCTGCACTTAAAACTGAAGATCCCTGCTGAATTTCAGTTCACCAGTTTCAGAATTATAGAAGTTAAGAGGGGGGGGGCACGGTCAAATTTTGCAATTTTTTCGAAAAAATTTAATTTTTTTCCTTTTTCTTTCGCAAATATGTAGGTCAATCGGGTTCGCTATATTTTTCATGTAATCTGCACTTAAAACTGAAGATCCCTGCTGAATTTCAGCTCACCAGGTTCAGATTTGTAGAAGTTAAGGGGGGGGACAGGGTCATTTTTTGTAATTTTTTCAAAAAAATTTAATTTCTTTCCCTTCTATTTCGCAAATATGTAGGTCAATCGTGTTCGCTATATTTTTCCTGTAATCTGCACTTAAAACTGAAGATCCCTGCTGAATTTTCAGCTTACAAGGTTCAGATTTGCAGAAGTTAAGGGGGGGACAGGGTCATTTTTTGCAATTTTTTCGAAAAAATTTAATATCTTTCCCTTCCCTTTCGCAAATATGTAGGTCAATCGGGTTCGCTATATTTTTCATGTAATCTGCACTTAAAACTGAAGATCCCTGCTGAATTTCAGCTTACCAGGTTCAGATTTGTAGAAGTTAAGGGGGGGGACAGGGTCATTTTTTGTAATTTTTTCAAAAAAATTTAATTTCTTTCCCTTCTATTTCGCAAATATGTAGGTCAATCGTGTTCGCTATATTTTTCCTGTAATCTGCACTTAAAACTGAAGATCCCTGCTGAATTTCAGTTCACCAGTTTCAGATTTGTAGAAGTTAAGAGGGGGCGGGGGGACACGGTCAAATTTTGCAATTTTTTCGAAAAAATTTAATTTTTTTCCTTTTTCTTTCGCAAATATGTAGGTCAATCGGGTTCGCTATATTTTTCATGTAATCTGCACTTAAAACTGAAGATCCCTGCTGAATTTCAGCTCACCAGGTTCAGATTTGTAGAAGTTAAGGGGGGGGACCCTGTCATTTTTTGCAATTTTTTCGAAAAAATTTAATATCTTTCCCTTCCCTTTCGCAAATATGTAGGTCAATCGGGTTCGCTATATTTTTTCTGTAATCTGCACTTAAAACTGAAGATCCCTGCTGAATTTCAGTTCACCAGTTTCAGATTTGTAGAAGTTAAGGGGGGGGGGATACGGTCATTTTTTGCAATTTTTTCGAAAAAATTTAATTTTTTTCCTTTTTCTTTCGCAAATATGTAGGTCAATCGGGTTCGCTATATTTTTCATGTAATCTGCACTTAAAACTGAAGATCCCTGCTGAATTTCAGTTCACTAGTTTCAGATTTGTAGAAGTTAAGAGGGGGGGGGGGGCACGGTCAAATTTTGCAATTTTTTCGAAAAAATTTAATTTTTTTCCTTTTTCTTTCGCAAATATGTAGGTCAATCGGGTTCGCTATATTTTTCATGTAATCTGCACTTAAAACTGAAGATCCCTGCTGAATTTCAGCTCACCAGGTTCAGATTTGTAGAAGTTAAGGGGGGGGACAGGGTCATTTTTTGCAATTTTTTCAAAAAAATTTAATTTCTTTCCCTTCTATTTCGCAAATATGTAGGTCAATCGTGTTCGCTATATTTTTCCTGTAATCTGCACTTAAAACTGAAGATGCCTGCTGAAATTCAGCTCACCATGTTCAGATTTGTAGAAGTTAAGGGGGGGGGATACGGTAATTTTTTGCAATTTTTTCGAAAAAATTTAATTTCTTTCCCATCTATTTCGCAAATATGTAGGTCAATCGGATTCGCTATATTTTTCATGTAATCTGCACTTAAAACTGAAGACACCTGCTGAATTTCAGCTTACCAGGTTCAGATTTGTAGAAGTTAAGGGGGGGGACCCTGTCATTTTTTGCAATTTTTTCGAAAAAATTTAATTTCTTTCCCTTCCCTTTCGCAAATATGTAGGTCAATCGGGTTCGCTATATTTTTTCTGTAATCTGCACTTAAAACTGAAGATCCCTGCTGAATTTTCAGCTTACAAGGTTCAGATTTGCAGAAGTTAAGGGTGGGACAGGGTCACTTTTTGCAATTTTTTCGAAAAAATTTAATATCTTTCCCTTCCCTTTCGCAAATATGTAGGTCAATCGGGTTCGCTATATTTTTCCTGTAATCTGCACTTAAAACTGAAGATCCCTGCTGAATTTCAGCTCACCAGGTTCAGATTTGTAGAAGTTAAGGGGGGGGACAGGGTCATTTTTTGTAATTTTTTCAAAAAAATTTAATTTTTTTCCTTTTTCTTTCGCAATTATGTAGGTCAATCGTGTTCGCTATATTTTTCCTGTAATCTGCACTTAAAACTGAAGAACCCTGCTGAATTTCAGTTCACCAGTTTCAGATTTGTAGAAGTTAAGAGGGGGGGGGACACGGTCAAATTTTGCAATTTTTTCGAAAAAATTTAATTTTTTTCCTTTTTCTTTCGCAAATATGTAGGTCAATCGGGTTCGCTATATTTTTCATGTAATCTGCACTTAAAACTGAAGATCCCTGCTGAATTTCAGCTCACCAGGTTCAGATTTGTAGAAGTTAAGGGGGGGGGGGGGCAGGGTCATTTTTTGCAATTTTTTCGAAAAAATTTAATTTCTTTCCCTTCCCTTTCGCAAATATGTAGGTCAATCGGGTTCGCTATATTTTTCATGTAATCTGCACTTAAAACTGAAGATCCCTGCTGAATTTCAGTTCACCAGTTTCAGATTTGTAGAAGTTAAGGGGGAGACACGGTCATTTTTTGTAATTTTTTCAAAAAAATTTCATTTCTTTCCCTTCTATTTCGCAAATATGTAGGTCAATCGGGTTCGCTATATTTTTCATGTAATCTGCACTTAAAACTGAAGACACCTGCTGAATTTCAGCTTACCAGGTTCAGATTTGTAGAAGTTAAGGGGGGGGGATACGGTCATTTTTTGCAATTTTTTCGAAAAAAATTAATTTTTTTCCTTTTTCTTTCGCAAATATGTAGGTCAATCGTGTTCGCTAAATTTTTTCTGTAATCTGCACTTAAAACTGAAGATCCCTGCTGAATTTCAGCTCACCAGGTTCAGAGTTGTAGAAGTTAAGAGGGGGGGGGACACGGTCAAATTTTGCAAATTTTTCAAAAAAATTTATGTTCTTTCCCTTTTTCTTTCGCAAATATGTAGGTCAATCGTGTTCGCTATATTTTTCATGTAATCTGCACATAAAACTGAAGATCCCTGCTGAATTTCAGTTCACCAGTTTCAGATTTGTAGAAGTTAAGAGGGGGCGGAGTCATTTTTTGCAATTTTTTCGAAAAAATTTATTTTCTTTCCCTTCTATTTCGCAAATATGTAGGTCAATCGGGTTCGCTATATTTTTCATGTAATCTGCACTTAAAACTGAAGATCCCTGCTGAATTTCAGCTCACCAGGTTCAGATTTGTAGAAGTTAAGGGGGGGGACAGGGTCATTTTTTGTAATTTTTTCAAAAAAATTTAATTTCTTTCCCTTCTATTTCGCAAATATGTAGGTCAATCGTGTTCGCTATATTTTTCATGTAATCTGCACTTAAAACTGAAGATCCCTGCTGAATTTCAGCTCACCAGGTTCAGATTTGTAGAAGTTAAGGGGGGGGGGATACGGTCATTTTTTGCAATTTTTTCGAAAAAATTTAATTTCTTTCCCTTCCCTTTCGCAAATATGTAGGTCAATCGGATTCGCTATATTTTTCATGTAATCTGCACTTAAAACTGAAGATCCCTGCTGAATTTTCAGCTCACCAGGTTCAGATTTGTAGAAGTTAAGGGGGTGGGGGATAGGGTCATTTTTTGCAATTTTTAAAAAAAATGTAATTTCTTTCCCTTCTATTTCGCAAATATGTAGGTCAATCGTGTTCGCTATATTTTTCCTGTAATCTGCACTTAAAACTGAAGATCCCTGCTGAATTTCAGTTCACCAGTTTCAGATTTGTAGAAGTTAAGAGGGGGGGGGGACACGGTCAAATTTTGCAATTTTTTCGAAAAAAATTAATTTTTTTCCTTTTTCTTTCGCAAATATGTAGGTCAATCGGGTTCGCTATATTTTTCATGTAATCTGCACTTAAAACTGAAGATCCCTGCTGAATTTCAGCTCACCAGGTTCAGATTTGTAGAAGTTAAGGGGGGGGACAGGGTCATTTTTTGTAATTTTTTCAAAAAAATTTAATTTCTTTCCCTTCTATTTCGCAAATATGTAGGTCAATCGTGTTCGCTATATTTTTCCTGTAATCTGCACTTAAAACTGAAGATCCCTGCTGAATTTCAGTTCACCAGTTTCAGATTTGTAGAAGTTAAGAGGGGGGGGACACGGTCAAATTTTGCAATTTTTTCGAAAAAATTTAATTTTTTTCCTTTTTCTTTCGCAAATATGTAGGTCAATCGGGTTCGCTATATTTTTCATGTAATCTGCACTTAAAACTGAAGATCCCTGCTGAATTTCAGTTCACCAGTTTCAGATTTGTAGAAGTTAAGGGGGAGACACGGTCATTTTTTGTAATTTTTTCGAAAAAATTTAATTTTTTTCCTTTTTCTTTCGCAAATATGTAGGTCAATCGGGTTCGCTATATTTTTCATGTAATCTGCACTTAAAACTGAAGATCCCTGCTGAATTTCAGCTCACCAGGTTCAGATTTGTAGAAGTTAAGGGGGGGGACAGGGTCATTTTTTGTAATTTTTTCAAAAAAATTTAATTTCTTTCCCTTCTATTTCGCAAATATGTAGGTCAATCGTGTTCGCTATATTTTTCCTGTAATCTGCACTTAAAACTAAAGATCTCTACCGAATTTCAGCCCACCCGGTTCAGATTTGTAGAAGTTAAGGGGGGGGGATACGGTCATTTTTTGCAATTTTTTCGAAAAAATTTAATTTCTTTCCCTTCCCTTTCGCAAATATGTAGGTCAATCGGATTCGCTATATTTTTCATGTAATCTGCACTTAAAACTGAAGACACCTGCTGAATTTCAGCTTACCAGGTTCAGATTTGTAGAAGTTAAGGGGGGGGGCAGGGTCATTTTTTGTAATTTTTTCAAAAAAATTTAATTTCTTTCCCTTCTATTTCGCAAATATGTAGGTCAATCGTGTTCGCTATATTTTTCCTGTAATCTGCACTTAAAACTGAAGATCCCTGCTGAATTTCAGTTCACCAGTTTCAGATTTGTAGAAGTTAAGAGGGGGGGGACACGGTCAAATTTTGCAATTTTTTGGAAAAAAATTAATTTATTTCCTTTTTCTTTCGCAAATATGTAGGTCAATCGGGTTCGCTATATTTTTCATGTAATCTGCACTTAAAACTGAAGATCCCTGCTGAATTTCAGTTCACTAGTTTCAGATTTGTAGAAGTTAAGGGGGAGACACGGTCATTTTTTGTAATTTTTTCGAAAAAATTTAATTTTTTTCCTTTTTCTTTCGCAAATATGTAGGTCAATCGGGTTCGCTATATTTTTCATGTAATCTGCACTTAAAACTGAAGATCCCTGCTGAATTTCAGCTCACCAGGTTCAGATTTGTAGAAGTTAAGGGGGGGGACACGGTCATTTTTTGCAATTTTTTCGAAAAAATTTAATTTCTTTCCCTTCTATTTCGCAAATATGTAGGTCAATCGGGTTCGCTATATTTTTCATGTAATCTGCACTTAAAACTGAAGATCCCTGCTGAATTTCAGCTCACCAGGTTCAGATTTGTAGAAGTTAAGGGGGGGGACACGGTCAAATTTTGCAATTTTTTCGAAAAAAATTAATTTTTTTCCTTTTTCTTTCGCAAATATGTAGGTCAATCGGATTCGCTATATTTTTTCTGTAATCTGCACTTAAAACTGAAGATCCCTGCTGAATTTCAGTTCACTAGTTTCAGATTTGTAGAAGTTAAGAGGGGGCGGGGGGACACGGTCAAATTTTGCGATTTTTTCGAAAAAATTTAATTTTTTTCCTTTTTCTTTCGCAAATATGTAGGTCAATCGGGTTCGCTATATTTTTCATGTAATCTGCACTTAAAACTGAAAATCCCTGCTGAATTTCAGCTCACCAGGTTCACATTTGTAGAAGTTAAGGGGGGGACAGGGTCATTTTTTGCAATTTTTTAAAAAAAATTTAATTTCTTTCCCTTCCCTTTCGCAAATATGTAGGTCAATCGGGTTCGCTATATTTTTTCTGTAATCTGCACTTAAAACTGAAGATCCCTGCTGAATTTTCAGCTTACAAGGTTCAGATTTGCAGAAGTTAAGGGTGGGACAGGGTCACTTTTTGCAATTTTTTCGAAAAAATTTAATATCTTTCCCTTCCCTTTCGCAAATATGTAGGTCAATCGGGTTCGCTATATTTTTTCTGTAATCTGCACTTAAAACTGAAGATCCCTGCTGAATTTTCAGCTTACAAGGTTCAGATTTGCAGAAGTTAAGGGAGGGGGGGACAGGGTCATTTGTTTGCAATTTTTTCGAATAAATTTAATTTCTTTCCCTTCCCTTTCGCAAATATGTAGGTCAATCGGGTTCGCTATATTTTTCCTGTAATCTGCACTTAAAACTGAAGATCCCTGCTGAATTTCAGCTCACCAGGTTCAGATTTGTAGAAGTTAAGGGGGGGACACGGTCATTTTTTGCAATTTTTTCGAAAAAATTTAATTTCTTTCCCTTCTATTTCGCAAATATGTAGGTCAATCGGGTTCGCTATATTTTTCATGTAATCTGCACTTAAAACTGAAAATCCCTGCTGAATTTCAGCTCATCAGGTTTAGATTTGTAGAAGTTAAGGGGGGGGCAGGGTCATTTTTTGTAATTTTTTTGAAAAAATTTAATTTCTTTCCCTTCCCTTTCAAATATGTAGGTCAATCGGATTCGCTATATTTTTCATGTAATCTGCACTTAAAACTGAAGAAACCTGCTGAATTTCAGCTCACCAGGTTCAGATTTGTAGAAGTTAAGGGGGGGACACGGTCATTTTTTGCAATTTTTTCGAAAAAATTTAATTTCTTTCCCTTCTATTTCGCAAATATGTAGGTCAATCGGGTTCGCTATATTTTTCCTGTAATCTGCACTTAAAACTGAAGATGCCTGCTGAATTTCAGCTCACCAGGTTCAGATTTGTAGAAGTTAAGGGGGGGACACGGTCATTTTTTGCAATTTTTTCGAAAAAATTTAATTTCTTTCCCTTCTATTTCGCAAATATGTAGGTCAATCGGGTTCGCTATATTTTTCATGTAATCTGCACTTAAAACTGAAGATCCCTGCTGAATTTCAGCTCACCAGGTTCAGATTTGTAGAAGTTAAGGGGGGGGGACAGGGTCATTTTTTGCAATTTTTTCGAAAAAATTTAATTTCTTTCCCTTCTATTTCGCAAATATGTAGGTCAATCGTGTTCGCTATATTTTTCCTGTAATCTGCACTTAAAACTGAAGATCCCTGCTGAATTTCAGCTCACCAGGTTGAGATTTGTAGAAGTGAAGGGGGGGGACAGGGTCATTTTTTGCAATTTTTTCGAAAAAATTTAATTTCTTTCCCTTTTTATTTCGCAAATATGTAGGCCAATCGTGTTCGCTATATTTTTCCTGTAATCTGCATTTAAAACTCAAGATCCCTGCTGAATTTCACCTCACCAGGTTCAGATTTGTAGAAGTTAAGAGGGGGGGGGGGACACGGTCAAATTTTGCAATTTTTTCGAAAAAATTCAATTTCTTTCTCTTCTATTTCGCAAATATGTAGGTCAATCGTGTTCGCTATATTTTACCTGTAATCTGCACTTAAAACTGAAGATCCCTGCTGAATTTAAGCTCACCAGGTTCAGATTTGTAGAAGTTAAGGGGGGGGGCAGTGTCATTTTTTGCAATTTTTTCGAAAAAATTTAATTTTTTTCCTTTTTCTTTCGCAAATATGTAGGTCAATCGGGTTCGCTATATTTTTCATGTAATCTGCACTTAAAACTGAAGATCCCTGCTGAATTTCAGCTCACCAGGTTCAGATTTGTAGAAGTTAAGGGGGGGGACAGGGTCATTTTTTGCAATTTTTTCGAAAAAATTTAATTTCTTTCCCTTCTATTTCGCAAATATGTAGGTCAATCGGGTTCGCTATATTTTTCCTGTAATCTGCACTTAAAACTGAAGATCCCTGCTGAATTTCAGCTCACCAGGTTCAGATTTGTAGAAGTTAAGTGGGGGTGGGGGACAGGGTCAAATTTTTTGCAATTTTTTCGAAAAAATTTAATTTCTTTCCCTTCTATTTCGCAAATATGTAGGTCAATCGGGTTCGCTATATTTTTCATGTAATCTGCACTTAAAACTGAAGATCCCTGCTGAATTTCAGCTCACCAGGTTCAGATTTGTAGAAGTTAAGGGGGGGACACGGTCATTTTTTGCAATTTTTTCGAAAAAATTTAATTTCTTTCCCTTCTATTTCGCAAATATGTAGGTCAATCGGGTTCGCTATATTTTTCCTGTAATCTGCACTTAAAACTGAAGATCCCTGCTGAATTTCAGCTCACCAGGTTCAGATTTGTAGAAGTTAAGGGGGGGGGCAGGGTCATTTTTTGTAATTTTTTCAAAAAAATTTAATTTCTTTCCCTTCTATTTCGCAAATATGTAGGTCAATCGTGTTCGCTATATTTTTCCTGTAATCTGCACTTAAAACTGAAGATCCCTGCTGAATTTCAGCTCCCCAGGTTCAGATTTGTAGAAGTTAAGGGGGGCGGGGGGACACGGTCAAATTTTGCGATTTTTTCGAAAAAATTTAATTTTTTTCCTTTTTCTTTCGCAAATATGTAGGTCAATCGGGTTCGCTATATTTTTCATGTAATCTGCACTTAAAACTGAAGATCCCTGCTGAATTTCAGCTCACCAGGTTCAGATTTGTAGAAGTAAAGGGGGGGACAGGGTCATTTTTTGTAATTTTTTCAAAAAAATTTAATTTCTTTCCCTTCTATTTCGCAAATATGTAGGTCGATCGTGTTCGCTATATTTTTCCTGTAATCTGCACTTAAAACTGAAGATGCCTGCTGAATTTCAGCTCACCAGGTTCAGATTTGTAGAAGTTAAGGGGGGGACACGGTCATTTTTTGCAATTTTTTCGAAAAAATTTAATTTTTTTCCTTTTTCTTTCGCAAATATGTAGGTCAATCGGGTTCGCTATATTTTTCATGTAATCTGCACTTAAAACTGAAGATCCCTGCTGAATTTCAGCTCACCAGGTTCAGATTTGTAGAAGTTAAGGGGGGGACACGGTCATTTTTTGCAATTTTTTCGAAAAAATTTAATTTCTTTCCCTTCTATTTCGCAAATATGTAGGTCAATCGGGTTCGCTATATTTTTCATGTAATCTGCACTTAAAACTGAAGATCCCTGCTGAATTTCAGCTCACCAGGTTCAGATTTGTAGAAGTTAAGGGGGGGGGACAGTGTCATTTTTTGTAATTTTTTAAAAAAATTTAATTTCTTTCCCTTCTATTTCGCAAATATGTAGGTCAATCGTGTTCGCTATATTTTTCCTGTAATCTGCACTTAAAACTGAAGATGCCTGCTGAATTTCAGCTCACCTGGTTCAGATTTGTAGAAGTTAAGGGGGGGACACGGTCATTTTTTGCAATTTTTTCGAAAAAATTTAATTTCTTTCCCTTCTATTTCGCAAATATGTAGGTCAATCGGGTTCGCTATATTTTTCATGTAATCTGCACTTAAAACTGAAGATCCCTGCTGAATTTCAGCTCACCAGGTTCAGATTTGTAGAAGTTAAGGGGGGGGACAGGGTCATTTTTTGTAATTTTTTCAAAAAAATTTAATTTCTTTCCCTTCTATTTCGCAAATATGTAGGTCAATCGTGTTCGCTATATTTTTCATGTAATCTGCACTTAAAACTGAAGATCCCTGCTGAATTTCAGCCCACCCGGTTCAGATTTGTAGAAGTTAAGGGGGGGGGGATACGGTCATTTTTTGCAATTTTTTCAAAAAAATTTAATTTCTTTCCCTTCTATTTCGCAAATATGTAGGTCAATCGTGTTCGCTATATTTTTCATGTAATCTGCACTTAAAACTGAAGATCCCTGCTGAATTTCAGCTCACCAGGTTCAGATTTGTAGAAGTTAAGGGGGGGACACGGTCATTTTTTGCAATTTTTTCGAAAAAATTTAATTTCTTTCCCTTCTATTTCGCAAATATGTAGGTCAATCGGGTTCGCTATATTTTTCATGTAATCTGCACTTAAAACTGAAGATCCCTGCTGAATTTCAGCTCACCAGGTTCAGATGTGTAGAAGTAAAGGGGGGGACAGGGTCATTTTTTGTAATTTTTTCAAAAAAATTTAATTTCTTTCCCTTCTATTTCGCAAATATGTAGGTCAATCGGGTTCGCTATATTTTTCATGTAATCTGCACTTAAAACTGAAGATTCCTGCTGAATTTCAGCTCACCCGGTTCAGATTTGTAGAAGTTAAGGGGGGGGACAGTGTCATTTTTTGTAATTTTTTCAAAAAAATTTAATTTCTTTCCCTTCTATTTCGCAAATATGTAGGTCAATCGTGTTCGCTATATTTTTCCTGTAATCTGCACTTAAAACTAAAGATCTCTACCGAATTTCAGCCCACCCGGTTCAGATTTGTAGAAGTTAAGGGGGGGGGGGATACGGTCATTTTTTGTAATTTTTTCAAAAAAATTTAATTTCTTTCCCTTCTATTTCGCAAATATGTAGGTCGATCGTGTTCGCTATATTTTTCCTGTAATCTGCACTTAAAACTGAAGATGCCTGCTGAATTTCAGCTCACCAGGTTCAGATGTGTAGAAGTAAAGGGGGGGACAGGGTCATTTTTTGTAATTTTTTCAAAAAAATTTAATTTCTTTCCCTTCTATTTCGCAAATATGTAGGTCAATCGTGTTCGCTATATTTTTCCTGTAATCTGCACTTAAAACTGAAGATCCCTGCTGAATTTCAGCTCACCAGGTTCAGATTTGTAGAAGTAAAGGGGGGGACAGGGTCATTTTTTGTAATTTTTTCAAAAAAATTTAATTTCTTTCCCTTCTATTTCGCAAATATGTAGGTCAATCGTGTTCGCTATATTTTTCCTGTAATCTGCACTTAAAACTGAAGATCCCTGCTGAATTTCAGTTCACCAGGTTCAGATTTGTAGAAGTTAAGGGGTGGGGGGGACACGGTCATATTTTGCAATTTTTTCGAAAAAATTTAATTTTTTTCCCTTTTCTTTTGCAAATATGAAGGTCAATCGGTTTCGCTATATTTTTCATGTATTCGGCACTTAAAACTGAAGTTCCCTGCTGAATTTCAGATCACCAGGTTCAGATTTGTAGTAGTTAAGGGGGGGTGGACACGGTCATTTTTTGCAATTTTTTCGGAAAAATTTAATTTCTTTCCCTTCCCTTTCGCAAATATGTAGGTCAATCGGGTTCGCTATATTTTTCCTGTAATCTGCACTTAAAACTGAAGATCCCTGCTGAATTTCAGTTCACCAGGTTCAGATTTGTAGAAGTTAAGGGGGGGGACAGGGTCATTTTTTGTAATTTTATCAAAAAAATTTAATTTCTTTCCCTTCTATTTCGCAAATATGTTGGTCAATCGTGTTCGCTATATTTTTCCTCTAATCTGCACTTAAAACTGAAGATCCCTGCTGAATTTCAGCTTACCAAGTTCAGATTTGTAGAAGTTAGGGGGGGGGATACGGTCATTTTTTGCAATTTTTTCGAAAAAATTTAATTTCTTTCCCTTCTATTTCGCAAATATGTAGGTCAATCGTGTTCGCTATATTTTTCCTCTAGTCTGCACTTAAAACTGAAGATCCCTGCTGAATTTCAGCTTACCAGGTTCAGATTTGTAGAAGTTAAGGGGGGGGACACGGTCATTTTTTGCAATTTTTTCGAAAAAATTTAATTTCTTTCCCTTCTATTTCACAAATATGTAGACCTATCAGGTTCGCTATAATTTTCCCGTAATATGCACTTAAAACTAAAGATCTCTACCGAATTTCAGCCCACCCGGTTCAGATTTGTAGAAGTTAAGGGGGGGGGACACTGTCATTTTTTGCAATTTTACCGAAAAAATTTAATTTCTTTCCCTTCCCTTTCGCAAAATATGTAGGTCAATCGGGTTCGCTATATTTTTCCTGTAATCTGCACTTAAAACTGAAGATCCCTGCTGAATTTCAGTTCACCAGGTTCAGATTTGTAGAAGTTAAGGGGGGGGACAGGGTCATTTTTTGTAATTTTATCAAAAAAATTTAATTTCTTTCCCTTCTATTTCGCAAATATGTAGGTCAATCGTGTTCGCTATATTTTTCCTGTAATCTGCACTTAAAACTGAAGATTCCTGCTGAATTTCAGTACACCAGGTTCAGATTTGTAGAAGTTAAGGTATGGGGGGACACGGTCATATTTTGCAATTTTTTCGAAAAAATTTAATTTTTTTCCCTTTTCTTTTGCAAATATGAAGGTCAATCGGTTTCGCTATATTTTTCATGTATTCGGCACTTAAAACTGAAGTTCCCTGCTGAATTTCAGATCACCAGGTTCAGATTTGCAGAAGTTAAGGGGGGGGGATACGGTCATTTTTTGCAATTTTTTCGAAAAAATTTAATTTCTTTCTCTTCTATTTCGCAAATATGTAGGTCAATCGTGTTCGCTATATTTTTCCTGTAATCTGCACTTAAAACTGAAGATCCCTGCTGAATTTCAGCTCACCAGGTTCAGATTTGTAGAAGTTAAGGGGGGGGACACGGTCATTTTTTGCAATTTTTTCGAAAAAATTTAATTTCTTTCCCTTCTATTTCACAAATATGTAGACCTATCAGGTTTGCTATAATTTTCCCGTAATATGCACTTAAAACTAAAGATCTCTACCGAATTTCAGCCCACCCGGTTCAGATTTGTAGAAGTTAAGGGGGGGGGGGACACTGTCATTTTTTGCAATTTTTCCGAAAAAATTTAATTTCTTTCCCTTCCCTTTCGCAAAATATGTAGGTCAATCGTGTTCGCTATATTTTACCTGTAATCTGCACTTAAAACTGAAGATCCCTGCTGAATTTAAGCTCACCAGGTTCAGATTTGTACAAGTTAAGGGGTGGAGACAGGGTCATTTTTTTCAATTTTTTCAAAAAAATATTATTTCTTTCCCTTATATTTCGCAAATATGTAGGTCAATCGTGTTCGCTATATTTTTCCTGTAATCTGCACTTAAAACTGAAAATCCCTGTTGAATTTCAGCTCCCCAGGTTCAGATTTGTAGAAGTTAAGGGGGGGATAAGGTCATTTTTTGCAATTTTTTCGAAAAAATTTAATTTCTTTCCCTTCTATTTCACAAATATGTAGACCTATCAGGTTCGCTATAATTTTTCCGTAATCTGCACTTAAAACTAAAGTTCCCTGCTGAATTTCAGCTCACCAAGATCAGATTTGTAGAAGTTAAGGGGGGGGGGATACGGTCATTTTTTGCAATTTTTTCGAAAAAATTTAATTTCTTTCCCTTATATTTCGCAAATATGTAGGTCAATCGTGTTCGCTATATTTTTCCTGTAATCTGCACTTAAAACTGAAAATCCCTGTTGAATTTAAGCTCACCAGGTTCAGATTTGTACAAGTTAAGGGGGGGGACACGGTCATTTTTTGCAATTTTTTCGAAAAAATTTAATTTCTTTCCCTTCTATTTCGCAAATATGTAGGTCAATCGTGTTCGCTATATTTTTCCTGTAATCTGCACTTAAAACTGAAGATCCCTGCTGAATTTCAGTTCACCAGGTTCAGATTTGTAGAAGTTAAGGGGGGGGACAGGATCATTTTTTGTAATTTTATCAAAAAAATTTAATTTCTTTCCCTTCTATTTCGCAAATATGTAGGTCAATCGTGTTCGCTATATTTTTCCTGTAATCTGCACTTAAAACTGAAGATCCCTGCTGAATTTCAGTTCACCAGGTTCAGATTTGTAGAAGTTAAGGGGGAAGGATACGGTCATTTTTTGCAATTTTTTCGAAAAAATTTAATTTCTTTCCCTTCTATTTCGCAAATATGTAGGTCAATCGTGTTCGCTATATTTTTCCTGTAATCTGCACTTAAAACTGAAGATCCCTGCTGAATTTCAGCTTACCAGGTTCAGATTTGTAGAAGTTAAGGGGGGGAGACTGGGTCATTTTTTTCAATTTTTTCAAAAAAAATTTATTTCTTTCCCTTCTATTTCGCAAATATGTAGGTCAATCGTGTTCGCTATATTTTTCCTGTAATCTGCACTTAAAACTGAAGATCCCTGCTGAATTTCAGTTCACCAGGTTCAGATTTGTAGAAGTTAAGGGGGGGGGATACGGTCATTTTTTGCAATTTTTTCGAAAAAATTTAATTTCTTTCCCTTCTATTTCGCAAATATGTAGGTCAATCGTGTTCGCTATATTTTTCCTGTAATCTGCACTTAAAACTGAAGATCCCTGCTGAATTTCAGTTCACTAGTTTCAGATTTGTAGAAGTTAAGAGGGGGGGGGGGGGGATACGGTCATTTTTTGAAATTTTTTCAAAAAAATTTTAATTCTTTTCCTTTTTTTTCGCAAATATGTAGGTCAATCGTGTTCTCTATATTTTTCCTGTAATCTGCACTTAAAACTGAAGATCCCTGCTGAATTTCAGCTTACCTGGTTCAGATTTATAGAAGTTAAGGGGGGGACAGGGTCATTTTTTGAAATTTTTTCAAAAAAATTTAATTTCTTTCCCTTCTATTTCGCAAATATGTAGGCCAATCGTGTTCGCTATATTTTTCCTGTAATCTGCACTTAAAACTGAAGATCCCTGCTGAATTTCAGTTCACCAGGTTCAGATTTGTAGAAGTTAAGGGGGGGGGGGGATACGGTCATTTTTTGCAATTTTTTTCGAAAAAAAATTTAATTTCTTTCCCTTCTATTTCGCAAATATGTAGGTCAATCGTGTTCGCTATATTTTTCCTGTAATCTGCACTTAAAACTGAAGATCCCTGCTGAATTTCAGCTCACCAGGTTCAGATTTGTACAAGTTAAGGGGGGGAGACCGGGTCATTTTTTTCAATTTTTTCAAAAAAAATTTATTTCTTTCCCTTCTATTTCGCAAATATGTAGGTCAATCGTGTTCGCTATATTTTTCCTGTAATCTGCACTTAAAACTGAAGATCCCTGCTGAATTTCAGCTCACCAGGTTCAGATTTGTACAAGTTAAGGGGGGGAGACCGGGTCATTTTTTTCAATTTTTTCAAAAAAAATTTATTTCTTTCCCTTCTATTTCGCAAATATGTAGGTCAATCGTGTTCGCTATATTTTTCCTGTAATCTGCACTTAAAACTGAAGCTCCCTGCTGAATTTCAGTTCACCAGGTTCAGATTTGTAGAAGTTAAGGGGGGGGGACAGGGTCATTTTTTGTAATTTTATCAAAAAAATTTAATTTCTTTCCCTTCTATTTCGCAAATATGTAGGTCAATCGTGTTCGCTATATTTTTCCTGTAATCTGCACTTAAAACTGAAGATCCCTGCTGAATTTCAGCTCACCAGGTTCAGATTTGTAGAAGTTAAGGGGGGGGGACAGGGTCATTTTTTGTAATTTTATCAAAAAAATTTAATTTCTTTCCCTTCTATTTCGCAAATATGTAGGTCAATCGTGTTCGCTATATTTTTCCTGTAATCTGCACTTAAAACTAAAGATCTCTACCGAATTTCAGCCCACCCGGTTCAGATTTGTAGAAGTTAAGGGGGGGGACACTGTCATTTTTTGCAATTTTTTCGAAAAAATTTAATTTCTTTCCCTTCCCTTTCGCAAATATGTAGGTCAATCGGGTTCGCTATATTTTTCCTGTAATCTGCACTTAAAACTGAAGATCCCTGCTGAATTTCAGTTCACCAGGTTCAGATTTGTAGAAGTTAAGGGGGGGGACTGGGTCATTTTTTGTAATTTTATCAAAAAAATTTAATTTCTTTCCCTTCTATTTCGCAAATATGTAGGTCAATCGTGTTCGTTATATTTTTCCTGTAATCTGCACTTAAAACTGAAGATCCCTGCTGAATTTCAGCTCACCAGGTTCAGATTTGTAGAAGTTAAGGGGGGGGGATACGGTCATTTTTTGCAATTTTTTCGAAAAAATTTAATTTCTATCCCTTCCCTTTTGCAAATATGTAGGTCAATCGTGTTCGCTATATTTTTCCTGTAATCTGCACTTAAAACTGAAGATCCCTGCTGAATTTCAGCTCACCAGGTTCAGATTTGTACAAGTTAAGGGGGGGAGACAGGGTCATTTTTTTCAATTTTTTCAAAAAAATTTTATTTCTTTCCCTTCTATTTCGCAAATATGTAGGTCAATCGTGTTCGCTATATTTTTCCTCTAATCTGCACTTAAAACTGAAGATCCCTGCTGAATTTCAGCTTACCAGGTTCAGATTTGTAGAAGTTAAGGGGGGGACACGGTCATTTTTTGCAATTTTTTCGAAAAAATTTAATTTCTTTCCCTTCTATTTCACAAATATGTAGACCTATCAGGTTCGCTATAATTTTTCCGTAATCTGCACTTAAAACTAAAGATCTCTACCGAATTTCAGCCCACCCGGTTCAGATTTGTAGAAGTTAAGGGGGGGACAGTGTCATTTTTTGTAATTTTATCAAAAAAATTTAATTTCTTTCCCTTCTATTTCGCAAATATGTAGGTCAATCGTGTTCGCTATATTTTTCCTGTAATCTGCACTTAAAACTGAAGATCCCTGCTGAATTTCAGCTCTCCAGGTTCAGATTTGTAGAAGTTAAGGGGGGGGACAGTGTCATTTTTTGTAATTTTATCAAAAAAATTTAATTTCTTTCCCTTCTATTTCGCAAATATGTAGGTCAGTCGTGTTCGCTATATTTTTCCTGTAATCTGCACTTAAAACTGAAGATCCCTACTGAATTTCAGCTTACCAGGTTCAGATTTGTAGAAGTTAAGGGGGGGGATACGGTCATTTTTTGCAATTTTTTCGAAAAAATTTAATTTCTTTCCCTTCTATTTCGCAAATATGTAGGTCAATCGTGTTCGCTATATTTTTCCTGTAATCTGCACTTAAAACTGAAGATCCCTTCTGAATTTCAGCTCACCAGGTTCAGATTTGTACAAGTTAAGGGGGGGGGACACTGTCATTTTTTGCAATTTTTTCGAAAAAATTTAATTTCTTTCCCTTCCCTTTCGCAAATATGTAGGTTAATCGTGTTCGCTATATTTTTCTTTTAATCTGCACTTAAAACTGAAGATCCCTGCTGAATTTCAGCTTACCAGGTTCAGATTTGTAGAAGTTAAGGGGGGGGACACGGTCATTTTTTGCAATTTTTTCGAAAAAATTTAATTTCTTTCCCTTCTATTTGACAAATATGTAGACCTATCAGGTTCGCTATAATTTTCCTGTAATCTGCACTTAAAACTAAAGATCTCTACCGAATTTCAGCCCACCCGGTTCAGATTTGTAGAAGTTAAGGGGGGGGGGACACGGTCATTTTTTGCAATTTTTTCGAAAAAATTTAATTTCTTTCCTTTCCCTTTCGAAAATATGTAGGTCAATCGGGTTCGCTATATTTTTCCTGTATTCTGCACTTAAAACTGAAGATCCGTGCTGAATTTCAGCTCACCAGGTTCAGATTTGTAGAAGTTTAGGGGGGGGGCACACGGTCATTTTGCGTGGCTGGGACGGACACACGAGTGATTTTATAAGGGTTCCGTCAGTACACCTACGGTGTACGGAACCCTAAAAATTGCTTAAATTTGCTTACATAATGTTTACATATTGCTAAAATATATTTGCCCCGAGTATCAACTCGGGGGTTTTCGGAGTCGCTGATTATGAATCCAATATCACTTTTAAAAAATTCGAAATCGCGAATACAGTATTGGTAGATGCTCAAGCAAATGGTGGCATAGCTTTGTTTACTTTTCTATAGATCTGGCCATTGTAAATTCCCTGAGACTGTACCAGCTTAATTATAAATGTTTTCGAAAATTTAACGGCAAGTAAATGCGGCTAAAACAATGTTGCAGAAAAAAGCGCCTTTATCGGAACCTCTCAGGTGGTGTGGAAAACCGTGCTTTCTGCAATTCTAATCTAAAATTCTATCCGTACTCAAAGACCTCAAAAACTGTTGCATCTAATCCGCCATTTTGATTTTTAAAAACTGACATTAGATTCGTAATCAGCGACCCCACAAACCCCTGGGTAGAAATATTGAACTAAATTCAAGCATTTTTTAAAAATCTTGTCCGCCATATTGGATCCGCTATTATGAATTTTTTAAAACTGATATCGGATTTGTAATCAGGGACCTCGAAAACCCCAGAGTATCAGTATGTAATCAAATTTAAGCAATTTTTTAAAATATTGTCCTCCATCCCAATGTGCAAAGTTACATAATAATTCTATAACTATTCCAGAACAAAAAGAACAAGTTCTGTAACTGGTGAGGAACAGGCAGGTCAAAATTTTGTTCCCCCTGGAGGTACAAAATAGGAAAAAAGTCTGTAACAATTCTAGAACAAAACTAGAACATTGTTTTAGAACAAATATATAACAATTCTAGAACAAAAACGATTTATCATAAATAATACCCAAATAGAAATTTAATAGTTGCATAGAACAAATAAATGTTTATGAGTATGAATAAAAATATGAATAATTAATAGAATATCTTTTTTGCAATAAGTTTTTAAAAAATATTTTTCTTATTTTCTTAAATAATTTAAACAGACTATCTTATTTATTTAAATTAATGACTAAATTATTATTATCATTGTTAATAATTATTTGAACTTATACTTTATGTAAAAATATTCAGAATTATACACAGAACACTTAAAACTAAGAATGAAAAATTTCGCACGCACGGGGGATCGAAACCTAGACCTAGAAGACACAAGTCGAATACGCATACCGCATAGCCACGCAAGCTTGGAAGTGATTTTACTTCAACTTCCTTTTGAATTGTGGGACCGTTATGTGCAGCGCTAAAATTATAAATTGAAATGTAACATACTTATTAAAAAAATAACTATGTATGGGGCACTCCAGGCCAAATCGGAAATTATTTTGCTTTTGCATCTCAAATTTTTTTTAAACATTTTTTTTCTTGAATTTCAAATTCAAATTCAAATTTCAATTTTTTCATAAAGTGATTCAGGAGATACAGATTTATGAAAAATGACATTTTTTAAGTAAATTTTTTTATATGCTTATAACTCGGTCAAAAATTGATCAAATTGGACGTTTTTATAATGAAAAGTTTTGTTTTCACACGTAGTTTTTAATAAAAATATTTAAAATTTTTTTAAAAATAATTTACCATAAGATTTCAAAATTTTTAAAATAAAATTTCATTTTCAACAATGTATGTATCAATCAATTTTTTGTAAGAATCTTGCACTAAATTAACAATTTTTAAGCCTTGTCCGATCGTGGGCCCACGATCGGGCCCATATATAAATATAAATTTTTTTATTACAAAGAATAATATATAATTATGCTACAAATAATAACAAATTTTAATTAATTAGTTAATAATAATAATAATTTATTATTGTATTTTTATTATATACCTATTAATTAATAATTGATAATAAATTAATTAAATATTTAATGTTATTGTTGGTGAATAATGTTTTTAAAAATTTTGAAAATTTATACAAGCTGACAGTGAAAAATTGTTTAATTTTTCTCGAATCATCGATACGAGTCTTTCTAAGTATCTAAATTCAATAGATTTTTTGTAATTCATGCAAAAACGCGGCTGCACTCTTCACGAAAAGAAAGTTATTATATTAGTTATTATATTAGAAGTATTAAACTTTGATAAAAATTATACTATATTTAGTAAAATTATATCAAATATCGAAAACTTTTAACAAATTTTAATATAACTTTACTAAATTTTATATAGGTACGTTTTGTTAAAGTTTCACAGTAAAAAGAAAGTCTTATTTTAAAGCAGGAAACAAATCTAGAACAAAGTTCTAGAACGGTTCTATAATAAAATTGTAACATTTGTTCTAGAACACTGTTCTTTTTTTGGTCTAGAACAGTTACAGTACGTGCACACTGGGATATTGGATCCGCCATTTTGAATTTAAAAAATTTTTCAAATCTGACTTCTGATTCGCAATCAGCGACTCCGAAAACCCCCAAGTAACGATATTGACGCAAATTCAAGCAATTTTTAAAAATCTTATCGGTTATATTAGATCCGCCATTTTGAATTTTTTAAATCTGACTTAATATTCGTAATCAAAGACCCAAAAAACATAAAAAAACGAAGTGTTGTTAAAAATTATTTACAAAATGTTAACGAAATGTATATTTTGTTACATAATTGTTTTTTTCAAGAACAGTCAATGCTTATTCCATTGTTTAAAATAAATATTACAACTTTTCGTAATTTTTAATTTTTTTAATTGTAGTTACATCCATTCAGAATAGAAAGCAATTTAGCGCATATTGATTGGTTAATTTTTATGAAAATTTCAAGCGATTTTTAGGCCAAAGTAGGACACCTTGCGGGCGTTACTACGTACGTCGCATGGGCCGCGCCATGCAACGCAAAATTCAAAAATTAATTATTTAAAAATATGGAAAAATACGTCTCTGAAAATTTACAGGTTTTTTAAGGACATTACAAGCTTTAATTTAAATATTTTTGTAGAAAAAAATTACGGACTTCGGGTAAAAAATAAATATTTACAAATTATTGTTTAAATAAATTAACAAAATAATTAAATTTTTCAACGTTTAATAAAATATTATTAAAATTCAACATTTTCCCAACAATTTTTATATTAAACATTTTTTATATCTTCAATAGATTTCGAGATAAAAATTTCTGAAAAAAGTGACTAAAAAGTTTATTTAACAATAACTTGCAAAAAAATTGAAATATGGCAAAACTATTTTGGAAACTTAAAACTGAACCACAAGACAACAAAATGACAGAGTATGAAGAAAATCTGAGATTCAAAGTTTGCCCTGTCCATGGAACGCCCCTATAAACATGTTGTATATGGGTCAGACCATTATTTATCGAATTAAGTCGTTGCGGCCTAATTTTAAAAAAAATTGTTCTTTATGATGTCTAGGGAACGAAATAAAAAGAATTATGTTACAATATTTATTACTTTTCTCAAAATATGAGTGTAAAGTGAAGAAGGTGCGGAAAAATGTCACTTTTTTAGCTGCTAGAAAATGTATAAAAAACATAGAAAAATGCTTCATAGTGAAAAAAAGTTATTAATAAATCCGTATCCTAAAAACTAGTAAAAAATTAAAATAATATATAAAACATGGTTTTAAAGTTGGTCTGCCAAATAACCTAATTTTTGCAACATTTATCAATGAATTACAAGAAAGTGAAATTGTTATATTAAAAAAAACTCACCGAATATAGAGTAATTCCGATAAACTTTTAGATTTTCTTATGAGTTTTTCTGTTTTTACTTTGAATATACAAGAAATATTAAGTTGAAAGTACGCGATTTCCGAATTTTTGAAAACTTTGCAATTTAATATCTCCGTTAAAGAAAAATAAAAAGATTTGTCACTTTCACAGTTATTAAATCGTACCAAACTCTACACACACTAACAAGTTTCGTTATGGTACCGAATCTAATTTAAGAGATACAAGTGTTTAAAAATTTTAGTTTATTTCAGGTTAAAACTGTATATTGTCTTTTACCTGAAGTTGGTTTTTTGAATTTGAACACCGTGATCGGAACACAGCCAAGGAGAAAAAACCAACTTCAGTTAAACATCATATTTTTAAACTGTTTTTTAGTTATACGTAATATATATATATATATATATATATATATATATATATATAAATGTATAAGATGTAGCCCAAAAATTTGTTAAATTATGTTGGAATATTTTTAAATTTAATAAAAACGTTAATTTTTTATTTGACAAACTATTCATCTCCGAAGCGTTTTTCATATTTAGTAAGCGTTATTGTTTTGTTTTTAATAATTATTTTTAATTATCTAACCCTTTAATTATAAAAAAATTTTCCTTTTTATTTAAAATAAAATATTTTAATTTTTTAAAATACAATTTATTAAGTAGAAAGTTAGATCAATAATAATAAAATTATAATTTAAAATTTTGTACAGAAAATATTAATAAGCCGTTCCCAATATCGCTCAAAGTTTTTTTACTAGAAGTGTTGGAAATTCACATTCTTGATTGTTTTTACATATCTATTTTAGATTATCACAGATTTTTTCTTGAAAATAAATGAAAAAATGATAAATCAAAAACCACCCTATATTATAAGAGCTTTAGATACTTGTTTTTTAGCTTAAAATATTAAAAATTTAGAGTTACCATTTTTATTTTTAATTAAATTTTTTTATATAAATATATTATATTTTATAAATTTTATATTATATATTATAAATTGTATTGATCTTAATTTTTGCCAATAAGGATTTGCTCGCCGAATGGAGTCCGGGTCTCTAGTTTGGCAAATTCTATCAATTTACAGTGACGCAAGCGCCATCTATTATACATATTAATTCAAGAGAAATTTGTGACAGGGTAAAACCAAAATAATAAAACATAATTTAAACCTTCGAAAGTAAATATATTTAACAAAATAAAATAGAAATAATAACAAAATTAATAATTAACAAATTAAATTAAAAATTATAAAATTACAATAAAAATATAAAAATAATAAAACTGACTCGATACAATGCAAAGAAAAATAATAAAGAAAGAATTATAAAATTTAACAAAGAAACTAAAATTTAAAAATTAATTTACACTATTAAAATAAAATATTAAAACAAATGAAAATTTGATAATAAAAAAATGGAAAATTTAATAATAACGAAAATGAAAATTCAATAATAAAAATTTGGCGCGTCCGCCAGTTCGCACTCTCTCATTCATCGTCCTCCGCATTCTCATTCGCGCTTGGACTGAAAATAATTTACCAATGTTAATTACACATGATTAAAAAAATACAAAATAATAAAAGCGTATCTTTACTGGGTTGATTCTAGAATTACAACCCCCATCTACGCGCGCGGACGGAAACTAGGGTCGTGCACGCTAGGTCGGAAATTAAGAATTTACCGAAAAGAACTAGATTTCGAACTACGGTCGAAATTCATGCCCGTCGCGAAGATAGTGTAAGATTCATGTATGTTCTGGACATCCTGACCTGATTAGCTCCTCAAGGCCAAGTTGTCCAGGTGTAATGTGTCATATCTATTGAACGATTAGCTCCTCAGTTCAACAGGGGAATTGTGTATTTGTGTGTGTGTAAGGATGGTAAAAATTAACATGGATGTCTCATCGTCCCGGGTTAGCTCCCCACGTTCGGACGAGACTAAGGTGGAAAGGGTATAAAGCATACACGGTGGAGCTCCACACGGTCTACTTTGCACCAGGTAAAAATTATTATTGAGAAAGCGACGGGTGTTACAGAGACTCGTTAGCTCCCGAAGTCTCTATACAACTCCTTCTAGGAATTTTGGAGAGCCGGTGAACGGATTAGCTCCTCATGTTCTCCAGCTCTACCAAAGGAAATCATCCCTTGGCCAGGATTAGCTCCTCACTGTCCAAGAAATAGATCGAGGGTAAAGGAAAAGACTGTGAGCTGCTGTCGGTCGGCCTCGGAGCAATCCCCGAGTCCGGTCGTAGGCACACTGATGAAAACGAATGTGCAACCAAGTATTATAGATCGCTGGGCCCACAGAAGGTACAGCGTGAGGTGAGAGAGAACCCACGTGATGCGCGGCAATGGGTGCGCTATCGGCACACTCTACCTGTCCGCCGAACAGTGAGCTCAGTAATATACATAGATATACTAAACGTACAAAAATGAATGAATTTTACTCTTTCAGAAACTTTAAAATTCTCACGTCAAAAAATAATGCGATATCATTACAAAATAAATAATTGAATTACAGCATACTACTTATGATTTTTTATTAATTTATTATAACAATATTGTTAATATTTATAATAATATAATAATAATTTACTAATTCTATTATTTAAAAAAATCTACAAATCTTGACGTACAAATAAAACATAAATAAATGATTATGATTTAACTTCAAATTTTCTTAATATTTTTGACAACACATAGGTGACAAACAATTACGTATCGCATCTTATGAAAGATTACTGCACTGTTAAAAATCGGACTTCAACTTTACACCGAAAATATTGAAATATTGTTATTTCAATTTTGAAACGTGTAAACGCTTACATTTCATTGGTTTAAAGTTTTTAGTTAATCCAATTGAATGAAAGTATTCACACTTTTTGCGATTGAAAGTATATAATTTTCAATCATACGGTGTAAAGTTAGAGTCCGATTTTTAACAGAGTGGATTAAAACTATGAACTACTTTTTAACAATGGTTCAAATTTTGCAACTCTATTACGAAGAGAAATAACTATTTTATAAATATAATAAATAATCAAATACTTCAATTCCCCACGAAATTGGAAAAATTAAAAAGAAATATAATATTTTAGATTTCAAGCAAACTGTCCTGCAGAAAACAAGTAACCAAAAAATGAATTTCTCTATTACATGGATTAGGCAAATGTTTGATAATCGAGAGAGCTAATAAATATTCGGTAGTTGAGAGAATTAACAGCTGATAACCGCATTCTTGAAAATTGTCGTCTTTAATTGAAAATGAAAATTCTTTATAAGACGCTGTATCTTTTCATACAGTCAACGGACAGTCAGAATCAAACAGGAAAGTGTTTATAACGGCGAAAGTTCTGAATAAAAAATTCCTTTATTTATATAAAGTAATTCGAATTTTTATCTTTTAACTAATAGCACATTCAAAAATAATTTTATTTTGTAGGTTAAAATTTTGACATAATATTAAAATTTTAACCTATTAAATAAGTTATTTGGCACGATTTTTGTATTCAGCGAATAAATTTTTGTAAGCACTCACATTCTCAAGAAGATTATTGGTCTAAGAATTTGGAAAAATGTCAAAAGTTGTAATATTTGAACATTGAAAATTAATCTTCTCTTACAATTTCCAACATATTTAACTGCAATTTTTTTCTAAGCTTATTTTGTAGTTTTAAACAACCTCTCGTATGGATTTGTAAAAATATGAAATTAGTTAAAAGATAAAAATTCTAATCTCTTCAAAAATTAAACTTTCAAATTTTCGACCATCTTATATATTTTAGGGTTAAAAATGGTGCAGGAAAAAAATATAACCTTCTTTAATAATTTAAATGTAGAGAGGTTAAAGTGTTGGGTGGTGCCTCTCCTTAAAAAATAAAAAACAAAGATGGTAAAATTTTTATCAATATTTTGCCTCTTCAGTAAATATTTTGGCCAAACATAGTACTTGATTAAGTTGTATTTATGTACAAATTTTTACGTTATTAAAAGACCTTTTAAAAAATCATATTGGGACATCTCTAGAAAGATTTTTGCATAAAGTCCAAGGAACCATTGTCAAGCTTGCAACAAGGCTATAATTTATTATTATTATTTATTTACAATTTACTATTAAAAATTGTCTAGACCCTACAAATTTTATCGGATTTTGATTATTATTAAATTTGCAGGCTCTAGACAATTTTTAATAGTAAATTGTAAAAAAATCATATTGCGCCGCGGGCATGCGACCTGCAAGGGCAGCTTAATTATCTTTTTTAACCCATTAAACTTGTCAGGCCCACTCTGAAACTTTTTGCAAAACCTTCTTATCATTTACAGGTATGTTTTGAAAAAAGAAAATTAAAAATTTATCATACCCAAAGTTAACAAAAATTAATTTGTTTATAAATTTTTTTTATTTTTTTAATAAAAAATGAAAAAAAAATTTTTGTTTTCATTTCCTAAAAGTCGAAAGAGAACTAAAACTTTCGTTCTTTGACAACTTTTTTCTAAACTCAATATTTTCGGACTTATAAGCTACTGAATATAGGTCTACGGTTAAAAGTGCAAAATTTCGAAAATTCATTACTCGAAAATTTTGACAATTAAACAAAAATAAAAAAATACGTATCTGTTTTTTTTTTCGATACAGAATAGAAAAAAAATATTTTTGGCCGATTTTAAGAGGTCGACTAAAATCTCACGTGGAATCGCCCATATATATTTATATATATATATACAATAGACTGCCCACTGGTTAAAAGGAACCCTTCAAACTATAAGACAGGTAATCGAAAAGACCTTTGGTTTCTCTTTACAGATTTTCTGTCTTCTTCTTTCTCTCGGTAATAATAGCATCATTCGCTCTCTGTTTATAACGCAGAAAATCTAATGCTGTTGCTTTTTTTCTCTTTCAAAGACAAACGACATTCAAATGTCTCTCTTTACGTAATTTGCATATCTACTGATTTCATAGAAGGATTACTAAAATAAATTAAATTTTTTAAATTCATAAGAAAATTCTAAATGTTTGATGTTTTTTCTGTTTACCTCATAAATGATGAATTACCACTAATTCATATAGGGGAGAGGGCCCTAAGGTGATCACCCATCTTTTGAACGACTGTAGATTTTAAATGGAATTATATATAAAGGTCAATAATACGGCGTTTGAAGCTTTGTCTTATTACCTAACTTCCTATCATAAACTTTTTTTTCATTTCATTAGTAAGAAAAAAGTTATGTCATTTTTTTAAAAAAGTTGAAAAGCCAACTTTCTTGCTCCCATACTTTCCTTAAATTTTTCAGATGGTTCAAAATTGTAATTTTTTTCATCAATAAAACAAAATCCATCTTTTTTGATTTCATACTTTTCGCATAGTTTTGACATAGTTTAAAATTGCAACATTTTTTACTCAAAAAAGTGAAAATTAAATTTTTTGCTCCTATGCTTTGTCCGTGTTTTTGCCATAGTTAAAAATTGCAATTTTTTTAATAAGTAACTGTCACGTATTATTACGTCGAACAAAGAATGATGAATAATAAATAAGAATTGTTATAAAAAATTATTTGTCTTCAATTTAAAAATGTTACAGATGATTTTTATTTTGGAAACAACCGACATACATTTTGTGCAGTTGTCACAATTTACACGCTGTCACTCAAATGCTTTTAGTTTATTAAATAACTAACACAAGATACGCGCGCAAGCGCGCGTGCATTTTTCTAAAAATATTCTTAAAAATTAAAATCAATTATTTCTTTTCTGAAAAAAATTTAAAAAAATTTTTTGAATTAATTTTTTGAAAAAACTACCATCTTTTTTACAAAATTTTTTTTATATAGTTGTAGCTTAAGATCCTACGAACAATTGTGTATAAGTTTCATAATGGACCCACAAGAACATTACGAGAAAAAAAAATAAATTGTTCCGCTCGGCACCGCGGCGTGTATCGCCCAGCGCGGTTCTGGTAAACCACGATTGTGCTACGTGCAATTTAAAACGTTATACTCATTTTTATTAAGTGATTTATGTCTGTTGTAAAACATGTATATTAAAAATTTTTTCAAATGCTCTTAGATGTGAGGAATATAATAAGAATATCAGATATTTAAAAATGATTTTTGGCTTATAAAATAAACTACATTCAGCTATACCCAGGAACAGCGACATGGACGTAGTTGTTTTTTGCTCCCTTCGGAGTGCTTGATTAAAGTGAGTCCCCTTGCCTCTCACATTTCGGGGTGCTTGATTTAAGTGAGTTCCCTTGCCCCTCACATTCTCATTTTTATTTGATTTAATGCTTCATGATTTTTTTAGTCTCGATTCCAGAGGAGAATTTGAAAAAAATTTTACAAAAATATTTGTTTCTGAAAACGGAACGAATGCGTGCAACTTTTGTGTACCGGAAATGGTAACAGATTTTTCAAATCTTGATTTTAGAAAATTTTCTTCTGCATAATATTCTTCATGCGTACAAAATTGAACATTAATTTTTTCTAAGCCTTGAGCGAACATAAACAAATCTCTTGCATTAACAATTTGATTATTGAGTGGTCTCTGCAAACTACCATGAGCAGCAGCTCTCTTGAGGGTACCACCGACTCCATCGCAAGTACCTTTGCCATGCGATGTAGCAAAGAAATGCCACTCACAAGTAAAACTACCCAAGTGTCAGACGCCGAATTTATTGAAACTTTGCATACGTCAAGAGGGATGAAAAATAAGATATACGTGTTTTTTTATATCGGCGGATATTGACTTTAACCCTTTAAAGCCCGAATTATTTCCACCGATTCGTTTTCAACAACACTTAGTATATAATAGTTTTTGGGGTCGCTGATTACAAATCTGAAGTCAAAATTGCAAAATTCAAAATGGCGGATCCAATATGGTGGACGAAAAATAAAAACAATGGGATTTATATGAAACTTGTTACTCGGGGGATTTTTAGGTCGCTGATTACGAATATGAAGTAAAAATTGCAAAATTCAAAATGGCGGACGAAAAAATAAAAAATAATGGGATTTATGCAAAAATTGTCACTCGGGGGGTTTTTGGGGTCACTGATTACGAATATGAAGCCAAAATTGCAAAATTCAAAATGTCAGAGAAGAATTAAAAATTAAATAAGATTTACTTGAATATTGTTACCAGCTGACTATCATTTGTTCTTTTTCATTCAAGTCATGCGCTCCTGGGTTGTCAATTGTTTTGATTGATTGGCCAGCTAATTTTCATTTGATATTTTTCGTTCGAGTCAAGCGTTCCAGGTTTACTAATTGTTTTTATTGATTATCTGACTGTCATTTATTTTTCTTCATACCAATCGAACGCTTCAATGTTAACAATTGTTTCTAATGATTTTTCGACTGACTGTCATTTGTTTTTTTTCGTTTGAATCAAGTTCTCCAGGATTACCAATTGCTGTTATTGATTAGCTTACTGACTGTCATTTGTTCTTTTTTTAATAAAAGTAATAAATTTAATTCATTTGTGAAAGGAAAGGGTAGAAAATGACACAGCCAGCAAAGACGAGGTCAATCTTCCGCCCAATAGTAGTGAGATAATTACCCCGGCCGTTGAAGGCAAGTGTAGAAAGTGATCCAGCCGGTAAAGGCAAGACCAATGACCCGGACAGTAAAAGCAAGGTCAATCTGCCGCTAAGTAAAAATGAGAAAATCTATCTGTCAAAGGAAAGGGTAGAAAATTACACAGCCAGCAAAGATGAGGTAAATCTTCCGCTCAATAGTAGTGAGATAATTACCCCGGCCGTGGAAGGCAAGTGTAGAAAGTGATCCAGCCGGTAAAGGCAAGACCAATGACCCGGACAGTAAAGGCAAAGTCAATCTGCCGCTAAGTAAAAATGAGAAAATCTATCTGTCAAAGGAAAGGGTAGAAAATGACACAGCCAGAAAAGACGAGGTCAATCTTCCGCCTAATAGTAGTGAGATAATTACCCCGGCTGTTGAAGGCAAGTGTAGAAAGTGATCCAGCCGGTAAAGGCAATACCAATGACCCAGACAGACAAGGCAAGGTCAATCTGCTGCCCAGTATTGGTAAGATAATTACCCCGGCCATAGAAGGAAAGGGTAGAATTGATCCAGACAGTAAAGGCAAGATCAATGTCGTGATCAGTAAATGTAAGAGCATTTTTCGGCTCAGAAAAATGTGATAATTACCCCGGCCATCGAAGACGAGGGAAGAAAATGACCCAAGTCATTTATGGTATTTAGAAAAGCAATTAACACATAGGGCTACCTTGCATACAGTACACACTGTTTTTCTACGAGTTTGTTTCTTTTGTTTTGTATAGCAATAAACACATCGTCTTCTTGTAGGTCCAATTTTGATTTCATGATCTTTAAACATAATTCGCCCTATTAGATCCACCATTATGATTCTTAACATTTTAACCTCAAAAACCCCAAAAACCCAAAGCATCAAATTTAAAATCAATCCCATTAATTTGGTATTTTTTTGTCTTTCATATTGTATCCTCCATTTTGAATTTTGCAATTTTGACTTCATATTCGTAATCAGAAACCCCAGAAACCCCCGAGTGACAATTTTCGCATAAATCCCATTATTTTTTATTTTTTCGTCCGCCATATTGGATCCGCCATTTTGAATTTTGCAATTTTGACTACATATTCGTAATCAGCAGCCCCAGAAACCCTAAAGTGACAATTTTCGCATAAATCCCATTATTTTTTTATTTTTTCGTCCGCCATTTTGAATTCTGCAATTTTGACTTCAGGTTCGTAATTAGCAGCCCCAGAAACCCCCGAGTGTCAAGTTTTAAACGACTCTGATTAATTTTTTAAAAATTTTTTGTCCGTCATAGGAGAAAATGTATCTTGACACTTTTTTTATTTATTATTATATTATTTATTTATTATTATTTTATTACTTTCGTTTTTTTAAATATCTAGTGGAAGAGTTTTACTAGAGCTGAAAATTTAAAATTGTTACAAATATGTATTAGTTTCAAAGTTATGATGACTTTAATGTATTTGTGGTACAGCGTATGTACCACTGGGGGTTAAAGGGTAGAAACTACCCTTTTAATTTTAAGGGATGTAAATTCAATAGTTATCTTAAAATTAATTAAATTCGATAGAAACTGGTTACTCGGGGGTTTTCGGGGTCGCTGATTACGAATTCGATGTCAGTTTTTCAAAATTCAAAATGGCGGACGAGATTTCTAAAAATTGCTTAAATTCGATGAAAACTGGTTACTAGGGGGTTTTTGGGGTCGCTGATTACGAATTCGATGTCAGTTTTCAAAAATTCAAAATGGCGGAACCAATATGGCGGACGAATTTTTTAAAAATTGCTTAAATTCGTTGAAAACTGGTTACTTGAGGGTTTTTGAGGTCGCTGATTATGAATTCGATGTCAATTTTTCAAGATTTAATTCAAACTTTTTATTCCTATCATTGGTATTAGTTTCAAGTCAATCTCTTAAAGGAGCAGTCATTTGTTTTGAACAATACTCTCAAAGTAGCAGTCGTTTGCTTTAAACCATGCTCTCAAAGTAGCAGTCGTTTGTTTTGAACCAATCTCTCAAAGCAGCAATCATTTGTTTTTACTGTAAAGATTATTCTGTGTGAATGGAATAGAGTTTAAATTCAATTGAATTGGATGTATATGGTAAATTAATTTCAAACGGCCTTTTTCAAGGCCATAAAATTGTTACTATTTGGTGATAATTATATCAATCAGCCTTTTTCAAGACTACCGAATCCTTACAGTTCGTAAATTATATCTATCAGCGTTTTAAGGCTACCGAATCCTTACAGTTCATAAGTTATATAAATCAGCCTTTCTCAAGGCTACCAAATCCTTGCAGTTCATAAATTATAGCAATCAGCCTTTTTTAAGGCTACCAAATCCCTACAGTTCATAAATTCTAACAATCAGCCTTTTTAAATGTTACAAAATAATTATATTGGTTCCGCCATTTTGAATTTTTGAAAACTGACATCGAATTCGTAATCAGCGACCCCAAAAACCCCCTAGTAACCAGTTTCTATCGAATTTAAGCAATTTTTAGAAATCTCGTCCGCCATTTTGGAACCGCCATTTTGAATTTTGAAAAACTGACATCGAATTCGTAATCATCGACCCCGAAAACCCCCGAGTAACCAGTTTCCATCGAATTTAAGCAATTTTAAGATAACTATTGAATTTACATCCCTTAAAATTAAAAGGGTAGTTTCTACCCTTTAAAGTCAATATCCGCCGATATAAAAAAACACGTATATCTTATTTTTCATCCCTCTTGACGTATGCAAAGTTTCAATAAATTCGGCGTCTAACACTTGGGTAGTTTTACTTGTCAGCATCACAGCCAAAACCTAACTTGTGACGAGTTAAGTTTACGAAATTTTTTCAATTCTTATACTAAGCTACTGATCCATCCGAAAAGTAGAATATTTTTTCAATTCTACGTTCAAATTTACCTTTAAAAAATTAATTAATTTTCTTTGAAATAATTGTACTGGCACAGTATTATTTTCCAAAATTTCCGAAATTACAACGAAGCTAACGTGGTGCAATTTATTTTCGGTGTTTGAATAATATGCTACAAAAGGATGATCTGTAGCTTGATTATTCGTCTAATAATAGCTTTGAGTTGAGTCTTGAACAGTGAAAGAATAATTTTCAGCAAAATCGCAAATCACTAACAATTCACCACTTTTTAAACCAGATTTGACGTCAATAAGAAACTTATTTTGCTCTTTTGCAATGAAACTGTGAAAAATCAATTTCTTCTGTTCTTGTGAAAAATAGTCAACGAATTCTTCCGAGAATTTTATAACAGTTTCCAGGTTTGAGCGATCTACTTGAATCCATTGCTTTAATGTAACATTTTAAATATTATACATCGAATAAGCTGTTAGTAAATCTGCTTTTAATTTTGCATCTCCTGGACAAAAAGAACAAGTTTAAAGGTAGCATTCTACTTGGGCTGGATTACAAATTGACTTTGCTATCAAGTGCTGGTACGTAGGAAATTCAAGGTCACTATTTCTCGATAATTCACAAATTTTTCCACCCTCGAACATTGATTTTACATTTTGGTGAAGGGTGCAGAAACAAACAGTATGCGTTCCACTTCCTCTTGTTAATATACATTCCCTGGGTCTCAATTCGGCGAATTTCGAAAATTCTACTACTTGGTCAGAATAAGATTCTTTAAAAGATCTACGTAACTCCTTAAGATTACACAACATTAATCGTTTTTGTTCTTTAATTTTTTCCTTCAAGATTAATTTCTTTTGAGTATAATTTAATTTTCTTTCTTGGGTCTTGTAGATGGGTTTGTCCTCTTCAAAATCCAGTTTGAAATTTGAAAAAAATATTTAAAATTATAAAAATAGGGGATGATTTTCTGAAAATAAATATTTCAAAAAAATCTCCTGATTGCCAGAATGGTTTAGCCCGCTTGAAATTTATGGGAAATGTTCATAATTATTTTAAGAACTTGTAGTAAAAGTTTGGATAGAAAAAAAGGTGATGTTTTTGAGAAAATTGATCTTATTTATTTTCAGAAAATCATCCCCTATTTTTATAGTTTTAAATGTTTTTTAAAATTTCAAACTGGATTTTGAAGAGGACAAGACCATCTACAAGACCCAAGAAAGAAAATTAAATTATACTCAAAAGAAAAAAAATGACAAGCAAAACAATTTTTTTTCACTATTCATTCGAGTTTTACCACTCAAAGTTCAAATGTGCATAACTTTTTTAAATTTAACATTTTTGAAAAATAAAAAAATACGTGTTTCTTTATTTTTCACGTACAATAACATATTTTAGCGACAGCTAAATCTATTACTTGAATTAGTCGACCTGCCTGATTTGAAATGGATTCAGCCAACTAGAATCTTTATTTCCGCAGGAAGATGTTTTTTACTATTGATTTCGAAGAAGCTAAAAAGTCATTTTCAGAATCAAAACACATATTTAGAATCATAAAACTCTTAAATTCTCAAGAAACCCCAGTGTATATATATATATATATATATATATATATATATATATATATATATATATATATATATATATATATATATATATATATATATATATATATATATATTGAACATATTTCGAGATAATTGAGTCGGAATATCGATTTTTTGTTCAAAAAAATGATTATATATATATATATATCTATATTATCATCGACTTTTTGTTCAAAAAAGATTACATATGTTACGGTCATTGTCGATTATTGGGCATTGTCGACATTGCCCGGTCAATGTAAAAAAATATTCATATCATTCAATTTTTGTGGGCAATGTCGACATTGCCCGGTCCAAGTTGGGCAATGTCGAAAATTCAATATAATACTTCATACGTCATCATAAACACAAAATTAATCACACAATAATGTATACAAACTATACATCTATTGTCTCGATTGTACTTCAATCAAATTTTGACAGATACTTACTCTGTATGGTATGAAGGCAAATAATGTTGATTAGTTTAAAACTAACTGTCGTTAATTATCGACTCGAAATTAATATTATCGTCATGGATATTTCCAATCAAATGCGGTTTAATAAAATTTTAAATGAATTAATTTCGAAAAAACGGAACGACAATAGTGCATTTCTATCTTCTGCTGAATATGAAGATTGTTACAACCCATAAAGACTCTAATTTGGACTTTTCTGTACCAGGTAGTTATAATAAATAAATATTAAAATTCATATTTATTTATATTTAAATATTTCATAACGTATTTATTTAAATTAATCATAATTTCAGAGAATCCAATTATAAAACGACTTCGAACCATTTCGCAAAATCGAGAAAATGCAAGAAAGTGCTTGGGAAGGCAAGCAAAGAAAATGTTAAAATTATCTGCTCAAAACCTAACGCCTGTTTCCATTGGATCTACAGTTAAAATACCAATTCCTGATGTAGACAGGGCAAGGGGTGCACCACGAAACATTTTAGCAGCAATTATTAACATTGACGATGATTATTACACTCTAGGTAGGTGTTTTCTATATACATTACAAATTTAATGTTATAACTTTATCATTAACACTCTTTAATCAAATATTATTTTTTAGGAAATGAACACGGCACTTTAAATAAAAAATACGTGCGAAGCGAATTTTATAAATGTGACGCCAACCTAATTCAGGTAGAAGATGTTCTGTCAACACAAATTTCTCTGAGAGAAGCAGCTTCCAAAAACAGTATTTCTGGTGCTCAGGGACATGAAATATGCACCTGCAAGACAGGTTGTGCACAAAATAAGTGCAAATGCTTTAAAAATAAAAAAATGCACATCAAAGTGTCACAGCAGCCTTTCCTGCAAAAATAAATAAATAAAGAATTTTTTTAATCAAACGTCTTTTCTAATTCGTAAAAAACATTGCCCTAAAGTAAGTGGGCTATGACGACATTGCCCGGGCATTGACGACAATGCCCGGTCACTGTCACATTTTACTACATTTTGTTAAAAATACCCGGGCAATGTCGATAATGCCCAGTGGCCATGGGCATTGTCGACATTGCCCGGGCAGATTCGACAATGCCCAGTAACTGTGGTCATAGTCGACATTGCCCGGGCATTGTCGACAATGCCCAATAATCGACAATGACCGTAACATATATATATATAATCATTTTTTAAACAAAAAATCGATATTCCGACTCAATTATCTCGAAATATGTTCAATATGGGATTTTGCAACTATAGACTTTTTTCTCGTCTCATCCTCAGCTACAACTTTGCTGTTTACAGCTTTTTATATATATATATATATATATATATATATATATATATATATATATATATATATATATATATATATACACATAAAACACTTAAATTCTCAAAAAACCACCGTGTATATGGGGCGTACCACGCGAAATCGGACAGTATTTGACTTTTGCATCTCAGATTTTTTTCAAATATTTTTTTTCTTTTAGTGCTCATTTAAATAAGTTACCATGATTTTTTCAAATTTTTTCATCAAACCGTTTAAAAGATACAGGTTTTTGAAAAATGACGTTTTTTACGAAAATGTTTTTTTGAAATGGTTATAACTCGGTCAAAAATTGACCAAATTTGACGTTCTATATATGAAAATTTTTGTTTTTATACTTAGTTTTTGATAAAAATATAAAAAAATTTATTTTTTATATTTACGAAAAAATTTTTTTATTTAAAAAAAATTTTATTTTTAAAAATGTATGTATCGATCGATTTTTTTCAAAATTTTTTGTAAGAAACTAGAACTAAATTAATAACTTTTAGGCATTGTCTGATTGTGGGCAAACGATGGGATCTATTTATTTTTAATTTTTTAATTTTTATATCCATATAATATAGCAAAAAATAGGGCTTTTGAGCTAAAATTATTAGAAACACAGGTCAACAAAAAAAGTCTTACTTTTTTATGACATACCATAGTGTCCATTAAAGACGCTGAAAATTGGACTTCACGTCAGGATTTTGAGAAAAGTGGGGGTAAAGACCCCAAAAAACGTGTTTTTGAGGGTTTTCAAAATTTTTTATCCTACACCTGACGCGCCAGAAACTTCTACATAGACTTAAATTGAAGCTTGAATTGTCCACTACAAGACCCATATCCGTAAAACCAAAGAAGATTAAAATTTTTTCAAAACATGGGGTTGAAGTTACTAAAAATGTGATTTTTAGGGTCGCTGATTATAATCATCAGATTATAACATTTTATAAGTTTCTGGCTCGTCAGATTACAATCCGCGACCTCAAACACCCTTGAGTAACAATTTTCAAGTGAATCTAAAACAATTTTAAATGTCCATTAAAGCAACCCAAAAAACACATTTTTGGTAACTTCGACCCCATTTTTTGAAAAAATTTTAATCTTTTTTGGTTTTACGGATATGGGACTTGTAGTGGATAATTCAAGCTTCAATTTAAGTCTATGTAGAAGTTACTGGCGCGTCAGGTTTAGGATAAAAAAATTTTTAAAGCCATCAAAAACACGTTTTTTGGGTCTTTACCCCCACTTTTCTCAAAATCCTGATGTGAAGGCCAATTTTGTGACCCGGGATCGTGTTCAGCGTCTTTAATGGACACTATAAAATCTTATAAAAAAAGGAAGACTTTTTTTGTTGACCTGTGTTATTAATAATTTTAGCTCAAAAGCTCTATTGTTTGCTATATTATATGGTTATAAAAATTAAATATTCGAAATAAATAGATCCCATCGTTTGCCCACAATCAGACAACGCCTAAAAGTTGTTAATTTAGTTTTAGTTTCATACAAAAAATTTTGAAAAAATCGATCGATACATACGTTTTTAAAAATAAATTTTTTTTTAAATTAAAAAAAATTTTCGTAAATTTAAAAAATATTTTTTTTTATATTTTTATCAAAAACTACGTATAGAAACAAAAATTTTCATATATAGAACGTCAAATTTGGTCAAGTTTTGACCGAGTAATAACCATTTCAAAAAAACATTTTCGTAAAAAACGTGATTTTTCAAAAACCTGTATCTCTTTAACGGCTTAATGAAAAAATATGAAAAAATTTGAAAAAATCATGGTAGCTTATTTCAATGAGAACTAAAAGAAAAAAAATATTTGAAAAAAATCTGAGATGCAAAAGTCAAATACTATCCGATTTCGCGTGGAACGCCCCATATATAATTTTTATCATTTTTTAAACAAAAATCGATAGTCCGACTCAATTATCTTGAAATCTATTCAATATTGGATCTTGCTACTTATCACATCTACTAGGATAATCTCGTTTGTACTCCTTACGAATAGTGATGCATAACGAGACTCTGTCCTTTCATAAAAAGAAAGAGATGAAACTATAACTTTCAATTGTTTTGAATGTATTTTTCGCGAGATTCTCGTTCTCACGAGACGATATTTGCTCGTAATGCATCACTACTTACGAACTTTAAGTGACTAAAAAGAATTCCAAAATATAGTCCGCCATATTGTATCCGCCATTTTTAATTTAGAAGATCTAATATCAGATTCATAATCAGCGACCTGAAAAACATTGGGATAAGTAACAAAGAAATTAAAATTTTTTTTGTTTTTAAAAAATAAAATTATATAATTATTTGAAATAGTTCCTTCCACCGCCATTTTAAAATTGTCATCTTGAAAATTTTTTTAAAACGCGTTTCATATTAGTAAAGTTTTGGTATTGCGAGCGGAATATTTTGAGGTGAGTAGCTTATATTTTAACTTTTAGTCTATAAAAAAATGTTTTTTGACAAAAAACTGTAAAAATTTTGTGTTTTTGGTTTAATAAATGGCCACAACACTTTTATAAATTTATTTTTTTTGCAATTTCAGTGACGGTTTCTGAAAGAAGGCAAAAAAATACTTCAGGAATTGTGTCTTTAATAAAAAATCAATCCTGTCCGTCCTTAAAGGGTTAAAACAAACGGTTATTTTTGAAATTTGCAAATAACACAGGCCGACAAGATTTACTTTTCAAGAATCAGACAATACTTTTCCGAAGGATTTCGACGTGCTGAATCCGAATCCGACCTCAAAAAGGACCCATCACGTCCGCTTTTCGAGATATTCTAACCTTAAAGAGCGAAAAACCTGTTTTTAGTTATATTTGATGTCATGTAACACCAAGAGATAATTGTTTTCTCTTAGAGGCCAATCTTGCTACTAAAAGTGCTACTCTTCTCCTTTAATATATATTTTAAAAATTAAAAAAAACCTCATTTGTTTCTGAGTAATCGTTCATTGAATTTTCTGAGTTTGGCGAATTATTCAAAAACTGAGTAGAAACAAAGAAATTTTGATAATAAAACAGAATTTAACTACAAACATCTAAATTTTAAATAGTTCTGAGGATTTTCGATATAACTGAATACGAATTCGATATCAGATTGACAGAATTAAAAATTACATATCTTAGGGAAATACAATCAATTTTAAATAAATCGCCTGCCATATTGAATACGCCATTTTTAATTTTGTAAATCTGATATTGAATTCGTATTCAGTTATATCGAAAATCCTCAGAACTATTTAAAATTTAGATGTTTGTTGTTAAATTCTGTTTTATTATCAAAATTTCTTTGTTTCTACTCAGTTTTCGAATAATTCGCCAAACTCAAAAAATTCAATGAACGATTACTCAGAAACATATTAAAATTTTTTTAATTTTTAAAATGGATATTAAAGGGAAAGAGTAGTACTTTCAGGCTCAATATTGACCTTTCAGAGAAAAAAATTATCTCTTGATGTTACATGACATCAAATAGAACTAAAAACAGGTTTTTTGCACTTTTTGAGGTTGGATTCGGATTCAGCACGTCAAAATCCTTTGGGAAAATATTGTCTGATTCATGAAAAGTAAATTGAATCAAATTTGGGTGGCCTGTGTAATTAATGATAGAACGTCTAACGTCCTTCCGGCAGGACCAAAAAGACTCAGGTCAGTTCGTCCGAAATCGCTAAATAAAACTAACATGGATTACATAAACAAAAAATAATATATATCGTTGGAAAGGTGATGAAACAAGCTTTCAGCGCATGTAAATGTCGAGCTTGTAAGTTTAAACCGAAGAGCAGGGTAGCTTAAAGAAGTTGAATTTTCCAAAAATTCATATAATTTCACAGGTTTACAAATTAAAAACTTTTTTTGACAATCAAACAAAACATTCTTTTTTCGATTAGTAGGAGTTTTCTCAGTAAGAAAATCATAGTTTTAATTTTTTTCCCTCGTGTAGTTTTTTTGTAGCTTCAAATTTTGTATTTTTATGGAGCGAGGGCACTTAAATTTACCTGTAGGAAAATCAACTCTTCCAAAAGTGATGAATAGGATGCCGTTGGAGAGGTAATTAAATTATCTTTCAATCCATATATTACAGAATAAAATTGAATAAAAATTGAGAGAGCTACAGTCGATTCAAGATCAAATTTCATGAAAATTTTGATGATTTTTAGACACTTGACTAACTTTTGATAATTTTTTCTACAACAAACAGTAGAAAATATTTAGGTTTTAAGTTTTTTATTGATTGCTTATTCAATTGAGAAACTTATCAGCTCTTGTGGACCTTGATTGGATTAGAAAGGAAAATTCCACACCATATTTAGTGAACAAAACTACTTTGCCATTTTTAGTATACTTTTCTAATATTTGCAGCAAACATGCAAATAGTAAAATTAAGTTAAGTACTAAAGTTACTAAAATCACATATCAAGAAATTCTAGAGTTGCTCAATTCGAATACAATGTCAAGTTTCAAAATTTCAAGATGGCGGATCCAATATGACGGACAAGTTTTTTTAAAAATCGATTAAATTTATGACAATTTCGTTACTCGGGGTTTTTCGGTGTCGCTAACGACGAGTCTGATGTCAGATTTTAAAAATTAAAAATGGTAGATTAAATTGAGTGAACGAGTTTTGGCTCTCTGATTAAGTGTCTGATTACAAATTCCATGTCATATTTTGAAAATTCAAAAAGGTGTATTCAGTCTGTGCGAACATATTATAAATGTTTAAAGCATGAAATACTCATAAAAATTAATATATTAGGGTTTCTGGGGTCTCTAATTCCGAAACCAAAGTCAGTTTTAAAATTTTTAAATTGATGAAAAATACAAACTTTATTCTAATTGCAATAAACTATCTTAATTTTAATTTTCAATAAATTTCTATAACTTTTTAACTGCAATACATTTTAAATATATGTAATTAACTTTATCAAAGTATATTTAAAAAACAAAAGATTTTAAATAATAAATTAAAATTATTTTTTTTAATGTTTTCGAGCCCTTTTACATTCTTCATTCCCCTCCTTGATGTTTTTAGTGTCTGTATTTTCGAATGAGATTTATAATGTATTGCAGTTAAAAAGTTATAGAAATTTATTGAAAATTAAAATTAAGATAGTTTATTGCAATTAGAATAAAGTTTTTATTTTTCATCAACATAACATCAATTAAAACAATTTTTAAACCGACTTTGGTTTTGGAATTAGAGACCCCAGAAACCCTACTGTATTAACTTTCATGAGAATTTCATGCTTTAAACATTTAAAATATGTTCGCACAGACTGAATACACCTTTTTGAATTTTCAAAATATGATATGGAATTTGTAATCAGAGACTTAATCAGAGAGCCAAAACTTGTTCACTCAATTTAATCTACTATTTTTAATTTTTAAAATCTGACATCAGACTCGTCGTTAGCGACATCGAAAAACCCCGATTAACGAAATTGTCATAAATTTAATCGATTTTTAAAAAAACTTGTCCGCCATATTGGATCCGCCATCTTAAAATTTTGATACTTGACATTGTATTCGAATTGAGCAACTCTAAAATTCCTTGATGTGTGATTTTAGTAACTTTAGTACTTAACTTAATTTTACTATTTGCATGTTTGCTGCAAATATTAGAAAAGTATACTAAAAATGGCAGAGTAGTTTCGTTCACTTAAAATGTGGTGTAGAATTTTCATTTTTAATCCAATCAAGGTCCACAAGGGCTGAAAAGTTTCTCAATTGAATAAGCTATCAATAAAAATTTTAAAACCTAAACATTTTCTACTGTTTATTGTGGAAAAAATTATCAAAAGTTAGTCAAGTGTCTAAAAATCATCAAAATTTCCATGAAATTTGATCTTGAATCGACTGTAGCTCTCTTAATTGTCATTCAATTTTATTCTGTAATATATGGATTGAAAGATAATTTAATTACCTCTCCAACGGCATCCTATTCATCATTTTTGGACGAGTTGATTTTCCTACAGGTAAATTTAAATGCCTTCGCTCCTCAAAAATACAAAATTTGAAGCTACAAAAAAACTACACGAGGGAAAAAAATTAAAACTATGATTTTCTTACTGAGAAAACTCCTACTAATCGAAAAAAGAATGTTTTGTTCTATTGTCAATTTCACTGTAAACCAGTGTTTTTAGTCATAAAATGATGAAACCCGGTCCTGCCGACGGGACGCTTTTCGCTTTGTTTAAAAGGCTACAATGCCTAGGCATATAAATTTAGAATCTTGATATTAACATCATTGGAAAGCTTGTTTCATTACCTTTCCAACGATATATTCGTTTTTGTATTTATCTGCTTCCATATTCATTTTATAAAGCAAATTTGAAGAGAGTTTTTATTCAATTGGCCGCAATTTTGCTGATTAACATTAAAAATGAAATTTTTTTAAATTAAACAAACAGGTTACGAAAAAATGTTTTTTTTTACTTTTTAGAAATAGCAAGTTTGAGGGCTTTGAAAAATGGTTTAATATTATTATTTTCAAACGTCAAATATGTGGATTTTTTTGTCTTTTTGTCTACTTTAATCCCAAAGAGTTTCGGAAAAGAAAAATTAAATTCTCTTTTTTTAAAAGCTTTATTTTCGGAACATCCTTCCGGCAGGACAGGCGCTTGGACGTTCTATCATTAAGGCTGTATTTGACTTGTCTCAACACTGGCTTTTTGAATACTTCTAGAATAAACCAAAACATGTGGCTACGATATTGCATCAATACTGTACGGACATGTTTTACACATTTTTGATGCGTATCAAATTGAGTAAGATTATTACTCAATTTGAAATCGAGTTTTTTCCGTAAGATCACTAAAGCCTGACGCTCTGAGAACTCTGCTACTCTGACGTGAAATCGAGAAAGCAAAAAAGTTCGTATAAGCTACACTACTGACCAATAATGTGCACACTGAAAAAAAGTTCTGGTTAGGGTGTATTTAACACGAAATTCCAGTTTAAAAAAACCAAAATTCTGTATAGATTATGTAGAATTCTCGTTGAACTAACCAGAAAAAATCTTGTTAGGGAATATTTAACACGAAATTGTAGTTAAAAATATGTTTTTTGTAAATGCAATCAGAATGCAGTTACTGGGCCGAGATTCGTCCCATTACTGACATTTATATTTTACTACTAATTTTAAAATTGGGTCATATCTGATCTATCATTTTGATTCAATTTTTCATTTAAAAAAACTATTTTGTAGGGAAAATACAAATTCTTCAATCGACGAATCCGAAAATGATGAAGATGATTTTAAAAATTCTAATTTAAGCCAACCATCTACAAGTGACAATACCAAAAACTTTGATGCTGAATTAAGAATTGACTTGACAGCAAAACGTAAAAGAAAAACTGATTTTCATCAGAAATTTTTCAAAAAAAAATTAATCTTCCTGTAACCATCGTCTTTAAACAATAATTTCATATAAATTTAACTTGGCCATTCTTTATATTCTGTTAAAAAACTGGTATAATTTATAATTTTTTAAAAATAGTTATTATAGTTATCGTAACTGTTATTTAAACCATAAATTTGTTCTATTGCATTAAATTTAAAAAATATATTTTATTAAATATATACTTAAATAAAAATGACAATTTCATGGCAGAAGAATCAGAAGACAATTTCTCCAAAAAAATTCGATGACAAGATTTAAAATTTACAGGTATTTTTAATAAGGATAAAATTATAATTTGAGTTTTTGAGGCTTTGACAATTCAGGTATTTGGGTTTCCAAAGGATTCAATTTTTGAGGTTATGAGTATTCGAGGTTTTTGAGCATTCAGAGATTTCAGTTTTTGAGGTTTTAAACTTTCGCGGTTTTGAGCATTCGAGATTTTGAACTTTCGAAGTAATGAACATTCGGGAATTTGAGTTTTCGAGGTTTTAAGCATTCGGGGATTTCATTTTTTGAGGTTTTCAATCTTCAAGGTTCTAATCATTCGGGTATTTGAATTTTCGAGGTTACAAGCATTCGTATTTAAAAATTTATTACTTTTGTATCAATTCCTATACAATATTTTAATTTTAGATATTCAATATTTTAAGTAACTAATAAAAAAAGTTTTAAAAATTATTAATTATATACACAAATCAACGTATGATTTACTTGCCAGAAAAATTGCTTTAAAAGAGCAGGATTTAAAGCTGCAGGAGAAAAGACTAAAAGTAGAATATAAGAGGAATGAAATACTATCGAAAGGCCTAAAGAAAATCGCTGACCTATTACAACAACAAAATGAATATTTAAAAAATTCAGATTAAAGCATAAATTTATTTTTATAATTATTTTCTTTAATTTTTTTTATTACATTTACCATTTCAATTTATTTTTTATAACATATTAAAATAATAATTTTATGAAATTGTTCCAATGTTACATTACAATAAAACAGATTAAAACTTAATATAATGTTTTTCAAGTTGACCTTTTAATCACATATTATTTTAACTTTTTCATGTTCTTATGTTATTTTTGGAACATTCTAAATATATCCTGATTATAAGATATTCTTCGGACTTTCGTAAGCTATCTTAAGTATGCTGATGTTGTTTGGAAACTGATTTCTTCTTTATTTATTTTCATACAATTTGAAACTGAAAGTGAAAGTTATTTGAGTGAAATTCAAAGTGAAAATTTTTTTGGTGAAAGTTGAAAGTGAATGTGATAGTTGAAAGTTAAAAGTAAAAGTGAATGTTGAAAATTAAAGTTGACAGTGAAAGTTAAAAGTGAAAGGTGAAAGTGAAAGTTACGTGAGCACATCCTGATACTCGTGGATGGTAGTTGTATTAAATAAAATAAGTAAAAGTGGACAATTGAGTGTTACGTCAAATGCACATATTTTATTATAAATATTTTCTTATAGAATTAATTATTAAATAGATATACTGTTTATATAAAAACAAAAAATTAATTAAGGAAGATTTCGACTATATCAGCAATTAGTGACATCTATTAGACGTCGATTGAACTCTTTGGTTTAGAGTCAGGTGTTATTCTTAAGATAATTATTCCGATATGGTTGTCGGTAAATAAGTATATTTTTGAATTTAATTTTTGATCTGAAAAAATAAGCTGCGTGAATGAATGCACTGTGCATCTGTGAGGACTCGAACCCCAGTTAATAGCTGCCTTTCGCGGGACTAACGCCTACCAATGCACCATGCCAACACAGCCTGGACGTTCACGTTTCTTATTAATTAAAAGTTCTTAATCAGCATATAATTTCCTACATTAACTATACAGCTCTTCGACTAGTGTATGGACTTGCTCTGAGATTATAAGAAACATTGGTAGGCGTTAGTCCCGCGAAAGGCAGCTATTAACTGAGGTTCGAGTCCTCACAGATGCACAGTGCATTCGTTCACGCAGCTTATTTTTTCAGATCAAAAATTAAATTCAAAAATATAATTATTTACCGACAACCATATCGGAATAATTATCTTAAGAATAATACCTGACTCTAAACCAAAGACTTCAATCGACGTCTAATAGATGTCACTAATTGCTGATATAGTCGAAATCTTCCTTAATTAAAAGTTCTTAATCAGCATATAATTTCCTACATTAAAACAAAAAATTAGTTTTTTAATATTAAATTGACTAATTGAATGTTAAAAAGTTTGCTTTAAAAAGTTGTTTCTTGCAACAAAATTGGTAATTAATTGTTTACTTTTGAATGTAAACAGTACAGAAATTTTCAAATACAAACTACTAACAGTAATATTGAAAAATTAACAAAAGAATAATATTTAAATTATTAAATATTAAATAAAGAATAAAAGTATCTTTAAATAGATATACAATTTTTTAGCATAATTTAATGTTTTTAACCACTTGAGCGACAGGGCGTCAAAATACGTCAGGTGTAGAAGTGACATAAGTGGCAGAAAGGCGTCAAAACTTAACTACGATTTTATAATTCTGTAAGGGAGATTTATTATATCAAGCTAAAGTATTTTTTATGCCAACAGAACAGATCTATGAATTTTTGATCTAAAAAACAAGAATACTCGGTGTCTATACAGTAATTATTAAATTAATTAATTGCGGACAGACATACATAGATCTATATTTTTTAAACTGGATTTTCTGGAATTCTTACAACTTAAATACAAAAGTTGAACATAAATTTTCTAAATCTATACAATGTACAGACAAAAGTCTGATTTTATTTATATAAATGATTTTAATTAGAATTAAAATACAATTTAATTATTTAGAAAATATCAATATCATCTTAACCCATTAAGTCCCATGAAGAAACCAGCTATTGTATTAAAAACCAACAATGGGATTCATATGCAAATGGAAAAAAGATATACTTATTTGTTTATTTTTAATTTCAAATTGTTTATCAACAATTTTTTAAACAACTTACATATTAAAAAAATTTATTTATTAAAAACTATTTACGCCAATCGATTATACGTGAAAAAAAGAATGTTTTGTATCGGTCATTTTTTTCTCCAAGTCGCATTTTGTTTATAAAATTGTTATAAACAAATTAAGCTGAGTAAAGGGTGTTTCATCCCAAGTACAAACAAATGGATTTTAAGTAAAACCAATAATTAGATTCATAGGCAAATGAAAAAAAAGATATACCCATATTTTTGGTTTTTAATTTCTCATTGTTTAACAACAATTGTTTTATGTTCATAAAATTGTTGTAAACAAATTATGCTGAGTAAAAGTTTTTTTACCCCGAGGATAATAAAAATTAATTTTGAGTGATGATAATTTTAAAAAGATCGACTATATCTACTTTTTAACATAAATCTATCGCAGACGGAACGAAAAGTAATTTTTACCCCGATTTTAAAATAATGATTACCAGCAACATAAATTACTGAGCGTCTTTTCTGTGGTTTAGTGACGTTCAAGAAGCCGATTGATTATACTTTGGTAAATTAAAATTCATTTGTTAATGCTTGGAATGAAACACCCTTTACCCAGCTTAATTAATTTTCTTTCATTTACCTATAAATACAATTTTTAGTTTTATTTAAAATCCATTTGTTTATGTTTGGGATGAAACACCCTTTACCCAGCTTAATTAGTTTATAACAATTTAATGGACAATATACGACTTGGAGAAAGAAATGAAAATACAATCATTTTTATTTTTTCATGTATAATCGATTGGCGATAATAGTTTTCAAAAAATTAAATTTTTTATTAATTTGTTTAAACAATTGTTGTTAAACAATTGAAAATTAAAAACATAAAAATAGGTATATCTTTTCTTCCCATTTGCCTATGAATCCAATTGTTGGATTTTTAATACAATGGCTAATTTCTTCATTTGTTAATAAATGAAACCATATAATTTTAACAAAAAAAATTGAAAAACTAATTGCTAGTAGAAAATTACTAATTCAATTAAGGGGCTGGATGCTTTGACGTGTTACGCACCATTTACTTAACATGGTGCGTAACACATTGTAGCATCCAGCCCCTCAATTACACAGGCACACAAAAAAAAGTTGTCTGTTCATTGAACCAGATATACATATCTTATAGTAATTTTGCCCGCTGAAAACGAATCTGAAGTCAGAATTGCTCCATCACCCTCAGTTTTTTTTAAATCGACAAAACTACCCTTAAATTCAAATTTTAAAGTAAAAAAAATTGAATAACAGATTTCTCTCTAAAACAAAACAATAAATTTATCTACTTTGCTACAAGAACTCAGAAACAATGTCAACATTGCTAAAACACCCTTTGTTTTTTATTAAATCGAAAAAACTACCCCTAAAATGTAAAAATTCAAAATTATAATAGAAAAACCCACATTGTTTTTCAAAACAGAACCAGAAATTTATGTACTTCTCTTTAAAATTTCAAAAGCAATATCAAAATTACTTTATCACCCCCTGTGTTTTCAAATTGAAAAAACCACCCATAATATGTAAAAATTCAAAATGTATAATAAAAAAAATTTAAAACCACATTGTTTTTTTAAAATAGAACAATAAATTTATGTACTTCTCTTTTGACAACTCAAAAACAATGTCAAAATTGCTCCATCACCCTCTGTTTTTTTTAAATTGAAAAACCAACCCTTAAATTCACAAAATAAAAATTTAAACTAAAAAAATGAAAAACCACATTGTTTTTCAAAATGGAACAATAAATTTATGTACTTCTCTTTCGACAACTTAAAAACAATGTCAAAATTGCTTCATCACCCTCTGTTTTTTGAAATTGAAATAACTACCCCTAATATGTACACTGAAAGAAAATGTTTATTAAATTTTGTAAAAGTATTTTACAATTTAGGGAAAAAGTGCAACAAACCAAAATTTTGATATAAAAAATACTAAACTTTAAAAAAATATATGTAGAATTTAGTAAAGTTATATTAAAATATTTAAAATTGAATTTAAATTCTTCATATTTGATATAATTATACTAAATTCGATATAATCTTTTTTAAAGTTTAATATTTTTATGTCAAAATTTCGGTTTGTTGCACTTTTTCCCTAAATTGTAAAATACTTTTACAAAATTTAATATACATTTTCTTTCAGTGTACATATTAGGGGTAGTTATTTCAATTTGAAAAAACAGAGGGTGATGAAGCAATTTTGACATTGTTTTTAAGTTGTCGAAAGAGAAGTACATAAATTTATTGTTCTAGTTTGAAAAACAATGTGATTTTCAATTTTTTTAGATTAAACTTTTATTTTGTGAATTTAAGGGTAGGTTTTTCAATTAAAAAAAAAACAGAGGGTGATGGAGCAATTTTTACATTGCTTTTGAGTTGTCGAAAGAGAAGTACATAAATGTATTGTTCTATTTTAAAAAAACAATGTGATTTTTAATTTTTTTTAATACATTTTGAATTTCTACATATTAGGGGTGGTTTTTCAATTTGAAAACACAGGGGGTGATAAAGTAATTTTGATATTGCTTTTCAAATTTTAAAGAGAAGTACATAAATTTCTGGTTCTGTATTGAAAAACAATGTGGGTTTTTCTATTATAATTTTGAATTTTTACATTTTAGGGGTAGTTTTTTCGATTTAATAAAAAACAAAGGGTGTTTTAGCAATGTTGACATTGTTTCTGAGTTCTTGTAGCAAAGTAGATAAATTTATTGTTTTGTTTTAGAGAGAAATCTGTTATTCAATTTTTTTTACTTTAAAATTTGAATTTAAGGGTAGTTTTGTCGATTTAAAAAAAACTGAGGGTGATGGAGCAATTCTGACTTCAGATTCGTTTTCAGCGGGCAAAATTACTATAAGATATGTATATCTGGTTCAATGAACAGACAACTTTTTTTTGTGCCTGTGTTAGTAGAACGTCTTTTTACTATTTCTAATTAGTAAATTTTCTACTAATAATTAGTAAAAAACTACTAAAAATTAGTAAAAACAGTTAGGAATTTAATTGGTAAACGAATCCGCACTACTTCATAAGTAGAAAACTTTTAATTCATATTTAGAGAATAATAAAAAATTGAAAATGGTGAGTGTTAAATGGATACCTATTGGTTTTTAGAGGATTAGTTTAAATAATAACTTTATTTCCAAAAGTGAAATGACATTTTTTAAAAAATTTAATAAAAATAATTATTTATTTAATAAAATATTTTGACGCTAATTACAAAGAAGGTAAAAAAATATTTATAAAATGAATATTTATGGTTACTTTTATACACTTTTTTTTAGAGTTTTTGGATCTTACCTGTACTTCTTTAGATGGCTTTCGTTTATTTCTGTAAACTAACCTGTACACATCAAATTGTCTACAAATGAACAGTATATCTATAAGTATTAGTTTTTAACATACGTCGCTGAAAGTAAGCTATTTTCTCAAGAATAATTTTTTAAAAATCAACTTAAGTCAAAATCTTTTATATTCTTAAGTTTATATTTAAATTATTGTTAATTAATTATTATTATTATTTATTTATATTTAAATTTATATTTTTAAATATTTACGTATAATAATAATATTTAATAAAAATATTAATTTGGAATTAAATTCGAATGTCTACAAAAGTCTAATATTTACACATTAGTGTAAACAACACCACTAATATACAACCATTAAGGACAACAGTCAAAGGCTCCCCTCTTTGTGTCTAGTCCTCAACACTCAAGATTGGATTACCAGGTTATCATCACATCACCAGTAATTGTCATTCTTTAAGTACGATTTACAATTTTCGTACTCATTGTATTTCTGTCAATTCTTTTTTTTCTTATTGGTTTTTAAATAAATTATTCTCTCATAATATTAGTAGGTTTATTGATTTATCCTTATCCCAAATTACATTTATTAATGGAACTAATATAAAAGAGGAACGTTAGATAAATTTAAAAAGGTTTCTTGTTTTGACGTAACATACTGTTGAAGATAAAGTACTTAATGAGACTAATGAATTAAATTATTTTGTTTTAACCAATTTAACTCAAACAACAGCAGATTATTTAAAAGTATGTGACATTGACATGATCAAATAATTATATTGCACTACTGACAAAATTTAAAACTTTATTCGTTACAGATACAAATCACATTGTTTGAATTTCCCCAAAAATGCATTGTCTCAAAAGTTCCTGAAATCAATATTTTACATAACTATGGCAAATGGAAAAAAATTTATGGAATTAGCTAGTGTAGAGTGAGGCAAACGATCCACTCTACTGTTTACCCTGTCGATTTTTTCTTAAATATCCTCTTGAAAAAGTAAACGTTTCACAGGAAATCATACACGAATGCAAGCACACTATTTGTCAAATGATATTCAAATTGAATTTATTCAGTGTTATGCAAACAAAGTTGTAGATGTTATATTAGATGAGCGCAAAGTTTGTAAATATTTATTAATAATTGTTAATGCATCACTCGATGCCGCACACATTGAACAAAACGTTTTCCTCTGAGACATGTCTTGTTGTATAAATTAACTGCAAAATGAAATGTAAGGGAAATATTTTTAGAGTTTGTTGATTGTAATAAGAAAACAGGAGAAGGTATTGCTAATCTTATTAAATGCACTCTTTGAAAACATAATATATCATTGAGTGATTGTCGTGGACAAGGCTATGACAATGGAAGTAATATAAAAAGCTCGATCCAGAGAGCTCAAGCGCAAAGTGTTTGACAGTTTAAATATATCAATCGCAAGGACGTTGCAGAAGTTTTCACCCTTTCTCTTTGTAATTTCAAGGAGGAAAGGGAAAAATTTCCATTTCCACATGTTAAAGGTCCAATCGCTGATACGAGACTTTTTCATCGTCAGTGCGGTTGATATATACTCAAACAGTTTATTTTCCGCGACGCATCAAAAATGCTATTTTACAGGTGATTATAATTAGTTATTTTACTTATGACTTTTTATTGCTCCTAGTTAAAAATTATTTCATTTGAAACTTTGTCACTCTATAACACAGGCCAACAAAATTTGATTCAATCTACTTTCCATGAATTATACAATACTTTTCCGAAGGATTTTGACGTGCTAAATCCAAATCCAACCTCAAAAAGGACCCATCACGTCAGGTTTTCGAGATATTTTAACCTAAAAGTGCAAAAAACCTGATTTTAGTTCTATTTGATGTCATGTAACATCAAGAGGTAATTTTTTTATCTGAAAGGTCAATATTGAGCCTGAAAGTACTACTCTTACCCTTTAATATCCATTTTAAAAATTAAAAAAATTTTCATATGTTTCTGAGTAATCGTTCATTGAATTTTCTGAGTTTGGCGAATTATTCGAAAACTGAGTAGAAACAAAGAAATTTTGATAATAAAACAGAATTTAACAACAAACATCTAAATTTTAAATAGTTTTGAGGATTTTCGATATAACTGAATACGAATTCAATATCAGATTCACAAAATTAAAAGTGGCGTATTCAATATGGCAGGCGATTTATTTAAAATTGATTGTATTTCCCTGAGATATGTAATTTTTAATTCTGTCAATCTGATATCGAATTCGTATTCAGTTATATCGAAAATCCTCAGTACTATATAAATTTTAGATGTTTGTAGTTAAATTCTGTTTTATTATCAAAATTTCTTTGTTTCTACTCAGTTTTTGAATAATTCGCCAAACTCAGAAAATTCAATGAACGATTACTCAGAGACAAATGAAGATTTTTTTAATTTTCAAAATATATATTAAAGGAGAAGTGTAGCACTTTTAGTAGCAAGATTGGCCTCTAAGAGCAAAGCAATTATCTCTTGGTGTTACATGACATCAAATATAACTAAAAACAGGTTTTTCGCTCTTTAAGGTTAGAATATCTCGAAAACCTGACATGATGGGTCCTTTTTGAGGTCGGATTCGGATTCAGCACGTCGAAATCCTTTGGAAAAGTATTGTCTGATTCTTAAAAAGTAAATCTTGTCGGCCTGTGTAGTTTATCATTTCCGTTAAGAAAGTGTAAAAATGTCTTGTGGATATCGCCAAAGTTTTAGATGCTATAAAAGACTTTAACATTTAATTGACAACTTGAAAACTCAGCGTAACATTTAGGAATCAATTTTGAAAGATAGTAAGATATTGGTTATATCCTTTAATATTCTTCAGAAGTTTTCTATAACTTGGCGAAAAATACCAAAGCGATTTTTTTATGTAACTGAAGTGAAGTATTGGACTCTAATTCGGAAAACGTTTTTGAAATTGATGTTTATAATTTGCTTATCGATGGCGTTATAAGAAACATTAGAAACGATATGAAGTTGCAAACGAAATCGATAGTACTTTAAATTTTATCTGGAATTATAACATATATGAAGAAGAATTACTGAATAAGTGTCAAAATTTTATAGAAAAATACAAAGCTGATGTATCAGAGAATGTATTAGAAGAAGTTTTGCATTTAAAGCTATCCATGAGGCTAATTTAAAAAATGACTTGCGTCTTATTTCGCTTTTGAATAAAATTAACGATCTGAAACTCGGATCAATTTTTCCTAACATATGAAGGATACCGTTTTCTGGAAAAGGCTTCAAACAATCTCTTGGTACGGGCCTGATTTTTAATCTTCTTTATCAAAGATTTTACATTTTACTTATTCAATAGTCTACTTTAAGAAAAAATTATTTAAAAAACAAGTTTTCAGTGTTCAAATAATAAACTTTATTTATATTATAAAAAAAATTATTTCAAAAACACGTTTTAGATCGTTTTGACCAATGTGTCCCCTTAAGCATTATTTTTTAGAAGGAATTCTCCCTGGAGGTGTTTATATTATGGTTACAGGTCCAATACATAATGCAAGATGGAGGGCACTTCCAATTCATTTTTTCAAGATATGAATTTTTCAAGATCAAATTCTTTACTTTAAACGAAATTAAGTTTTTAAGACAGCTACTCTTATTTGCAATTAAAATTTATATTCCATATTGGTTTAAAACTACTTTACCGATTGTAGCACCATTAAATAATTGTACACTTATTAAAATTTTAATACATTATATGTAAGTCTTTTATTACCAAATGAGACGAAGAATAAATTTTTCATCGCCATGGAAACACTAAGTCGCCCACTAAAACTACCTATTGAGCACAACTTAAAAAAACTCTAAATGTGAAATTCATGAATTTGTGTCTTCAAATACCAAACACTTTTGTTGAAATAACTAAATTATCTATCCATCTACAAATTCAATTGTTAAATAAATATTACAATTCCTTGAAAATGTAGTGAATAATTTAATCTGAACATAATTCATAAGAAACTTCATTTCGAAAAAACTTAGGAAAAACTTTATAAAAGTATAAACTTTTCGGTGACATAGTTAATGGAGAATAACTTTCCATACTAAAAAAAGATAAAATAAAAAAGTAACAAAGATTGTTTTCAAATTATTGACGATTTAGATTTAAAAAAGTACACTACTTTAAACTAATACAATTTTTCTTAAAGCATTTAAATTTTATATATGTATAGTTCTACAAACGAAGTATGAAAATGAAGACAATTTTGGCACAAAATTTTTCTTACCTTCAGGTTTTAAAAAGTAGCTTAAGATCAAGTTAAAAGTATTATAAAAGTTTCCTAAAAGAGCCCAGTCAAAAAAAATACAAATTGTAAATTTTACAGCTCAAGCACATGTGTATTCCGTCAGAAAATGCCAGTAAACTGAAAACCAGGAAACTGAGAATTTGATCATTTTTCGTCTAAAAAATTGAAAAAACAACGCTGAAGGCGGTGTCAATGTCGATTGGATTTTTGCATTGAGCTTCAATGGAAAAATCGCATCGACTTTGACACCGCTTTAAAAAAAACATTTAACATACTGGTCAACAGGGAATAAGGTTCTACCACACCCTATGAAACAAAAGTATAAAAAAAACAAAATATTTTTTAAAATGCATTCCAAGAAACTAAGATTGAATTCAAGGGTCAAAATTTAAGATATTTTTTAAATAAAACGTAAAATAATGTAACTATTATTTCGAATTATTATCCAAGTGTAAATTTGTATTTAAACATTTAAAAATAATATTTATATAATTTATTAACTTTTATTTTCATAATGGGACATGCCAGGGAACTGAGAATTTAGGTCTGAAATGCTTATTTTTTGGAACCAGGTAACGTTTTTTGGCATAATAGAAACCATTAAGCACTATAGTTCCCATTAAAAATAATTTTATTTTTTTCAAAACTAAAGTAAAAAAAATCTTAAACATCATATATTCCCTCTTTTGTAGAACTACTCATACATTACTTTCGTTCATAGTTGGTATATTTTAAGAATCAACTAAAACGAATATTTTTTATTTAAAAATATAACAGAAACTAGGAAATCAAAGTAGAAGTTTATTACATATTAATAGCTTTAGAGTTAGTGGCATTAAATAAAGTTCGCGTCAAGTTTTAATTGAAAAAAGTGCGCATTAGCAGACTATCCTGCGAAAGTCTGCTCTCGGAGAGTGATAAGTAGATTCCCAAGGAGGAAGTGCATTCTAAGTTGAAAATTCGACTTCCGCTGGAGACGTCTCACGCCATGGGATGAAATCACACCCGCATGACTCCATGCATTGGCAGGGGGCTGGGTCTTAGTTAACTAATACTAATACGAGATGTAATACTAATAGGAGCCTGTGGCAATGCCTTACCCGAGGCCAACTCCTTCTAAGTGAATTATCCTCAAGTTAATCTCAAGTTAAGCAAACCTCTAAGCAGACCTCGAGTGATGCTTGCTACCCCGTACTCTATGCTTACCTTACTCCACAAATCGTTACGATTACTGACGTACTTCACGTTTGCTTGGTCCAAATGTTCTCAACACGAACATCTCGTTTCTAGATGCGAGGCCAGAGGTAAGGGAGAAAGGCCAATTTACCTGAGAAGTGGAGACTAATTCCATATTGATTAAATATTCAGTAGCTCTCCTGACATCCTTTGGATAATACCCCTCAATGAATTAGAAATTACATAGGGTCATTTGGGGTAAATGTAAACGGAATATCTATTTTTTACCAAAAACAATATTTTTTTGTTAAAAGGTAAAACGGACGGATTTCTTTTGCATGAACAATCAATCATTACAAAATTAGTAAAGTAAAAACTTGAATAACTTCAACAAATTTTAATAGATTTTCATTAAACTTCATAAAAAGAAGTTTTTAAGGTTGCTGAATAAGAATCTAAAATCAAATTTTTAAATTTCAAAATGGCGAATCCAATAATTTATTCAATTATTGTCTTTTAAAATATATGTAGTTGAAGTTCTGTTTACATTTACCCCGAGTTTTCGAATTCTCAGGGTAAATGTAAACATTAAATTATTTATTAACTAAATCAACGAAAATCAAAATCAACTTTCGTTAAGGCACTAATAAGGAAGAATTACAAATTTTAGTTTGATTTTTTTATTTATTTTTATGCAAATGCGAGAAAAAATACTGAAACAGTAAAACTTTGATTTTCAATATTTTTTTGCATTAAAAGATAACTTACACTATGGTATTGCTAATTGTCAAAATAAAATATTGGTAATACTCAAAAAATCTTGTAGGTGAACTGAGGTAAAAATATTGACGTCGAACTTAAATTTATAAATTTAGCTGAAACATCTACTGATTACATTTACCCCACTTGACCCTACATCTCTTTGTAGATTTAATGTCACTGTTACAAAAATTTTTCTGATCTTAACTGATTTTCGGCGACAATTCTTTTCTGTTATAATATTTTTCTTTTTTTATACTAAAAACAACAATAAATTTTTTTAGTGACTGTAGACTTTGTTAATATTAATAAATAAATCATAAATACTAATACTTTATTCATATATATATTTCTAAGTACACTACCGTTGGGAAATATCGGTACGTCTGCACGCACATAGCCCCAAAACATACCAATCCATAAATCATGATTCTTTGTAAATACAAATGCCAGGAAATGACCAAATATACCATTCAAAAGCTTATTAAATTCTACGATTAATGATACATAACTGAAAAATTTAATAATATATACAAAGATTACAGCAAATCAACAAATTTAACAAAAAAATTTAAAAAAACATTTTTTTGAAATTTTTTCAACTCTAACATACTTTTCAAAAATTGCAGAAAAAATTTTAACTTACATATGTGTAAAAAAGAAAGAAAAGAAAAAGAATGTGTGAAAAGAAAAAAATACAAACATTTGCTTTGTGCTCACATTTTACAAAATACAAACATAACTTTAAATTTCCATACACTTCCATTTTTAATTTTGAAGTCAACAACTTTAAAAGAAAATATATGGAAATGATTTACATACAGAAAAATTTTAAATTAACAATAAATTACAACACGGATACAGAAAATGTAAGTCAATCAAATCTAATTGACATGCTGTAATGTATTGTTTTAAACTATTTATTAACTAATCAATTAATAAAATTTAACAATGTATCGAAACGTTGTCAATGTATAGAAAGTTACTATAACCGTAAAATTAATTATGCAAAATAAACAAAAAGGGATTAACAATCGTCAAACAAAGAATAAAATTTGTGATGAACTTTCAGGTTTTCTTGTCCCTTTTTTAATTGGTTGTTTAATTGCCTAAGAACTATTGGATCGAAAGTATGCGCTTTTTAAATTGTTACGTAATTTATAACACAGTATCTGCTTTAAAAATGCTAAAAAATTTGTCACTTTGATAAAGTTTATAGGTTTTATAAAACTTTTTATAAAGTAGCATACGCAGTGTGCGTTGCGCGTTTCTATCCAAAGTAAGTGACAGCTGATCGTCTGTTTCCATTCGTTGTTATTTCAAATGGGAATATGCACACTGAGAAAAAAACAATGCCAAAATAGCGCCATCCACTTATGTAGATTCAGCTTTGCTTAACACTGCTTTAACGACTGTGGGGAACACTGCAGTTTCTGCATGAGTTTTCTGCTATTACTACCGTGTCTATAAGTTATGTGAATTTTCGTGCGCGTTGTGTTTCTCTGACACACTTGTATTTTTATATCCTAACCTAAAATAAATTGTCTTTGCTTTTGATAATTATATAGCTTATTTAATATTGATTAGCAATATTATTATAAAATAAATTATAATTATTTTAAAAACATTTGTTATCACTAGTATTTAACTATATGTTTACTTAATAAAGTATTTTAAAACAATTTAAAGTAACTTTCAAGTTTCTACAAAACTTCCAAAACTGCTGTGTGTCACAATGCAAAAACTGCAGTGTTCCAACGTAGAAACAACAGTTTTCTGTTTGCAGTGTTACTCATGCAGAAACTACAGGACTTTACCGCTGAAACGGCGTGTTTTTTTCCTCAGTGCAGTGTAACCTCGATTATCCGACAGGCACTAGACCAACACCCTGTCGAATAATCGAGAAGACGGATAATAGAGGTACAGCAATTTATGATTTTTTAAAATCATTTTTTATTCACAAAAAGTTATTTATGTAACAAAAGATCTGTCATTTTTGTTTATTTGACTTTACTTTGTGATTTATTTGTTGCATATGTGCGTAGATGACGAAGAAGAATCATATTGTCCGTAACGTTTGCGTCGTCTTGCTGCTCGTACCATTCAATAAATTTTTGCATATTAGAACGTGCTTCTTTGCGCAAATCTTTTGAAAAAGATAAACAAAGTAACAAACACACATAAATAAATTTTATATATAGAGAAATATACCAAAACTTGTCGTCATGCTGATCAAAATTTACAATTAATATATTATACATTATGTTAACTATAAGCTATTTAGTGTGGAAACGGCTCAAAGTCGCATTACGTTATCACGCGTGCAGGTCTTCTGTGTCGTGTGAGTAGCTAAACTAATAACAAGCCTTGGAGCGAATTTATTAATACATTAAGGAGAAATAAATGGTTAGGGCAACTACTTTGGCTGTTTTCGGCGTTCGCCCAAAGTTAACACCAGGTTAATTGTGATTAGTAGATTTAACAGAATGTTATGGATGATTGGATCATCGTTAACTCATTGTTGTTAAAGGTGGTATTTATTCCATCGTGTACGAAAAATATGAGACAAATGATTGTTGTGATAGGTCTATTTATTGTAAAATGAAATAGTAAAATGTATTAGAATTACAATTACAAGCTGTTTTAGACCATACGTCTAAACGGATTTTACAGTAATTGGTAATGTGACAAAATCTCTGAACATTTTCTCTATTGCAGATATACTACCCTTCTTTTTGTACATCTTTATCTCTGGTACTCTAGATACTAACAACGCTGTATAAAGGTTTAATTCATGGTACCTAAATACTATCATTTTCTATATTGAAAGTTGTTTAACGAATTGTCAGCTTAAAATTTCTTATAAAATATTCGGCCAGATTTTCATACGAAATTCGAACGGCTTGCGAACGGATTAATTAAATTTTTTTTCAAAATTCTGCACGAAAGTTCGTTTGGATTTGCGGACGAAATGTGAGCTGAAAATTTCCTAAAAAAATTCAAGCGAATTTCGTATGAATTTCGTGAAGAAATCTGGCCAAATATTATTTAAGAAATTTTCAGCTCACATTTCGTCCGCATATCCAAACGAACTTTCGAGCAGAATTTTGAAAAAATTCGAATTTCGTATGAATTTCATAAGAAAATCTAGCCTAAAATTTTTGAAAAAACTTTTATCTGACGTTTCGTGCGGTTATTTATAAGAAACTACGTGCGAAATATTCTTAATCAAATTCTATATTTATCCGTTCGCAATTCGCTTGAATTTGGTATGAATTTCGTGAGTATCAGTTTTAAAAAATTCAAAATAGCAAATCCAATATGGCGGACCAAAAACTTAAATTTTGTAAGATTCGCCTGCAATCTTGTATACAAGAGTTATTGGTTTCGCTAATTGTAAATATAAAGTCAGATTTTTGAAATTTACAATAGAATCATCTATCTATCTATTATCTACTATGGTGGATGGAATAATTTTAAATTGATAGGATACGCTTGTAACTTGATAGTTGTCTTTGCTTTAGGAATTAACTCTTTGTTGGTAATGTGTTACAAAATATCGTTTAGAGTCTTTTCTGGTGGAATAACCAATGAGAAAGGCGTTGAGCTTGTGTTGATAAGTTAGTTATGTATAAGAATGTAACACTGTAAAAAAAGGTACGAATTTAGTACCAGCTTTGGTACTAAATCGTAGTCTGATTCTATTTTAATACCGAAACTGGTTCTACTTGAGAACTTATTTTTACAGTGAAGTGTTTGAATTTGCAGGATTGTACCTAGTTAAAATTCAAACCCATTTATATTTTACAAGAAATTATTATAATTAATTATACTACATAATAATTAATACATAATAATTAATTATTATTTTACAAGAAATTATTATAATTAATTATACTACATAATAATAAACATACGATTATTTGCATAACACAGATAAAACTCTTTTAATGAAATGAAACAATTATGTACTCATAAAGCACGGGAGAAGACGATTTAGAAAATGTTATGGTTTGACATTTGTTTAAATTTAAATCTAGTTTATTACTATTATGCCGTCTAATTGACATTGTCGAACATTAGAGTACTCATAGAAAAAATTATAAAAATTTTTTATTTTTAACACTTAGGGTATTTTAACCATACTATTAGAACTAGATGAAAATTTCTATTGTGCACTAACCTCTTAACCAAATTTCACATTTCGTTTTATTCCCTCACAAGAGGTATATATGATTCTAATACACAGATATTAAAATTAAGGAAACCTTATTACAAATTGTAGGTTAAGCGTTCCTATTTTTTTGAATTTCTTACTTAACCTAACAATTGAGGTGAAATCAAAATTTAGTTCACTGTTTTGACTAGCTACGTTAAGCGATAAACCTCCTTAAGGAGGTGTCCAAGTGGTTTGGAGGCAAACTACAAGGTCTTATATTCATTTTTTTATAATTTAAATAAAAAAAATTAGAAAATTATGAAAAGGAATAAAAAAATAGAAGTTAATTTTTATAAAGGGAAATAATAAAAAGTTACAAACTAAATATTTTTTTCACTGAGCTATCAAATAACATTAGAACTCAACACATTGATTTTTAATGTCCTTAGCACATAGTTTTTCGCAATGAATTTTTAATTTTTAAATAATTTTGTAACAAAAGAATGAGATTTATGAAATAAATAAGATTCATAAATAAAATCATTTTCTTATTTCAAATCCTTCGTTTTATTTTTATTGTGACTATTCTTTTTTTCTTATAGTAGTACAAACTTAGATATGAAATTGTTGATTAGTTATAATTACTGCAGTCTATTAGAGGAGTTTTTTTAAAATTTAGAATATATAGAGAATAACATGCTTAACAAATTTTTCAATTACAATTTTTGTCTAAAATGATTATTGTTCAATTGAAAAATTAAAAACATTCGTAACTTTTTCAATAAAATTCAATACATTTTTATGAATAAATTGCTTTAACTTGGATGTTTATTGATGAAATCGATTAAAAATTTAAAGGTAGGTAAAGTACAAGTTAGCGATGAAAGTGATGACAGTTGAAATAATAAAAATTGTCAGCGAGAAAGTTGTTATGTAAGTATTCAAAAATCATCCAACAAAAATTTTGAAAATCATTTAAAATTGTGCAATTGGCAATATTTTATTTATAAATTCGCGGTAGAATAATAAAGTCTTTATAGCAATACCTTGTATTTAAATGCAATTATAATCTCCTTTCAAACCTAAACCTTTAACGAGTTTTTTCAAATTTCGAAGATGAGTGCTCAATCGTTTTTGCACATGGTCAACACATTCTTTCTTTATTCTTCGTAGGGTTAAGCATCGGTAATGCATTTGAAAGTTTTTGTATCGCCATCACCGATATAGCTTACATACATACATTTAATGCAATTATAATCTCTTTTCAAAGTTTTTCTTTAACATAACCAATTTTAATTTAAAAACAACATTTATTAGAATATTTTTTTATTATTTATCAAATTTTAATAAATAAATGTACAAAAATAAAAGTCTTAAAATACATGGTATTGCTATAAAGACATTCTTATTAAGTTGCGAAGTTATAAATAAACTATTGCCAATTGCACAATTTTAAATAGATTTTCAAAATTTTTGTTGGATATGATTTTTGAATACTTACTAAACAATTTTCTCGCTGACACTTTTTATTATTTCAACTTTCCCCGCACACTTTTTAAGGGTTTAGGGTTTCAAAAATGATATACCAAGAGATAGAATAAAAATATTCTATCAATAATAATTTTTTACAATTTTTTTAATACATGCAAATAAACGTGTATCTTCAGTAAATCGCGGGGCTTTAGATTTGCGTATAAGTTTACAAAATATTGGACTTTTATTGTTTTTAATAACAGTGACAGTTTGAATTCGTTTTAAATATGAGTGACAAAAATGTGGGTCGTGAACGGAAAGGAACAAAAAGAAATAGTTCATACGTGAAAAGACCAGAAGCGAAACGGCCGTTAAATCGGCATGAAATGGAAAAGACCGAAGATTTGAATGTCAGCGCATCGGCGAGAAAATTGAAAAATTATTTAAAAGATATTGAAGTGGACTCTACGTTTGGTTATCATTTCGTCAATTTCGTAACGGCTTTTGATGCTTTTTCGAACATTGTTGTGTGCAAAGTGTGCCATTCAAAAGTAAAATTTACAGAAAACAGTAAACGAGGATTAGGATTTAAAATTGTTGTATCCTGTGACAAATGCAAAAAAAAGAAATACCTAATAGCCCATATATAAAGAATGCCTACGAGATAAATCGGGGAATTATTTTGTTCATGTGATTGCTTGCAATGTGATATTGCAACAAAAGTTGTTGTCAAGCAGAGTATGTCGAATGCAGCACAAGAAGAAAAAAAATTTCTTCTGAAAATGGAGAACAAAACGGAATTGCGGTGTCGGGCGATGGATCATGGCGTAAAGGCGGATTTATATCCTTATATGGCTTCTTTTTACTCATCGACTGGCATACTGGCAAAATTATTGATGTCTAGGTAAAATCAAAATACTGCAAAGCGTGCGAATATTAGACGAAGATAGAAGACACCGAAGAATACAAAGAATGGACTAAAGATCATGCGAGCGAATGCCAAGCGAACCATGAGGGGTCGGCTGGAAAAATGGAGGTCGATGCAGCAACTGAAATGTTTCAGCGCTCTGAAAAATTACACGATGTAAAGTATGTAAGCTATATCGGTGATAGCGATACAAAAACCTTCAAATGCATTACCGATGTTCAACCCTACGAAGAATAAAGAAAGAATGTGTTGACCATGTGCAAAAACGATTGAGCACTCATCTTCGAAATTTGAAAAAACTCGTTAAAGATTTAGGTTTGAAAAGGTAAACTGACAAGTAAGGTTATTGATAAACTATCAATATTTTCGGATTAGCAATTCGGAGAAATTGTGATTCAGTGGGAAACATGAAGAGTACTATATGGGCTACATTTTACCACAAGATTTCATCCGATGATAATCCGCAACAGGACCGTTGCCCGATCGGAAAAGATTCGTGGTGCTCGTGGCAAAGGGCGAACGCTACAAATACCTTAAAAGATTATAAGCACAAAACACCTATGCGTGATGATGTTTTTAAAGCCATAAACCGGCTTATGAAAAACTTCTCACGGACGATCTTCTAACTCGCTGCATCGGAGGATACACTCAAAATAACAACGAGAGTTTTAACTAGACTGTGTGGACGATAGCTCCAAAAACAATGAACTCCGGAAAAAAAATTGTTGATATTGCAACCAATATAGCTACATGTGTCTTCAACGATGAACTCATATCAATTTTATCCTTATCAGAGATCATGGAATTGACAATCGGGTCGAACAGTTTCGATCTGTGCAAGGCAGTAGACGAAAGACGCATTCAAAAAGCGAAACTATCATTGAGCGCTGGCGCAAAAAATGCGCGCCTCGACTTGAAAGCTTATAGAAAGCAGAAGCAACAAGAGTACACTGATTTAGAAGGCCAATTATATGGTACCGGTATCGCAGATTAGAGGTATACAAAAATATCATACAAATTTTTAGTAGGGGAGACCGGGGCTTAACCGGACGGATTTGGTCTTTGACCAGAAAACTCATACAAAAACATATTTTTTGCTAAAGAGTAATATACCGTTTTGAAGCTTGTACCTTCGCCTACAAATCGCACTTGTTCGATTTTAAAAAACTACAGTAGCTTTGGAGATATATTGCTTCGAGCGTGACTACCTCGAAAACGAAAATACGAAAATTGGTGGGGCTAAACCGGACACTCCATGGGGCTAAATCAGACACGACTAATTAATTGAAGAATGATACACAAATTTTCGTTTTTTTTTTGTAGAAAAGTCAAATCAATTCTTTTTTTATTTATTTTCAGATACTTCTATACAAAGAATATAATATAAACTGTAAAATCGGTAATTAATATAATATAAAATGAATTACAGTTTTCAGACTTGCCTGTTTGTAGCAACTCGCTTGCGAACTCGAGTTTTAATATAAATTCAAAAAAAATGTTAAAAGTTAAAAGTATTCAAAGATTTGGTTGTTTTTTACCACGATGTCCGATTCAGCCCCACACCGTCCTCTTATAATTAACCTGCAATATATTTTTCCTTCTTAACGTTTTCCATTAAACTTTTTTTCTACTAAACTCAGTACACCTTCAGCTAAAAGAAAAATTGCAGTATGATATTTGCACTTTAATTTTAACGGTAAAATGACATGTCCCTAAAACCTCATGTAGCATATGCATCACGAAATTGCGCGTTGATATGTTATTTGCATGATTTGAAATTCTTCACGGTTTCGGTAATATTTGGCTTGTCCGGTTTAGTCCCGGTTTCCCCTATTTAAAACTTTAAACGCTTTTTTCTCGAAACCACTTTTTTCGAGACGGCCGGACACATAACTCGAGCAAATCCTAACCGATCGATTTGGAATTTTGATAGTTTATTTGCAATACCTATATCTATCGACACACGTAGGATTTTTTTATATTGCTTACTTTTATTTTTATCAACAATTTTGTAACATTTTTTTGTGAAAATTTAAACTGTTTTATTCAATCACGCGCCATTTTGCGAAAAATAAAAATATCGAAAAAATCCTACGTGTGTCGTTAGCTGTTGATGTATAGAAAATGACAATATTTTTGGTTTTTTTCAGATCAAAAACTATGGATGTTGGCATCGCTAACTTGTACTTTACCTACCTTTAAATTTGTATTCGATTTTATGAATAAACATCCAAGATAAAGCAATTTATTCATAAAAATGTATTGAATTTAATGAAAAAGTTACCAATATTTTTAATTTTTCAATTGAACAATAATCACATTCGACAAAAATTGTAATTGAAAAATTTGTTAAGCATGTTATTCTCTATATGGGGCGTTCCACACGAAATCGGACAGCATTTGACTTTTGCATCTCAGATTTTTTTCAAATATTTTTTTTCTTTTAGTTCTCATTGAAATAGGCTACCATGATTTTTTTCAAATTTTTTCATTAAGCCGTTTAAGAGTTACAGGTTTTTGAAAAATTACGTTTCTTACAAAAATGTTTTTTTGAAATGGTTATAACTCGGTCAAAACTTGACCAAATTTGACGTTCTATATATGAAAATTTTTGTTTTTATACGTAGTTTTTGATAAAAATATTAAAAAAAAATTTTTTAAATTGCGATTTTTTTAAATTTTTTAAAAATGTATGTATCAATCGATTTTTTCAAAATTTTTTTAGTAAGAAACTAGAACTAAATTAACAACTTTTAGGCGTTGTCTGACTGTGGGCAAACGATGGGATCTATTTATTTCGAATTTTTTAATTTTTATAACCATATAATATAGCAAACAATAGGGCTTTTGAGCTAAAATTATTAATAACACAAGTCAACAAAAAAAGTCTTACTTTATTTATGAGATTTCATAGTGTCCATTAAAGACGCTGAACACGATCCCGGGTCACAAAATTGGCCTTCACGTCAGGATTTTGAGAAAAGTGGGGGTAAAGACCCCAAAAAACGTGTTTTTGAGGGTTTTCAAAATTTTTTTATCCTAAACCTGACGCGCCAGTAACTTCTACATAGACTTAAATTGAAGCTTGAATTATCCACTACAAGACCCATATCCGTAAAACCAAAAAAGATTAAAATTTTTTCAAAAAATGGGGTCGAAGTTAACAAAAATGTGTTTTTTGGGTTGCTTTAATGGACTTTTAAAATTGTTTTGGATTCGCTTGAAAATTGTTACTCAAGGGTGTTTGAGGTCACGGATTGTAATCTGACGAGCCAGAAACTTATAAAATGTTATAATCTGATGATTATAATCAGCGACCCTAAAAATCACATTTTTAGTAATTTCAACCCCATGTTTTGAAAAAATTTTAATCTTTTTTGGTTTTACGGATATGGGTCTTGTAGTGGACATTTCAAGCTTCAATTTAAGTCTATGTAGAAGTTTCTGGCGCGTCAGGTGTAGGATAAAAAATTGTTGAAAACCCTCAAAAACACGTTTTTTGGGGGACAATCAATTGTCCACTTTTCTCAAAATCCTGAAGGTGAAGGCCATTTTTGTGACCTGGGATCGTGTTCAGCGTCTTTAATGGACACTATGGTATGTCATAAAAAAGTAAGACTTTTTTTGTTGACCTGTGTTATTAATAATTTTAGCTCAATTGAAAAAAATCGATCGATACATACATTTTTAAAAATAAAATTTTTTTAAATAAAATAAATTTTTCGCAAATATAAAAAATAAATTTTTTTTATATTTTTATCAAAAACTAAGTATAAAAACAAAAATTTTCATATATAGAACGTCAAATTTGGTCAATTTTTGACCGAGTTATAACCATTTCAAAAAAACATTTTCGTAAAAAACGTGATTTTTCAAAAATCTGTATCTCTTAATCGGCTTGATGAAAAAATTTGAAAAAAATCATGGTAACTTATTTGAATGAGCACTAAAAGAAAAAAAATATTTGAAAAAAATCTGAGATGCAAAAGTCAAATACTGTCCGATTTCGCGTGGAACGCCCCATATATTCTAATTTTTAAAAAAAAAATTCCCAACTTTTTATATTTCATGTGTAAAAATCTTGATATCCCCACCACTCCTCTAACAGACTGCTGTAAGTCCGAGCGTAGCGTCAGTCTTGCTTTCTAGGCCCTCAATAGGAGAATTTTGCACTTTCTTTTTAAATGTAATTCTGTTGTAGAGTATGAGGTACGGTTAGTCGATGTAAAATTCCTTCCTTTTCGAGAAAATTGTCGAAATTGGCATTACAAAATTCACCTCCATTATTAGACTGGATACATTTCATTTTCTTTCCAGTTTGCTTTGCCATAAAAGCTTTATACTCTTTGAACACCGGAAAAACATTATTTTTGCTACGTAAAAAGCGAACTTCTGTCTATTTAGAAAAATCGTCAGTAAATGTAACAAAATACTTAGCTTTTCCTTGGACTCCACCCTGAATGGTCTACAAATAAATGTGTGTACAATGTTCAGTAATTCATTACTTCGATGAGATTTTCGAGGAAAAGGCAGTGCGGTTAATTTCGCTTCTGAGAAGATCGCACATGGTTTAATATCCTTGTCACTTCCCAAATCGAGTCAGAGAATAATTTTTCTTCCTTCCCATTTTCAAAAGGTCGTTGTAGTTGACGTGTCCTATTCTCTTGTGCCAGATGGTTATTTGCCACTTTGTAACGTTTGACGAACTTTAACATACATTTGCATCTTGGACTTCTCGAAGAAAAAATATATATCTAATTTTATTAACTACAAGGATATACTGCTCGTTGTGGTCCTTTATTGTGGCTCGGTCCTTTGTGAAATTTACACTGAATCCGATTGTCCCTGGGCCCACAACCTGTTAAGCAGAGTTTTGGGTGATAAAACGATTAACTAGTGAATAAGATTTAAACAAGTTTTATATATGTAATGAACACGATTTAAGATACAATAATATATGCTCTAAACGTTGCGAGATCGACACAGTACTCACTTAGTTGTAAATAAGTCCGTAGAAGGGAGTGTGTCGCCTTCAAAACACAAAAATTACACACATCCGGAATTAAGAGTACAAAATGGCGCGACAGTTTAAACAACTTTAACAGTGATCTGCTTAGAAATTCTGTAAGATTTCTATGATTTTATTAATCAAAATGAAATCCCATGACAATTCCATGATTTCCAGGTTTTTCATGACTTTTGATAAACGGCGTAGAGTTAACAAATATATTTGTACTACACTGTAAATTTTAAGTTTTTACTTACTTTTACATTTAGCTCTTGTTGTTTTCTGGTCGTTTGAGTTGTTAAAAGTGACGTACCGTTCGATGCTTGTTGATGCTTTCCCTACTGTCCCTGTCCTCGAGGCACTTGCACTACATTGCCTCCAATAATAAATATATATATATATATATATATAAATTCTTTTTTATTATATTTAAACGAAAATTATTTATAAACTGTTAAGTCTTATATTTTAAAATTCATTAATTAATTCATATAAAATCCAAGAATATAATTTTAAAAAATAATTAAAGACGTGTCACTTATTATATTTTATATTCGGCTAAAATGTATTCAATTTTGCACACTCACTACGAATAGATTACGCCCTTACACTCACTGTTTTATCGACGCTACAATAATAAATGAATAACCTCAAAACATCAAAGCAATAATAAGAATGTTCTGGTCTCTATCATTCAAATTATATAGTGGAGCAGAAAAATAATTGATTAACGGTTGTAACATATGTAGTTGCAATTTTCATGAATTTGTCAAACTGTATTGAACTTCCAAACCTTCTATTCTTACCAATTCAGTGGACAAGTTTGCACGCCTTGGTCATTTCTTTCAAATGCGAATTCGTTTGCACAAATGCTACATTCCGATAAATTTTATATAATTTTTATAAAGTTGTTAATTTTATTAAATATTTTAAAAGTATAATATTCGAATAATGTTTAAAAACATGGTTCAAAATATTACATTGTTCATAAGAAAAATTTAATTGGAAAATCATGAAATAAAAATTTAATTAAACAATTGAATGTTTCATTCATATTAATCTTTAACAAGTGTTACTCATATAAATAAAAGAGTAAGATGAGTCAATGAACCATGCTTTTACGTCAAGTGTCAAGCTATGAATGAAAGAGATGACGCATGATTAATATTATTAGGAATAATAATTAATCTACCTATAATTAATCTATCAGAATAGTCAATCATTGTTGTGTGTAGTTTATTATCAAATTATTGATCTATACACATTTAAGTTGATTAAATCGAGTATAAATCGATAATCAACAATCGATTAATTGATTGGCAATTCGATTAATGAATTGAATACACGTATCTATACATGAAATTAATGGATAATTAATTAATTATCAACTATAAACTTGAATAATTAATAGATAGAGGCTAGAATAAAATAGAAAAGCTCATATTACATTCGTACGTGCCTGAAACAGTGCATGTCGTACGTGTCTAAAACAGTGCATGTCATACGTGTCTAAAACAATGTGTGGTCAAAACATTCAAAACAAAAGTGCTTCCACCACTTAATATCCCTAAATTGCATTAGATTCGATAGTATATAAGCTGTTGCGAAAATCAGAGCAATTGTCAAAAGTTACGGTGTAGTTCAGAGCGAACAGTATCATTGTAGAGCGACCCTTCGGTTTAAACGCGAGTTATTGTAATCTTTCCGTATAAAGGTGCAAGTTAGATTACTTGTCACTTAGAAACAAGTTTCTTTCCCGTAAAAACGTGCAAGACAATAATTTAACACTTAGAGTCAATGATCTTGTTGTTTTAACTGTCGTATTTGTTATAAACCATTAATAGTATAAATTTCATTAATTCTTTCCCTAAAGGTACAAGTTACATTATTGTCACTTAGAAACAAGTTTCATTCCCGTAAAAAGGTGCAAGATAAATAATTTAACACTTAGAAAACGTGAAACTGTTAATTTGTAGCAAAACTCTTACAAAGTTGTGAAAGTTACATAAGTGTAACATAACAAACTTTAAGTTTCATTCACTTGAAACGAAATCAATCACGAACCTAAATATAACGACCTTGTTGTATTTGATCAACGAATATTGTGTACCAAACGTAAGAAACTAATTGTAATAATTGTAACTTTAATTAATATTATAAACAATAAATTTATAAAAGGAATATTATTCTTGTTTTTAACGCAAAACCCATAGTTTTGACAAGTGACAAATTGAGGCAAATTTAATCAAATTCAATTGAATATACAAAGAGCTTGAATGTATCCCGCTTTCTACCAAAAAACTTAATTCATTTTAATCCGTTTGAATTATTTTTTTACTAGAATAATATATCCAGTGTGGAAATTTGTCACGTATCTGCAACGTAATGGTATAGTTTTACTATTTATACTCTATAGTTCCGGTATTGTGAAATGTTCTAGAAACTGTCTAGAAATGTAATGCTACGATCATCAAGTTTCTAGATAATTTTACTATATCAGAACGATCCTGTAAATCTGTATTAAAACTATATTGTTAGTTGTTCATTGGCAACAAATGGTAGATCAATATTAATAACCAATTATTTTCCAGCACTTTACAAAGAAATTAAATTATGGTTATTACTTGGTTACCAATATTGAACCAATGTTTGAAATTATTATTTTATTAATACAATACATGACAAAAATTGTTCAAAAAAATAAATGTAAAAATAAATGAAAAAATAAAGTACTAGTCTAAAGAAGGAAAAGGATTTAATTTAATTGGAACACTCTATTAAAAACAGAGTGTGATAAAAATCAGATAAAAATAATATTTGTCGTTAAGTTTAAGAATGAAATCGTCTCTTCTTATATAGAACTGGTAAAACAACTTGTTAACGAGAAAATAAACTTGCGAGCCCTGGTGACAACTTATCCTAAGAAATTTCAAACATAAGCAGCGCGGGACTGCTTTCAAAGGCGAACAATTTCCCGTTGGGTAAAAATACTTGACCAAAAATGTATATTGTTTTTATACAAAGCAATTACTAATTTTAATTATTTAAATACTTTATTTTATATGATAAATATGTTTTTCATATTATTTATTATCTAGTTTTGCTAAATAGAATTAATATAGTTGAACAACGTAAAGTAGTTAATGTAGTGAAACTATATCGATCCTAGAAAGTTTTACAATATAAATCAGTCAATGAAGTGAAACTGTACAGCAGCTAGACCGTTTCGATATAGATTAACGTGAACAGTTTCACGAGTTGTTTACTATATAGTTTTTATCTTGCATATAATTCAACAAGAAATTTTTCAACACAGGATTTGTCCTTTTTTGCTTCCTCATAAGGAAACTTTCCATTCGTGGCGATTTTCAATTTTTTTAAAAAAGGTAAAATTTTGAATTTCTTGAGATTGTTAAAATTAGGGATGGCAATCGAAAACAAAAAATCGATTAATAACTAATCCATCGATTATTTGAAACTCTTAAAAATAAGTCAATTATTCGACACCAAAATTCGATTATATTCTTTTTTTTGTAAATTTAGAAAAGAGAGAAAACTGTGGTATATACAAATAGTATAGTTTATATTTGATTAAATAATATATGCAATAGTTTATTTTTTATATTTATATTATATTCTTTAGAATAACAAAAACTTTAACAGAGAGTTTAAACTTGTATTTTAATAATAAAATTTTTTAAGATGAATAGACTTTTAAACAATAAAACCTTTGATTCGAATTATTCTTCAGTAAACCATAAGTCTTGTACGATTGAACCAAGAACTAATAACTGATCGACATGAGGGCCAGATTCTCTGCTTCGTGATTCTTATTCCTGCTTTAGAGAATAGACCTTCAGAAGGTACTGACGTCGCTAAAATATAAAGATGGTCCAGAGAAACTTTATAAACTAATGGAAATTGGCTTTTTAAAATTTCTCGAACCTCCGACTTATATATTGAATCGGGAAACTAGTTTGGACTCATAGAACGATCATAACCTATATTAAAACTAAAACACGTATTGATACTTATTTCTCCAGTGAAATGCGATTAATTTACAGAGGTTGCAAAAAATTACATTGTATTGTAAAGTAATTAATTCCTTTATTATTTAAAAAGTTAAATAAAAATAATTATAAGTATACTTATCTTTATTAAGCAATTAATCACAAAGACTGATAAATTAAACTTATAAAAGATAAACACAAACACCACGCAAAACGAATGGATATACTTTTACACTAAAATATCAGGGATGGGACTTAGAAAGGAAAAAACCTTGCCAGGGCATGATGGCACAAGACAGCGAATTCTAAAATGATCGATTGCTAAAAACATCGAATCATCAATTGATCGAATATTCAAAACGTCGAATCGTCATTTCGTCAACTGATAAAAACGTCGAAATGTCAACAGGTCGAATGCCAAAAACATATAATCGTCAAAGGGTCGAATCGTCAAAGGGTCGAATCGTCAAATGGTCGAATGCTCAGAACGTGGAATCGTCAAAAAATTGAAAAATTTGTTTGATGTAAGTTAAAATTTTACTTTAATATAATTATTTTTGAATAAATAATTTAGAAATTGGCGTATATTATATTGAGAAATGTTCGTAGAATGAACAACTTGTTATATACTATTTCTGTTTCAAACGTCCCCAAGTACCGTAACCGATCTTCTCTCATTTTTTTATAAAAATAATAAAGTTTGTTGTCCACGCATTAGAATTAATATTTATTTATGGGGCAAAATTTCTCAAGTGTACTAATGTCAAAATTGCAAGTTGTTGGATCGGGCTAATATTTTCCCAGTATTTAGTACTATGCAAAAGTACTTCAACTACCAAGTATTATGAAATTTTATAAAAAATTGTAGAGGGGTGAGGTGGTTGAAGATTTTGGATAAGTATGGACAGTGAGTTTTTTAAAAAATCGTAGCTTCTATATAATAAAGTAAAAAAAAATTTGACCTATATGTTTTTTTGTATGTTATACAATTCTATTTCGAAAACAATGTATTCCAGTTATTTGCAACAATTGACAGTTTAAAAAAAACATTCAACATTTTTATGCGTGTCGTGTTCTATAACTCTATAACCAGGCTTAATATTTATTAACATTTTCAACAAAACAATTTTTTATTTAATTTTTACATTTCTGTTGTAATAAGAGAAGATTTCTTTTTTATCTTAATAACTTTTTATTATTTTAATATCAACAATAATTTAATTTTACGTAAATCTTAATAAATAAATTACAAAAAAATTATTTAAACATTAATTATTATATTGGATTTTTGTATTAATTTTCATGATTTAATTTTATATTTATTTTCAGAACTCATTGAATATAAAATTAAATCATGAAAATTATTATAAAAATCTAATATAATAATTAATGATTAAATAATTTTTTTGTAATTTATTAATTATGATTTACGTAAAATTAAATTATTCTAGATATTAAAATAATAAAAAGTTATTAAGATAAAAAAGAAATCATCTCCTATTACATCATAAATGTGAAAATTAAATAAACAATTGTTTTGTAGAAAATGTTAATTAATATTAAGCCTGGTTATAGAGTTTGTTATGTCTAACCTTATTATTATATTCCCTATTTTTTCTCGATTTAACCTTAATTTAGAGAAATTAAAGTTGGGACGAGGTTGAATAAATGACAAGAAATAATTTCATTTGAACACAATATATTTGAAAAATGATTAAAATTATGGATACAGGAATGAACACAAGCTTTCTAAAATGAGTCTAAGTGGTTTGTCTCTCTTTACCTTTGCTCAGCAGGCGGTGGTCCTAGCTGATGTCGCAGGAGTACAATAGGTCTGGTTTGATAATTATGCGTTAAGTGGCTGCAGGTTAATGATTTATGAGACTCGAAAATTATCTTCGTTCAATGGGATTTATGTTTCTTTCAGCTTTTGTCACAACTCGAACGACATTTTCTAACACCAAATTAGACTTCAAGATGAGTTGAATTAGAGTTTTCACTTAAGATCGGGACAACTACTATACTGGGGATGAGACCACTTATACGAAGAGAACCACTTGTGATGATTAAAATTTTTAGACTGATATACCGGTGACTTCTATTGACGATTACATTGTTAAGGCTGTAGTCCGGGTGACTACTTTTGATGACTTCCAATTTTAGACTGAATTTTAGATGATAGTGTGGCCCTTTTTATACTAGACCCCTTTGGTCTTTTAGCATGCTCTCTTTGGAAAAGGTTTTCTAGCATAGAGTCTTTGAAAAGTATTGTTGTAGACACTTGTGTTTACTCAGTTTCTAGATTGCACGTGTTCATATCCTGTTAGTCATATGTTTTTACAATTTTGTTATTTAATATTATATTTTTATGTTGTTTCTTAATTATTTATAGTTATTACAATTTGTTATTAACTTCTTATTACAATTTGTTATTATTGTTTACATTATTAGAACTTGTTGTTAATTATTATTTTGATACAATTTATTATTATCTTGTTAGTATTAAATATTATTTGTTGTTATTTTGTTGTTACAAATTATTATTAACTTATTCTTATTAATTACTATTTTGTTGTTACATTTTATTACTAATTTGTTACAATTAATTATTATTATTTGTTATTAATGTTACAATTAATTATTATTATTTTTTTAATATTGTTACAATTAATTATTATTATTTATTGCTACAAATTGTTATTATCTTGTTATTATTATTATATTCTTTTTTTTGTTTTTTTGTTTATACTCCTGCCCTATTGGCCTTACGCACTTCGACAAGAGTCCCCGAGAAATACTTTTTTTGGATTAAGCATAACCATTCTACATTAGTTTTCAAAATATTAACCTAATTTGCGTCTACAGCCGCCTTTATTAGGAGTACTCGCATTCGCCTGAACCACTTGTTAATTAGGTTTTCTCGCCAGAGGAGTGGGAAACTGTAGAAAACCTCTCTTGACAGTGCACATCATTATACCTTGACGACAAACCTCCCGCTTTATAAATCACGAAAGTAGTGAGAAAAATACCGGGCTATAGCGGGCACCAAGGCGGTCACCCATTCAAGTACTAACCTCACTGAATGGTGCTTAACCCCGGTGATCGCAAGCCACAGAGTCTCACCACTGTGATTTACCATCGGTTATAAATTATATTCATTTGTTAATTAATTTTTATAAATATTTAATTAAGAAACGTCAATTTATCCAAAATAGTTCATATTGAAAGTACACCTCGTTAGCTTTCTTTTCGTTCAAAAAAAGGAAAAAAGGGTCCTTTTTGAAAAAAAAATTTTTTTAATTTGTAATTTTTAAAAAAGGGATTAATATTGAATTTTAAAAAAAAATTTGCACCATTTGAAAGAGCAGGAAAACCCCTACAAAAAAAATATAGATCAAATTTTTTTTACTCTATTATATAGAAGATACGATTTTTTTAAAATTCACTGTCCATACTTATCCAAAATCTTAAACCCCGTTCCTCCTCTACAATTTTTTTTAAAATTTCTTAATACTTGGTGGTTGAAGTACTTATGTATAGTACTAAATACAAGGAAAATATTAGCCCTATCCAACAACTTGCAATTTTGACATTGGTACACTTAAGTTACCCCTTATGGGTCAGACCATTATACACTCAGATGCATTAATGCTGTCCTTCCGGTTTGACGGTATTTTGCAAAATCGTATGATTTCTATCAAAATGTTTTTAGTTCATGACATATGAGAACATTCGTATGTCACGAACTAAGAATATTTGATAGAAATGATACGACTTTTCAAAATTCCTATAAACCGGAAGGACAGCATTAATGCATCTGAGTGTATATCGAATAAAGTCGTTGCGGCCTAATTTTAGAAAATATTAATTCTTTCAGAAATAATTCTTTATGCTGTCTAGGGAACAAAATAAAAAGAATTATGTTAAAATATTTATTATTTTTCTCAAAATATGAGTGTAAAGTAAAGTAGGTGCGGAAAAAAGTCACTTTTTTAGCTGTTAGAAAATGTATAAAAAATATCAAAAAATGCTTTAAAACGCAAAAAAAGTTATTGATTCTTGTTTAAATTACTTGATTAACTTCAAGTTTGTCTGCCAAATAACCTAATTTTTGCAACATTTATCAATGAATTACAAGAAAGTGAAATTGTTATATTAAAAAAAACTCACCGAATATAGAGTATTTTTGATGAAGTTTTATATTTTCTTATCACTTTTTCTGTTTTTACTTTAAATATACTAGAAATATTAAGTTGAAAATTCGCGATTTCTGAATGTTTGCAAACTTTGCAACTTAATATCTCCGTTACAGAAAAATAAAAAAATTTGGCACTTTCATAGCTATTAAATCACACCAAAATCTACACACACTAAAAACTTTCGTTTTGGTCCTGAATCTAATTTAAGAGATATAAGTGCTTAAAAATTTCACTTTATTTCAGGTTAAAACTGTATATTGTCTTTTAACTGAAGTTGATTTATTGAATTTGAACACCCTGATCGGACACAGCCAAGGAGAAAAAACCAACTTCAGTTAACCTTTTGGATGCGGGGGTGGTCGATATATCGACCAGATATCAGGTCGGGGACTCTACCTGATATTCCAATAACTTTGTGTAAAAATTTTGAATTTTATAACTGGTCAATTTGTACTGAAATTTTCCCGCATCTAAAAGGTTAAAAGACAATACACAGTTTTAACCTGAAATAAAGTGAAATTTTTAAACACTTGTATCTTTTAAATTAGATTCGGAACGAAAACGAAACTTGTTGGTGTGTGTATATTTTGGTACGATTTAATAACTGTGAAAGTGACAATTTTTTAAATTTTTCTTTAAAGGAGATATTAAGTTGCAAAAAATCTGAAACTTCCTTAAAAGTACTCTATATTCGGTGAGTTTTTTTTTCAATTTCCCTTTCTTGTAATTCATTGATAAAATATGCAAAAATTAGGTTATTTGCCAGACCAATTTTAAAACCATGTTTTATCTATTATTTTAATTTTTACTAGTTTATTGAATACGGATTAATTAATCAAGTCATTTAAACAAGAATCAATAACTTTTTTTGCGTTTTGAAGCATTTTTTGATATTTTTTATACATTTTCTAACAGCTAAAAAGTGACTTTTTTCCGCACCTACTCCACTTTTCATTCTTTTCATTTCGTTCCCTAGAAATCATAAAGAATCATTTCTGAAAGAAACAATTTTTTCTAAAATTAGGCCGCAACGACTTTATTCGATATATAGTGGTCTGACCCTTATATAAACGCATCTTAAAATTTGCACAAAAGAAAAAGATTTATTTATTTTAAAAAAATGAAGTTGAACAAAATGTAAGCAAAAGAGATCATATTCTGCGAAAAATCTGTCTGACATTAAAGATATTTACGTCTAATGTTATAACCACTGTACCTATCGATTTTCTAAAACAATTTATAAAATAGACAATTTTGTTACAAACAAAAAATCGAATTTTCACATTTTAACTTTCCTGTAAACTATATTTTACCTTTTAAATGAAATGAGCCTTATATTTATCGTTTTATTAAAGTCGTTTCAGAAGGTTGGGCGAATCAGGAAAAGTCCAGGAATTTTGTAATAGGTATTAAAAAATGTGAAAAATTTAAGTGTTACAAAAGGTTATGGTTTTTGATGTCGAATGTATATTTAAAAAAATGTACAATTAGAAATTACATAAATAATAGTTTTAACGGATTATTTTCCAAATGAGAAAATGTAAAATTTCTGATTTACTTTTATCTAACATATGAAGATAGTTGATTTCGAGATAGTAAATAATTTACATTTACAAGTAGATATTTTTAAGTTTCTTCAATTAAAAATTAAAAAAACAGCAATTTGAAAAACGTTATCGGATTATTTAATTATTAAGTATTACTTACTCATTACTTACACAGCCACACAAAAAAAGTGTCTTGATCTGGGGTCGAGACTTATGTTTTCCGACGTATTTCGATGCGCTGAATCCGAATCCGTTGTCAGAATTTGGCCAATGGGTCCTGGTTTCGCCCTAACCTCAAAAAATACCCTAAAATCGTTAAAATGGTCACTTTTGAATTATAAAATCAGGCAGAGAAGCAGGCGCAACGCGCCTACATCATAGGGTTTCGTGGCCTAAAATGACAAAAATGATGATAATGATACTGAATGAATAAAAAAAAAATAATTTATTTAGAATTTTTTTTAATTAATTGTTTTAAAATTTTAATGAAGTAATTGGTATACCATAGCAACGGTTGTTATGGCAAACATTAACATAGCAACGGTTGACATGGCAACGGCTGTTATGACAACCATTAACATAGCAACGGTTGCCATGGCAACGGCTGTTATGACAACCATTAACACAGCAACGGTTGCCATGGCAACGGCTGTTATGACAACCATTAACATAGCAACGGTTGCCATGGCAACGGCTGTTATGACAACCATTAACACAGCAACGGTTGCCATGGCAACGGCTGTTATGACAACCATTAACATAGCAACGGTTGCCATGATAATGATTGTTAAGACGTAAAACTTAAGACTTAGGACTTAAGACCTTCTTATACCGAAGTTTCCATGGCAACGGTAAGACTTAAGACTTAAGACCTTCTTATACCGAAGTTAAGTCTTAAGACATAAGAACTTAAGACTTAAGACGTAAAAACTACGGACGGACACCGAAGTCTCGCTATAAGGGTTTTGGTCCTTGGCCACGAAACCCTAAAAATTGAATCTAACCGCATATTGATAATTTTCTAAGATCCCTTAATTTGAATAAATTATTCTATAAGCTTTTCAATTGAAAATCCATATAAAACATTAAATCTATCGAACCTCAAAATCTATCTATCGAATCTAACCTCAAAAACACATCTAAGATTCCAATCAAACAGAATATACCATACACGGCGCAATAAAAAATAGGTAAGCTCATGAAAGTTACTACTTAGGTGATTCTATGATTGCTGATTACAAATCTGGTGTTAGTTTATCAAAATTCAAAATGGCGGATCCAATATGGCGGACATTATTATTAAAATTTGTTCGGATTTGCTTGAAAATCGGTACTCGGTAGTTTTCGTGGTCGCTGATTACGAATCTGACGTTACATTTTTTATTGATGACCCCTAAATATTTCTAGTAAATAAATTCAAGCCGATTACATTTATTGTGTGTCCAGTACTTAATAGTATTAAATCTTTAAATGTATGCTATTGCTAATTCGTAGTTTAGAATCTCTCTTTGTTAGCATTTTTCGCCTGTATCTGTAACCAGGGCACCTCCACGTGGTGATGGTGGGCAACGGATCCATACTGGCAGAGTCCCTGGGTAAACGGCGTTCATGCCGTCATGGCAGATACAGGAAAAAAATGTTTTACGATGCAGGGATTAGGAACCCCAGTATCGGCGTCTGGTCAGGGTGGGAAAGCGGGCCTTCCGACGTCGTCATCCGGCAACCGTAGCTCTTTATTGATGGGTAACTTGGTTGATAAAGAGTCCGATGCTACAAGAAAAGTGACTTCTCGACTACATAATTGTAATAAAAGTCCCGATTACTTTTGTTATATTTGTAGCAAATATGAAGTCAGCTCCTTGCGGAAAAAAATAGATGAAGAACAGGAAGAGCTTTACGAAAATTGTTTCGGTCGTAAATTATTACACCAAGAAACAAATTGGGTTCCTCATATTGTTTGTAACTCCTGTAGACTTATGTTGTATCGCTCAAAAAATTCGAAAGATGAAAAATATCTCAAGTTCCCTACACCAACGATATTGAAGAAACAACGAAATTTAAAAGATTGCTATTTTTGGATGAACGACATCAAAGGAATTACCACAAAAAATAAGAGTGCCATTACATATATAAATGTGTCAACAGTAATCAGACCTACTGAAATTGGTTGAAAAGCGAGCATACCTGCTGTTACTTTTGAAAAACATGTCGAAAAAGTAGAAGTCGACAACGAAACTGAAGAATTTAGTAGTGACAGCGATGAAAATGACGATGAGGAAAATGATTTCACCGAGTATTGCACTAAAGAAAAAAAGCCATTATTAGTATCGCAACCGGAGCTAAATGATTTTATTAGAGATCTAGGTTTACCAAAAGATGGTGCAGAACTTGCTGCTTCATTTCTGAAGAAAAGAAACTTTTTGGATCCGAATACGAAAGTATCATTCTATAGAGATCGAGATAAAGAGTTCCGAAAATATTTTACGAAAGATAAAGAGACATCTTTGGTGTACTGTACTGACGTAATAGGTTTGATGGACAATTTAAAGGAAAATGTGTATAGAGATGAAGACTGGAGACTTTTTATCGATTCTTCCAAACGTAGTATAAAAGCCGTTTCACTACACAATACAAATGTCTACGCTCCAGTTCCAATAGCTAATCCCACTCAAATCAAAGAAGAAGTTTCGACAAATGTTCTAGGCAATAATAAGAGTCCCTACTATAAACAAATTGTAGCTCAAATGCTGAAAAACTATAAAAAATTAGGATGTTTAATGAGTTTAAGACTGCACATCCTCGATTCACACCTGGATAAGTTTCCCGAAAATTGTGGACATTACAGCTAAGAACAAGGCGAGCGATTTCATCAAGATATCAAATTGATGGAAGAACGATATCAGGGAAGATGGGATGAAGCAATGATGGCTGACTTTTGTTGAATGTTGAAGAGGGAAACGAATAGGAAAGGAAAGAAACGTAAGCGAAATCCTTTACATAGATCCTTTGAAGAAAAAAGAACACGCTACAGTAGTAAGACAATAGACTGAAGGGATGTTCTAACGGTAACAGAATTAATAAAGGTATTATTTTAAATATGTTGAACGGAACAAGGGGTTATTTACTGAAGAGTATATTAGAAAACAATTCCTAAGACTTTAAGATGATAAAAATTGATATAGGATTCGTTATCAAAGCTCCCGAAAAACGGCGAGTAATAAATTTTAAAAGATTGTAAAAATAATAAATACCGCTATATTGGATCCGCCATTTAAAATTTTTAGAAGTCGACATGGGATTCGTAATCAGCGACCCCGAAAACCCCCGAGTACCGATTTTCAAGCAAATCCGAACAAATTTTAATAATAGTGTCCGCCATATTGGATCCGCCATTTTGAATTTTGATAAACTAACATCAGATTTGTAATCAGCAATCATAGAATCACCTAAGTAGTAACTTTCATGAGCTTACCTATTTTTTATTGCGCTGTGTATGGTATAATCTGTTTGATTGGAATCTTAGATGTGTTTTTGAGGTTAGGTTCGATAGATTTAATGTTTTATATGGATTTTTAATTGAAAAGCTTATAGAATAATTTATTTAAATTAAGGCTTCTTAGAAAATTATCAATATGCGGTTAGATTCAATTTTGATAATTCAAAAGTGACCATTTTAACGATTTTAGGGTACTTTTTGAGGTTAGGGCGAAACCAGGACCCATTGGCCAAATTCTGACAACAGATTCGGATTCAGCGCATCGAAATACGTCGGAAAACATATGTCTCGACCTCAGATCAAGATACTTTTTTTTGTGTGGCTGTGTTATGTGCAATAATTGTTTTTTACTTGTGTTTTGGTAAGTTTTGAAGGTTAACTCTTATAAGAACCGAAAGTTTTTGTGAAAGGAGGGTTTTTTAATCTTTTTCCTTTTTATCTGAGAAGGCGCGGAGCGAAAGCTCATTATTATTATTATATTTTTTTACGATCAGACGAATAAAATATGACAAAAATACATCTTTGACTATTTAAATAATTAACACTGATCAACAACTTTTACATCTTATTATTATTTTACTGTTAGTAAAGTCGCTCATTACTATTTGATGAAGATACATCGAATGGTGTGAAACTACCAGTTCCAAACAAATCCATTTGATACTATTGTAAGTAAAAGAAAAATGGTAGACTAACTAATTTCCAGAACAGTGAATGCGTGTAAAGTAAAATATAATTAGATTTTAAATTACCTTTATTAATATCATAAACCATTGACCTGGAAAAAAGAGTACACGTCGAAATGGTTACAGATCGTGCAAGTTTCGTCGACAACGAACCAGATTTTTTAAAACGGCTCGCGTGTCACGAAACCCGGACGTCTGCGTCCAATTTTACTGCCTGTTCTATTTTCGTCTTCTAATTATCCCTTTCCTAGTTAATTATCTTCTTTGTTGGTCAATTGAACTGCAGCTCTCTGCAATAAAAGGATTATTAATTAAGTATTATATTTGTTGTGATATTCATATTTTTATTGTTCCAGTCTAGATGAATAATGAAAAACAATTATTAAATAAAGATAATTTAATAACCTCAGTGAAGGTAAAATAGGACAAGAGTTGTTTGAGCTTAATTTATAAATTAAAAATTAAGTTCCACGTTAATATTTCAAGCTCACATCACCTACAAGAAATTCTGAGTGTTGCAAAATTGACACATTGTTTTCGACTTTTTTTACTAGCTTAAGCGTTCATACCAATTTAAACCGCGCTTAAAAATGAAGCTACTTTCTGTCATTTTTTACGGTTCCTATGGAGATCGTCATCTATTATATTTTAATAAATACACTCTTTCCTTTTTTTAAAAAAGAAATTGTTAGGAAAGGTTATATGTATCGAAAACTATAGAAACATTTTATAAGGCATTCACAAACTGAAATTTAATAATATTTTCTGAAATAAATCAATAAAAATTTTGAGAAAAAATATGAAAAGTAAGTATGGAATTTTTTCTGGAATAACTGTCTGGGTTCTCATTTAGAGAAAAATAAGAAAATTCATAAATAAATTTAATGTTAATAATGAATAACTATAAATAATAGCCAATAACAATAGAATGATTCAATCTTGTATCCACTAGGATATCCTAACATTGGAAATTAATTGGTTTTAACGATGCTCACATATACTTCAGAGATAAAGTTGCAGGTGCACTTTTGAATATGATTGAAAAGCAATTATAATTAAAAAATTGAATTTTAAATTAACTTTAGAAACATTTAATATAAATTAAAGTAGTTTTAAATGAGCTCTATTAATGTCTATTTAACCCTTTAAAGCCCGAATTATTTCCACCGATTCGTTTTCAACAACACTTAGTATATAATAGTTTTTGGGGTCGCTGATTACGAATCTGAAGTCAAAATTGCAAAATTCAAAATGGCGGATCCAATATGGCGGACGAAAAATAAAAACAATGGGATTTATATGAAACTTGTTACTCGGGGGTTTTTTAGGTCGCTGATTACGAATATGAAGTAAAAATTGCAAAATTCAAAATGGCGGACGAAAAAATAAAAAATAATGGGATTTATGCGAAAATTGTCACTCGGGGGGTTTTTGGGGTCGCTGATTACGAATATGAAGCCAAAATTGCAAAATTCAAAATGGCAGTGAAGAATTAAAAATTAAATAAGATTTACTTGAATATTGTTACCAGCTGACTATCATTTGTTCTTTTTCATTCAAGTCATGCGCTCCAGGGTTGTCAATTGTTTTGATTGATTGGCCAGCTAATTTTCATTTGATATTTTTCGTTCGAGTCAAGCGTTCCAGGTTTACTAATTGTTTTTATTGATTATCTGACTGTCATTTATTTTTCTTCATACCAATCGAACGCTTCAATGTTAACAATTGTTTCTAATGATTTTTCGACTGATTGTCATTTGTTTTTTTTTCGTTTGAATCAAGTTCTCCAGGGTTACCAATTGCTGTTATTGATTAGCTTACTGACTGTCATTTGTTCTTTTTTTAATAAAAGTAATAAATTTAATTCATTTGTGAAAGGAAAGTGTAGAAAATGACACATCCAGCAAAGACGAGGTCAATCTTCCGCCCAATAGTAGTGAGATAATTAACCCGGCCGTTGAAGGCAAGTGTAGAAAGTGATCCAGCCGGTAAAGGCAAGACCAATGACCCGGACAGTAAAGGCAAGGTCAATCTGCCGCTAAGTAAAAATGAGAAAATCTATCTGTCAAAGGAAAGGGTAGAAAATGACACAGCCAGCAAATATGAGGTCAATCTTCCGCCCAATAGTAGTGAGATAATTACCCCGGCTGTTGAAGGCAAGTGTAGAAAGTGATCCAGCCGGTAAAGGCAAGATCAATGTCGTGATCAGTAAATGTAAGGGCATTTTTCGGCACAGAAAAAATGTGATAATTACCCCGGCCATCGAAGACGAGGGAAGAAAATGACCCAAGTCATTTATGGTATTTAGAAAAGCAATTAACACATTAGATCCACCATTATGATTCTAAACATTTTAACCTCAGAAACCCCAAAAACCCAAAGCATCAAATTTAAAGTCAATCCCATTAATTTGGTATTTTTTTGTCTTTCATATTGTATCCTCCATTTTGAATTTTGCAATTTTGACTTCATATTCGTAATCAGCAGCCCCAGAAACCCCTAAGTGACAATTTTCGCATGAATCCCATTTTTTATTTTTTCGTCCGCCATATTGGATCCGCCATTTTAAATTTTGCAATTTTGACTTCAGATTCGTAATCAGCAGCCCCAGAAACCCCCGAGTGACAAGTTTTAAACGAGTCTGATTAATTTTTTAAAATTTTTTCGTCCGTCATAGGAGAAAATGTATTTTGACACTTTTTTTATTTATTATTATTTTTTTACTTTCATTTTTTTTAAATATCTACTGGAAGAGTTTTACTAGAGCTGAGAATTTAAAATTGTTAGAAATATGTATTAGTTTCAAAGTTATGATGACTTTAATGCATTTGTGGTACAGCGTATGTACCACTGGGCGTTAAAGGGTTAATATCATTATGTTTGCAATTTTTATTGTGAATTTCAGTTAATTTAACTTTAGAAATTAAATAAAAATTAAAGTAATTTGAAGAAAAACAAAGCAAAAATTTTGTTTCAGACTGAAACTTAGTTTTTTTCATATGCTTTCAGGTATACTAGGTAAAGGTGCCAAATTCAACACTTAAATTTACTATTTTCATAAAAAAAATTAAAATTTCTATTCATTTACGGAAATGAGAATGTCGAAAAATTACTCAATATTTGGTCTTCTACTGCTGCTTTTTTCGAACTTCTCATTTTCGTACATTGAAAAAAATTTTCCGTCATTACTGCTATAATTATTGCTGATTCTGACATAATGAATCACTGTATTATAATGAAATACAACTGCCAAAACAGTTTGGTTAATCCAGCTATACGAATGACAGAAACAGAGTACAGTAAGTGTAAATCAGCCTTCATATGTCTAACATAACCTAACTTATGTGCTAATCTGACAGATTGTATGACTAATTCAACCAAAATCCTTTCCCAGAAGTTTATGACTGAATTCTCGAAAGCATTACTTTCAGTGTAAATAGATATAAATTTGCACTTTTTTATGAAAATGGTAAATTGGAATATTGATTTTGGTATCTATACCTAGTAAACCTGAAAGCATGTGAAAATAACTTAGTTTCAGTCCAAAACAAAATGTGCATTTTCGCATAGTGTTGTCAATGCGTCCTTGTACGGTCTGAGCGTGAGCTGAAAACAATCGTCTTACGCCTTTGAAACTTTGACACACTAATTTAGCATTTTTTTAAAAAAGCGGTTTAATGTTAATTTTTGTGGGAGAAAAAGCTGTTTCCAAAATGTGATTTTAGTGCTTCGTTTGTTTACATTTTGATTTGTTTACATTTTGCAAGTTGAAAAAAAATCAATAAAATATTTATAATTTTCAAAAAAGGTCAAACATAAGTTGAATGTTTTTTAAAACTGTAAATCGTTGCAAATAACTTAGATACATTTTTTCAACGTAGAATTGTATTAACATTCGTTTATTTTCATTTTTTATTAAAAAAATTAAAAAATTTTATAAGCAAATTAATTTTCTTTAACTTTAGGTACAATAAATTTTTAATTTTCTTTTTTCAAAACATACCTGAAAACCGCTGCCAAGTTATTCATTTTCGTTATAATTTTGGTGCTCATTTCATTCGATTTCGTAAATCTTGTTGTGTTCATTTCATGAACACTTTGCTTCCTCATAGAGATGTAAATAACAATAAAGTATAAATTTTGAACAATTATTCTCAATTGCTGTAATATTTTTTCTCTTTATTTAATACTTCCACATAAAAAATTTTTTTTCACAATTTCTGTTTTTTAAAATATGAATAATTTCTTTATTTCTAATCGAATTAGCTTAAAAAATAAGTCAATCAAAGGGTTTTTTAATGCTCTACAAGTTGATAACTGTAGTTTTAACGTTCAATTTTCATTTTTTAAAAACATTTTCTAAAAAGTCTTATTTTTCAAAATTTTTTATTTTGAAAATTTTAATATCTCCAGTGAATATGGTAGAAAAATGTTCATTGAGGGCTCAAAAGATGCGTTTACAAAAACTCTACAAAATTAGAGAAAAACATTTATAAGTGTCCCAACATTTTTCAAAGTTATAGTCAAAAAACTTTTTTTTGAAAAATTAAAAATCAAAACAATATGTACTTAAGCATTATTAATCTATTTCAAAGTTCTCTTACTTTATGTCCGCAGGTGAGACCTACAATTAAAAAAAAATTCAGCCCAAAAGCTCTTTATAATTTGAAGATATTTATGAAAATTTGATGTTTACACATACACACGTGTGTGTAACACATACGGAATGACATTTTGTAAAAATGTCGTTTTTGAACTCCCGAGGGCAAATAACATAAAGATATGTTAAAAAATCGAACCTGAAAAATTTTGGTATTACAATACTTCCTCAGTTAGAAGAAGCAAAATTGATAAGAAGGTTTTGCAAAAAGTTTCAGAGTCGGCCTGTCAAGTTTAATGGGTTAAAAGAAATAATTAAGCTGCCCATGCAGGTCAATTTTGAGGAAATTTTTGTCCTAGACGTCCAAAATTGACAATTTCCGCTACCCTCAAAATTTAGGTCAATTTTGAGGGCAGTATTATAGATCTAAACGTCAAAATTTGACATACAATTTATGCAACCCTTAAAATTTAGGTCAATTTTGAGGACAGTTTTGACCTAAACGTTAAAATTTGACAAACTATCCCTTCTACCGTCAAAATTTAGGTCAATTTTGAAGGTAGTTTTGACCTAAACGTCAAAAAATGATAAACAATTTCTGCTATTCTCAAAATTTAGGTCAATTTTGAGGGCAGTATTGATCTAAACGTCTAAAGTTGACAAACAATTTATGCTACCCTTAAAATGTAGGTCAATTTTGAGGGCAGTTTTGACCTAAACGTTAAAATTTAATAAAAAATTCCCGCTACCCTCAAAATATAGGTCAATTTTAAAGGCATTATTGACCTAAACGTCAAAAGTTGACAAACAATTCCTGCTACATACGGATTAATTTACTTTAAATTAGGGGAGAGTGGGGCAAACCGGACCGGTGGGTAAACCGGACACCCCTTAATATTTCTGAAATGGCGAAATTGGCAAAAGTGCTATTTAGAAATTTGAAACAACCATGTGTAGTATACCTTATTTTTTCAATTTGAAATTTTTTACTTTTGTTTGTGCAACGCTGTGAGCAAAAGTTTTTTTCTACACTTTTACGAATTTTTTCTTAAGGAAATTCTGAGGAAATCGTGTAATATTTCCAAATATTAGGTCTTGGGTTTTGAAGGTACACACCTCAGGAGTATTTACCACCAAAAACTTTCATGAATTTGCATAGCGTTTCTTTTTCCCAGGGGATGCGGGAAACCAGACCGTTAGCAAAATTTTTTAAAGTTAACACAGTAACTAAACAATAAAATATGAAGTATAGGTGTCTCTAGGAAAAAGTTGCGCAATTAAATGATCTTTCAAACAAGCCCTCAAAAATTGAAATCGGTTGATTCGTTTAGTCACAAGAGTAAAAAAACCGTTAGGGGGTCCGGTTTGTCCCACTCTCCCCTACTTTAATTTATTACTATGAATTCATATTAAAAGAATATAATTTGAAAATAAAAATTAAAATAAATATAAAAAAAGTTAGGGGTTGACCCGCCCTCCTAGTATATATCTTCCTATATTTTAAAAAGATATCACCGTCAACGCCGCTGCCGCTGTTTCAAGATTTTCTGACCTACAGGTCAAGAGTTGACTTGTAGTTTCTCCCCTCAAAATTTAGGTATAGGAACTAATTGTCCGAATTTTGTTCCTATTGTTTACAATATTAGATATACAATTCTTTAATTTTTTTTTAATTATTTTTTTTATCAAATTATTTTAATATATTATTTTAATTGTTTATTTAAATTCTACCATTTACCGATAAAAATGTTGCAAGTATTGTTTTAATATTTGTGTACGGAACCCGCCATTGCAATGCAAGTTCCACTCGCACTTGCCCAATTTTTTTTAATTTTATTTAAAAATTTTTTTTAGATTTTTAGTATATTTTTTGTGATAGATTGTAAAAATATACTAATAAACACATTTTTAGTTAATTAGATCAAATAATGTAGAAATTAGAAAAAAAAAATTTTCAAAAATTTTTTAGTTTTTCCTTGACAACGCTATACCCATTATTACATATCAAGTTCTCTATATTTTTCCTGTAATATTCGTGTTAAAATACACCAGTATGCTAAATTTTAGCCTTCCATGTTGAATAGTTTAGAAGTTAAGGGGGGAATGGTCACTTTTTGTGCATTTTTGGCCAAAAATCTTGTTATTTCCTTGACAACGCTATGGCCATCACCTCCAATCACATTCTCTATATTTTTCCTGTAATCTACATGTACGTATCTGTACTAAATTTGAGCTCTCTAAGTCAAATAGTTTAGCCGCTAGAGGGGGACACGATTTGGCTACTGACACAAGAGTCTCACCAATAAGGTTCCGTCGGTACACCGAAGATGTACAGAACTCTAAAAATGAAATCAATATAATAATTTTTTAAACTTATAAGTATAAATAAGTTAATTGAATACTAATAAAAAATGTATTAGTATTTATTTATATCAAAATTTAAGTCAATTTTATAAAACGTAAAAATTTTACAAACAATTTGTGCTACCATCAAAATTTATATCAATTTTGAGTGCAGATTGGACCTAGACATAAAAATTTGACATACAATTTTCGCTATCCTTAAAATTGACCTGCTTTAAATTCTTTGCCAAATTTAACAAATTTTTTTACTATTAGGTACATTACCGTCCGAAATTGTGCGAACGCTAACATCTCGAGCTATTAAAAAACACACCCGCACAGAAACAGTGATAACTCGGTTAAAAATGAAGCTAGATGCTTTTTTTAAATTGCATTGGAAAGCTTATTAAATTTTCAATGAAATGACACTATTTTAAGATGTATTGTATAAATAGGAAGCGAGATATCATGTTATGAAGACAAAAAAATAATTCTATTTTTTTCGGAATTTCTTACTCTGACTTTGACTCTTGGCACAGTTTAGCAAAGTTTATGAAAAAAATTGTTACTTTTTCAGACTATTCCTTGTAACCTAAGCTTTAAATAGAGACCAAGAACAGCAAAAAATATTTACGGGTTCCCGAGATATTACAAAAAGAGTCGGACCGTGCCAAGCAGAATTTTCAATCATCGATTTCTCTAATTCGCCGTTGAGTCAATTACTTGTCTGTAAAAAAAGTGTCGAAAATTAATTTTACCAAGTACATTCTTACTGGGATCCACTTTTTAATTTAATTTATTATATATCGATATTTAAAAAGTGGATCCCGGTAAGAATGTACTTGGTAAAATTAATTTTCGACACTTTTTTCACAGACAAGTGATTGACTCAACGGCGAATTAGAGAAATCGATGATTGAAAATTCTGCTTGGCACGGTCCGACTCTTTTTGTAATATCTCGGGAACCCGTAAATATTTTTTGCTGTTCTTGGTCTCTATTTAAAGCTTAGATTACAAGGAATAGTCTGAAAAGTAACAATTTTTTTCATAAACTTTGCTAAACTGTGCCTAGAGTCAAAGTCAGAGTAAGAAATTCCGAAAAAAATAGAATTATTTTTTTGTCTTCATAACATGATATCTCGCTTCCTATTTATACAATACATCTTAAAATAGTGTCATTTCATTGGAAATTTAATAAGCTTTCCAATGCAATTTAAAAAAAGCATCTAGCTTCATTTTTAACCGAGTTATCACTGTTTCTGTGCGGGTGTGTTTTTTAATAGCTCGAGATGTTAGCGTTCGCACAATTTCGGACGGTAGTGTATAAAGAAGTTTCTAAAAGGGCATCATAAGATCATAATCATGTCCGTAAATTAAAATTCTTTTTGAGTGCTTTCTTTTAATATCGTCTGATATAATTTACTCTATAGTTAGGGGGTTGGAGCACGCAGGGGGGCGAAGCCCACCTAGTATATATATATATATATATATATATATATATATATATATATATATATATATCCCTATTATATAAAAACATTTCACAGCCGCCGCCGGAGAGTCAGGATTTCTAAGGGCCCCCTATAGTAAGGGCCGTCAAAACTTACGTCAAAATTGACCTATTTTTTGACCCATAGTTGAAAAGAGAATAAATAACGGCCTAAAACTACCTCAAAACTTATGTCTAAATTGACCTATTTTTACCTAACGGTTTAAATGGAGGATAAATAATGGCCTCACATTACGTAAAAATCTATGTCTAATTTGATCTATTTTTTGAGATATAGGTCAAAAAGAGGTTAAATAACGGCCTCACATTACTTCAAAACTTATGTCAAAATTGACCTATTTTTTGACCTATGCCTATAGGTTTAAAAGGAGGATAAATAACGGCCACACATTACGTCAAAATCTATGTCTAATTTGACCTATTTTTTGACATATAGGTCAAAAAGAGAATAAATAACGGCCTCACATTACCTCAAAACCTATGTCTAATTTGATCTAATTTTTGACCTATAGGTTTAAAAGAGGACACATAACGGACTCACATTACCTCAAAACTTATGTCAAAATTGACCAATTTTTTGACCCATAGGTCAAAAACATAAATCAAAACCTATTTTAAAATTGACCTATTTTTTAACCTAGGTCAAAAAGAGGATAAAGAACGAATAAAAATACATTTTTAATTTGACCCATTTTTTTTAGTTACGGGTTTTAAAAGGAGCCTTAATGTGGGCATTCACATTACGTCAAAATTTGATCTGTGTTTTACTAACAGGTCAAGGCTTGCCCCCTCAAATAGAAGCGCGAAATAGGACGTCAAAGCCTATGCAAAAGAACATTTTTTTACTTGCAAGCTGGTATGTTACTTCAAAATTGATGACAAGGATTGAAAATTTGAGAATGGCTAATATCGTAAGATTGCATTTTACAATCTTTATATTATCCATAAATAAAAGTTATTATAAAATCAGGGGGTTGGCGCGCGAAGCGCGCAGTGGGGCTTTATTTTATTTTTTATTTAAATTCCTTACTATTTTTGAGGTTATTAGAATTTATTTTCCAACCTAAAACGCATTAATTTAAATTTTAGCTAAGATAATGATTATTTTCGGAGTTGACAATAGGTTAGGAATTTCTAAAGGTTATCTACACTTTGATTTTAAAGAATTTTAATCTTTATCATTTAAGCGCCATGATATTTATTCCATAAATGTCAAAAAGATTTTATTAAATGATTTTACTATTTTTAAATTTTAACCTAACTTGCTCAGAAATTGCGAGGAAAGAACTTTGATCACAAACCGCGGAGAGGGGAGGGGTAAGGAGATAACACATTGATATTCCATTAACCATGAATTTAATTTAAGCAATTAATCAATTTTATTATTCACAACATATCACTGTAGTCTTTTAGTTTATTACATAAGCTTGTTTGGTAGAAGGCCGAATTGAGTTAAAAAAAGGCCACATGAAAATGCGGTGACAAGCATCACTTTTCGAATTGTAAACTAATTAAAAAAAAATTTTTTTGTCAATCCGGCTAGAAAATGATAGTTCAATTTTATTAGGACTCACCGTCAATTCGACGCCGACCCCGCATAGCTCCTCGTCCAGACATGGCACAGTAAAAAACTTATTTTTAAATAAACTTTAATTTTCAATTTTATTTGGCGTGATGCGTCTGATACAACTATCAACACGAGAATGAGAAATATGGCCGTGTGTCTGGATACGATAGCGTCGCTACATGCGCGCTTCTTTTTTAGTTTTAAAGGTGAGTCCCCGACGTACTATTTTTAACTTTTTATTTTTCTACTATTATTCGGTCGAGGTAAAATATCCGCTGCCGGTATTGCAGAGCGCCCACTTATTGGTCGCTGTCGTTCGAACCGCGTTGGCCTTTATCACAATATGGCTGCCTTCATTGTTTTGACAGGTCGACAACAATTGATCTTTGTCTTCCTGGTGCTCTTGAATATTCGGGAATCACTTCCAAATATATACACCAGGAAGCACTTCCCTTGATGGCTTCGAATGATTGACAAGTCCGATGGATATTTTCTTAATAACAAAAAAGAATATACGAACAGCAGAATTTGTTCAAAACAGTTTCTTTTTATGATTGTTGATCTGTTGAGCTGACAGGTTTGAATAATAATGTTTAACTTATATTACTAATTTAAGTTACAAAATATTTCGTTTACTCAGATTTCAAAATACTAATAATAATTTTTATTTATTTTCGAAAAAAGGATTCTCGTTTGATAATTATTTTATGAAATAATTAATTTAACAACAAAATCAATTAATTTACTCAATATTGTGCGTGGCAAAATGCTGCGTCACAATATATATATATATATATATATATATATATATATATATATATATATATATATATATATATATATATATATATATATATATATATATATATATATATATATATATATGTATATATATATATATATATATGTATATATATATATATATATATATATAGGGTGTCCCAGTCGAGGGTTTACATATCAAAGGGGCATAATCTACTGAAAAAACTGAGACGAAAAGTCCTTTGCACTTTTTAAAAATTTTCAGTAGTTTTTCCGTAAATCTTAATTAAAAAATAGAAAACTAAGCTTTGCTATTGGACGCAAATGCTCAGTGAGACGGTAGGCGGGGCGTACTATTGCAGCGTTTGCTTGCCTGGGCGTGTACCAGCAGCGCGCGTAGTGTGTCAATTTAATACTTATTATTATTGGGTGTTTAATTAACACCAGGTTTGTGTTAAAATAACACTGTTTAAAACTAGAAACCAGAAATTATTGTCAAAAATTTATTCTACGCGAGCTGATGGTACACGCCCAGGCAAGCAAACGCTGCAATAGTACGCCCCGCCTACCGTCTTACTGAGTTTCACGTCCAATAGCAAAGCATAGTTTTTGGTTTTTTAATTGCGATTAACGGAAAAACTACTGAAAATTTTTAAAAAGTGCAAAGGACTTTTCGTCTCAGTTTTTTCAGTAGATTATGCCCCTTTAATATGTACACCCTCGACTGGGACACCCTGTATAAGTGCGCCGGTTGTGGGCACTCTCTAGTTATGGGCACCCCTACTTAAACTTCAATGACAAGCAGAAGTTACGGATCTGAGTATTGCAAGTCGTGTTTGATGACATTACGCAGTCTTCGTATTGTTAACGATGAGTATAGTGTGAAATCGTTTCACCACTTTTGTTTTTCATGCCATAGAAGTCCGTTAAAATAAATAAGCTATCATTTCTTCTTTGTTTGTGTTAGTTTCCTTTAATATTTTTCCATTTTTAGCGGATATTTCAAGGGTAAACTTTTTTATTTGATAAAATCAATTTAATTCCTTCGATGACAGTCGCCTAAGAACTACAGGTTTAAATTCGTTCACATGTATTTGTATAATATCAACATGGTCAAATATTATGAGTTAAAAAGCTAACGTAAAATGCATTATTGGAGAATTCATTGTTACGGGCTTCATGATGGACTCATGATTATTATGCCAGAGACATTTATCTTATCAATTTTAGACGTGTAGATTAAAACTGTCCTTTTTGACTTTAGTTTTTAGGGTAGAGGAAATCGTTTGTCAATTTTGGACAAATGTGTTTGTTAATATAGGTCAAAACTGCACTTAAAATTGACTTAAATTTTGAAGACAGAGGAAACACACGTCAATTTTAGAAGTGTAGGTCAAAACTATTTTAGTAACTTTAGTGTAGGTCAAATTAAACACAGATTTTGACGTAATGTAATGCTGTTATTGCACTTCTTTTGACATAAGTTTTTACGGCCCATTGGTAAAGGGCGCCCATTCAAAATCCTTAGATGATCTAATAGAAAGAGGACCTAAAAAGACCCATAGATAATTTAAATTTTCAAAAAATAAAAAAATTTCCATCAAACTTTAAAAATAATGTAAAATCCATGTTTCGAAATTTATACTTGCAGGTTGACCAACCTTGAAAAATTATGATAACCCGTGTGGAAATCTACCGAAAGTCGCCGAAAATGGTGCATGTACTCGAAAATTAAGGGTACCCGAATTTTTCGGGTCCTCGAATCCACTCGACTACTCGAAAATTTCGGGTACCCGTAATTTTCAAGTACATGCACCATTTTTTGGGTAATTTAGGTTTCCATAAAAATAATCATAGCTATAGACAATGACTAAAATGCACCCACGTGTCCAGGAATCATGTTAACATCATTTTCAGGAAATTTTTGTTTCTATTAAGTAATCATAGTTATATACTAACGGTAAAGTTTACCTGGGTGTTCATGACCCATGTGAAAATCATCCACTGGGAGTTTTTGTTTCTACTGCAAATCATTGATTTAAACTAACCCTCCAATGCATCCGGTTGTCTAGGATTGAGGTAAACGTCATCTACAAGGAATTCTATTTGTTTCGAGTAATCAAAATAATACTAAAGAACATCCAGGTATCCAGGATCTTTGTGAGGTAAATGTTAAGACCGAAATGGTATCATTTTAATTCTAAAGTGAATAAAAATAATATGAAACGCAATTCATCCAGGTTTAAAATAATACATAAATGAATCATTTTTTTAAAATTTCAGTCAGACTTGAAAATTTTATGTTTTCTTTGAGTAATAAATATTATTATACATTTAATTTTTGATAAAAGTTACGTCAGGTCAACAACAAGCTACACCACGGATGACGCGGAGTCAGTTTTAATTCCATCTAATACTTATAGCTCATAATTAACATCACAGTACACACTAATAGCCAGGAGTCAGTTGAAAAGCATCATCTGTAAACTTAGGTTCTCATCCAATGATTATTCGATATAGATGAAGATGATGTTTAGCTGACTCCTGGATACCAAGGTGCACATTAAGGTTATTCTATAGCTATGGTTAATCGATAAAAACAAAAAATGTCTAAAAATAACGTTTACCTGACTCCTGGACATCCAGATTGTCTTTAGTGTTATTTTGAAAGTATGATTACTCGAGAATAAACAAAATGACATGAAGATGATGTTCCTTTGACCCCTAATCATTCAGTTGTATTAAGGGTTAGTTCTTAGCTATAATTATTCGACAGAAACAAAAATTCCATGAGAAAGATATTCACTTAAGGGGTTACACCACTGTAGATATTTAAAAAAAAATTTAATTTTTTTATTAGCTTAAAAAATTATTTGAACCTTTTAGAATAAGGAAGAAAAGGATTTTTACATGCCTGAAATCGATTTCATTGAAATTTCAAGCTTTTTTACCGGAGAAGAATTTTAACTTACATAAAACATGCATTACAAAAATGGCTCCAGTGCGGACATTTTCGAATATTTATTAATTAAAATTTGTAATTTTTAAGTTGAATATGTAAGTTAATAACTACTTTAAATATTTTTACTATATTTACTTTCCTTACATTAAAAAAAATTATTAAACAAATGTTTCTTATAGCCCTCTGTAGTAGTGTTGCTCTTTTAACGCGTTTTTCTCAAAACACAGTTTTTGAAATCTGCAAGCAGTATAACTGAAACAATTTTCAATATTTTTAATCGGGTTTTTTATTACATTTTTAAAATTAAATTTTGAACAGAAATACGTAGGGGTTTTTTGATAAGTTAATTTACACAATTGTTATAAAAAATTAAGTGTTGTTTTTTTTGCTCAAAAAATGAGTTTTTTCTTTAAATGCTTGCCAATTACACAAAAATCAATATTTTTAAAATCCCCTACGTATTTCTGTAGCTATTCTCATGTAGATTAAGAAAATTTTTTTATTTGTTTCTAGACTGAAATTTACATTACTTATACTGCTTGCCGCAGAGCTCCTGGAAAAAAGTATGCAATACTAAAATGGTTCCTGTGCCGCCATTTTGGAATATTTATTAATAAAAATTTGTAATTTTCTACTTGAATATACAGTCAATAACTTCCTAAAACATTATAACTATATATTCTTTCCTTCCATTAAAAAAAAATTCCTGAAAAAACCTTGTTTTTGAGGTATTTACAGTGGTGTAATCCCTTAATTTCTGACCCTCGGGTGCACTTTAGGGTTAGTCTATGTTTATGATTATTCAATGTAAACAAAAATTCCCTGAGGATGATTTTCACTTGACTCCTGAACATTCGGGTGCCAACGAAAAGAGTATCTGAATAATTAAATATGCAAGTTTTATTATCAGGAGTACTCTAAAATGTCTAGTACCCGAAAAATTCAAGTACCCGGAATTTTTCGAGCTTTATATGAGGCTTAGGTCGAAAATTGGAAAAGCTCGATCTAGCTTTGAGCTTTTTGCACACCTCTATTAATTATTTTAAAATTAATTTAAAAATGTTAAAATTTATATACCTCATTACAAGTGATGAAGATAAATCCAAATTGTGATAGATTTCACAAACTTTTTGTTTAAATTTGAAAAATGATAACTTGGAAAACACATTTCACAATTTAGTTCACCAACCTCAAAAGAAACAATGTAATCATTTGATAGGTTCGAAAAATACCGACTTCAGTTAAGAGATTTGTCAAAAGGAAATAGGGGAGAGTGGGGAAAAATGGGGTACCTTTTTGTGATTAGCTATTTTCAGAGAACCAGACGAATAAATCGATTCCGCCAATCATCAGAATTCTTCTTTGTACTCTTAGAGTTGAGAAAATTATGATAATAGAGAAGAAAAAATTTGTGGTTTCAAATAACTATAAATTTTTAAATATTTTAAAAAATTTGTTAAATTCTTGTGGTATGAAATTATAAATACAAACAAGAAGTAGGGTTATTTTTTATTATGAAAAAAACAAGTAATATTTAATAGAATTTAACCAACAAACATACATAATGAAAAATATCGATATATCTATAGTAAAAAATTGATATTATAAGTACCTCAAAACAAAAATATCAATTCTTTTGCGAGAAAATTACTCTATATATATATATATATATATATATATATATATATATATATATATATATGTGACGCGCTCCGAAGAAAGGTACCTAAGAAGCAAACGAATTATAGGTTAGGGTCGCGTTAGATTTCTCTTCATTAAAAGTTTATTTTTAATTATTTGAATTTGAAACTAATTTTTATTGAATATTTTGGATATAATGAAGACTTGAAAATCAATAATTTTTCTTTAATAATTGATTTTCTTTGTTTATTTTTACTTGAAAAATTAAAAACATAACCTCAAATTTTTTGCTTCTTAGGCACCTTTCTTTGGAGCGCGTCACACATATATATATATATATATATATATATATATATATATATATATATATATGTGTGTGTGTGTCGTAGGCAGATAGCAAAATCCGGCAGTATGCAAACTACCTAGGCAGTTTGTAAACTGCGGTCAGTTAGTAAAATACCTAAATTTGAATGTATGAAAACAGGTAATAAGCAAAGTGCCTAGGCAGTTTACATACTGCCAAAGATGTTTCAGGCAAATAGAAAAATGTATTGAAAGTCGCAATACTCAATATTTAAAATATGAAAATATTATTTACAGTAACCAAAAATTGTAATTGATTAAGATTTATTAATATAGCATGTACAAAATAAACAACATAATATTGATAGAATTTATTGAAAAAATACTATTGTTTTTGTCATTTATATATTACTGAATTATTTGGGCCCTAATTATACGTTAGTTTGCAATTATCGTTCTTAGACTTCAGATCGTCTATAATTTCTCAATTAAGTTTATTCTTATTAACCATTTTTTGAAATGGAAGAAAGTGCAATGAACGAGATGCAATTTCAAGAGAAATTAATATTGGCTTTTAAACAGCAAAGTGGAGCAAGAGCAATGTGGGATAGAACACGGTTAGATAGTGTAAAATTAGGGCATAAATAATTTAGTAATATATAAATGACAAAAACAATAGTATTATTTTCAATAAATTCTATCAATATTATGTTGTTTATTTTGTACATGCTATATTAATATAAATCTTAATCAATTACAATTACAAACTGCCTAGGTAGTTTGCATATTGCCGGATTTTGCTATCTGCCAACGACATATATATATATATATATTATTTAAAAATTACTCTAAAATAAGTGGCGAAAAAATCATATTTTTGGATTCGACCAAATTTTTAGTTAATTTTTTGGTTGAATATTGTTTAATTTTCTATAAAGTTATTATTGATATTGGTTTGTATTTTTAAAATTTAACTTATGTTTATTATATTTAGTTTATTAACAAGATTAGAGTCATTGATTTGTCTTTTAATACAAATTTTATATAATCAATGAACGTGAGTTTGCAAACAATTTATGTATTGATAATTTAAGGTTTAAATTTTGAAATTTTTTTCTTGAATGCCCTTATACGGGCATTACGCAAAAACGGGTAAATCGATTTACGAGTTTTGATTAGTTTACTATTGAAAATTTCCAAATGGAAACCCACCTAGAATTCTATATTAAAAACAATGTACAATCTCACTTTAATAAAAGAAGCCATATGTGACAGTCCACGAGAAAACGTGACTTAGCTCCCGAATATTAATTCTACGGGAGGCGTATTAGAAGCTGTGTCTTCCTGATTGGTTCAAACTATGCTCATGTTTGAACATTTATAACAAAAAAATCTATAAGTAAAAACTATTTTGACTTTTGTACGTGAAAGACGAAAGACGAACTGGTGAAAATTTAGGTTTAATTTTTAATGAATTATAATTAAATTCTACAAACGCATAAAGTACATCAATTTGACAAATACTGTTCTCTTAATATGAATTAGTTAAAAAAAGGATTTGACAAAAAAATTACTACATTTTTTAATTCAAGTAGTAATATTTTCCAAATGAAATAAACGGTTAATGATAACTCATTCTTTGTTTTTCACAGGCAAATTGAATTCCCAGTTGGTAGTAAATGTATTAGTAAAAACTAAAACCCGTCGAAGATGGGTACGACAGCTAGTTAACAAATATTGTTCGCTGAATTTAAATTAGTTAAAAATAACTGATTTGATGATAAAATGTCAGTCTCTGATTTCTATAGTAGTATTTTCCTACTGAAACAGTTAATGGTATAACTAATTATTATTATTTTCTGGTCAATCATTCCATTAGATATATTAATGACGTAATAAAGTGATTTAATTTAATTAAATAAATTATAAACGAATAAATATGTGCTTTTTAAGGAAACTTAATTATATTCCATTGATTATTATAGATAAGAAATTATTTAGATAAATGTAATAGAGGGGACGGAATCTAAAAGGGGATACGCGTGGATTCTCGCGTTTAAGTTTTGTCCACCAGGTCAATTTTGGAAAGTATTACAAATTGCAATTTGAATTACTGAAGTTTGTGGAGAATAAAAATGTGCATCTTTTTCTTTAAGAAATAAATTTATATCTTTTTTAGTTTATAAAATAATGAGAAAAAACTAAATTTTTAAAAACCAAAAAATTAAAATTTTTATATCTTTAACTCGTGCTGGTGTTTTTGATTTTTCATATTTTGTAATCAAACAAAAAGGAACTTACAGATTAAGGTTTCCTAAAACTAACTATACTTTTAAAAGTTCAAAATCTGAATTAATAAAAAGTTTATTAATTTTTTTAAAAGACATTATAAAAAATATGTTTTTTCAACTTGCAACGCTTCGTTTATCGAGGAAATTTCAAGGTACAAAAAACTTCCAGTGACAAAGTTTTACACTACGAAACAGACAAGTTTTCTGCAAAATTTTATTTACATAATATAGATGCTTACGCGTTGTAAACGAACAACTTGGGACTCTACGTATTTTGCAGGCGCGATAAATCTGATGTACCATACGTTTTAAACATTATTAACTTTGTAAGCATCCGTATCATGTTAATAAAATTTTACAGAAAACTTGTCAGTATCGTAATGAAAAACTTTGTCACTGGAAGTTTTTTGTACCTTGAAATTTCATCGATAAACGAAGCGTTAGAAGTTGCAAAAACATATTTTGTGCAATGTCTTTTGAAAAAATTAATAAACTTTTTATTAATTAAGATTTTGAACTTCTAAAAGTATAGTTAGTTTCAGGAAACCTTAATCTGTAAGTTCCTTTTTGTTTGAGTACAAAATATGAAAAATAAAAAAACTCCAGCACGAGTTAAAGATATAAAAATTTTTATTTTTTGGTTTTTTAAAATTTAGTTTTTTTTCATTATTTCATAAACGAAAAAGATATAAATTTATTTCTTAAAGAAAAAAATGCGCATTTTCATTCTCTACAAATTTCTGTCATTGAATTTGAAAATTGTGTTATTGGTCAATACTTAAACGTGGAAATCCACGCGTATGCCCTATTAGAATTGAATTAATTTTTAAATGATTAAGTTTTATATATTTAAATTTATGTAAATAATATTAATATTCAATTTATTTTAATATAAAATATTTAAAATTGTTAAAATTAAATGTTAGAAAATATTATGAAAGATGAAATTTAATATAAAAATTTTATACATATTTTAATAACCAATAAAATAATTAATTTTACTTATGTCTTTCATTGCAGATAAAAAAACGTATATTTATCTACTTCATCTGAGAAGTGTGTAATATCTATCAACTTAAAAAGATTAATTCTAAAAGAAATTTTTAAAGAAATAAACCAAAAGAAAAAAGAAGGTCAGAACAAACTGACAACAGTAAGAGGATTTTTCTCTCGCATATTATTTGCTAATTACGATTATGAACTTATGAAAGGAAGTTAATTTTATTCACTAAATTAAATTTTTTTTTAATTAAATAAATATAATTAATAACTAATAGTTAATTACTTACATTTATTCCTTTTTTAGGGTTCCGTACACCGTAGGTGTACTGACGGAACCCTTATGAAATCACTCGTGTGTCCGTCCCAGCCACGCAAAATGGGCTGTCCCCCCCACCCTTAACTTCTACAAATCTCAACCTCGTGAGCTGAAATTCGGTAGGGATCTTCAGTTTTAAGTGCAGATTACAGGAAAAATATAGCGAACCCGATTGGCCTACATATTTGCGAAAGGGAAGGGAAAGAAATTAAATTTTGTCAAAAAAATTGCTAAAAATGACCTTGTCCCCACCCCCCCCCCTTAACTTCTACAAATCTCAACCTGGTGAGCTGAAATTCGGTAGGGATCTTCAGTTTTACGTGCAGATTACAGGAAAAATATAGCGAACACGATTGGCCTACATATTTGCGAAATAGAAGCGAAAGAAATTAAATTTTTTCGAAAAAATTGCAAAAAATGACCGTGTCCCCCCCCTTAACTTCTACTAATCTGAACCTGGTGAGCTGAAATTCAGCAGGGATCTTCAGTTTTAAGTGCAGATTACAGGAATAATATAGCGAACCCGATTGGCCTACATATTTGCGAAAGGGAAGGGAAAGAAATTAAATTTTGTCAAAAAAAATTGCTAAAAATGACCTTGTCGCCCCCCCTTAACTTCTACAAATCTGAACCGGGTGGGCTGAAATTCGGTAGAGATCTTTAGTTTTAAGTGCAGATTGCAGGAAAATTATAGCGAACCTGATAGGTCTACATATTTGCGTAATAAAAGGGAAAGAAATTAAATTTTTTCGAAAAAATTGCAAAAAATGACCCTGTCCCCCCCTTAACTTCTACAAATCTGAACCTCGTAAGCTGAAATTCAGCAGGGATCTTCAGTTTTAAGTGCAAATTACAGGAAAAATATAGCGAACACGATTGGCCTAAATATTTGCGAAATAGAAGGGAAAGAAATAAAATTTTTTTGAAAAAATTGCAAAAAATGACCCTGCCCCCCCCCCCTTAACTTCTACAAATATGAACCTGGTGAGCTGAAATTCAGCAGGGATCTTCAGTTTTAAGTGTAGATTACAGGAAAAATATAGCGAACACGATTGGCCTACATATTTGCGAAATAGAAGGGAAAGAAATTAAATTTTTTGAAAAAATTGCCAAAAATGACCCTGTCCCCCCCATAACTTCTACAATTCAGAACCTGGTGAGCTGAAATTCAGCAAAAATCTTCAGTTTTATGTGCAGATTACAGGAAAATTATAGCGAACCTGATTGGTGAACATAAGTATAAATACAGAGAAATATAAAAATTTATTAATAAAATAATAAAATAAAATAATAAAAATATTTACTCTAATCTTATTATAGTATATTACCATTTTGTTTAATTTGTTTTTAATTTTAAAAGAGCACTTGTCCGATTTTTTTATTTAATTTGAATGCAATGTTTCTGACATTTGAACATCAAAAAATTGTTTTGTTCTATTATTAACCACCAGAGAACAAAAATTATATACATTAAAATTGAAATATTTTCTTTTGGAGAGGAAGACTTTAAAGGATATTAGAAGAGGATTTTTCATCTATGAGATTACTTTTTTAGGGTGCACGAAATTAGAAAAATTAATCAATTTTTTTCAAAATGTCTTGGAAGATAAATCTCTCAAAAATAAAAAATAATATTTATTAACGTATCAGTCGACGCAGATTTTAATAGGCTTTCAAACATAATATTTTTAAACATATTTTTTGTTTAAACCAAAACAGAAAATACTTTATAATTAAATATAATTATTAAAATAAATAATACTTTTGAATAAAAGCAGTAGATATTTTCTATATATTGGGATTAAACTTATAAACTAATTTCAATTACAAAATCATCTAAAATTATTTTTGTATTTTAATTAATTATGTTTTTTAGTGAAGTAGCTATCATTTTCCAATAATAAACTATGTTAATTTAATTTCAGCAGCAATTTTGCTTATCTTGCCCGTCGTTCGTACTTACAATTTATGACGGTATATTTTATTTTTAAATTTATTTATTGTTAATTTTTTTACTATCCTATAATTTTTTTACTATCCTATAATTTTTTGATATAAATAAAATTATATTTAAATTTTAAAAAAGTTTTATAAATAATATATAAATAATTAATATATTAATAAGGGTATCCTTATTAATATATAATCGGTCAGGAAAGTCAGGGAATTTTAATAACAAACTTTGTGAAAATGATTTTAATTTTATCTAATGGAAACGTGGCTTTTGAAGTGGTTTTTCAATAAACAAAAAACATCTGGCACAAAATGAATTGAAAAAAGCAGTATTTTAATTTAAGTATGATAAATAAATTTTGTTTACAACAAAAGAAGGTTTATAATGATCATATCTACCACCATCATAAAATTATGTTAATATTTACCAGCTCATATAATTTTTTTTGTTAAAGATTTGTTATAAAGAAGGGAGAAGGAAGGGCTGGGAAGAGTCAAGGGAAAGTCAGGGAATTTTTTTCTTAGTACTTGCAGGACACCCTGAATTAATTAGAAAATAAATATATAAGTATTTTATAAGTAGGGGAGACCGGGGCTAAACCGGACAAGTCAAATATTTCCGAAACCGTGAAGAATTTAAAAACATGTAAATAACCTATGAACGCGCAATTTCGTGATGTATATGCTGCATGAGGTTTTAGGGACGTGTCATTTTTCTAGTAAAAATAGTTGCCGTTAATATGTGAAAATGTCATTTTTTGAGGTAAAAGTAAAAATTTTTTTTTTCATTTTTTTCGGTTTTTATCGTTAAAATTAAAGTGCAAATATCATACGGACATTTTTCTTTTAGCTCAAGGTGTACTGAGTTATTATTATTAATAACTAACTTTTTACATATTGTACCTAGAGAGGTGTATTTTTTTCTAATTTTGCAATTTACCGGATTAAACGTAAATACTAATGCAAATATAAAACATAATTATTATTGCTTAAACAAGATTTAAACAAATTAATATTGTTTATTTAAAAATTATTTTTCAAATAATTTGTTTTAAAAAAAATTTTTTTCTAAAATATTTTCTTAAATTGTCTGTAAACAATAAGCATTCCCTGAAAATTTAATTAAATTTCATTAATTTCCCTTAAAGATATACGATTTTCAAAATTTCAAATAAAAATTTAAAAACCTCGTAGATCCAAAATTGTTCAAAATTTTTTAAAATCGAATTGAGGCTTTTTACTAGCATGTATTCCACTTCAGAATTTCGAAGTTTCAACAAAATCGAAGAACTAGGGTACAACTTTGATTTTTTAGGCATGGAGCTACCCATAATTAGTTCATAATTTTTACATCGTTACTATATAAATAATTATTTTAATTCAACATTAAAAAATTTAAAGCAGGAAAAAATCATTAATAATTCAGAAGCAATCTGAGTTATTTAAAAAAAGACAGAGTTTACTCTGTCGAGAGAGCAATTATGACATTATTACGGATTATCTTTCTTGCACCTTCGTATTTCAAGACATCCTTTTTTCCTCATCATATTTCTTTACTACTCAAGCTTATCTTCGATTTTAATTATGGTTTGATGAATGTTATGAAGAACCGTAAAGTTAAAATTTACTTGTTAAAAATAGATAATCAAAAATAAATTTAAATTGCATTTGAAAAAGATAAATTTTAATGTTTTTATTCAATTGTCGACTTTTTTCATTTATACTTTTTAAAAAATTGAGTTTTCTATTATTCTATAGGAACATATGCATACATATGTCACTCATAGTTCTTCATCTTCGGAAGTGTGTCATCATTTGAATTATTTTCACCAATAAAAAGCTACGTTTTCCTTGCTTGTTTCATAAAATTTTTTTTAGTTTTTATGCAAAAATTATTCAATTATAATTAAATGAAAAACAAATTTTAGTAGTTAATATAATTAATTAATTATCATTCATGAATTTAATCAAAATCATTTAATTTGTTATATGCCTATATCTATTAGTCATTATATTCATATTGGTCCATTTCGAGATAGGGATTTTCTGAACCTTGTCCGGAGTAAATATTTTGTTCATTCATTTAAAATGACGATCTAGAACTTATACTTTGAAAGGGCAACGTTTAAAGTTGAGAATTTAAATCTATTGTTAACTTAGAATATAAAAGCTGTACACTATTCTCTAAAATTTAGATTAGTCCGAGTCGGAAGTCGAGCATTCCAAAATTTTAAATAAAGTTCTTTAAACAAAGTTATTGTTCTTATTTATTGGAATAAAACATAAATTTTTAATTATTAATTTCGGTCCACAAATCGAAACAGTTACTCAAAGAAGAGAATCTCCGGTTGTCATCTTTCAACAAGGAAAACATCTTCCGATTGATATTCTTGGAACTAGCAACTCCAACATCAGAAGATAACACCTTCGTTTGACATCTTATACTGTTCAACTTCAACACCAGGGACAACATCTTCCGATTGAGGTTTTTGGAATTAGCAACTCCAACATCAGAAGACAACATCTTTTGGTTGATATTTGAACTACGCAACTCCTACACCAGAGACAACATTTTTCCGGTTGTTATTTCGGAACTAGCAACTCTGATACCAGAAAATTACTACTCTTTAACGTAAGTACTGACACTTTTAGTATTCGATTGCTTTCTGACTTTTCTTAATTTAATCCTTTATACCTAAATCATTTTTAAAAAATGGCTCCTCCAGATCAAAGCTCAACGAGAAACTCGGTATCACTTGAATTTCTTACTAAATTACTCCCTGAAAATTTCGATGATGATAGATATAAAATTCGTAGCTTTATTAAACAAGTCGATTCAGTATTTGAAATAGCTGAAGAGAATCAAAAGAGACCTTTATTATTATTTGTTAAAAGTAAAATAATTGGTAAAGCTAGAGAACAAATTGACATTCATTGTAATTTAACAACATGGGAAGAGATTTCAGAATTGTTACTTAATTTATATCAAGATAGGAGATCATTAGATCAATTGCTCGAAGAACTTAATAGCATTAGTCAAAATCAAATGAAAATGTATCTTTTTATTATCAAAAATTAGAAGATCTCTCATCGCGAATATTAGCTTAAAAAAAGTTTGAAGCTTGGGATTTAACGAGTTGAGGCGTATTTGAAAAAATAGGTATGGGCACTGAAAAAGCCTTGATTGGATCGTAGATTTATTGAAATTTTTTTTAATTCTACTGAAACTAACAAAGATATTTTGAATGGTATAACTGCCATGATTAATGATATGACTTTGAATGGTTTTATCTATCATACACACCCACAAATGTCTCAAATGTTAAGATATCGCGAATTTAAAACCTTAAAAAGTGCTCTCACTGCTGCTACTGCAGAAGAAAAAGCTTTAGGTTTAAAAACGAATTCATTAACAAAGAAATGTTACATTTGTAATAAAACCAATCATATTGCTAAGGATTGTTTTCACAAAAATAACAAATCATCTTCTCAAAGCAAATCAATAAATCATTTACGTTCTTCAGATCAACAAAGTGAATCTTCTTCGAATAAATAAAATCTATTATGTCGATATTGTAAAAAACGCGGTCATACTATCGAACATTGTAGAAAAAGAAAATAGGTAAATCAAAATCGTGATAAAAATATAAACTCAAATAATCAACCACCAAATCAAACTATTAATTTTCAACAATCTTCTCAAATTACTTCTAGCAACGAAAATCTTTCCATTAAAGATGTTGCAATTCACTCAAGCTCAAATTCTGATCAAATTGGTCGAACTCTTAATTCGTTTTTACGATCAAATGTTTTACTTGACACTAATAATTTAACATATGCATTACTAAAATCGCCATATGCTAAATCATGTGATGAAACTCTAAAATTCTTAATTGACACGGATGCTTCTATTTCATTGATAAAAATTACTAGTTTTAAAAATTATAACATAAATCCTAAATCTGTTACCTTAAACGGTATCTTTCTTTCAGCACCTCTCAAAACTCAAGGCAAAATTGAAATTCAACTGCAACTTTACAAAAATTCTACTCTTGCTAAATTCCACCTAATAAACAATTTTACAAATATTCCATTCGACGATTAATTAGGACAGGACTTCTTTCAAAAATAAGAGTCAAATCAATTTTGATAAATCCACGATCCAATCAAAGCTTTCTCAGTTCCCATACCTATTTTTTCAAATACGCCTCAACTCGTTAAATCGCAAACTTCAATTAATGCTAGAACTGAGACTGTCATTCTCGCAGATATCATAAATCCACTAAATCTTAAAGAAGGGATAATAAAATCTTAAAGTATAAACAAAGAAAACGATTTACTAATTCCTAATGCAATCGTTAATATTTCTAAAGATAATCAAGCATTAATAACAATTATTAATGCATCCAATGACAGGAAATTAATTCAAACTCCTAAATTAGCGGTAGAGCCGATGCCGCAAAACAAAGACAAAATAAATGCAGTTGCTGTCTATAATCTAAATAAAAAATCTAAAAATTCGGATAGATTAAAAATCTTAAATGAAACGCTCAGATTCGACCACTTAAATCCTGAAGAAAAACTTTCTGTAAAATCTATTTCTGAAGATTTCGAAGATATATTTTATCTTCCTGGCGATTACTTAACCATAACTAACGCTATAACTTGTGATATTCGAACGGTTAATGATATCAAGTTCCAATAAATCCAAAAGATGCCGCTAAAACTGCTTTTTCTACTTCAGATGGGCATTACGAATTTACACGAATGCCCTTCGGTTTAAAAAATGCCCCAGCATATTTTCAAAGGTTAATGAATTCAGTTCTTCTAGGCTTAAATAAAAATCAATGTTTTGTTTATCTCGATGACATCGTTATCTACGGGTTATCCCTCGAAGATCATAACACTAAATTGATAAACGTCTTTCAAAGACTTCGCAATAACCAATTGCAACTACAACCTGACAAGTGCGAATTCATGAGACAATCTTGCGAATATTTAGGTCATATAATTACAAAAGATGGTGTAAAACCAAATCCACGAAAAATCGAAACTATCAAAATCATGCCACAACCTCAAAATGCAAAACACATAAAAATATTTTTACGATTGGTTGGATATTACAGAAAATTTATTCAAAATTTCGCGACTATCGTAAAACCCTTAACACAATTGTTAAAAAATGATTCAGTTTTCTTATGGCTCAGAAAAAAGCATTTCAAGAATTAAAAGAAGTTTTAATAAAAAAAACCATTATTGCAATACCCATCTTTCTCAGAACCTTTTATAGTTAATACCAATGCTTCTAATGTAGGCATTGGGGGTGTTTTATCACAATTAAAAGATTCTAATGACTTACCTGTTGCTTATTATTCAAGAACGTTGAATAAAGCTGAAGAAAATTATTCAACAACGGAGAAAGAACTCTTAGCTATCATTTGTACAATCGATAATTTTAGACCTTATCTCTACAGCAAATCTTTCACTATCTACACTGATCACAGACCACTTCAATGGCTTTTCAATTGCAAAAACCCTTTATCGAAACTCGTTAGGTGGCGACTCAGGTTAAACGAATATCAATATGTAATCAAATACAATCTTGGTCGAATTAATTCAAACGCTGACAGACTCTCTAGACTTTTGCCGAATCCAAACGAAACCGACACAAATCATCCAAGTCACAGAATAACCAGAATGCGAAGTTCAACTGCTATTACCTCATATAAATGTTCTACCTGAGGATTGCCAAATCAAGACAACGAAAGCCGTCATCGAAACCTGGAAATACGCCGGAAACAACCAATGGTTTTACGTATTGCAGAGACCAACAACACTTACAATCATCTGTAACAATGGTAAACAAGATATAACGGATGTAATCCTTTATCAAACTGAATTAATATCGTTAGACCTTATTGCAAAGGCTACACTAATCGCTATGCCTTCGATGGTGCGGATGTTTACGCTTAATAAAAAATTGGTGCTGCTTTACATCAGATCCAAACTCTGGACAGATCTTACCTCCAACGACAAGAAACTTTATAAACTGTAACTTCAAATTCTAACCTCAATACAAAAGAAGCTGTAGTATTTTCAAATAAGGACTCCCATGAAGACATCGAACTAGCCGGATCTATATCTATTAGTCATTATATTCATATTGACCCATTTCGAGATAGGGATTTTCTGAACCTTGTCCGGAGTAAATATTTTTTACATTCATTTAAAATGACGATCTACAACTTGGACTTTGAAAGGGCAACGTTTAAAGTTGAGAATTTAAATCTATTGTTATCTTAGAATATAAAAGCTGTACACTATTCTCTAAAATTCAGATAAGTCTGAGTCGGCAGTCGAGAGTGACATTCGAAAATTAAAAATAAAGTTCTTTAAACAAAGTTATTGTTCTTATTTATTGGAATACAACAAATTTATTGCAGCAGAATAACTTTTCTTACCGCTGTATAATCATAATAATAAGATAATATGTAAGAGAAAAATTTGAAAGTAGTTTTTTCTGTGTCCTATAGCCAATAAAAATCTTGTATGCTGTACAACGGAGAAAACAAGTTGTGAATTAAGATGTTCATTACATGAACATTTTGCTTCCTCTTTACAATAAGCAAAAATTTTCTTTAAAGTAAATTTTTTCATTTTATTTAATTCTATTAATGCTAATAAAATATATTCTTTTTATACATAAATCGATTCGTCTTGATGAAATGGAGATTTTTAGTTTGTTTTTAAGTCAAGAGTAACATTTTATTATAAGGCAACATGATTTTTAAAAAGGAAATTAATTTCTAATAAAAGTACGAATTTTTGGTTTTAATTATGTTTAATTCTATAAATTCAAATATAATCTATACTTTATATATACCAATCGATTCGTCTTGATGCAAATAATAATATTTTATTTTATATTAACTTCAATATTCAAATTAAAAAAAAAAATTTTTAATAATTTTTTTATAGATTTTTTAATGTCCATCAATCTATTTCGAGATATTTTTATGATAAATATGCCAAGCAGTTTTCAGCCGAATTCGTTGAAACCTCTTCGAGTTATCTTGTCCACAAAAATCGGGATCCACACACACTCACACATACATATATCCGGACAATTGTTCAGGGCCTTAAATAACATAGTCCTATATAGAAGAAAATTTATTTGAAGGATTTTTAAAAATTTTATAAATTAAGCGACTACAAAGCTTCCTCACGCGGAAGCAAAAACTATTACCCCAATTGCGTCATTACTATTGAATTTAGTTTTGTTGAATGGATAAGTTCTGTATTGAATTAAGAAAATAAATGTTAAATTATAATAATTCATAATTTAGAACTTTAAACATAATGTTTTATAATAAAAAATGTAAAATAGTTAATAGATAGGGTTGGTAGAAGTTTATTAAAAAAATATTATTTTGAAATAATTCACACCAAAAATGTCTCCAACCAAGATTATTCATTATTTACAGTTTTATGTATTGAAATATGCTTTTGAATCAATAGCATGTGCTTTTGTTTTTCTAAAAGTTGTATTAAAATACGATCAAAAACATATGTTACAGAATTGACAGTACCATGCTGTAGCTTATAATAATTAAATTTTAGTGAGTTTCTAAAAGGAATAAATTTACAATTTTGTAGTCTAATACTGTAATCGGAACTTAAAATAGGAGAAATGAAGATTTAACAATTCATATATATATATATATATATATATATATATATATATATATGTTTGTAATATTTATTTTAATTTTAATGATTTTGATGATTTTAATTTTTTGACATAAATTAAGGGCCATTATTTGGTCACTTATAACATGTAGGTAAAAGAAGAACGTAAAATTACATGTAGATTTCGACGCAATGTAAAAGACGCTTGAGGGACTCTTTTTACCCGTAGGTCAAAACTGCCCTAAAATTGACCTAAATCAGAGGGTAGCAGAAATTGTCAAATTTTGACGTCTAGATCAAAAATGACCTCAAAATTGACCTAAATTTGAAGGGTAGCGGAAATTGTTTAGATCAAAACTGCCCTAAAAATTGATCTAAATTTTGAGGGTAGTGGGAATTGTTTGCCAAATTTTGACGTTTAGGTTAAAACTGCCTTTGACCTAAATTGACCTAAATTTGAGGGTAGCGGGATTGTTTGTCAATTTTTGACGTACAGGTCAAAACTGCCCTCAAAATTTATCTAAATTTTGATGTTATTTTGGTGTTTGATGTATGTTTGTTGTCACATTTTGACGTCTAGATCAAAAATGTCCTCAAAATTGACCTAAATTTTAAGGCGAGAAATTACAGGTCAACTTTTGACCTCCCTGGTGAAAATTTACACGTGTAATTACACGTGTAGATTTGGACATGTAAGTACATGTGTATTACACATGTATTACACGTGTAAATATACGAGAAAAAGTTTTTACACGTGTAAATATTTTTCCTTGTGTATTTACACGTGTATCTACATGTGTAATTACACGAGGAAAAATTATTACACGTGTAATACACGTGTATTTACATGTCCAATTAGACACGTGTAAATACACGTGTTTATTTTTAATAGGGCTGTACATAGACGTAGACGTAGGTCTATGGCCTACAGGTCATAGGCCTACGTCTATGACCTAAGACTAACTTCAAAGCGATGACCTTTGACCATTTGTGCCCAACATCAGGGCACTGAATCCGGCGGCGAAATCTTTTTATAATATAGAGATATATATGAGGCATTTCATTTCAAACCGTTTTACCGACAGAAAACAATCGCAACGAGATAGATTTTCTAATAATTTTTATTATATAAGACTTTAATTGTTTATTATATATTATACACTTATTCAATAGAGAATTTCATGAGCTTTCTATTGCTATTTTTATTATTTTAAATTTCTGCCAATTTCGTAGATAAATTCCTGTTTGAAATGTTAAACTCTTAATATCTCAAAACACCCCCCGACGATTTTTATCAAAATTATATGAAAATAAAGCGTAAATTCTCTAGTTTCTATTCCCATTTGATATATTATGGACATTTAATGGGATTAATAGAAAAAAATGTGTTTTTGAAAAATTTGACAAATAATATATGAAGTTGAACCGTAACCCAATCAACTTACATTCAATTTCGTACTATTTGTCATATTTTTCAAAAAAAAATTTTTTTAACAATTTTTTTTCTATTAATCCCATTAAATGTCCATAATATATCAAATGGGAATTGAGACTAGAGAATTTACGCTTTATTTTCAAATAATTTGGATAAAAATCGTCGGAAGTTGTTTTGAGATATTAAGAGTTTAACATTTCAAACAGTAATTTCTCTACGAAATTGGCAGAAATTAAAAATAATAAAAATAGCAATAGAAAGCTCATGAAATTCTTTATTGAATAAGTGTATAATATATTATCAACAAGTAAAGAATTATATAATAATAATTATTAGAAAATATGTCTCCTTGGGATGGTTTTTGTTGGTGGAACGGTTTTAAATGAAATGCCTCATATATATATATATATATATATATATATATATATATATATATATATATATATATATATTTAAAGCTAAGTAGTTTAAAGCTATGAATTATATAGACAGTAAGAGTTGCACAGATTTAAAAAAATTGGCTTCTACCGTTTTGGCAGTAATGATTGCATATATATTGTTAGAGTAACGACATATTTTCTTCTCCAATAACTCAACACACAATCGGTTGATGGGATGGAGGTGACACTTGTATGGATGATGTCATTATATTCAGGACTGGGGTAGAAAGGTATATATATATATATATATATTGAATGAAATACATATACCTCGCAGACATAGTTACCGTCTGATCATAAGAGCGGTTTCTCTATTTGGTTAACAGTGTTATAGGCCGTGTTGCAATACACTCCCTTTCTTGCAGTGAACCACTGCTATCACCTATGCGGTAGTTTAGTTAGATAGAAACAGTTCGCATGCATCTATGTTGCACTTAACATAATTACGGACCGCATCCACTTCTCTATACTGTATGCTTTTTCGCTCAACAGAATTCAGTTTCATTAAGTAACTTTAATTTTAGTTTGCCAATATTTCGTATAACCATCAATTAAAATAATTTAGAACAAAAATTTTACGAAATTCAAATTTGATCGCAAAAATTGATCTCTTTGGTTCAGTGTTATTTTTAATTTTTCATATGTTTTTGTTCAACAATTATAGCTTTATGTTGATTTTTATTCTTAACGTAACGAAATGTTAATAATTTGTTGATTTTGTAGATTCCTAAGATAGTTTTATACACTGCCGTCGGTAAAATTGTTTATGGGTGTGGCTGCACGCGCATGGCCCGAAAAATACCAATCTTTAAATCGCGATCTTTCTGCAAATACAAATGTGAAAAAATTAACAAAATAATATACCATGCGACAGATTATTATTAAATTATACGATTAATAATACATAACTGAAAATTGTAAAAACTTATACAAAAATTGTAGCAATCAACAAATTTGACAAAAAAATTGGAAAATAATATTTTTTTAGAAATTTGTTCAATCTCTGCATCATTTCCTTAATTCTCTTTTGATACTCTTTTGCTTCTCTTCAACAGAAAATAAATTTTTAGGACTATGAGCCAATCAATTTAGTTTAAAAGTCGGCCATTATTATTGCGTTATTAACGATTACAATTAAAGAGTTAATCATATTTTATCTTTTGTGCTGTACGGTTATTTAAGTGAAATAAATTCAAAATGTGTTGTCTGTAATTTTAGAACTTTTTATAAGTTCTTTTCTTTTTGTAAAACTCTGAACCCGCTTAATAATACTGCCGTACTGATGAAGAAAGTCTACATTTCAACTCAAACGGAGATATTGAATAAAACGCGTTTGTATCAATTCCTTTAAATGTTTAAGATTTTTTGAATAAAAAATAACGTCTCTTAGTTAATATAAGCACGCTCTATCGAAATTAAAAATTTTAATTGTTTATATGCAAAAATGTAGATGGGCCCATTTTGATGCTAAAAAATAGTAAAAAAAAACTAATAGCCAAGTCCTATGTACATAGGGCCAATATTTCGGAACTTCGAGCGCGGACTTTCAGGATAAAGAAAGTCACTATCTACAGAGACCATAGATTTTACTTTATCTACATGTTTTTAATAGTATTAAATTAATATTATTATTAAATTAATTTCATTACAGGATCTACTATAATTTTGGTTCAACAAAATTCCTGGCTTTGTCCTAATTTTTCTCTATCTTTTTTACTTAAATTTATCTGAATTCATGAATAAGTTTTCATGAATAATTAAAATCTTTTGCCAAGTTTCTTTAAAGTTTTTTTTGTAATTTTAATTAAAAATTTAAATAATTGAATTTTATTTAAATGAATTAATACTAATGGAATTTCTGAAAAGAATTTTACTAATTACAACAATAATTGAAATTTTGAGGAGAATTCAAAAAAAAATTTCAAACATAATTAACTTTCCGTGAAGAATATTATTACTCTTAAAAATAATTGAATTGTTAAAATTCTTCGCATATTCAAAGTAAAAAATTTGTTTTTTATTACACAAGAATGAAAAGATAGGTACTTTTACTATATTTCCAAAGCTAATAATTTATTTTATTACAACAATTTTTTTGGGTACAACAAACTTAATATAAAAGAGATATAAACGACTTAATTTATTAATTAATAAAGAAACTAAATTAACAATATGAGTTTAGTTTCGTGTCTACCCGAAACTGAATTAACAAATTAGATTTAGTTTCACGTCGACTTTAAACAAAATATTAAAAAACAATTATTTAGTGTAAATCACAGAAAAATTGTTTTCCCTGACTCACGTAACTAGAGCAACGTAAATAATTAACTACAGTAACTAACGTAAATGGTTAAACTTACGACAGAATTCTTTTAGGAATTCCAAACAAAATTCTGATTTCTGATGGAATTCCGATCCCGTCGGAATTTTCAGAATCAAGATCGAAATACTGATACAATTCTTTTAGGAATTCCGATCAAAGTTCCGATCGAATTATTTTAGGAATTCCAATCAAAATTCCGATCGAATTCTTTTAGGAATTCCAATGAAAATTCCGATTACGGACGGAATTCCGATCCCATCGAAATTTTTAGAATCCAGTTGAAAATTCTGACATAATTCTTACAGGAATTCTAATCAAAATTTCGATACGAAATCCGACAGAATTCTTTTTGTCATTCCACTCAATATTCCGACAGAATTCTTTTAGGAATTCCAAACAAAATTCCGATTTCTGAGTGTAGCTAAAATTTCCTGAAACGAAACTAAACTTTCGAGACGGTCCGTGGTCCCTGGTTTTATGAAAATTTATTAGATAAGATTTAACATTCAGCTATGACGCAATGTTTCAATGATTATTAGAGAACCAATGGAGGATCAAAGATGATAAAAATTTCGAATAGAGAAGTTTGAAAACATTTAAATGTTTTAACGATTATTAGAGAATCAATGGAGGATCAAAGATGATAAAAATTTCGAATAGAGAATTTCGAGGATCAATCAATTTGATCTCTTTTGCTTCTCAAACATGCAAAAAGGGAAATATACGACTAAAAGAGATTCGAAAGAGAATCAAAATTACATATTGTTAGAATATAAGAAATAAATCTCTGCTCCAAAGTATATGAGACAGTATGTGTGAATGTGCGTAAGCAATGATTTTATATACTAAGATGATTGTACATCGAGTTGATGAATCAGTCTCTAACAAAGCACGATGTAATCAATACTATAACCAGCTAAGAGCCTAATTATTAGATTATGTTTAATAAACTTAATTATACTTATTGTTCTAGTATTAAATAACATTTAATATTTATTTAATACCCCTCAAATTCTAACACATATGATAAAATTTTCTTTTGATTTCTTGATTAACGGATGCTTACAGTTTGAGAGAAGCAAAAGAGAATCAAAACTTTGCAATTTTTATTATAGAAGGGGGTTATTACTCTATGTACCAATGTGTTTATTTTTGTCGTGTTCATAATGTGAAGTGTGTTTTGACTCTACATTTGTAAATTTTTACGGCAAAGAAAATTTCAACATTTAAGTATAATTATTTTTTCAATTTATTCTCATCACAATTTATTTAAGTCCTTATTAGGGTCCCATGAAAATGTACCTAAAGGTATTTGCTAAATATTTTTAGTCAGATTTTGCATATTTGTCGAGAAAGCCAAAAACGCACGCTAGGGCTAAATATTAAGTGTATTTTTTTCACTCTACTTTTTTTCCACTCTACATAACTGTTCTAAAGCTATTTTAAATAAATACAGATGTTTCATTAATACATTTAGTCGTCCCAAATGTTCGTATTTCTTAGTACAAGTTCGAGCTTTTCGTTCTACGAGCTACGATTTTCAAAAAAATCGAGAGATAGGTTTTTTTAAAGGTTTGAGTGTACTCTTTCAGAATCTGAAAGAAAATTTCAATTTCAAATTTATAGTAAAAAGTTATTATTGATTAAACAAGAAAATGACGTTTTTTAGTGTTTTTTTCTTTAAAATCAGATTATTTAATCAAAATCGGTTTGGAAAAAATCCGGGATATGAAAATATGGCGTCTAAAATATTGAGACTATCAAATAGACATGATACCGAAAATAAATTTTTTCAAATTTCAAAATGCTTTAGACTGTTATGAACAATTTTTATAAACAATTTTCAAAACATAAAATGGATTCGTAGGTACACTACAGGTAAAAATTGAGGGGCCACTTGCAAAAGTGAGTTTAAAAACATGACATCCTTTAAATATTCATAACTCCGTTAAATATTAAGGTTGAAAGATTTTAAAGACAGTTTTGGAAAGATTATAAAATTTGACGTGAAATGGTTTTATGTTAACCGGCTGAAATATTTTTTCTTTTCGATTTATTTATAAAAAATATTTGTATCAATTACACTACCGTCGGGAATTATCGGTACGATTGACTTGCTGGCAGTGAAAAGTCAGCGCTGACTTTAAATCAAGATATTTAATTGTAGGGAAAAGATAGAGATTTCAGACCTAGACTGTTTTAAAGCTTATTAAATTCTGCGTCTAATGACATTTAATTTGAATTTTTCTAAACATTTGAACCAATAATATGATATGAAATGTTATGGAAAAAAAATCAATAATTTTCCCATTTTCATACATCAAGTTTGAACCCCTGCACATTTTTTAATAATGTATTGAAAATTTTGAAATTTTAGCAGCATAATCCTTCAATCCTTAGCTTCAATTTAAGCTTTTGAAATTAAAAAAATATTAACTGGTTCATGAAATATCTTAAAAAATGTAAGAGCATGTTTTTCTATTAGTCAATCATTGATGAACATCTCTCGTTCTCTCACCTCTCTACTCTTTCGTTTCCCCAGGGCCGAAATGTCAGTTGAGCAGGGCCTTTTTTGAAACTTGAAATAATATTAGAGATTTATTATTATTATTATTATTGTTATTATTTTTATTATTTTCATTATTATTATTATTTTTATGTCTATTATAATTGTTCGCAAGAGTTAAATTATTTTCATTACTAATAACATTCTTCAAGAAAATTATTTATTTTTATAAATAGTAATTAATTAAATTCATTGTTCCTAAAATCCAATTACTTTTTATTTTTTTTAAACAAAAATTATGAAAGAAACTCTATTGTATTTAAAAAAAAAAAAATTCAAAAGAATTCAATTATTTTCATAAGTAATAAAATAATTTAATAATTTTCAATAAATTAATTTTAAAATTGAAAATATTTGAGAAGAAAAATTATTTAAAAAATGAAATCCTCAATAATTATTTCCCTAATAATAATTCTTTAATGTTGTATATTCACTTTTAATTTAATAATAACAAAAATCATATTAATAATAATAATAATAAAAATAATATCAATAATAATAATAATAATGAAAATAATAAAAATAATAACAATAATAATAATAATAAATCTTTAATATTATTTCAAGTTTCAAAAAAGGCCAACTGACATTTCGGCCCTGGGGAAACGAAAGAGTAGGGAGGTGAGAGAACGAGAGATGTTCATCAATGATTGACTAATAGAAAAACATGCTCTCACATTTTTTAAGATATTTCATGAACCAGTTAATATTTTTTAACTTTCAAAAGCTTAAATTGAATCTAAGGATTGAAGGATTATGCTGCTAAAATTTCAAAATTTTCAATACATTATTTAAAAATGTGCAGGGGTTCAAACTTGATGTACGAAAATGGGGAAATTATTGAATTTTTTTCCATAACATTTCATATCATATTATTTGTTTAAATGTTTAGAAAAATTCAAATTAAATGTCATTAGACGCAGAATTTAATAAGCTTTAAAACAGTCTAGGTCTGAAATCTCTATCTTTTCCCTACAATTAAATATCTTGATTTAAAGTCAGCGCTGACTTTTCACTGCCAGCAAGTCAATCGTACCGATAATTCCCGACGGTAGTGTATACAAAATTGTTTATAACATTTTTAAAAATTTCTAAATAATAGTAAATATGTAAATTTATCTTTAACCACTTCAGCGGCATGGCGTTCCAATTGGCGTCGCATGAGTAGGTGACAGAAGCGGCAAAAAAAATGCGTAAATGGCGTTCCTATTTAAACTTAATTCCTAAATTCTGTAAACAAATTAAGTTTACCAAACCAAATGTTATTTATTATTTGAGATTATGAATCTTAAATGGATTTTTGAAAATTCAAATAGGCGGATTCAAAATTGTGAACTATTTTGGATGAATATTGGAACGCCATTCGTAAAAAGTATTAAAAATTGGCTACATTAAGACCTTTTTAAAACCATTTAAGATCTCTAAAAAATAATTTTTTTTTGTCCTATTCATCTTCATTTATCTTATTATCTTATTATTTAGCAAATTGTTTGTAAGAATTGTTTATAAATTTTGGATAAACGGTTGATACATCAATTCCATTGTAATGTAAAATTTTTGTTAAAGCAACATTATTTTATTTCAATGAAGCATAAAAGTTAAAAAAAAGATAATTTTTGAATTTTTAAAAATTATTTTTCCAAACTTTGAATATTTTAGCGACCATTTTTGAGGCGCCATTTTGAAATTTGAAAATATTTATTTTCGGCATCATGTCTATTTGATAATCTCAATATTTTAGACGCGATATTTTCATATCCGGATTTTTTCCAAACTGATTTTGATTAAATAATCTGATTTTAAAGATAAAAACACTAAAAAACGTCAATTTCTTGTTTGAGCTCTATTTTTGGCAAATTTTCTCCGCCCATTTTGAGTGTTATTTTTTTTTTTTAGGTGAAAACCCAAGCTTTCTTTTGACATAATTAAAAAAAGAAAAAACTGTCAAACTTGCAAAAAGTTGAAAAAAACAATTTATTTTTAAAAATTGTTGGATAATTTTTTTTTTAAATTAATAAAATATTTTAAAAGTAAACAAAAAAACCTTTGGAAAACACTATTCACTTTTTTCAATCGAATAATTTAAGTAGAAACTATAAATGTTTATTAAAAAACGCATGTTCGAGTTCAAGCTGAAATTTTAACGTCCCACTCTTTTGACAGGGGTGAGGGGGTGGACCTATAAATTTATATAATTACTAGTTCCTACTTAGGGTAACATATTTCTGCAGTTTTCAAAAAATCCAAGAACTTTCTTTTTTTCTGAGTCAGTTCAGAAATAATGCCTCGAGACTGGGACTGAATGTTAAATTTTGCGTAAAATGATTTTTTCTAGGCCATTAATCAGCTTACATACAAATATGTATGAAGCAATATTGTAGTACAACTTGTCCTCAACAGCTTTAAATAAAAAAATTTCTGATATTTTTGCGTAAAACACATGTTTTGTCCTTTTTGAAATTTTTTTTAACATTTAGCCTTATACTACCGTACTTGGTAAATACTTAGTATAACCTAATGTAGTATAAAAAATTATTTAATTTAATTGTACTTCCTAGGTAAATTGATAGAGTTCTTTTTAATTCTGCAGCCAAAAATTAATTACTTAAGCAAATTATATTACAAAATGGACTTAAGTGTTATTTTTTGGAAGCAAAACTTAGTTAAATTGACTTAAGGAGTGCTCAGCGAAAAAGTAGTCGAGTTCTGGCAGCCGACCAGAAGTAAGAACTTAGTTAACTCTACACGTGGCGTGGTGGGGGAATAACGTCTATACAATACATATATTTAATAGTTGTAAGAATTTCAGTTTAAATAATTAAATTCTAAGCTGATATTACAAGCTAAATTAAGGATTAGGATTGGCTAAAATTAAAATTTTAATTAATTAAATTAATTAAGCTGGGTAAAGGGTGTTTCATTCCAAGCATTAACAAATGAATTTCAATTTACCAAAGTATAATCAATCGGCTTTTTTAAGGTCACTAAATCACAGAAAAGACGCATTCTGCTCGCGCGTTAGAATGGACATAACCTCACCTGCCAAAACTTTATCTCATGAATCAAAAAGTTATTCTTATATGAAGGGTGGAAAGACGAAATGAGTTAAGTCACAATTTCATGATTTTACAGGATACAGGAATAATACATTTAAATCGTTCTTAGTCATTAAGAAAAAATCTAAGAAAGGATATACTTCCGATTAGTGCATATGCCCGATTTTAATGAAACTTGGTATACTTACGTAATTTTGTGCCCTGATAACGAATATCATCATGAAAATTGGCGCAAATTTGATTTTCATGGTAGAAACCATAAAAATGGGTTTGTTTGCGTTTAACTCGTAAAAAACGCAAAATTTTTAAAAATATTTCATACAAAAGATATAGATTTTACAAAAATAAACATTTTTTGTTTCCACTATTTTTTTCAAAAAATTGTTAATTTTCGAGAAAAATGCAAAAAACCATAAAATTCCATAAAAATTGGTCAAAATATACTTTCAACTAAAAGGACATGTAATTGTAGTAATGTAGTGTACACACCTGTGGTCCTTTAAAAAAGGATTTCTTTGTAGGTCACGTTAGAAGGGGTATGGTTCTGGTTTGGTACCTTCTAGTACAAACAAGAAGGTCTACATTGAAACGCGTAAGGAAACAAGATGCGACGGGCTTCGCCCGCCTCTGAGTTGTTTCTTTTCGGGGCACCTAGAAAAGGTTTTTTTAAACTAAGAAAGGGGGGATTGGTTCTGGGTTGGGTACCTTCTAGTACCAACTAGGAAGTCAATTTGACTCCCTTTCTACATTAAAACGTGGAAGGAAACTAGGTCTTTTTGGGGCATCTGAAAAAAGGTTTTTTAAACGTTGGAGGGGGGAGCTTACAATTAGGAAGCCAATTTGACTCTTTTTCTAACTTCACAAAACTAAATTGATTTTCGTGGTGAAAAGACACCACTCAGACGCGCCTAGTTTTCTTCCACGTTTTAATGTAGAAAGGGAGTCAAATTGAATTCCAAGTTGGTACTATAAGTTACCCAACCCAGAACCAATCTCCCCAATTTCACTGATTCAAATCACGAGAATAGAGTCACTGAATCTCAGTGAAATTTCACTGATTCAGTTTTAAAGAGTACGCGTTGCAATGCAGACCTTCTTGTTTGTACTAGAAGGTACCTAACCCAGAACCAATACCCAAATTTCTTTGTTTTTTATTGTTTTTACCATGAAATTTAAATTTGCGCAAATTTTCATGATGATTTTCGTAATCAGCGTACCAAAATACATAAAGAAACTTTATTTTGTTAAAATTACACGTCCTTTTAGTTGAAAGTATATTTTGACCAATTTTTATGGAATTTTATGGTTTTTTGCATTTTTCTCGAAAAATAACAATTTTTTGAAAAAAATAGTTGAAACAAAAAATGTTTATTTTTGTAAAATCTATATCTTTTGTATAAAACATTTTTAAAAATTTTGCGTTTTTTACGAGTTAACCACTTCGGCGGAATGGCGTTCCAATTGGCGTTCCATGAGTAAGTGTCAGAAGCGGCAAAAAAATGCGAAAATGGCGTTCCTACTTGAACTCGATTTCAAAACTCTGTAGTCAATTTAAACTTGCCATAATAAAATATTCTTATTATTTGAGATAAATGAAGATGAATGGGACAAAAAAAATTATTTTTTAGAGATGTTTAATAGTTTTTTTAAGGTTTTAATGTAGCCAATTTTTAATACTTTTTACGAATGGCGTTCCAATATTCAGCCAAAATAGTTGACAATTTTGAATCCGCCTATTTGAATTTTCAAAAATCCATTTAAGATTCATAATCTCAAATAATAAATAACATTTGGTTTGGTAAACTTAATTTGTTTACAGAATTTAGGAATTAAGTTTAAATAGGAACGCCATTTACGCATTTTTTTTGCCGCTTCTGTCACCTACTCATGCGACGCCAATTGGAACGCCATGCCGCTGAAGTGGTTAAACGCAAACAAACCCATTTTTATGGTTTCTACCATGAAAATCAAATTTGCGCCAATTTTCATGATGATATTCGTTATCAGGGCACAAAATTACGTAAGTATACTAAGTTTCATTAAAATCGGACATATGCACTAATCGGAAGTATATCCTAAAAAAACGATGTATTATTTCGCTTTATCGCTTTTAAAATAAGTAAAAGTTGACCATTTTAGGTTATGTCAAAACAATAAATTAATGTTTACTCAACAGATGAAAATATACGTAATTAAAAAACGTTAATTCTTACTTAAATATAAAAAATATTTAAGTAAAAAAAATTGTTAGTCCAAACTCTAATTTAATTTTTACAACATACTTGTTAAACTTGTGGAATTATATTTATACATATTATTAGTTTATAAAAATTATCTCTCTATATCTAAATTATTAGTAAAAAACCACTAATAATTTAATTGCAAAAGTTAAGTTCCTATTTAAAATTAATAAAACTCTTCTGTCAGGTTAATGAAAAATAAAGAAAACAATAATGCAGTTTAAGATTATGTTTTCTTTTTCGAATATAGAAATTAATAGTATGTTTGATTCATGAAAAGAGTTTATTGTTATTCTTGGTGATAAATCGTCAGATTTATAACTTAAATATATTTAAAAATTTTCTAAGAGGTTAAAAAAGACATTCACATATTAAGAATTCTTTTATAAATAAGTACATCAATTAACTAATGATCAAGAAATAAATTTATAATACACTATTAATTTATATTTAAATTTAATAAAAATTACAAATATATAAATACTTAGAATTCCTTACTATTATTGTTTTCAAGTACCACATTAGTATAAAGCACACAGTACATACACCGTTGACAGTTTATGCAACAGAAATTTGAGGTTATGTTGCATTCTAGCGGGAAGTGCTCGCGCCATGCAAGGCGCTAGAAGACGTCAGCGCGATAGACTGCCATGCAAATTCCACTGGTGGCGCTAGCATGTATCTAGATTTCCATTAAATTTTTCTACTAGGGTAATTTGTTTTGATTTAGAAAAAAAAGTGTGTATCCTCCCCTTGGTTTTCATAATTTTTGGCCTATTGGTCTACAGTTTTGCTTAGTTTATGTATTTTCATGTGTAAATTTCAAGAAAAACACACCGAATATAAATGGATTTGATCTTCATATTTTTTCAGCAAAAAACTCAAAGTTTTTATAAATTGCGCCAAAAAAGAGTGTTTTTTGGCCTAACATCCACAGTTTTTTATCTCAAGAGATGAAAATTGGTACACTTTTGTGTTTTCGCGTGCAGGTTACAATAAAAATAGTGTAGAAATAGTTATAATTTATCTTGATAAATTATTCATTCATTATTTTAGCAAAAAAGTAGAAGTTTTAAAAGAGGGTACAGAACCCTCGGTGTTAGTACGAGTTCTACTCCCACTTGTCCGGTTTTTTTGTTGCTTAACTTCGTCATTTTTGCTTTAATAAAAATTTCATCATGTGGAAAACTTAGCCTAACATCTCAGCTTTCAATTTAAAAAAGTACGCCCTAATATCACTTTACTTTTTTTCTAGAACAATGTTTTTGGAGAAATGCAAGGTGAGCAATTTAGCCTCGGGTGGAGGCGTAATGGATCACTACCCGGGGCGTAATAGATCAGCAATGAAATTGTAATTTAGATCATGAATTATTATGCAAAAACTATTTCCTTAAAAAATCTATTCTCCAGTTATTTTTTTATGAAAGGTTATCATTGTTACTTATTAATATATAAATTGCAAGAAATGAAACTTGACATGATTATTTTATTAATATCTTAAATATAATAGGTTTTTCTTAATGAAATAAGCAAAGTGATCCATTACGCCCCGGAGGTGTTTGTTAAAAATTGTGTTATTTTTTATCAATACCGTAAGTATTAAACAAAAATTGTCCATTTTTCTTTAAAAACAAATCTTTAAAGCTCAGAACCTGACGTACAAAAATTTTTTACAAGTAATTTTGAAAAAGATATAACAATAAATTAAAAATTTTAAAATTTTACTTTTAAGCGTCAAAATCACTTTTTCTACCAAATTTATAACAATAATAAATAAATAACAATGAAACTTGGCAAAAACTTACAGTGTACCAAATACATTATTTTGATCAAAAACCGAAATTAATCTGATTTACCACTTTTGAATAAATTAAAGTGATCCATTACGCCCCGGTCTCCCCTATGAAAGATAAGAAGTAATATGAACCCTTATAGAATTTGTGTCACTTATATACATACGGAATGCAATGACTTCAAACTTTAAATTTCAAAACGAAACTCATACTAACAAGGTGTGAATTCCATTAACATTTAGCTTTCTCAATATAATATAGTAAAGCAATTGTTTAATCTTCTATTATGAAGTAATTATTTTGAAGTAAAATTTTTAAAATTTCAAAAAATGCAAAATTAAAATTTTTGTGAAAAATAAAAATATTGATTTATTTTATAAAAATTGATAGAATACACTACCGTCGGGAATTATCGGTACGATTGACTTGCTGGCAGTGAAAAGTCAGCGCTGACTTTAAATCAAGATATTTAATTGTAGGGGAAAGATAGAGATTTCAGACCCAGACTGTTTTAAAGCTTATTAAATTCTGCGTCTAATGACATTTAATTTGAATTTTTCTAACCATTTGAACAAATAATATGATATGAAATGTTACGGAAAAAAATTCAATAATTTTCCCATTTTCGTACATCAAGTTTGAACCCCTGCACATTTTTTAATAATGTATTGAAAATTTTGAAATTTTAACAGCATAATCCTTCAATCCTCAGCTTCAATTTAAGCTTTTGAAAGTTAAAATATATTAACTAGTTCATGAAATATCTTAAAAAATGTGAGAGCATGTTTTTCTATTAGTCAATCATTGATGAACATCTCTCGTTCTCTCGCCTCCCTACTCTTTCGTTTCTCCAGGGCCGAAATGTCAGTTGAGCGGGACCTTTTTTGAAACTTGAAATAATATTAAAGATTTATTATTTTTATTATTATTATTATTTTTTCATTACTAATAACATTCTTCAAGAAAATTTAATTATTTTTATAAATAGTAATTAATTAAATTCATTGTTCCTAAAATCCAATTACTTTTAATTTTTTTAAACAAAAATTATGAAAGAAACTCTATTATATTTAAAAATAAATTTCAAAAGAATTCAATTATTTTCATAAGTAATAAGATAATTTAATAATTTTCAATAAATTAATTTTAAAATTGAAAATATTTGAGAAGAAAAATTATTTAAAAAATGAAGTCCTCATTAATTATTTCCTTAATAATAATTCTTTAATGTTGTATATTCACTTTTAATTTAATAATAACAAAAATAATATTAATAATAATAAAAATAATATTAATAATAATAATAATAATAATGAAAATAATAAAAATAATAACAATAATAATAATAATAAAAATAATAAATCTTTAATATTATTTCAAGTTTCAAAAAAGGTCCCGCTCAACTGACATTTCGGCCCTGGAGAAACGAAAGAGTAGGGAGGCGAGAGAACGAGAGATGTTCATCAATGATTGACTAATAGAAAAACATGCTCTCACATTTTTTAAGATATTTCATGAACTAGTTAATATATTTTAACTTTCAAAAGCTTAAATTGAAGCTTAGGATTGAAGGATTATGCTGTTAAAATTTCAAAATTTTCAATACATTATTAAAAAATGTGCAGGGGTTCAAACTTGATGTACGAAAATGGGAAAATTATTGAATTTTTTTCCGTAACATTTCATATCATATTATTTGTTCAAATGGTTAGAAAAATTCAAATTAAATGTCATTAGACGCAGAATTTAATAAGCTTTAAAACAGTCTAGGTCTGAAATCTCTATCTTTCCCCTACAATTAAATATCTTGATTTAAAGTCAGTGCTGACTTTTCACTACCAGCAAGTCAATCGTACCGATAATTCCCGACGGTAGTGTATATACTTTATATACCTACATGAATCGATTCGTTTTCATGTCAAGAACGTAATTTTGACCAGAATGAATAAAAATACAAAAATTAATTTTTTTTAAATCAAAAAACTGCCTAGATATTCATGACCCTAATATATCTACAAAATTTTATCAAAAATCCGTCAAAACGTGTAAGAGAAAATTTGTCCATAAGAATCGGTGACAAACACACACATACATCAGGACATTTCTGTCGTGTTTTGGAAAAACACAGTAACTGCAAAAAAATTGAAAAAGGAGTTTTTTATATCGTTAGAATTGTAAAAAAAAGATACACCTGTTTATGCAAATTATTTTTTAAAATTATTAAATTAATTAATAATTTTTTTTTAATAATTATATGTTATTTTACCGCGGTAACTGCAAAGAATGTCAAGTCTTAATTCGAGAAACTAGGTTAACTGTCAGATACCTAGTGCCATATTTGTGTGTTGTGACGTATTTTGAGGGTCGTGATTTCAAACATTAAGAAACTGCACAGTTACTTGGTCTTTCAAAATATCAGCGTTCTTTTTCGAGCCCTCGTCGCACGAAATATTAAGTTTTTCGTGCGACGAGGGCTGAAAAAAATAATATTTTGTATAAAGTTTAGTCAAAAGTTGGTTAAAATGGCTACACATAGGCATTTTAATAATGTTTAAAATTCTCTTGTACGGTTATTAAAATGCATTTTCCAAAGAATGTTCAAAAAGTAATTTAAAGATTAAAACCGACATTAGATTAAACTTTGGTGTGCATTTGATCATAAACTGATTTACTATTTTTAATACTTTATGCTGTACTTAGGTAGATATTTACCTGCGTGTGTCACAGTTTGTCCAGAAGTTGGGTAAAATGAAAGCCCCACCACGCAACTATACTATCAGGACTGTATGTGAAATTCAAGGAGCTCTTAGGAAATTTGTCCTTTTAACAATATTTATAAATGTATTTTAAAATCTATCAAGACTTAATTTCTAACATTTACTTTTAACAACATAGTTAAGGAAGATCAGAGATATATTAATTATTATCAATAATTCATTATTTTAATTATTTAAAAGTTATAATTTATATCAAATTAAGATATTATAGATTATGATGTTAAATTAAACTATTTTCTTTATTTCATATTTGCTTTTGTGTCTGTATAAATTTATAAAAGAAAAATATGTATAAATAAAGGAATATATATATACGTAAAAAAACCTGTTAATATATAATTTAAAATTATTTTATATTTTAATTAGTTATTTATTTTTAAATAAAATAAGATTTATTCGGATAAATATTTATTTTAACTTTTTAAATAGATTAATGTATTATTTATATTTGTAAAAATAAGTTGAAAAATTCAAAGAAATTTTTAATTTATAAATAATAACACTTCATTAATTGATCACGAATTGTTTTATTTAATTTAAAACCAATAATAAAATAATAAAACTAAAATAACAAGTAATTAATTAGTTATTCATTTTTAATCCGTTTCTCGCAAGTTGTGAATCAACTCTGTCACTTACTATATAAGGACAGTTCAAATCATTCATTTATATGTAAATGTGTGAGAACTTAGTTTTACGTTATATGTGTGTATTAGGTTATATTATAGGTTATATTATGTTATATGTTAAAGAGTGTCATTGTATTTGTGTTTGAGTATTTATAAGGTGTATGAGTGAAATAGAGATATTGTTTAATGCAAAATGTTTAGGTAATGCAAAAATTCGTACAACATATAAAAATCAACAATCGATAATTAATTTTTTTTATCGTTTTAAAAATATTGGTAATACAGAAATTAGTCCTAGGAATCAACTGTCGGTATGTAGGTTGTAGGAATGATGACTAGTCTCTTTACTAGTCTCCCCACCACATTTACTTCCCCACATTTTACCAATAGCTTGTTCACATTTTACTCAACTTTTGACTGAAATTTAAGTTTCCATAGGTCACTCTCTGAAATGTGTTGAACACGTTCTCTCATTTTTTTGTTTATATTGTGTTCAAACGTAGACTAGGCTTTATTCCAACACTTTTTTTTTTTACAAAGTATTGTTGAAATTCTATGAAATTTAATTTAAAAACTGACCAATTTTATTTTCACCTACGAAAAATTTATTTTGAACTACAGTTGGTTAAACTTTATTCAAAAGCGCATGTGTAGCCATTTTACTCAACTTTTGACTAAAGTTTGTACAAAACATTTTCTCAGTGTAGAGCTCGTAAAAGTTGCAATACATTTACCTAAATAATTAATAATTTTTTATTATTAATTTTAAAACTTAATTATATAATTTTTAGTTACATTTATTTTAATTTAATAATTTAAAAATAATTAAAAGCAAATAAAAACAGTGACATCTACACAGGTACCGCATGCAAACAGAATTTGTCGTTTTTTGTAAATGTTTTTAAGAGACAGTTTATACCTAAAATACCTAAAACTCGTCATTTTTTTGGAACAATTTAAGTGTAAACATCTGTACTGAAGATTTAATTACCAATCAGGAATGTTAATAATATTAACCCAAGTTTTTTGCGTTAAATATTGACAATAAAAAACATTTTATTTTAAAGCAGAAAGGAAATCTTAATTCTGGATTAAATTTCTTGATTTGGTTTTATAACTTTATTATCAATATTATATATTATAATAAATAATATATTATATATGATACTAAATAATATATTATAATAAATAATATTATATTATTTTTTATTTATTCTAAAATTATTATATTAAACAAACCTTTTTTTAGAACTCCCCATTATATTCTCTTGCAGTTACCTAAGTTTTCTGCGCGACGAAGGGTCTTACCCGTGTAGAAATTTCGCTATGGCCCAGATCAGGGACAGATCGGGCCTTCCCTATTAGGGAATGAAACACACGGCCCGATATGGCCCTGATCAGGAAATCCACATTTGAGTGTCGCCCCTATCTGGCCCAGGTCGGGCAGTGTGTTTCATCCCTAATATGCCATAGTAGGGAAATTTCTACACGGGTATTCGAGCGATCGTTGCATGAAAGACCAAGTAACTGCCAGTTAACTAAGTTAACTTATTTTTTTTAAATGTAAAAATATATACATTTTTCTATTATTATTTAAATAAATAATTTCTATCATATTTTTATGCTATACCTATTAATTAATTTAAATAAATAATTTTTACCATATTTTTATGTTATACCTATTAATTAATATGTAATGTCTTGATAAAATGTATATAAATATATAAAACATATATTTATAATAATTTTTCTTGAAATAAATATATTATACAGTGTATTTATTATTATAGCACTGTATATATCCTTCGTATAATTCAAAAGGAAGTTAAAAAAAATATACTCTCAAGCTTGCGTGGCTGTGCGGTTAGTGTATTCGCCTTGCGTCCTCGAGGTCTAGGGTCCCAGGTTCGAATTTTCGGTTGGCCCATAGTTGGGCCAACTTTTACAAGGTCGGTCCAACTTCTCGTGCCAGAGGTTGGGCCAACCATACAGATGATAACGGTTGGCCGTCTAATGGCGACGATGGTTGGCCCGACAAGTCATAAGGAAGTTGGCCCAACTTAAAATGCATATGTTGTGCCAGCTATACATTTCAATGGTTGGTCCAAAAACTGACGCCAAAGTTGGCACGACTTTAAATGCGTAAGTTTGGCCAACTTTAACAGCCAAAGGTAAAAAATTATTAAAAAACTGAATTATTTAAACAATTAACACGTTATTATTAGCAAGAACATCAGATATAACCTTTACCTATTATTATTAAACACAATCTCATACATACATTTTCGAAAATATCTACCGCTTGCTGGGATCGAACCCCTAACCTAACGCGCCGAAGACTTATACACTGACCACTACGCTACGCTCACATGGGAGTCCATACCTTTAAATGTATATTAAAGCTGCAACAGTCGGGCCAACCGTGGCCCAGAGTTAGGCCAACCGAGAAAGTTTAAGTCATTTAAACTGTTTTTCACAAAGTTTTGTCAACCGTCGGGCCAACCGTGGCCCAGAGTTTGGCCGACCAAGAAAGTTTAAGTCATTTAAACTGTTTTTCACAAAGTTTTGCCAACCGTCGGGCCAACCGTGGCCCAGAGTTAGGCCAGCCGAGAAAGTTTAAGTCATTTAAACTGTTTTTCACAAAGTTTTGCCAACCGTCGGGCCAACCGTGGCCCAGAGTTAGGCCAACCGAGAAAGTTTAAGTCATTTAAACTGTTTTTCACAAAGTTTTGCCAACCGTCGGGCCAACCGTGGCCCAGAGTTAGGCCAACCGAGAAAGTTTAAGTCATTTAAACTCTTTTTCACAAAGTTTTGCCAACCGTCGGGCCAACCGTGGCCCAGAGTTAGGCCAGCCGAGAAAGTTTAAGTCATTTAAACTGTTTTTCACAAAGTTTTGTCAACCGTCGGGCCAACCGTGGCCCAGAGTTTGGCCGACCAAGAAAGTTTAAGTCATTTAAACTGTTTTTCACAAAGTTTTGTCAACCGTCGTGCCAACCGTGGCCCAGAGTTTGGCCGACCAAGAAAGTTTAAGTCATTTAAACTGTTTTTCACAAAGTTTTGCCAACCGTCGGGCCAACCGTGGCCCAGAGTTAGGCCAGCCGAGAAAGTTTAAGTCATTTAAACTGTTTTTCACAAAGTTTTGCCAACCGTCGGGCCAACCGTGGCCCAGAGTTAGGTCAACCGAGAAAGTTTAAGTCATTTAAACTGTTTTTCACAAAGTTTTGCCAACCGTCGGGCCAACCGTGGCCCAGAGTTTGGCCAACCATAAAGTTTGAGTTATTTAAACTGCGTTTTACAGAGTTTTGCCAACCGTTGGGCCAACCGTGGCCCAGAGTTAGGCCAACCGAGAAAGTTTAAGTCATTTAAACTGTTTTTCACAAAGTTTTGCCAACCGTCGGGCCAACCGTGGCCCAGAGTTAGGCCAACTGAGAAAGTTTAAATCATTTAAACTGTTTTTCACAAAGTTTTGCCAACCGTCGGGCCAACCGTGGCCCAGAGTTTGGCCAACCATAAAGTTTGAGTTATTTAAACTGCGTTTTACAGAGTTTTGCCAACCGTTGGGCCAACCGTGGCCCAGAGTTTGGCCAACCTAAATTTGTAAGTCATATGAGATACGTTCCCCATAGTTGTGTCGACCTTTGTCGCCAAAGTTGGCCCGACGGTTGGTTATACTCTGCATGTAATGGTTGGCTTGCAAAGTCGAGCCAACTGTGGGCACTAGTACTTGCCAAAGTTGGGCAAACTCTGGCAACCAAAACTTCGCTTGCCAAAGTTAGGCCAACCGTGGGCCAACCTTCAAACTCTGGCGGCCAAACTAAATTCGCACCTGGGGTTCGATCCCCTGTGCGTGCGATATTTTTCCGTCTTAGTTCTAAGTGCTTAGTGTATAATATTCTCAATAGTGTTACATAAAATATAAATTTAAATAAATATAAATAATAATAATAATAATTTAGTAATTAATTTAAATAAATAAGATTGTCTAAATTAATGAAAAAAATAAAAAAAAATTTTTTTAACTTATTTCAATAAAAGGAATTTTGCTAATTATTTACATTTTTATTGATACTCATAAAAGTTTTTTTACTACAGATATATTAATAATAATTTTTAGTACTCAATAAATTACTCCCTCTTCTTTAATAATCAAATAACAAATTAATATAAGCTTCTAAAGGTAAATTTTGTTTTAGAGAACGCGTTACAGCATTTTCCAAATTTGTTAAATTTTACCTGCGAATCAGTAATTAGGCGGTGTTCTGCCAGTGATATTTTAATACTGACTTAGTACTGGCTGCTGGTAAAAAATCAGTACTGGACAGCGTTACCAGCCAGGGATTTCCCAGTACTGATTTAGTACTAGAGTCAGTACTGCTATACTACCAGTCAGTACTGGGTCAGTACAATGCCAGTATTACATTTCTACTTGGGTATATGTATGGGACTTAAAATGTTCGAAATTTTGACATTATTAAAGAATTTTTAAGATTAAGAATATTTTATTTTATTTTACATTTAAAATATTTACTTAATTTATTGTTTAAATTATTTTCACATTTTTAATTTTATTCTGCTTTTATAATTATAAACTTCTTTTGTTTTTTTTAAGCTTCCATGGTAATATTATTTTTAATGTGTCACAAAGTTTTGATCGCATAATTTTCATATTACACAGGCCAACAAAAAACTTTGTGACCTATAACCAATGGAAGCTGATTTTTATAGGATTTGATCCGTAGAATACAAATTTGACATTGAAAATGTTGGATTGGCTCTAGTTTTTATTAAATTTACGTTTCAATACGCAAAATACGCTGCTTCAAATCTGCTATAAAATATAAAAATTACAAATGGCGGATCAATCTTTAAAAATAATTTTGAATTTTAACTACCAAAATTTTAAAAGAATCTATTATTTTGAATTGACTTCACAAAAATATGAAACGCGCATTCAAAAGAATCAGAATCTACAGCAAATAAGTAGAAATTTTTATTCCACTAAATTGACTAACTACAACTCAAGATTCCACTAGAAAGTGATGTTAGTTTTCAAGTCTTGACGTTAAACATTGAACACATGAAAATTTCTTTCAGTAAGAACATTTTATATTTTATTGTAAGCACTTTGCGTTTTTTAACCATATTTTCACTATTTTTCATATTTAATTTTAATAGTTTAGCACTCAAATTACAAGAAATTCACACGACGCGAAACATAACTGTCACTGCGTTTATTTTAAGACAATAACTAGAGGAGTTCCTACTGACAATTGGAGTGATTAGGCTTTTCAAAATTGTTTGTCAAAAGTTGTATTCCTTTTAATGCGCTTCTGAAATTCGAAGCAGTTTATTGAGAAGAATAAACATTTCATATTTACTCGTCAAACAATTCTATTCTTTTAAATTGACTACCTAGATTCGTTAGAAGCCAATCCAGTCAATTCACAAGAACAGAACTCCATATCTTTTTCAAGAACTTTTAATAACATAAAACTTTTCGCATTAAAAAAAAATGAAAATTTCGATTTTTTTCTAGCTGCAAATCAACGTGAGCAATAGAGAAGAATTGATTTTTCTAAAATTTCGATGGTTCCCGTGGAATAGAGCCTCGAGGTAAATTCACGTAGGGGAGACCGAGGAGGAAAGTAACAACGCTAATATCTTTTAAACAAATTAGCGAAAATACAGAGTCTAAATTTTTTTTCGTCAGTAGTACCCCCTACAACTTCTTCATAGTGTTCAAGAACATTTCCGGTTAGGTGGAGTCCGCTAGTGACGTGAGGTTATAAAAATACGTCGAAAGTAAGTTTTCGTTTCAACTTTCAAAACCTCATATTTTTGTAAATACTCAGTTTTATAAAATGTGCTATTCGGGGTTTTGTAGCTTAATTATCTGTCTTTAAGTTACAATAGTGTATTTCTAAATTACTTGTAATACTTTTGTGTAATTTTAACTTTTCTATTGAGAAGGAGAGTGAGGAGGAAAGTAACACGTTGTTACTTTCCTCGTTTCAATATTATATTGTGCATACTTTATGAAATGAGTCAAGGAAATCATATTTAAAGTCACAAATTAACTTTTTTTAGTTAAATGTAATGAATTATAAGTAAATCGACTTTCGTTTTGACATATTAACCTAAAATGGTTTATTGAACTAGGCAAATTTAATTCTGTGTTATTTTTTCATTCTATGTTTCCCATAATTTTAAGTTTTTGCTTTTAAATTTTAGATAAAGTTATTTTCACGTTTTGAAAGATTAATTTTTTAAGTCTTAATTTTTTATATGACAAAAATATAAAACATATGAAAAATTTGGCAATTTTTCTTATGTAGCGAAAGCTATTACGTTATTATTAATTATTAATTTACCTTAAAATATAGAATTAGTACTTTTGTTTCACATTTTAATAATTCAATATTGCATATACAATAATTTTAAAAATTAAATGCTACATCTGTAATATAGATAAGAAGATAATATCGATGGGACATCAATGAACCAAAATGTGTTGAATATGCATAAAATAAAGTATCAAATATGCATAATTTGTACTTTGAGTATTTTTGTATTTTTCTAAGTTGAGAATAAAAAAATATTTTAAATTAATAATAGTCTTAAAATGATATAATATTAACCATATTCTATAATGTTATTTTTCTCCTAGGTGCTGTTACTTTCCTCCTCGGGGGTTAGGAGGAAAGTAACAAATGCAGAGGTCGTGAAAAATTCATGCTGTGAACTGGTTATTTAATCTAAATGTCTAATTCAAATTTTATTTAACAGTTGAAAGTCTAAGCTTTCAATTAACGTTTTAACAAAAATTATTCGTTAAATAGTTTGAACGCTAAAATAAGAAAACTCAATTTTGATACTTTCCTCCTCTGTCTCCCCTATTCAGAATAATTCAAAATTCTCGTTTTCAAGCATATTTTCTGAAAATTGAATTCTTTTCTATTCTACGCTTCTTACCGGGTAAATTAAATTTTTTGTTTTTTGATGTTAAAGAGCAGTGTTTATGTTTTAATTTGGTTCTATGCAGACAGATTTACAGTTTCAGTTTATGATTTTACATTCATTCAAAAAATGTTAAAAATGTGTATTTTACGTATTGAAACGTAAGTTGATACACGGAAAAACTTTGTTTAAGAGTTATTTAGAAACTTATTCAAGAACTCAGAATATGGAAAGAAAACAAGAAATGCAACGAATCCATAGATTGAAATATTATTTTAAGCTGTTCGGGGATAACTGTAGTAAATTTCTGGACTACTTGTTGAATTTTCTTGAAAAAGTCCTGAACTGGTTTAAGAATAGAAAAATGTAAAATTAACGAAAAAAATTTGAGAAAAACTTGAGGCCTCGAATTCAAGATCTCTCCACCTTATGCCACTCGGCTGCAAAGACGCGTTACGATACTTTAGTTTTAGATCGTATTTAAAGCGTTTAAAGCCAAGTAGCGTTGTATACCTATTGGTTACGCTACGTCTTCTTTCTTAAATAGTTCGAGACTTTTTCAGCGCCCAGTGACTGAAGTACTCAGTCGCAGCGTCAAGAACAATTATTTTCAAGCCATTAGAAAAACACCTGAAAATTCTTTAATGAATATTGAACTTTTCTAAAAGAAGTTATAAATTTTTCCTATATCCTGAGTGACAGTATCTAAATGAACATACAATTTTGTCCTGGATATTGTTGGGCTTTAGGCAGTACATATTCTAACTATGCATTTGGATTAGTGATGCACTTCGAGCGAGTCTCGTCTCGAAAAACCGAGAATCTCGCGAGAAAAGCAATGAAAACAATTGAATGTGATATTTTCATCTCTTTTCATTTATGAAAGGACAGAGTCTCGTCGTGCATCACTAATTTGGATGTAGTAGAGCTTAAAAGTGTTTGAATATCCTATGCTAGACTCTTGTAGACTTTAAGTAGAATTTTTAGGTTCTAAAAGTATTTGTAAAGAACTTACTATGTTCTATTAGATCTTAAACCAAACTTAAATTTCGGCTTAAAATCTCTAGATACTGATTGATGTAAAAACCAACTGAATGAGAAATCTAGGCATTTAGAAACATTTTCTTGGGGTTACATTCATACACAGGGTGTTAACAATGTATATAAATGAGTATCGCATGGTTTTTCCTATTATTTGATAAGTATACAAGACAGTTAAATTAGTTTCAAGAATATGCATTGAATAAAAAATTAAGTTTTCCAATACCTAAAATTTGAAAAATTCTAGATATATATGCCCATATATGAAATTATTCACTAATTTTTTAATGTCCACGTGATAATAAGAATTATTAGATAAAATAAGAAGAAAAATAACTGAAAATCGTTCTAAAAGCATGGATTACACAAAAAATATCCTTTGATCGAAATTCAAAATCAGGATTATTCAATTTAATGAGAAACTTTAGCTGAGTCTGTGATGTAGGTATAGAAATTTTTTCGTTCCAGATAAAAGAACGTGATACCCAATGAATGAAGGTTGTAAAGGGAGTTGTATTTTTGAAAGGAAAGTTGATCAAAGTGCTAAAGGTTCATATATGTACATAGCTTTTTGGAGAATATTTAGCGTCGTGAAAAAGTTGTAGTCGGTTTTAATGGAAAAAAAGTTCTTCTCCTATAGGTATAGAGCTTTTTCTTGCCTCTCTCTTTCTACACTTAATAAGTGAGTAAAGTAATATACTCTCCCCTCTATTCCTTCAAAAAATCCTCTTTACACTTGGCGAAGTTGGCGCTACGGATTTTTCCAATATTTTCTCTTCCACTAATAGGAAGGCCCGTCAATTGCGCTTTTTACAAAGCTCTTCCCTGGATTTTTTTATCGTCAAGCTTTTTCTATATCCGGTAGAGTGTGCATTGACAGGTACATGAGAGAATTTCAATGTGTACACATACCTGACGCTCTCAAGCACTAAATATTCGTGTATACGCACTTTGGCTTTACTGACTAAAACACCGGCTTTACTCTCTATTATGTAACCCTAATACATCATAACGATTAGAATAGATTTTACTTATTGCAGTATTAACAAAATGCATTATTCTCTATCGCTTTAAACTGTCATTTAGTGTTCGATTAGTTTGCATATTACGAAATAATGAGGTACGTGTTCATAATTAATTCTATCGATTTCTGTAGAATAATTAATATATAAATATATTAAAATCGGTAAATAATAAAAATAAAAAGTTTCTAAAAATATAGAGGAAAGAAAATCAAAGAAGATAAATTTATGAGATAAAAAGATGAGAAGGTAGAGAAAGAAATGTAAAAGGATAAAAAATTTAAACTAAGAAATAAATCGAAAAATACGCACTGTTAAAAAAGATTGTAAATTTACAACACTTTTATACAAAAAGTGTTTACAAATTTACAAATATTGTATATAAAATAATTTCATACAGAAAGTGTTTGAAATTTAAAAAAAAATTTGTATGAAATAACTTTAAACACACGTTTGAAAAGTTTGTGAATTTACAATATTTTCACACAAAAGTGTTTAAAAATTTAAAAAAATGTTGCATGGAATAACCTCAAACACATATGTTTGAAAGTTTTGTAAATTTATAATATTTTCATTCAAATGTGTTTGAAAGTTTCAAAAAAACTTTGTATAAAATAACTTCAAGCATATATGTTTGTTTTTTGTTAATCAGTTTAATTAGTTTAATTTTTTAAAACTTGTTAAGTGGAAATTATTTTTCCCAATAATAGGGGAGACTGGGGTAAACCCGCTCACTTTTTTCAGAACGGTAAAAACTAGGAAATTATTCTCTAAATCCAAATTAATTTATATAATTTGAAAGCTTATGATTTCTACTAACAAAATAAAAAAGAATTTTTGATTTATCTTTCTTACTTTTACTTAGGGAAAATTTTTAATATACATATACCAAATTTCAAAATCACAATTTTCCAGGGTAAATCCGCTCACCCCTCGAAGTAAACCCGATCACTTGATTTTTTTAAGAATTTAAGGTAATCCCGACAGTTTTATTTTGTATATATTAAATTTCTTTTTATTTACGTCTTCAATATGATATATTAATGATAAATTATGAGTTCTATTAACATTAATTATTGGTTTATTAAATAATAAGTATAGGTTTCATGAATTGCATCTGTGAATTTAAATAATAGGGGAGAATAAGGAGTTATGAAACATGGGGAGTTGTGAAGCATGGCCATAGATCTCGTATAATAATTGTTTTGATAGATGTCACTTACTCTGAATATTTTTTCACCTAATATCTTCGTTTTGTAATTGGATTCATTCCGATAGCAGATATTTTGCATATCTTTCAAGACAATGTGTTCAACCTTTCGTTTATAAAGTTTTTTTGAGTGTTCCGTTTTGTAGAATTCTTACAAAATTCGCGAACAAATCAAAAAGATAAGTTCACCTATATAATAACCAGCAATGATTAGGTTCTCGAAATTCAAAAGGATTTATGCAAAATCTCAATAAAAAATATTTACCAAAAAATATGATTTTTAGCGATTTTTAGTAGTGCTTCACAACTCCCCATGATTTTTAAAAACTTGAAAAAGCAGCTTTTTAGCCTAACTGAAAAAAATTGTCGATTTTATTTAATTTCACGCAAATTCTTTAACCAGTAAGCATATTTGAAGATCCTCTAGAGATTCAAGTGGAGAAAATTTGAAAAAAAAATTTCTTTTTGAAGTTACAACTCATAAACAAAGCGTGCTTCATAACTCCCCATTCTCCCCTATTTTATTAAGAGAAAATTAAAATGTAGTTACAATTTTAAATGTAATAAGTTATAGATTTTATTATTAATAAAATATAACAAATGGAATTCGAAATTTTTAATTTAAAAATAAACAATGATAAAACGTGAACTCATTGACAGCGACGAATTTTGGTTATTTGTTTGCGTTGTTTGCTATAACCGTTATAACCCAATAGTCACTAATAAGGACTAATATAGACATGATTCCGCTCAATCTTGACAACAAATATTAATAGTTCGGCGCCATATGTTGAAAAAAAATCGCAACAAATCGCGAAATGCGGGACATTCATAAAATTAAATATTCAACTAATTACCCAATAATTCAATAATATTATTAGGAAATGAATATTATTTATCTTTTAATAAATATTTTTAATATTAAAAATTTTAAGACCGACAAATTTAATAAGTGAGCGGCTTTACCCCGACTTTATGTGAGCGCATTTATACCCCGAATATATTTCTCAAATTTCAGAATAAATTTAAATAAATCTTTTTGAAATAAAAAAAATTACATATATATTTCGAAAAAGGACATTTAATAGCATCAAAAAAAATTTGTCATATAAATTAAGTCTCAAAAATAATAATAGAAAAACTTAAAATTCCGAAGATCTTTTTTTTGCACTTTTAAAAACACTTGACCGCCTCTGATTCTATGACGAATTCATGAAACTAAACGAAAGTTCGATAACTTTAGTTGTATATTAAGTACTATTCACAATACAAATATCTCCATCTTAAGTTATAGCGTCAAATCGCTAGTGAGCGGGTTTACTCTGTGCGCGGGTTTACCCCAGTCTCCCCTATAATATAATATAATTAATGTGGTTAGTTATTCTTTACTGATTAAAATTTTAAAACTGCTAAATGAAATATAAAAGTATTTTTCTATAACAAATTTTCTGTATATGAGTCAAAACACGCCAAGTGAGCACCCCTTCAGACATTTTTTCACCAAATTTAATGAAACTTAGTAGAAACATTGTACTAATAGAGTAGATGAAATTTGCCAAATTTCGTTAATAATTAATAACGGGTTGCCTAGTTACAGAGTGTCAAAATTTAACATTTTTATCGAAACGCAAAATTTCAAAAATTTCTATCTCCTATACTATTGACCGTACGAAAAAATTGTTTATATGTTTTTTGTAGTATTTTTATCAAACTTTTAGAAAAAAATAGTTTCACTTAAAAATTTTTTTTTTGAAAAATTGTATTATTTTTTTTTAAACAATTAACATTTTTTATGCTTTATCCACGGGAAAATTGTTTCTTTTTTACATAAATAAATACGTTGGAATCCTAGGTTTAAGAATCTGAAAAAAATTTCTACTGCCCGACATTTGCTTAATAGCAAACATATATTGTTTATTGCTCGACGAGCTCCCGTGACGAGTTCATCCCGGCACTGCGCGAGACAATAATAACCAAATTATTACATTAAGCTTTATATTGCATTGGATTCCAATTTGTGGATAAGATCTTGCATTCGTGGGTATATTTTAAGATTTTTATTGACTTAATGGTGTTTTAAAAAATTTTGTTTCCGTGCAAACGTTCAATAACTTGTATGACATCACTGAGACTTGTTAAAACTTGTTACTTGCATTGTTGTAACTTAAATCTTACTCGCAGTTTTACTTAATGTTTTTTTATATTAATTGTATGTTTCATTTAAATTAAAACGTTTTTTACGATTTTACGGAGTTTATTTGATTTAGTGTAGTTTTATTGTGTATTATGCTTTTACATCAAAAATGAATAATCGTAAACAGTGCTGCAACCCGCTAAATAAGAAAAAGCATAATTGTGTAAGAAAAAATTTAGTTTTTGTTACAAACAAATTTTTGAAATTTTGCGTTTCGATAAAAATGTTTAATTTTGACACCCTGTAACTAGGCAACCCGTTATTAATTATTAACGAAATTTGGCAAATTTCATCTACTCTATTAGTACAATGTTTCTACCAAGTTTCATTAAATTTGGTGAAAAAATGTCTGAAGGGGTGCTCACTTGGCGTGTTTTGACTCATATAAGATATTTTTCAAATATTTTTCAGACATCTTAATACATATATAATAAATTTAACAGAAACATGAAGAGAAAAAAATTAAAGAATACACTATGCACAGACAACACTTTATAGTAGAGTGTCCGTTATTTACCAAGTTGTTTATATTGCTTGCGACGCCCCCTAAAGTTTTAGTGTAACATCTAAAAAAATCTCAGACCAAAATAAGCCCTTAATATTGACAATAAACCTTGCCCCAAAGACGATACATTTTCCATTTAAAATACATGGGATTTTACTACTTTTTACAATTAATTTTTTTTGTTAAAAATTTTATTGTAAATTAATGACAATTACATATTCTTATGAGAAATTTAACGCTCTAAAAAAAGTTTTTTTTGGACTTTTCGATAAATTATTTTCCTTAAAAGTTATTTGAAGTTAAAGTTTAACTCTGTAAATTTTTAGATTTTTGTACTTTTAGGACAAAATGATTATTATTATGACTAAATTTAGTGGCTTATTTTTAAGAATATACCATTCTGACGACATTTCGGTGAAAAATTTACTCACAACTATGGTTTATAAGCATTATTGCCAACACACGGACTTTTTTACGCAAGCGCAAGTAGTACATCGACTATTGTTCAAGTGGTGCCCTAAGTATTGTATTTTATTTTTATAGTTCTAACCTATAAAAATTTTCATTTGACTTATTTTTTATTTGATATTGCTCACGGTAATGTTTTTAAAATGATTGACGAGGAAATAAAACAATTTTTGATTGATCAAAGATATTGACGAATTTTACATTTAAATACTACTGAGACAAAAAATAAGTTTTCACTAGAAGCTCGTAACTCGAATTAAAACAAATAAATTAAACAAAATGACTTATTTAAATCTATAAATACTAAATTTAATTATTTAATTATAGGCGAACCTTTATTATCTAACGAAAGTGATTCTGTGAGTTTTTAAACGAACGATGAACATGAAAATGCTACTCCAGTTGATACTTTTACATCAGCAAATCATGTTGTGCAAAGTGGAAACGATAAAACTTCTGGTAAGATCTAAACATAATTTTTTTTCTTCTGAAAGTATTATTTTTTATTACATATATTGTGAAATATTTCAAAACAACTGTTTAGCACTGATAGGATGTTTACAAGATGTATTAGACCATTACCTCTAAATATTTTTGTTGCATAGATATAAATACACCGTGCTGTTCACAAGCTGTAAGCGTAATAAAGTCTAGTAGTCCGGAAACTATGAGTAACTCCCAATCAACATCAGTGTCAGAATTTGAGGGAGTTGGAAGATATTATGAACGCAAAAATATTAGAGGAAAAATAATATGTAAATATTTTTACGAATGTAGTCGTTGCAGCCCTTGATAGTTGTAAAATTTCTTACCGAGGATTGGTTCGCTTGGTCTCAGCTTTGGCACCAGCCCTAGGGGTTCCATATAGTATGACTTCTGAGCGTATTGAAAGACTTCCTATTGTAATAAGTTTTAATGGCCAAGAAAAACTTTTTGGGGTTCCTGCATTATCTGATGGACATGGTTCTACTCAAGCTGAGGAAATCTACAATACATTTTGCGAGTGGGGATTAAACGCGGCTGTCAAAGCGATTTGTTGTGATACCACCAATTCAAATCTGGGCTGTAGAAAAGGAGCTGCCGTGATTCTTGAACGTAAACTTGAGACCGAATTGCAGTACCTTCCTTCTAGACATTATTTATATATATATATATATATATATATATATATATATATATATATATATGAATTGGTGTTGTCCTGTGTATACTCTAAAAAATGGCAGGTACAACTGGGCCCAATGTAGCACTGTTCAAAAATTTTCAAAGTCACTAGAATTCTATTGATAAAAAAACATATAAATCGGTACAAAGAAACAGATTAAAAAAGTATTAAGAGATAAAATACCGGAAGTAAGTACGAAAATTGACGAGTTCTTAAACACTAGTTTACCTCGTGATGATTATCGAGAACTATTACATTTGTGTAAAATATTTTTAGACACGATGGATGTTGAGGAAATCAATTTTTGTAAACCGGGGGCATTTCATCACGCTCGATGGATGTCCAAAGCAATTGATTGTTTAAAAATGTACATTTTCCGAGACAGTTTTACGCTAAGCGCAGCAGATGAAAAAAGTTTTCAAGAAATATCATTATTTATTGTTTTTGTGTATGTTCCATTTTGGTACACTGCACCTTTAGCTGTAGCTGCACCAAATCAAGACCTTGAATTTATCAAATCTGTTTACCGATATAGAGCGATTGATAAAAATTTGTCCGATGAAATTTTTGTAAAATTTCGTAATCATTTACTTTTTCGTTTAATTTTTTTTCTTCATCCACCATATTGCATCTGCCATTTTTAATTTTAAAAAAATAATGTGTTATTCGTAATCAGCGAGCAAAAAAACCCTCCCGTGACGATTTTCAAGCAAATCCAATGATTATGAAAAAAATTGTCCGACATATTGGATCCGCTATTTTGAATTTTAAAAATCTAATTCCATATTAGTAATTAGCGTCCTCAAAAACCACCGAGTAACGATTTTCAAGCGTACCTGATGATTTTTTGTTAAAAATGTCAAAACTTATGAACAAAAACTTTAAATGCGTTTTTCTCAAAATGTCTTTTTTTGATCTGGTAAGACTGATATCTCGAGTTCTTCTAAAGCGATTTTAAAAAATCAAACGGCTTTTGATTCAGCGTCATCGTGCCTATAAGTGGAACCTCAAAAATTAGAAATTTTCCAACTCCCTTTTTTTATAAGAGAAATTTTGAATAAAAACACCTTTTTTTGCATATTTTGGGGAAAAAGTACTCTAAAAAAAGGGGGGAAGAAAACTCCACTTTTTTGAGGTTCCACACCTAAAGAAATATCTAACGAAGAGTATGTCACTTAGTTTTTGGTTTTATCTGTTTTAGAAAGTTTGAAACTGATCTTACCACCGAAAATGGGAATTTTAAAAAATTGCTTATATCGCCGCCATTTTGAAATAAAAATGAAAATTTGTTTTACAAATTCTTAAATAAATTATTTATTACATGTAAAAGAAATTTTTTAAATAAATGTCATAGTTATTTGAATAATATTTATTAAAAAAAGCCTTCTTTTTCCCTGTTTTGAACTGGAATGAAAATAAGATAAAAGTGAATAAGATAAAAGAAAAATAAGATAAAGTGGACGACTACTAGAGGATGGCCGAACATAGTCTCACTTACCTTATAATTTATCGGTTTGCTTTTCGTTTTTTGAATTGTTCTTATGATTATTATGTAAAAAGGGTGCGGAGCGCAAAACTCATAAACTGTGGAATGAAAGTAACGTTGTGAGTCCCAGTAAAAAAAAATTCTATACACGGACCGCGGAGTTCGCATACGAGCTCGGTAGCTCGTATGAGAAATATGAGAAAACTCTCATACGAGCCTTTTCCGTAATGAGAAGTGAATAGATGCTTGTATAGGAGGTGACTTTTAAAGAATTTTTCTTAATATAACACTATTTTAAAGTAAATGTAGATAATAGAAATGAATTTTCAAAGTAAAACAAAGCTAAATTTATAAAGAAAATGAAGTTTTAAGAGAAAAGGATAATTTTGTTAAAAAAATTTATTCACACTGAAAAAAGGTTAGAATTGGATAATTCCTTTTTACTCTAACTAACCGACATTAGATATTTCTCGTATACGGTAAGCAGATTTTGTATTAAATTTAATTATTTTATTTTTATTTATTTATTGGTTTATACACATGTCCTCAGTCTTACATACTTGGCTATACAAGTGTTTCTTACAATTTCTTGCTTTCACAAATTTTTCTTATATACAATTCTTAATACTAAGTTTGCGCCTACGTCTTTTCGAAATTAGGAGTACTCGCATTAGCCTGGACTACCCGTCTAATAGGTTTTCTTGCCAGAGGAGAGGGAAACTGTAGAAAACCTCTCCTGAGTATAACCGGTTTATCGACAACCGAGTTCTACTGGTGTGTACTGGACAATAATCGACAGTGCACATCATTATACCTCGACGTCAAACCTCCCGCTCAGATTATCTTACATGCCTGAAAAATCCAAGTCAAATGGGCGCGAACCAAGTACCCTTGGTCCTAGAACGTCCGCCAAGTGAGGCATTTATCCGACCGAGCTAATCTGTCGGTTTAAACATGGCGACCTTGTGGATGTTAAAAATGTTAACAATTTTTAACTGGACTTCTTTATACGCACAGTAGGAAATTTTCTGTAAAAGAAAAAATTAGTGGCGTGTGTTTAAACACAGATTTTATATTTCTTGCGAAATTGGGGCCCAATATGGCGGCCCTTCGGAAGTTGTATTGAATTGGAAATTATTCACTGGCCTTCTTAAACGCGGTCAAAAAATTTCGCTGAAAAATAAATTGGTGGCGGGTGTTTAAACGAAGATTTTATATTTCTTGCGAAATTGGGGCTTAATATGGCGGCCCTCCGGAAGTTGTATTGAATTTGAAATTGTTCACTGGTCTTTCCTAAATACGCTCAAAAAATAAATTGGTTGTGGGTGTTTAAACGAAGATTTTATATTTCTTGGGAAAATGAGGCCCGGAAGTTGTAATGAATTGGAAATATTGCTTTCGATTGGTTAATTGAAAGGTGTTGAACATGAACATACGTGTTTAGAGTCCTTTTTGGGGAAACAACCAATGAGAAGAGGCGTTATGCTTGTGTTGATAAATTAGTTATGTGTGAGAATGTAAGAATCTGAATTTGCAGATTTTTAACTTGTTAAAAATGAAACCATGAAGGGGAGGATAAGGATATGAAACGCCTGCAGTATATAGCAGAAAAAGTTGACACCAAAATGGGGGTCAGAGTAGTGCGGTTTTTCTCTCCCTACTGGTTACAGCGTCACAGTCGTAATTTTTTAAACTATTTTGTCATGTGATCGAAGGAAAAAAACATAAATATAACCTCAATGTTTTTGTAGTGAAAGCTGTCATCTCATAAATGCCATAAACAACCGTGTAGCAGACGATACATTATAATTCTTTATTTTCTCTCAAGGGGCGCTCGAGACAGTAGGGAGATGAAAACTTCACTACTCTGACCCCCCCTATTTGGGGGCCAATAGGCATAGGCCGTTTCATCTCCATATCGTACTTCATGAATGAAACCCATTTATATTTTACAATTAATTATAATTAATTATACTATTTTATAACTAAAAATACGATTTTTTGTATAAAGTGCAAATTTGTAATTTATTTGTATTTAAATACGGTAAATTTCATTCTTAAACTATCAAATATAAATAACCAAAACAAACATAACCTCAAAATCAAACTAATATCCGGTAATATCCTTACGAAGAAAGATTAAGGAAGTCTTGAGCATCAAACCTTAAGCTTTAGTGAAGTCTTAAGCCTTTGTCGTGTGCTACAAAACTACGAAGTTTAGAAAAATTTGACCAAAAATTTTTTCAATGTATTTGGTGTTAGGTCCATTTTTGATCCAATTAAATATAAATATTTTTCCCATATAAACTGATCAATTAAAAGCAAAATTAAAAAAGTGAAACAGCTTTAATGATATCGTTGATTTTTCATTGTTTTCTTTATTAAAAATATTGTTTCACTTAATTTTTACTTTCGGTTCAAGTGAACAGATTTTAACTTTAACTATTTCAGTGTCCTTTTATGTTTAGTATTAACTTCTTTAATGAGAAACCAGCAAGTCTTTTATCGTTTCTTTATTCCCAAACCCATAGTGCTGGTGTTCCATTGACTTTTATTGAAGTTGAGTATGTCCACCATTATCAGCTTTTTCGTTTCCTACTTTGTTTAAAATTTTTTCATGTTATTTTCGGATTTCTTGTAGTGTCTAGAATATTCTCTTAAAATTGTATTGCAAAATTCGAAGTAAAGCAAAAGTTCGACATACTTATTCTTCGCCATGTCAAAAATGTTTTTGCACACGGATGAGCAGTATCCAATCGAATGATTTAAATACTTTCTTATTTGCATTTTGTAAAAAAATGTATTAAGTGTTGCTGATCACGAATTAAATATGAAAAATTACAAATGGTGGGTCCAATATGCCAGAAGAAAAAATTAAAAATCATGTGGATTTGTTTGAAAATCGTTAATCGGGAGTTTCTGGGGCCGCTGATTACCAATATGACATCAAAATTTTAAAATTCAAAATGGCGGATCGGAATGACTAAAAATAGTCTAATTTACATAAAACTTGTTACTCGGGGGTTTTTGGTATCACCGATAACGAATTTAGTAGAATATTGAGGTTCCATACCTTGAGAAATATCTAACGAAGAGAATGGCACTTTTTTGTCTTTATCTAGTTTAGAAAGTTTGGAATCAATCTTACCATATGAAATGGAAATTATTTAAAATGGCGCATATAAGAACTGGCGCATAAGAACACACAAAATTACCAATTTCTAAAATTGTTATTTTACCCAAAAATAAATTTGCTACAGAACTCCCCTCATGGTCCCCTAATTATGTTGATGACGAGGCTTCAATTAGTGATTCTAGCCGGTATAGCTCGTCATAGAATTCATCGAACAACGAAGCTTCCGTATTCCGATGCAGACAAGCACGTATATCAAATAATTTGATTTCGGCCTAAAACGTCAATAACCATGTCAAACCATTAACCGTACGAGACCTAGCTGGGATGGATGGTTGGCTGGATAGTTGACTCTCTCGATGGATGGACGGACGCTCGTGCGCGCGACTTTAACCGAGTTAGCAAACAACTCATTTAACGAAATTAAGGTACCCAGCGTTGCTTAAAATCAGAGAAATAAAATTACCTTTTCTGGCAGAAGGGTGTCGAACGCATTTTGTACATGGCAGAGATTGAGAAGGGTTTGAGGAGGATGGGAATGAGAAAAAGTATTCTGTTAGGGTAAAATCCTCATTCAGATTTACTATTTTTGCGAGATGGAAATAAAACAATTTTAAAAACAGAACGAAAATCTAATTTCTCGACTAATAATGGATGTTTTATTTTTAGACGACAGCTGAAAGAAATAATTTACAACTTTATTTTTGCTAAAATATATACACAGACTGAAAAATTGTTTAGTAATTAAAGAAAATTAATTAATTGCATTAATTTTTAATACTTTTGTGTTTAAATTTAATAAGGTTAGTATCTTACCGTAGACAAGAAGAACTGCTTTAATAATGTTACATATACATGGCAAAAAAATGTTTTATTTATACTCGAAAGCTATGTCTATCTCAGATTCAGAAAAACCTTGCATTTTTGTTTTAGATTAAACCGTCTAACCGGAATCATGCCTACCGATTTGCTCTGCAGAGAAACGAGACCATCTTCGGCGCCCTCTATAGGCATCAAATTTAACCTTTTTCTACGAATAAATTTTATATAAGTGTTGATCCAAATTTCACATAATACTTAAATAGAATTGTGCGGGAGGAAAAGTCACCGAAAGTGGGACTCACGACATGCTGGGCGGAAGACATATTTAACTTTCTGCTTCTCCACCCACTTATAACGTAACAGTGGTCGTGCTTTTCGGAGGGAGAACTTTTACAATCGTAGGGTCTCCTCGCAATGTATACCACAGTATACTAACGCAATGTTCAACTCTCCCTCCTGCTGACGCACAACCAACTGCTCCTGAACTTCTCGAATCTCCTGTCTCTCTGCATAGACATTTTGTCTCGCATTAGAGACAAATTTTTTAACTCTGTCGAAGGACACAATATTTTGTTTCTTTTCATTCCTATCAAGTATTTCATTTACACACAAATTAGCATTGAGTTGATCCAATAGATAATATAGGTAACTGCAACCTACAACTTGGGTGGTAAGTCAGTTTGCGTCCAGTTTAATAAGCTGTATTGTACGTGCAATGTCTTTACTACACTTTGCACATTTTTTCAAAATATTATTCAATGTCATTTTTCATCTGAAAAGCAGAGCACTAAATTTTAGTGTTCAAAGTCAAGTTAAGGTAGAACAAATCCAAGAATTATAAGAATGCTCTGCTTAAATATTATTGCAAAATTCGAAGTAAAACAAAAGTTATACATTCTTATTCTTCGCCATGTAACACATGTTATTGTATGCGGATAAACAATCGAATGATTTAAATGTTTTCTCATTTGCATTCTTTAAAACGGTCGATTACATTGCTTCCGTTTTCTATTTAACACGTAATTATTCCTTACAATTTTTAACATATAGTTTGCTTTTATGTTATTCTTACCATTAAATTAATTTAATATTTTTAATTACACATATAAAATTTTCAAGCGCATACATATTTTCCAAATAACATTTTCCCGAACTGTATTTGGCCAAAATGCCATTTTAACTAAATATCAATTCCCAGGCAACCAGTTACTTGTTAGACAATTTCCTTGGTGGTCACAGGTTACCAATAACGCAGTTACTAGTATGTTACAAGTTATTCAGTTAACATCATAATGGTTGACTAATCATTAGGCAGGAGTTACCAAAAAGGGGCCCTCAGCACTAATGGCACGGTCACACCTCGGCTGCCTGCATGCCTGCGCAGGCAGCCGCCTCGAGAGTAAGAGAGGGGAGACGAATAATTTAAATTGTTTGACTCTCTTACTCTTATGTATTGCCACGACACCCTGCAGGCAGGCAGGCAGCCGAGCTGTGACCGTACCATAAGCGCTTATGAAATTTGAGATAAAAAATGAGACAACTTAAATAAGTGTTTAATATATATGTATTTCAATTTCGTTATAAAATAATATTTTATTTAATATTTATTTAATTATATTAATATATTTATAATAATATATTAATATTTATATAATAAATGTAAAAAACCTTTTTTCTACATTTTTCCGAGATTTTAAGGAAGAGAATTTGTCTATAACATCGTTGAAATTTAAACTTCGAAGTATGTCGCACTCCATACACAAAATCGTCAAATCTGTTAGTCTCTCTTGAGACATGGTGGTGCGCAAATAGTTTTCAATTCGTCTTAATTTGGAAAATGATCTTTCGCCAGTGCAGTTAGTTACTATGAGAGTTAAAAACAGTCGTAGTATAGCTTCAACGTTTAGAAAAGCAACTTCTATTTTGTCACAAACAATGATTTCATATAGAAGTTCATGGGATATTTTTCTTTTTTCCGGGTGATTTTTTTACATATAAATGAAAATGATTCAGTTCGTGAGCAAAAGCCTCTTGCACATCCTTCGGGTATTTCTCTTTCAATGAATTTATATCCTTTTGAATATCGCTCAAACTAGCGTTCAAATCAGTAAAACATGAGAACATTTCTAAAAATTCACTGTAAATTTTTGCTCGTTTTTCTAAATTGACTTTAAGTGCGTCGACCATTGGATAAAACGACTGAATTCGGAATTCATCTCGAATGGAAAGAGCTTCTTCAGTATCTATAGCATTTCCATTATTAACATGATTCTTTCCTTTTCTTTTTCGTGTTATTACAGATTTGTAATCTACATTAGGAAGTTTTTCTTTTGCGCTGCAGATTCAATAATATCAATGTTTTCACGAAAAGTTTGCACAAATTAAGCCAGAGAAGAGTATAAGTTTGAAGTAGTACTTACTGTGACTATTGAATTATGGAGGGATTTTGAATTTTTCTTAAATTCATTAAAAATTTCATGCCAAAATTCTAACATAAAGACAAATTCAAATTCTTCTATTTTTTGGCGATTCCGACTGCTTCATTTCTACAACCTCCGGTCTCTTGATTATCTTCAATAATTTCGAAAAGAGTTTCAACAATTTCATTATAATTGGAAATTATAGCTGCAACAGATTTTGCGTGGGCACTCCAACTGCGATTACACGATGTAAAACTTCTTTTCAATATTTTTGTTCCTTACTTATTTTGTCTTCAAACTTCAAACACACGTTGTTCCAATTTATTTCTAAATATTTCACCAAATTGTCCCTGTATTCCTTACAATTTTAATGATTATTAACGCTAATTTTTGAATTTCTCCAATCCGAAAAACTAGCATCAATCCAGTACGAGACTTAGAAAACAATTTGCACACAAAGCAATAAATGTTTTCAGTAGCAAGAGAGAAAACCAACCAATCTCTATCATACATTTCGCCGTTGATTTTCTTTCCTTGAAAAATACTTTTTCAGCAAAAGCAATTTGCATTAGAAAATTCTCGTTTAGATTTTTGAAATGGTCCATTCCAATGTTGACATTCCAAAGGTCCTTTTTCACCCAATACTCAATTTCAGTAAGTGACAATTTAGTCCACAGACCAACATCTGTACATTGAACATTATGCAAAGATTTCACGTTATGAACATCAACAAGAGATTCATTCTGAAGAGGGCTTAAAAGTGAAGAAACACTGAAGTGAGATATAAATACCTTCTTCAAAGAATTTTTTAGAAAATCTATTATTTCAGGCAACTTTTTTATCGATTCTTCACGTTCTTGTTTTCGATTCCTTTTTTGATATTCACTTTCATAGTTTCTGCTCATTCTGACTTCACATTAAAAACTAATGAAAATTTTATTAAAACGTAAAAAAACACTTTTCGAAACAAATGTATTTTAAACACCTTTAATTTAATATAATTTAAATTATCAACAATGTTTTTAAAATGATGTAGTAAACTTGTATTCATGAAGGATTATCTAGAACCGAAATTGGTACGTATTTACAAAAATTCTTCCTGTGACAAATTGCAAAAAAGTTGTCATTTGTTAGTCAAAGATGTATTTGGGGAAATCTCACCAAGTGGGAACTTTTTCTTTTAAAAAAATTTTATTTTCAATTTAGTGGCACATTGTTTTTTACCATAAATTATTATTTTTCGACCAAATAGAAGTATATTTTAACTGGCGTAACTTATATTTTTTAATTGTTACTGTATTTAAAATATATTATTCATATTTTTGGTTAAGAGTGCAGGTTAAACTTACTTCTAAGAGAAAAAAGTTACAAATGAAGATTGTAATTCCACTACTCTTGTTTTTAGATAAAACAACGTGAGCATGATTAAAACAGAATTTTATTTTAAGGAAAGAAATTAGTCTTATTTTAAGTAAAATAATTTTTTAAAATTAATTTTCGATTATTTAAAATTTTTTTCAAAATAGGGATGGATACCACCCTATCAGTCACTTCACTTATTCTAAAAAATTTAATATATTTTACAACCCTTCAAAACACATTTCCTTTTATTTACCTGAACTTACATTCATCAAAAATCCACCCGCAATACACTGAAAAAAATAATAGGCAGAATGTGCTTTTTACTAAGGCAATTTTTGCCTAAGTACAAAAGCAATTCACGAAAAGCAATTGTTTCTTTAAAAAAAAGGCAATTTTTGCCTTACTTAATAAGGTTAAATTCGCAAGGCAAATTTTTATTTAAATATTTAGAAAATACGATATTAAATAATTTTGTTTTACCTTTTTATTACATATATTTACAATTCGAGGGAAAAGGAATTTTTATTTTTAATACTATATTAATAATATTTTACATTAATTAAATAAAGGAAATAATAGAACTAATTTATTAATTTTATTAAACAAATGAAATTAGTATTTTTAAGTATTTCAAGAAAATTTCCTCGATTCCATTTCAGTAGTAAATTTCTTCCTTTAGAACCCATTTTTTTACTTAATTATAAAATTCGATTTGACATATGTAAACAATTTATTTGATAAATGACAAGAATTTGTTACTTTATTAACTAAGGGAAAAATTGCTTTTCTTTAAAAGAAACAATTGCTTTGCGTGTATTGCTTTTGTACTCAGGCAAAAATTACCTTAGTAAAAAGCACATTCTGCCTATAATTTTTTTCAGTGTATAGTTCAAATAAATGTTTTTCAGCAATGGCCCTATAAACAGAGTAACTAATATATTTATGTGAAAAATTATTTAATATCAACCCCAAATATTATTTTTAGGGGTGAGCATTTTGTACATATATTTATTTACACTAAAGCAAGATATTACGCGAAGGTGTATCCATTTTTTTAAAAGTGATTTCTTGTGCTCGTCGAAAAACCATATTTTGACAACGAGTTACGCACTCGTTGTGCGTTTTCCAAGGCCGATTTCATAGATGTATCAAGTGGCACAATGTTCTACCACCCAAAATTCTTTTTCTGAATACCTAAAAATGTAAATAGTATATGAGCGAATGTTAAATGATGATCGCTTAACGAGTATTATAAGAGAATTAATGATTTTTAAAGTTTGGTGAAAATACAGTTACATTTATTACGAGCTCATTATCTGGAATATTATAATTGGCACACTTGTCCAATTTATATTTTTTTAATCTTCACAACCCATGGATGAATGACGAAAAACTCAAAACATAAAAAATAAATTGCTCAAAAAGTTATCGCTTAATAAAAATTCAAATAAATGCGAGTTACGCCAGGAATTTATCAATTTTTACGATTTTAATGAAGAAATCAGTTGCACAAATCTTTAATTTTGCCGAAAAACAATTATTTTTAAATCTCATACTCGTGAAAAAGAGTTAACAAAAATATATAAATGTGAATTGGCAATATGGAGGCTTTTTGTGGCACCGATATCTCAGTACCCAATTTGTCCCCATTTGGTGAGATTTCCCCATTTCTGTCATATTTTATTCGTCTGATCGTAAATAATAATAATATTATTATTTTCTGTTTTTGTTTATAATATTTTTGTTGTTGGCGTTACATATGTTTTTTCGTTGGAGGAGAGTTTTTTTTATAAGACTATGTGCAATTTTTGTTTTTTTACTCGTATTTTGAATTGTTATCTGAGGAGGCTCTGCATGCGAAAGCTTATTATTATATTATTATTATTTACGATCAGACGAATAAAATATGACAGAAATACATCTTTGACTATTTGAATATTTAACACTGTTTAACAATTTTTGCATCTTATTATATTGTCATTTATTGTTAACACATTCTATTACAAATTGAAAAACATAATACATACCCTGCCGGAAGAATGGACTAAAAAAGTACTGAAATTGTACTGGCCTCCAGTACAATTTCAGTCCGTTTTTTTCAATGTTTCGGTAGACATTTTTAAAGTCATTTAACAATAGTTTCAAATTTAGGTTGTGTCAACAAACCATTGTTAACAGTTTGGAAGTGAAAATAAGAAAAGGTTAACAAAATTTTTAATGAAATTCCCGTTAAATTTTAAACTTATATTGCAACCCCTGCTTTAACAATAAACCCGAAAGCCTATTGTTGTATGGGATTATAATTTTATGGCTTAAAAAGTTTACAATTTAAATAATTCAATTTTCAAAACAAAAAAATTTGAATCTGTGATGTTTTATGATTACAAATATCTAAAATTCATTATAAAAAATATTTAATTAAAAAAGTTATAAACTATCTCGCAAACTCTAATTGTTACGTAAAAACGGATATTATTTTGGAATTTTGATTAACATGAATATTTAGCATACATAATAGTTACTTGTAAACTTGTAAACAGTGCGAATCGTCTATTGTCATAACAAGGTTAAAAAATAAATAGATTAGAAGTAATATCTGTTTTTATATTCAAAATTAGTATTTTCAGGTTATAAATCAATACTTTGCACATCTTACTAAAACAGACTTTGTTGTCTATGATAAAATTTTTTTGAATAAGTCACTAAAACAAAACTAACATGTTTAACTGTGTGAATAATACTAACTTATTCTTATAAATTTATAATTGATTTTACTCTAATTGAAATAAACATATGTATACAAACAATTTTCATAACAACACTGATGCGCCATGATAATTTTCTGACGCCAGCTGATCAACATAGTCAAAGCAGGGCTGAGATATGTTGGTGTTAACTTTGAGGCATGTATTCTTTATCAATGTAGATGGCATCATATGCTAATGTTTTATTTTCTTAAGTGCAAGAAAAAATGAGATTATAAAAAGATAAAAAGACAAATTGAATAACAATTAATTCAAAAAAGTTTAATTTAATTAAAAAATTATTTCTGTTTTTATTTACTTATTTTGAAATAAACGGTTAAAGCAACTACGTGATACCACTGCAAAATTTAAAAATTAAATTTTTTTAATTTAAAAAAATATAATCTTGAAAAAATTTGGGCCCTGTATACTCGTGTACATTTCTAACCTAAGCAACTGCTTATTTTGCTTATGCATAAATCCGGCCCTGTATACTTGTGTACATTTGTTACCGTGGAAACTTGTAACATACTGGTAACTACAATTAATGATCCTAAAATCACTGAAAGTTTGTGCACATTAGTTTTATATTTGTTATTTATGTTCACTCGATTCTTGTTATAACGACGATCTCGGGACTTAAAAATCTCGATATTACGACGGAAGGAGAGAATCCTACTTCACGTTCTATTAAAACTCATGAATTTATCTGTGATTAACAGTACAAAACGTCAAATACGTGTAAAAGTTTTCGTAAAGTATGTTTATTTATATTGAAAGTTTCAGAATTATGGAATCAATTTAAAGAAAAAGTAAGTGTTTTTAATAATAATCGGATTTTTGTCGTTGTATCGAGAGTTTTAATGTTCGTTATAACGAGAGAACGTTGTAACGAGATTCGTTATAACAATAAGAATCGAGTGTATTTATTGAATATACTAGCTGTCGTACCCGTCTTCGACGAGTTTTAGTTTCTACAGATACATTTAATAGTGTGTCTACCAGTCTCGAAAAATAGGAAATAGTGGGAAATTTAATTTGACTGGAGAAATTATGATTAGCAACCATTAACTATTTCATTATAAAAATATTACCATTTTAAAACTGTGATTAAACTTTTATCATCAAATAATTAATTTTTTATTTATTAAAATGCAGAAAACAATGTTTGTCAATTATTTGTAGAAATTTAATTATAGTATTATAAGTTAATCCTAAATTTCGACCAGTTTTTGTAGTTATAGTAAAGTCAAATTCGAACTAATTGTATCATAATTGCTTAAATGTAGATCCCCTGTTAAAAGTATTTGTAAAAACGAAAACCCGTCGAAGAGTATTTTCATAAAATATGTGAATTTTTGTAGCCATTTGTAGTTTTATTTATCGTTTATTCTTATCAAAAAAATGTATATTTGATGAGAAAATATACACCTGGAAAAATTTGGACAAAGATGGGAAAAGCCGGATAGTTTGTTACACAAAAATAATAATAGACACTCTGTTTAACTTTTGCCTTTGCAATGCTCTAAACATCCATAATAGTTAAACCTAGAATTAAAATAACAAAACTTTTTACTGTCTAAGTTTTTCCCCAGTAGCATAATGCAAGTATCGTTTCACAGGTATTCTTGAATTTATGTAGTATGAATTTTATCATAAAAAATCTCCATTTTCAATCTCCTTTAAAAATAATTTTAAAGCTATGAATTAATATTTTTTTACATTGTTTACCATTCATCGTTTACCATTTTTAATATTTTCGAAGTTTTGTAATTGAAAATTGTTTGATTAATTGGATAAACAAATTATTCTAAATTCCATTATTTTGACGTCAAAAGTTTAAAAGATATATATTAAAAAACAAAAAAATTAAAAATTTTCCATTTTTTAAATGATTAGAAAAAATTGAATACCTCCCGTTCTAATTAATATGTTTAAAATCTGTAAATTTATTGTTTATATATATATCTCTCACAAAAAACAAAACTGATTATTTTACTGCAATCTATCAAAATGTAAAAATTTTTTGCCAAAAATAATGTCCTACAACCAAGATGTAATATAAAAATGTTTTCAAAAAATTAAAAAAATCGAAATTTTTCAAATTTTATATTTTTTAATGAATTGCTTTTAAATGATCTATAATTCATTGTTACATGTTATTTGGTCAAATTTTGGCATAATTTTTCCAAAAATTGTCTCTTATAAAAAAAATAATTTTTTTTAAATTTTCCGAAAACATTATTATACTTACATCTAAAATATGGAATAGTATTTTTTGCTAAATTATGCTAAAAAGTGACTAATTAACATGTTATACTCAATTATAGATCGTTTAAAAGCAATACATTAAAAAATCTAAAATTTTTAAAATTTCGATTTTTTGAAAACATTTTTATCTTTACATTTTAGTTACAGGACCCAATTTTTGAAAAAATTATACTAAAATTTGACCAATTAACATGTAACAATCAATTATAGATTATTTAAACGCAATTCATTACAAAATATAAAATTGGGATATTTGCGATTTTTTTAATTTTTTAAAAATCATGTTTATATTTACATCTTAGTTATAGGACATTTTATTGGCAAATCTATTATAGAATGTTACTAAATATCATGTTATACTCAATTATACAAAGTTTGAAAGCATTTTCTTAAAAAAGGTAAAATTTGAAAATTTCTGATTTTTTAATTTTTTGAAAAAATTTAATATCTCCCGTTCTAATTAATATTTTTTAAATCTGTATATATTTAAAAACCTTCCTTGGCCTAAGGTCAAACATGCTGCCAAATTTGGTTTCAAACGGTTGAACCGTTTTTAAGTGATTCGCGAACAAAGATTCTGTGACATACGGACATACATACATACATATACACACACATACATACACGAAATTTTTTATTGGCATTTTTGGAATCCTGAGTGCTCAAAACGAATAAGTATGTGTAAAATTGTAAGTTCTGAGCAATGTACAGACAAAAGTCTCATCTTATATATATAGATTAAATAGAAATATTAATTGGAATTAATAATTATAATTTTTTCTTTTCTGAATTTTTCGAAAAAATTTTTATACTTACATGTTAAATATGGACAGAATTTTTGGCAAAATTATGCTAAAATTTGACCAAATAACATGTAACAATAAAATATAGATCATTTAAAAGCAATTCATTAAAAAATATAAAATTTTAAAAATTTCGATTTTTTAAATTTAAAAAAAAAAATTTTATACTTACATCTTAGTTAAAGGACATTATTTTTGGCAAAACTATTCTAAAATGTGACTCAATAACATGTTAAACTCAATTATAGAATATTTGAAAGCATTTTTTAAAAAAATGTAAAATTTGAAAATTTTTGATTTTTGAATTTTTCGAAAAAATTGAATATCTCCGGTTCTAATTAATATTTTTCAAATCTGTAAATTTATAAACCTTCCTTGGCCCAAGGTCTAACATTCTGCCAAATTTGGTTTCAAATGGTTCAGCCGTTTTTAAGTGATTCGCGAACAAAGATTCTGTGACATACCGACACACATACATACATACATACATACATACATACATACATACACGAAATTTTTTATTGGTATATTTGGAATCCTTGATGCCTAAAACGAATAATTATGTGCGAAATTTAAAGTTCTGAGCAATGTACAGACAAAAGTCTGATTTTATATATATAGATTTGATTATTTAATTTACATGAAATATTTACGTAAACAAAAATAAATTAAATATATTAAAATCTTTTTAGACCCATTCGATAAATAATTTTTAATAAATACATCTTAATTTGCCTCAGTTGTATCTGTAAGATTTATTAATTTTGCTATTAAAACAATATTATTCAAACTTTTACGTTTTAAAGGAAATCAAATATTTTCTAAATTACACTAAAAAAATTATAGGCATAGAGGAGACCGGGGCGTAATGACTAACTTTTCACTCTTTGTGCTTTTTCTCGACCGTTTTTGTTTTAATTAAATGTTTTTCTTCTGGAAAAGTTACTCTGGTATCTCAGCTTTTCTTTAAAAAAAACGTCTCGATATGACTCTTGTTTTTTTTCTACAATTATTTTTCTGGAGCAATGCAAAGCTATCCAAAACGCCCGGGGCGTAATGAATAATGAGTGAAAATTAATATTTACGGCCTCAAATCTTATTATATATTGTAAGTTAAGGTTTGTGAATTAAATTTAATATAAAAAATATAAATATAATTATTGCATAGAAAAAAAGATCAAAAAATATAACTAGAATTATTTTCTAAAGACGTATTCTTCGGTTTTTTTAATTAAAATTAATATTACAAAATTACAAATCTGAAGTTTCACTTTATCTTTTATCTTTAATAAAAGTAACTCGTTCACTAAAATTTAGAAAACTGTCTATTAAATTTTCCATGACTATCAAAAGCATTCAAAAAATTCAACTTATTCTTTCAGAATTATCCCTAATTTTAGACACTATTTGGTACAGAATAAACACATTTTTTCGTTGCACAGTTCCGATATTTTATTTACACTCTTAGACGCTTTAGACCAATATATTTTCGCACTTATAATAACTACACGTAGAAACGCACACTTATAACACTTTAAGTTTAGAAGCGAACTGTTCTTATATACTAAATAACAAAATTTTTCACAACTTGTGAGAAATGATTTTGCACTAATAACTACTTTTTAATTAGTGAGAAATATAAAAGAAAATATATTTTCATCGAGGTCAATTTCTAGACGCAATCAAACTGCAAATTATTAGTTAAGTTAAATATTCACATTACACATAATAAATAGTATATAGGGATTTGTATAGCAGACAGCAAAAACACATGGACTATAGAGAAACCGGAAGAAATGCGCATCGGTACACTGCGCAACAATGCGCTGGTGAAGAGCACCGATTTAGACTACGAGTCAACTCACGTTTCACAAACTTATAATGATTCGTAAACATTCAAACATCCATTGATATAATAATTCACCATTAAATCTAAAACAATTGGTCACATACTGGCATTCTAATCAATCCATTACTCGTTTTTTACACTTTGATGAAGTTTTTCAATTGCTAAGTGAAGTTAAGTAACCATCAACGGAAAAAGAGTCCCGTCTCAAAAGTAATATACTAATCCATTAATGGTTGATGGACTTTTTTTTCCGTGTAGTGAATGAATATTATCAAAACTTCGTAAACTTCGTAAAGCTGCAGTATACCAAGTACAATAACTTGTCTATAGAGCGCAATTATTTCGATTTACCAATTTTAAATAAATTACAATTATCCATTACACCCCTTAGCCATTACGCCCCGGTCTCCCCTAATATGATTTTTTTACTTATTTTGCCCAAGTAAAAAACCAATATTTGCAAAGAAAATTGTTTTTTAAAAAAGCAATTTTTTCTTAATGAATAAGGTTACAAACTTTTGTCTTTTATCAAGTAATGGTTTATATATATATATATATATATATATATATATATAAACATGAGAACTATTGTACATACACACTGCACGCAAGAGATTTTTCGAATACTCTGGATGAGATTTCGTAACTTTATTCATTTGCCACGTAGTTTTAAAATCAAAGTGCACTGACTCCATAGCTTGTTCACTAAAGAATCCTAATGCTTTTCCTACTTTGTCGCAAAACTGTTCAATGTGAAAAAATACTGCATGGATTTTAGGAGTGACGCTTATTCCTAAATCCATGTAACTTTTTCTAAAATTTGATATACGATTTTTATAATCTATTTCGAGATTGTTTCCAAAGCACGCTTTAACAACTTTTTCAAAGGCATCAAAAACTTTTACATATTTCAATATACCTATATTTTTAACGCTGCGTAGAAAATCTACATTATTTAGAAGCTTCTTGCAAGAATTGCCCTTGAAAGCTGGAACACCGTGCGTAATTTCACGCTGAACATAACAGGCTTCTGCCCATGCCAGAGATTCGTTTTCGTACTCTTTTAACATACGCGAAAAAAGTGTGTTTACTACGCCCAGCATTAAGTGCAACTCTGGAGGTGGAATAATATCCAGTATTGTTTTATCTTCATCAAACTTCAATAACGGGGGATTGACGCAGTTAAAATAATTTTTTGCTTCCTTCTTTAAAGCTCCAGCTGCTCGCCAATTATCGTAGTTTAATTGTAAATTTTTGATGGTCCTAAGAGAGCCACAAAGATGGAGATTATTTTTCTTCTCATAACACCACGTGCACGGGTAAGCACTACTGTGCGACATGATACCAACCAGAATGTTTGCTAACTTTAAATCCGTGGCAATCGTACCTTTAAAAGAACTTAAACTTAACGCGGTCCATAATTGTTCGACATTTCCATAATTTTCTTGAGAATTTGGAGCTACAGCTAATAAAATTAATTTTTTCACTCCAGAATCCTTAAATGATTTCATATTAGCAATACCATCCGCATACTTTTTACGTTTATGTTCTGATTCTGGATTATTTAAATTTGATTGAATTGACAGACATATTTTTAAAAATCCGCCGCCTCCATCGATACCCAATTTTAAATGGCCTTCTGTTATTTTCCGTTGGTTCTCAACATACTGAATAAAAGAACGTGTATCTGTACAATAAATAGCAACTTCGGTAGCATTAGAAACTGTCTTGCCTTTTACAACTGAAGAAGCAAACTCTTTGTAACTAAAAAAATCATCTACAGTATGACTTGCATTTTGAAGTTTTAATTTCAGTCCGGGTTCAATTGCTTTTCTATTTTGAGTAGCTGTTCGCACAGTAGAAGCTATTTGAACAATCTTTCGGGTGCTTAGATTTAAATTGGTTTTTATCTTTGATAGAGCGTCAGCAGATAAGATTGGATTTTTTAAAGACTTGTTGCCTCTTCCAAAATTAACATGAAGTGGTCGACCTTGTAGCTGAGTAAGTATCAAATCTGACTTTTTCATATCATCATTTTTGCATTTTTTGTGATGTAATATTGATGAAACTATTTGATCACATGTCTTCGGGGATGATTCCAATAAACAAGAAGTTAAGTTTGTTATTCGAGAAGACACATTACATTTATGAGGTTTTCCTTTACCAATAACAGTGAAGCAAGAATTGCAGCGTTTTTCAGCTATCGATTGATCTAACATAAAAATGAAAGAGAATAGTTTTAGTAAAAAATAAGTCATAGTAGACTTCCTTCATAAATTACGTTACACTAGTTTTAGCTTTTTAATAAGAAATAATTTAAAGTTTTTGAATTTTTAAAATGATCTCACCAGAAAATTTACTCTTTGAACATTTCTTTGTAATATTGATAGGTTGGCTACGTGCTATGTCACAAAGTCTACAATCACAGTTTTTATTATCCTTAGACAGTGTACATTTCTTCAGTAGAGAGAATGATGAAAAATCTGGACTACTTATATTATTTTTTTCAGTTAATGCTCGGAATACATTTCTCCTACATGAACTACATATTGCAGTAGGTAAACTGATATGGTCAAAGAACTTTCCGACAAGATTTGTAATATGAATTTTTATTGCGTTTGTTATTTTAAACATATTCTTTTGCTTTTTTAAACATAAATAGCAAACCTTGGATCGATTTTCTTCATGTGAGAAAGCAACTTTCGGCATCTTAAAATTATTTCAAAGGCCGTAAGCACGCAAAATTAATTAATCAAAAATAACATTAAATTCCCAAGACTTCCTTTACAGAGTGAACTTAGCAATATGTGTAAACACACTGTTTCTATGGAATGAAAGTCGACTGTTTAAACATATAAGAATATTATATAAAATTAAAAAATATTTAAAGTTAATTTTCTCAAAAAGGGCTCCGGCGATTATTTTCTTTTTGGTCTTAAAATACTCTAGGAGGTTCACAGATTCAAAATCCACAAGAAAATATATATATATATATACTAGGGGTGCTCTGCCCCCCTGCGCGCCAACCCCCTAACTTTTGAAAATAAAAATTAAAATAAATATAAGAAATAGTCAGGGGGTTGGCGCGCGAAGCCCCCATAGTTTTAATTTTTATTTTCAAATTATATTCTCTTAATATGAATGCCTAGTAATAAGTTAGAGTAAGTTATAGTAAATTAACCCGTAGGTCAAAACTGCCCTTAAAATTGACCTACATTTTGAGGGTAGCATGAAATGTTTCTCAACTTTAAACGTTTAGGTCAATACTGCCCTCAAAATTGACATAAATTTTGACAGTAGCAGAAATTGTTTGTCAATTTTTTATGTTTAAGTCAGAACTGCCCTCAAAATTGTCCTAAATTTTGAGGGCAGCGGAAATTGTTTGTCAAATTTTGAAGCTTAGTTCAAAACTGCTCTCAAAATTGACTTCAATTTTGAGGGTACTTAAATTTTGTAGTACCATAACTATTTGAGGGGCAAGCTCTGACCTGTAGGTGAAACATAAATCAAATTTTGACGTAATGTGATGACACACATTAAGGCCCCTTTTAAAACCCGTAGATAAAAAAAAGTAGGTAAAATTAAACATGTATTTTTAATCGCTATTTATCCTCTTTTTGACCTATAGGTCAAAAAGTAGGTCAAATTAGACACACAGAAAAAAAGCTGGTATAAATTTTGTTGCGGGTAATTTTAACCAATGCTAAGTCACAAAGACAGTAACGCCCTCACCTTGGTGAAATTTTGTTGCAGCGAATTTTTACCCCAAAATCAGGTTAAAATTTAAACTTTTTTTTTCTAGTGCATAAGTTTTGACGGCCCTAAGAAATCCTAACTCTATTTCTGGATAATATAAAGATTGTAGGTAAAACACAGATCAAATTTTGACGTAATGTGATTGCCCACATTAAGGCCCCTTTTAAAAGCCGTAGTTCAAAAAATAGGCAAAATTAAACTTGTATTTTGACATAATGTAAGGACCTACGCGGGGACCACTTTTTGACATATTGGTCAAAAATAGGTCAAATTAAACATGGATTTTGATGTAATGTTATTTATTCTCTTTCTGACCTATAGGTAAAAAAATAGGTCTATTTTAACATAACTTTTGACTTATGTTTTTGACCTATAGGTCAAAAAATAGGTCAAATTAGACAAAGATTTTAACATAATGTGAGACCGTTATTTATCCTCTTTTTGACCTATAGGTCAAAAAATAGGTCAATTTTGACATAAGTTTTAAAGGACCCTTTGTGATAGGGTGCCCTTACAGAATCTTGAAACAGCGGCGGCGGCGATATCTTTTTATAAGATATATATATGTGACGCGACACGAGAAAAGGGACCTATCGATAAAAAAATCATTTTTGAGTTTCTAGTCGTATTCCATAGATTTTGAGTCGCTCTTTCACGTAAAAAAATCAGAAATTAAAAATCTGAAATAGTTTAATTAATATAAAGCCCGAAAGTTGAACGTGTCCGCGTAAATACACGGGTTTTCTGCTCATGGCGTCACTTTAAACGCCCCCCTTGTAAAATTCTCTTTTTTTTCTTTTTATGGGCGATTCCACGTGAGATTTTAGTCGACCTCTTAAAATCGGCCAAAAATATTTTTTTTCTATCCTGTATCGAAAAAAAACAGATACGTATTTTTTTATTTTTTTTTAATTGTCAAAATTTTCGAGTAATGAATTTTCGAAATTTTGCACTTTTAACCGTAGACCTATATTCAGTAGCTTATAAGTCCGAAAATATTGAGTTTAGAAAAAAGTTGTCAAGTTCTCTAAAAAGTTTTAGTTCTTTTTCAACTTTTAGGAAATGAAAACAAAAAATTTTTTTTTTAATTTTTTATTAAAAAAATAAAAAAATTTATAAACAAATTAATTTTTTTAACTTTGGGTATGATAAATTTTTAATTTTCTTTTTTCAAAACATATCTGTAAATGATAAGAAGGTTTTGCAAAAAGTTTCAGAGTGGGCCTGATAAGTTTAATGGGTTAAAAAAGATAATTAAGCTGCTCGTGCAGGTCGCACGCCCGCGGCGCAATATGATTTTTTTACAATTTTCTATTAAAAATTGTGAAGAGCCTGCAAATTTAATAATAATCAAAATCCGATAATGTGAGGCCTTTATTTATTCTTTTTTAAACCTATAGGTCAAAAAATAGGTCAATTTTGACATAGATTTTAACGTAATGTGAGGCCGTTATTTATCCTCTTTTTGACCTATTGGTCAAAAAATAGGTCAATTTTTACATAAGTTTTGAGGTAATGTGAGGCCGTTATTATCCTCCTTTTAAACCAATGGGTCAAAAAGTAGATTAATTTTGACATAGATTTTGACGTAATGTGAGGCCGTCATTTATCCTCTTTTTGACCTATAGGTCAAAAAATAGGTCAATTTTGACATAGATTTTAACGTAATGTTAGGCCGTCATATATCCTCCTTTTGACCTATAGGTCAAAAAATAGGTCAATTTTGACATATATGGTTGCAGTACAGAAAATAATAATTCGGGATTGAGTTTTAATTAAATAAAGATTTTTTTAAAGAAATAAATAAAAATGTTTGTCATTATCAGAGAAACAATATTAAAGGGTCCAATTCCCATTTGAAGACAATTATTAATCACTGTGAGTAAATATTTTAATGAAAGAAACATTTTATTTAAAAATAATTTTTATGAAACTTTAATTCAATAGAAATATCCTATGGCCGGTTTGCCCCACAGGCTCATTTTGAGAATAAATGTTTGTCAAAAAGAAACGCTTTGCAAATTCATGAAAGTTTTTGGTGGTAAATATTCATGAAAGTTTTTGGTGGTAAATATTCCATGGTTATTCTAAATTTCTAAATAGCACTTTTTACAATTTCGCCATTTCGGAAATATTGAGGGGGGTCCGGTTTACCCACCGGTCCGGTTTGCCCCACTCTCCCCTAATATAATGAACATATTATTTAATATAAAGCATTATTTATTAAAAAAGAGATTAACTGTTTATTTATAAACACATTATTTTATTTTTTCGGTTAAAAACTAATGTACATATTTGTTTGAGTAGTTTTTTTCTATTCCTAATTTTTTTCTTATAGATTTTAATATAATTATTTCAACCATTTTTGCAACAAAACCTTTATACAATTATATAATATTCATTTTTCACTGTTGTCAACAAGACGTGTACAGCCTAACTGTCATTAAGTTTATAAACAAGTCAGATAGTAAGGAAATAGAAAATTATTGTCTAAATGAACAATAGAATTAAAAGTTTTCATTTTCATGAATATAAGATAGAAATTTATTCAAAACGGAATAAACGTATTTAATTATTGAATACGAAATAAAATATAGATTTATAGAATATTTTTAATTGACTATATTAGTTTTATTATTTATATTATATTTAATGATTTAAATTATTTTATTTTATTAGAATATATAATTTTTTAAAAATACTTTTTGTTAACACCATGAACAATAGTTCATTATAGTAAAGTATGTAATTAATATGTAAATAAATTGTTAATGAACTGAAATTGTTTACGTTTAATTTTATTTATAAAATATGCAATTAAAATTTGCAAAAAATTGATCAAAATATATTTCTTATGTACAGAATGCATCAGCGTAGCGCGAGCAACGAGAGGACGTACTTACGCGCTAACCGCACTTTCTTAAAACTTCTGTATCTGCCAAAGTTTTTAATGAATTAATTTCAAATTTTACAGAAAACTTCCTCACATACTATTGAAGAAATCTCTCACTGGAAGTTCTCTCAATTCTAAAGTTCCCTGCAGACTTTTTGTCATCGAAAATGAGAAATCGTAATTTTTGACATGCCTTCATTATTGTTAACAAACTATTAAACAATTATTGATTTTTCAACTTTTTATTGTATTTTCGCTTTTAATAGGCCCTAATAAGTTTACATACCAAATTGCTATTTAATTTGTTAATAACTTTCGGAGATATGATGATTTATGTTTTGAAATTTAATTGAATTTGTCAATTACAATTTTTCAGTTTTTGTTCTTTATCATCGAAAATAATAATTTTACGAAAAAACGCTAAAGGAAAAAAAGATGCGCCTTATCATTTCCTATAAAGTAGGACTTTTTAAAATTCAAAAATTTGAATTTCAATTTTTTTCAATTTTTGGGCCACTGACTGGCTTCAAAGAGGTTCGCCGAGCGGCGAGCGAGTTCTTCGATACAGCTCCTCATATATATATATATATATCTATATATATATATATATATATATATATATATATATATATTTTTATATTATAATATTGTATGTAGTTATCTTTTTTCAATAAAAATACAAGTTTTATTGTGTAAAAATTGATAGAAAGTGGAACGCCATTTGTTGAAAAATATTTAAAATATCTGATTTGAACGTTCGGAAAAACGTTAAAAATAACAAAAACTTAAATTTTTATTGTGATAATCTTGTTCTTTCATATCTAAACTATAGAAATATTCCTTTACAATAGTTAAATGTAGTGAACACTCTTTAAAAATAGAGTTTTTTAGGAACGCCATTTCGGTGTTTTTGACAGTCTGGGTCTTCGCGCGTGGAACACCATTTGGAACGCCCTGCCAGTGAAGTGGTCAAAAAATAAATGTAATTTAAAAAAATAGATTTTTCACAAACATTTTCAAATAATCAAAATTTTCTCGCTTTTATTTTGTCAAAGTAAATTTTTAAAAACTCATAATTAATAATAATTGGAAACTTTTTTTACGTTATTTTACGATTAATAGTGTTTCATGTTTTTTTAAAATATATTTGTAACAAATTAATATTCTTTTTTAGACCTTGGTGAGTTTATTAGCAACGTTTTTTGTTTCTTACTATTTATTTTGTCAAAGTAAATTTTTAAAAACTCATAATTAATAATAATTGGAAACTTTTTTTACGTTATTTTACGATTAATAGTGTTTCATGTTTTTTTTAAATATATTTGTAACAAATTAATATTCTTTTTTAGACCTTGGTGAGTTTATTAGCAACGTTTTTTGTTTCTTATTATTTATTTTGTCAAAGTAAATTTTTAAAAACTCATAATTAATAATAATTGGAAACTTTTTTTACGTTATTTTTTACGATTAATAGTGTTTCATGTTTTTTTAAATTATATATTTGTAACAAATTAATATTCTTTTTTAGACCTTGGTGAGTTTATTAGCAACGTTTTTTGTTTCTTATTATTTAGCTTTTTTCACAATGTTAAACAAAATTTATTATTTGTTTAAAAACACTCTAAAGATACTACTCAACTTGTACCAAAACAAAAGTTTTTCTAAAAATTTTTGAATTTAAATGATCGTTTGACCAAAGCTTTTGTCCATTTGCAATTAATTCAATTATTATTGAAGATGAAAGAATTTATCAATTATCCGAATCAAATCTCTCGAAAATAAACTTCTTGAGTAAGCACTAGATTTCGTTATGAAAATACAATATATTTTTCATATGTATCGACAGCGCAGCTGTCCTAATACAGAAACCTGCTTTTTCTGAAAATCATTTTTTTCGAAATTAATTAATAATTTCAAAATTATCAAAGAACTCAGAAAAAATTGGTTAGCATGGTGGGATACGAGCCCACAACCTTTCTATTGCCGGTAGAGAATGAAAAAATTCTTTCATCTTCAATATTAATACTACCGAATGATAAATTCACTTTCTTCAATTATATTTGCCTATGAATTGAAAATAAGGCTTTACCATCTTCAAAGAAACTCCCTGCATTATCATGAAATAATGCAGGGAGGTATAGTATATATTAAGGAACTCGATGACCACGATGACTCAGTTACGGTGCGAAACATGGGAACTTTAAGGTTAGGATACGCTCGGATCTTTAAATGTTTATAACTTTTAAAGTTTTTATCTAATGTTAATAAAATTTTCCAGAAAACTTCTTTACTTATTAATGAACAACTTTCACACTGGAAGTTTGTCAGGTCTTAAAATTTTTCAGATAAACGAAGCGCTGGAAAGTGTAAAACTATATTTTTTACATTGTTTTGAAAAAAAATTATTATTATTTTTTGTTTTAAAAAACTGTTTTTTTCTATGCTTTATTTAGTTTCGGAACATTCTGACGTTTAATTTCGTTTTTGTTTTATCAAAAAATAATAAAAATTAACCAAAATATCACGAGTTGAAATTAAAAAACATTAAAATTCTACGATTTTGAAAAATGCAGTTTTTTCTCATTAACTTTAAAAGTAAAAAAGATAGAAAAATGTTTATAGAAGAAAAAAGATGTAGAATTTTATTCTCTACAAGAAACAATGATTAAAATTGCAATTTGAAAAACTTTTAAAAATCGACCTACTGGACAATAGTTATTCGTCAGAATCCACGCGTATCCCCTTATAGCATCCAGCCCCTCAATTTTACTACTGCTTTTTCGACGATATTTTGTATACATTTTAAACAATAATAAGTCAATGTCCTTTGTTTTTCTTCAGAATTTAATTGCATATTTTGTAAAGAAAAGAATTTATTTTTTAATATTTTTCTTGTTAGTTCTTGTTTTTAAAATAACATTTACATAAAAGATCAAACCGAAATATTACTAAATATTAGTATAAAACATAAATAAATTCTCCTGAGTGAACCAACTTGCAAAACCATTTTTTTAGTAAAATTATAATTTAAAAAGGTTTAAAAACCTTTAAATTATTCAAATTTTGCATTGTTTTAAAATAAAAAGTGTGTTTAATTTTAAAAAATGATCTTCACAACTACATACACATGAGGTAAGGCGGACTCGAACCCCAAGTCACATAGGGATAACCCTCAAAGCGGGCTGATGGGATAGCGCTTTATGCACTCAACCAAGACAGCACTTGACTTTACAGGGTTAATTTATATATTATATATTTCATTATATCTTTGAGGAAACTAATTTCTACTTAAGATAAATTCTTTTGAATTAAATTTTACGATATTTGTATAATTCGAACATTTTTCAATTAAATAACAAATTCAAAAATTGAATTAATATTTTATTTTACCTAAAGTCGTTGTGGTCTACTTTTAGAACAATCTCATTATTTGTACAAATAATGTTTAATGTCTATAAAATTAACTTTCGATAATTATTTTCTAAAAATGATTTAATTAAAGTTATAATTATAATTTTTTAATTAAGTTGCACAAAAAAGGTTAGTTTGACAGCTATGGAAATTTAATAAAATAGCACGTAAATAATTTAGATAAAACAAATTTCTTGATTAATATTTGTTAAATATGTGTTAATTTACTTGTTAAATAGATTATTACGTAAACATACCCAAAATAATAGATAAAAATTAATTTTAAAACTTACCTATGAAATGTCGAAAGTCACCATATTTCAATTAAATTTTTCTAAGAACTTTAAAATTTACTTGTATTTTAACCAAAAAATTTGTATTTTTTAAGTTAATTTTTAAATGTAAATGTTTACGTAATAATCTATTTATACAAGTAAATTAACACATTTTAAACAAAAATCAATCAAGAAATTTTGTTTTATCTAAATTATTTAAATGCAATTTTATTAAATTTTCATAGCTGTCAAACTAACCTTTTTTGTACAACTTAATTTAAAAATTATAATTGTAACTTTAATAAAAACATTTTTTGAAAATAATTATCGAAAGTTAATTTTATAGACATTAAACATTATTTGTACAAATAATGAGATTGTTCTAAAAGTAGACCACAACGACTTTAGGTAAAATAAAATATTAATTCAATTTTTGAATTTGTTATTTAATTGAAAAATGTTCGAATTATCCAAATATTGTAAAACTTAATTCAAAAGAATTTATCTTAAGTAGAAATTAGTTTCCCCAAGGATAGAAAGAAATATATATAATATAGAAACTAATCTTGTAAAGTTAAGTGGCGATTTGGTTGAGCGCATGAAGCAGCTTACTTCGAAGGCTATCCTACGAGACTTGGGGTTCGAGTCTGCCTTACCCTCATGTGTGCGTAGTTGTGAAGATAATTTTTTTTAATTAAACCCACTTTTTCATTTTAAAACAATGCAAAATTTGAATAATTTTTGCAATTAAAAATTTTTTGATTAATTACATAAACAAATAATTCTAGATTCCATTATTTTCACGTCAAAAGTTTATCAGAGACCCCAAAAATACTACTGAATTAAGCTTGATAGTAATTGGTCTGTCAATTATAATTTTTTGATATTAAAAACATTTTTATACTTACTTCCATGTTATAAATATAGTTATAGGACAGTATTTTTTCTAAATTATCCTAAAATATGACTAAATAACATGTAATATTTAATTACAGAAAGTTTAAAAGTTATACATTTAAGAATATAAAAGTCTGAAAATTTTCTATTTTTTAAATTTTTTGAAAAAATTAAATATCTCCCGTTCTAATTAATATGTTTAAAAAACTGTAAATTTATTGTTTATTTATATATATATATATATATATATATATATATATATATATATATATATATATATATATATAACTAATTCTTATATTTATTTTAATTTTTAATTTCAAATCATGTTCTCTTAATATGAATGCATGCTAATAAGTTAGAGTAAATTATATCACGTGATACTAAAAGAAAGCACTTAAAAAGAATTTTACTTTACGGACGTGATCTTTACGGACATCTTATAGTGCCCTTAAAGAAACTTCTTTATACCTAAAGTTAAAAAAATTGGTTAAATTTGGAATACATTTTGCAGTATCATCAAAGTCATTATTACGATCCTTTTTATTTGCAGCTTTAACAATAAATCAAATCTGACATAAATTTTGATATAAATTAAGGGCCATTAGTTGGTCGTTTATGACATGTACACTGAAAAAAGAAGTATCTTAATTAAGATGTTTTGGTAGTTGTTGTAGTCACTTTTTAGTCATTAAAATATCTTAATTTAAGATGTTTAAAGTATCTTCGTACACATTTTCCAACATATATTTTTGGGAAAAAGTTTTGAGGTTAACTATGGGCTTATATGTAAGATATTTTATGTATCTTAGGTTTTAGTAACTTAAATTTTTTTCGCATCTTACAATTCACAAGTAACTTATCGCTAAACATCTTATTGAGACAGAAACATCTTAATTTAAGATACTTTAAAAAACTTACAGAAGTATCTTACTTTTTCAAGATAGAAAAAATATCTAAGACGTATAAAGCATCTTAAAAATCTGTAAGATACTTTCGAAAACATCTTATTTTAAGATGTAAGATACCATTTTTTCATCTTACATCTTATGTTAAGATATCAAATAAGATACTTATTTTTGCAGTGTATAGGTAAAAGAAGAATGTAAAATTACGTGTAGATTTCGACGTCATGTAACAGACGTTTGTGAGCCTCTTTTTACCCGTAGGTCAAAACTACCCTAAAAATTGACCTAAATTTTGAGGGTAGCGGAAATTGTTTGTAAAATTTTGACGTTTAGGTTAAAACTGCCTCAAAATTGACCTAAATTTTGATGGTAGCAGAAATTCTTTGACAATTTTTGACATTTAGGTCAAAACTGCTCTAAATTTGACCTAAAGTAAACCTAACACAAGAAAAAAAAAGTTTAAATTTTAACCTGATTTTGGGGTAAAAATTCGCTGCAACAAAATTTATACCACCTTTTTTTCTGTGAAATTATTTCGACGTAATGTAACAGACGTTTGTGGGCCTTTTTTACCCACAAAAAGGTCAAAACTGCCATTAAAATTGACCTAAATTTTAAGGGTAGCGGGAATTGTTTGTCAATTTTTGAAGTTTAGGTCAAAAGTGCCCTCAAAATTGACCTAAATTTTGACATAAGTTTAGACGGCCCCTTAGGCTTTGGAAAAATTCATAATTTTTTCATATTAGTATTATTTTTTAATACAAAAATTTGTTTATTATTATATGTATATTATATATTTTTAAAATCATTTATATTATTAATAAATTAAGAAATTTATCCCAATCTGAAAAAATTGAAAAAAAAATTTTTTTGAACTTTTTGAAAAAATTAATAACTTTTGTTCAGCTCAATATTTTTTCATCAAATACAGCTAATATTTTAAGTTAGACCAATACCTAAAGGATTGCCAAATTTTACTTTATTCGGTCAAGATGTTTTCAAATTATAAGCGAACAAAATTTTGCAGACACACATACATACGGACAGGAAATTTTCAATTACCATTTTTGGAATCTCCGTTGCTCAAATAAATAAATTATGTTAGAAAAAATTAATTTCGTGCAATGTACAGACAAAAGTCTGATTTTAATGATATAGATAGACTATGTTATAAAATTACTTTGTTAATTCTGATCTTGAGTAGAAACCTTACTACAACCTTACCTTAACCTTACAATATGATAATAACCTTACCGTAGCCGCTTATCACAACCTTAAGGTGTAACCTTACTACAATGTTTACATGTAACCTTACTACAACCTTTACTTGTAACTTTACTACAATCTTTATATGTAATCTTACTACAACCTTAACACGTAACGCTATCATGGAGGAACTTATTAGTTTACCATAAGTTTACTTCAGGTTTACTTCGTAATCTTACAAGCCATACAAATAAGCTTACACCAGCCTTACTGTGGTATGTTGTGCTATGAAGGCCTCTACTGATTCTAAGCAGAATTAAACTAAATAAAATTCTTCTGTTTAAAATCTAAAGTCATGTGTCACTACATATGGGATGACTGCAGAAAATTGGTATAAAATCCTGCAAGTATCACTTGAAACGTACGATGAATATCAGAATACTTACATTGCTTAGCTTAGATTAATTTTAGAAAGAAATGTGAAAGAAATGAGAGAAAAGCATTCATTTTTACATCTTTTTTAAATGTTTTTTCTTTTAATAAAAATATATAGAGCTTTTTTAAATAAAATTATGAAACAGAATTTTTTTAATGTTGAAAACATGCAAGATTTTACATAGGAGCAATGGAAACAATCTCTTTGCCCCTCACAACCGTCTGGAAAATCTTTAAACCGCGTGGTTTTAACGAAAATTTAGAGTTGTCTTAAGAAATGAGTCTAGACTACGAGGAAAAAAATAGTTTTTTTAATTTTACTCAAAAATATTCACTGAAAGAACCCCACAGCACCAAAACTTTTCTAAAAATGTATTGAATATTTACTTGCAATATTCGGAATATTTAATTGCAATGTTTATTTATTTAAATCTTTACAAAATTTTGAATAAACATTGCAATTAAATATTCCGAATATTGCATATAAATATTTAATAAATTTTTAGGAAAGTTTCGGTGCTGTGGGGAAATGCTCTATTATTATTGTTTTAAAAAATTCAAATTAAAAATATAGTTAAATATTGTTATAAGCAGATAAAAAAGAAATTTTTTATACACAGTAATTAATATTCCGATAACATAATAAATAGATGAAAATGGCATTGATGTCAAGCATTTAGTTGATTAGTTTACGATAGGAGAGACTGAGAGTTAAACAAAGTCCAGAACTGTATGCTCGTCGTATTTAAATCGTGAAGGAAATGTCGACGCCACGACGCGTCGGAGACGTCAAACGTCGCTGGCGAAACAATGTGCACAGCAACTTCCGTTTTAGATATGATTGTGTGAGTTTGTTGCCTACAAAAGCTATATAGGTGAAACTTGTATTACATATAGGTATATGACTCATATACATCAACACTCCTATACAATATTCTATCTGACAGCCTTTCCTTGCCTTCCCTAACCCCCGTTTTTGCACTGAAAACGTTTGTTAAACCAACTTCAAGCTGCACTCATTTCTATTTAGAGGTTTATTGTCGTCTGCTTCAACAAACTCTTACAAGCGAAAGTAGAACGTTCTCAACAAATTTTCTCATTGTCTGTATCCATTTTCTGTTTTTTTTAAATTTCAAACATTACTATTTTTAGTTTAGTTTTTAAATTTTATTTTTAACTTTATATGAATTAATTGAATATTTCTTAAGTTCATACAAGCAATGAAGATTTCTTTATAAAAAATTTTTTTTAAGTTTTAGATTTTTATACATATAATAATTATATCTCGATAGTTCGTCGCTTGAAGAAAAATTAAAAATGTTTTTATTAACATTTTTCATTACTTTTTATTAGATGTTTCAAATTGTTAAGAAATTATTGAAAAACAAAATAAAATTAGGATCTACTTTTGTAAATTATGTGCACGTTACATTAAAATTCAGAACAAAAAATTTAGTTGTATAGAAAAAATACGTAAGTTTTTATCATTTGCATTATGAAAGTTTCAGTCGAAAAATTAAAAAAATGAATTTAACTTCAAAATACTTTGTGAGTTTAGTGGTAAATCTACGTCGCGTCAGGACAGTGTGTAAGTTAAGAACAAAAATGTATGAATATGAGTTAAAGGAAAAAACAAAAAAAAAGAACAGTTATGTATAGTCAGAAAACTGGCAAGTTTTCTCCATGATGTGAAAGCTTTTTACACGGCATTTCTAAAGCGTGCGAACACTTAAAACACAAGAGACCGAATTGAAGCAGACGATTGTATTCTCACTTGGAAAAATGATTCTTTATAAAGAAACGAACTTCAAAAAATTATTTAACTCTGACAAGGGTAATTATGGAACATCAGAAGTAAATATGGAACAATCAATTCTATTATATGTAAAATTTTTGTAGTAGTTCTTTTAATTATAATCTATTATTGTCAAAATTTCAACCGTGCAACTATTTCCGTTTGAAAAATAATACAAATTAATATACTGTTATTATGTTAAAGAATTTAGTGACGAATGAAAATGAAAAAAGGGTTTCATTTTTAAAAAGTTGAAAAAGAGATTAAAAGTTAAAAAAACATTACATTATTAAAAAAGTGTTATAATATAAGTGATTAAAAATTAATAATTAAGTTAAGGGTTTTATTTTTAAAAAGTTAAGAAAGAGATTAAAAGTTTAAAAAACATTACATTATTAAAAGTGTTATAATATAAGTGATTAAAAAATTAATAATTAAGTGAAAAGTGTGATTTAATCGACGGATAGTCTCCTGACAATCTTTCTTCCCAACAAATATCTTTCTCGAATTCTATTTCCCAAAAATACAAAACCCTACAACTTTTTAAATAAAATTTAAGAAACAAAGTGTTTTTAATATAAACTGATGTTGTGAGCCAATAGTTGTAAATAATCCTGAACTCTTCCAGAAGATTTGTAAAGATCGTATGTATTGCATCACAATATTGACCGAAGACGATTTTAAAATTCAACCCATTTTTTTGGGAGCTACATTAACTGCTTTCCCCATACCAATTTTCCTAAAACTGAATATAAGTCTTGGTTATGTTTTCCCAGCAGAACACGGAACTTCTCTGCTGTTAGCAATGCCAATGGGACAATTATCTGGCAACATCTATTTGTATCAAATTTAAACGCAGGAACTTTGAAAAAATACGTAAATGTATTTGCCTGTTTCAGCTTAAATAAAAAAATTTAATAGAAGTCATTAATATTAATCTCATCAAATAATATACATGCTAAAAGTAAGCATCATCATCAAAATATTAAATAAATGGAATAAATTTTTCTTTCATTTTTATTTATGTAAAAAGCGTGGTTTATGAACTACACAGTGAAAATAAAAATTATATTAAAAATAACAATATGACAATAAGAAATCTAAATTTTTAAATTGTTTTAGAGCCATGCAAAAAAATGGAAAGGATTACTTTAACGTTTTTATTATATTTGAACAATTTTTTGTTGGCAGATTATGTAAAACATTTGAATTGGCCATCTCTTCTATATTAACATCTTTCCCGGACTTATTCTACGTTAATTATAATCATTCTTAGTTAAACTAAATGAAAATTGTAAAGTGTGTGTTCAAAAGATAACTACTTACATTCCGTGTAATATTTGGAAAGTTAAGAGTTCCAACGATTTGACAGATGACCATCCAGATGAGAAGTGAGACCAAGTTCAGACTTTGCGCAGCTTGGTTAGGATCGGATGACTCACGGTGCGACAGAAGAAACTTGACTTCTTTTACCTAGAACATAATTAACATATAAGCCCTTTTTCTCCAGTCTAGGTTAAGGATTGTTGTCAAATCTTGAATCAATTTTGATTTTTGAAGAAGTTTTATTCAAGATTGGACAAGACTGACCTTACTGTCATTTATACACGTTGTTCACATTCAATCTATATATGAATTTATAGTAAATTATTAATAATAAATTTTCTACCTTTGTTATACGTGCAGTTATATCATTGAAAAAGTTATTTAATTTATTCTGAATTAATTCAATTATTATTATTATTAAAAAATAAATTTTTGAAGCTATGAAAAAATGGGGGACTAATTCTGCTGAGTTAGACCTAATTTTTTCATACTCTTAAAATATGTAACTTAGTCCATATAGTACGTTTCAACTTCACAGTTAATGAAGGAACTTATTATTGAATTGGCAATTGTTTCCTAAAAAATTCTGTGAAAATTCAAACTAGTTTAACTTTTTTAAAATAAATCATTTTAAGCAGTATTACTAAAGATTAAAACTTTTCGAGACAAGATGAAACTATAGGTGAAAACTGTCTAAAACTGAATCAGTGGAATTTCACTGACAATCAGTTAAAAATGATTGAAATTTCAGTCATATTTCACTGATTGACCAATGAAAAAGTAAATGAAAATTTCTGTCACACGTATTGAAACTTTCAGTTATTTTTTAATTAGGCTATCAGTGAAATATGACTGAAATTTAAATAATTTTTAAAAAATCTTCAAAGAAATTCCACTGATAGAAGTCGCGAGAATAAAATCACCAATTCTTAGTCAAATTTCACTGATTCAGTTTTAGAGAGAAGACAAAGCCAAGACTGACCATTTCCTTCACAGCATCTAAACTTGTAGTAACATTGACAATATTGCTGCAAGATTCACAATATTGATAGGTAATATTGTTAATTTTACTGCAAGTTTAGATAGCAGAAAAAAATTGAACTCATTTCTATTGCCACTCAAAATAATGAGTCACTTTTCTGACTCATTTTGAGTTCAGTTTTTTTCTGTGATGCTATGTGAGTTATTTCATCTCGATAATTCGCGAAAATTATTAATAAACTAGGTCGGGCACAAGTAAATGCAGATATGTAACATCGTAATAAATAAAAAGATAGTGATATTTCAATAGAATATCATCCAAATATTCCACTTGGACTTTATAAAATAGAAAGCTGAATTATGAATACCATCAGTTTATAATTATTCTAGTCAACCTTTAAAAATACCGAACGCTAATTAACACGAATTCTTATGAAAATTGTAAAGTATATCAATTTATTCTAACACATTTCAAGCAATGTATAAATCTGTATAATTAAACGAAAAATTAATATATAAATTTCAGTTGGCTTGACGTTAGCTGCCTGCTTTGGCTGTAAGTTTAAATGTAAATGAACGACAACCTTAGGGTATATTTGACTTGGAATCGACTTGGGGTCTCCGGCAAGAAACTACGCTGGGGATAAATTTCCTTTTATCGACAGTTTACGGGATGCAATATACAGGGTGGTTCGTGCGTTTCAAGGCGTTTGACGAGTTAGTCTATTTACTATGAGATGGCAAAGCCAGCAGCATCGATTCTCATTGTCGCCTTTCTTCTATTTTCCTGTCGCTCCAATAAAGCTCTACTGAACTCTATTTCTCTTACATCCTTTTCTTGACTTACTTCCTTCCCTTAATCTCTCCTCTCACAGAATTTTCTCTTTACCTCTCCCCCCGAAGCCACCCATTACGCCATTTCTGTTCAACTTTCCTATCTCTTGTTACTCTCTTGTGCTCACTCATTACCCACACAGGACGTAAGTCCGTGTTTCTTATTTAATTAAACTTTGCAATTCAGACAGTAATGAATTTAGATATCCTGGTACGTTATCCGCATGTCGTTTCTTTAATACTTTAGACATTTAAACGACTTATAAAACTTGATATTTTTAACTGAAAAAGACGAATTTTTTCCCTACTATATACATATGTTTGCATGCATACCAAAAAGCAGGGTTCAAAATCATCTCCGTACGATACTCATTTCGATAAGTAACGAAAACATTCCCGCTTGCACTAATTTTGAGTTTTACTCAGAAACTTCCAATAAAAACTATTTCGACTTCATTTTGAATTAATTATGAACAAAATAATAATAATGTAAATAAAAAATCTTTAATTCAATATTAAATTACGAAATTGGAGGAATTAGGAATTAAGTTAGGAAATTTCTAAATGCAGGAGCATTTATGAAAGTAAATACAATAACTTAGAGCATAATTATTCTACACTTTTCATTCTAAAAAGTTTGAATATGCGCTGTAACAAAGCGTTTAACTCCAATATTTGAAAGTTAGATTCGCATCAAATTTGACGTTATAAATCCTTTTCTGTGCAATATATTGTTAAATCAGTAAGAAATTCTTACGTAGTTAAAGTTAATAATATTTACAAACCATTTTTCATTATAAATAGACTAAAATTAATTCTTGATATTTGGTTCTAAAAATTGAAGTGCGTCATTTTGGTGAATACAGCGTTGTTACACACTGAAAAACATTATACTTAAATGAAACACAAAAATAATAATGTTAGACAATTTTGTTTAATTGAAATTAGTTTGTAAGTTTAATCTCAATATATAGAAAATATCTACTGCATTGATTCAAAAGTATTATTTGTTTGAATAATTATATTTAATTCAAACATATTTTCTGTGACTGTTTAAACAAAAATTATGATTAAAAATTTTATGTTTGAATCAAACTTAAAAGTTAACTACAGATAATTTAAAATCAATAACAATTTATGTTTGATTTCAATATATAATCTCTTGAACTGAACCAGAAAATATGTTTTAATTAAACTTAAATATGTTTGAGTGTATAGCATATATATTTTAAGTTTGATTTAAACAAAATTTGTTTGAATCAAATAATTTTTTTTCTCAGTGCAGCACACCTTTTAATTGCTTTTTACTTGCTATAAAAAATGCTGTACACTTTTAAAAATGTTCTGAAAATTCCTATAGAATTCAGACACAAATGTAACGTAATTTTTCAAATTATGCACTGTTAAAAATGTTCTGAAAATTCCTATAGAATTCAGATACAAATGTAACGTAATTTTCCAAATGACGGTACTGAAAGCATTTATAAGTTACATGTGCTTGAAATTTACTACACGTTTCTTACGATTTCTAAATGTTACTTAAAATTCAACATTTTCAGTGAAAATCCTTAATCAGTATCGGTATTCTAACTTCAGCCAAGCAAAGCTCAGTAACAATTTAAGGAAATTTAATGAAATGTAACTTAAAATTTTTCCACTATTGTGGATCTATGAAGCAATTCTGCTCCCTAGGCTGACGTATGCTTGCGTGGTCTGGTGAAAGTAGAGTTGAATTAAAAACATCAGCAGAATTGAAAAGGTTGAGGGGGATGGTACTTAGAGGAATAACGGGGGCGGTGCGTACAGCTCCTACTGCTGCCCTTGGTGCCCTCCTGGGGCTAGAACCCTTACACCTTACAATTAAAGCAGCGGTGGTTAAGGCTGCCCTGAGGGTGAGCGGTCCTGTGGGCTGCAGGGAGGTGGGTAGATGGCGTTTCCCAAAGAAATTGGTGAGAAGCCCCCTCTTAAGTATGATTAGGGACAGAACTGTCCCTTTGTACCTCTTCGACAAAAAGTATAAGATTAATATACCTAGTAGAGAAGATTGGATAAATGGACTGACAAATATTCCAGCTGACTGTGAAGTCTGGTACACAGATGGATCAAAAGGCGGGAATGGAGTTGGTGCAGGAATCTATCATGTAACCTCTCAAGTGGGACACTCTTTTAAGTTAGGGACCACTGTTACTGTGTTACAAGCCGAAATTGTGGCGATACTTTATGGTGCTGTTGAAGACTTGAAAAATTGTCGCGACAAAGATATTTTTATTCTTTCGGATAGCAAGGCAGCTATTTTCTCCTTGAAAAGATACGTATCAACATCACGGCTGGTCGGTGACTGTCATGAGGCACTTAACAAACTAGCTGAAACTAACCGCGTTACCCTTCTCTGGATCCCTGGTCACAGTGGATTCGCGGGAAACGATAGGGCGGATGAGCTAGCCAAAGAAGGGGCTAGAAAACAACTTATTGGGCTCGAACCGCCCATTGGTGTTTCCAATAAATGCCTGACACTGGGAATTAAACAGTGGATATCTGCGGAACACCAAAGGGAGTGGCGGGCAACTAAGGGCTGTAGACAAGCCAAGGTACTCATGGGAACTAGTATTGACCCTATGAGGAAAGCGGAATTCCGCAAATTAAATAGGAAAGAGGCAAAGATCATAACAGGGCTATTAACTGGCCATGGTGATCTGCGCTATCATCGGCACAAAATGGGGATTGTAGACGACCCGAAGTGCCGTAGGTGTGCAGAGGAACACGAAACCTCGATACACATGTTGTGTTACTGCCCCGCACTTGTGAAGGAGCGGGAACGCATTACGGGCTACTTCTTTCTGGGGGAGACCGTTATTGCTACCAGAAACCTGTCCGAAGTCCTCCTGCTGTGGAAAGGACTTCGGATATAGGGACTGTTATGGGAAACGTAAAGAGATTACCCAAGCGTTAGTGGTATGACCTGAAAGGTCATAGATTCACAACCCTCATTTCTTAATAATAATAATAACTTATGAATGATTTTAGTACCGTCATTTGGAAAATTACGTTACATTTGTGTCTGAATTCTATAGGAATTTTCTGAACATTTTTAACAGTGTATGTATAGCATATATAATAGCAATAGAAATTATAATCAAAGACAAATTTTTTAAGCAACAAATTAGATGTTTTTAATAAAACAGTTATATTATTAAAATGTTTAAAACGTTGAATTGTCAATAGGTAGAATGCTAAAAACATCGAATCGTCAAATGGTCGAATGTTCAAAATGTCGAATCGTGAAATGGTCGAATGTTAAGAACATTGAATAGTCAATTCGTCGAATGCTAAAAACATCAAATCGGCAAATGGGACCTTGTTGTTGGTGGGAGGGCTTGAGGGTCTCTTTTCCCATCAGGAAACTACTTTTCGATGTCTCTCGTGGCGATTGAGGGGGCGAACCCTTCACAATGGGTCGGCCGCTCAAGAATTTCGAGAGGTTATCGGGAGAGACGGGATGAACAGAGGCTTAACCGCGGGTTCATTCTGAAGATTTCCTGTTGGAGGGAGTCTGATCAAGAAGAAACCCTTCCATGGCTCGTTTGGCTGTGCCATGGTGATTGAGGCGCGTGTCTCGCAACCCAATCCGTGATGAACTCGTGTCCATGGATGAATGATACCAGGGTCATCAAATCCTTTGAGTTCCTCCGGGGGGCGGGGTGGACGACCATTGCTGGGCATAACTTAGCTCTCATAAAGCTCGAGAGCGGTTATGTTACAGGAGGGGCCCGTCTTCTGGACGCCCCGTCCCCATGGGGGGCTCTGAATGGAGGTATCGTAAACGAGACTCCAAGATACCAGGCGACTTCTTGGATGTAACTAGCCTTATCCTTAGATTGAGGCTCTCTAAGGATGGACCTTTCTTTCCTCTGTACTCGTGGGACCAAATATGGATACTACTAATCAAGATTTAAATTTAAATTCTGAGCACGAAAGTGTTGCAGAGCTTTCTTTGGAGGATCGCAACACTGGAGTGGGTGATTCGCTTGTTGCTGGTGAGAGGACCATAGGGGACTCAATCGTGCAACAGGTGGACAGGGTTCGGCAACACTTGGGAGATCTTGCCCTTGGGGGTGAGAGACCAAGTGGAGCTGAAAAGAGAAGAAGAAGGCGAGCTCGAGCCAGGGACTCTCTGGGACTCCTCGTTTTGAGGAAGTTCGGCTCACCAGAGGAGCTGTCTTCGTGGAGTGCCTGGATTCTGATTCTAGGGAATAGCTGAATAGCCGTATACCGAGACTTAGGCAGGCAGTGGGGGGCCTCACCCTAAAGGTGGTGGACCCGTCCCATCTAATCAAGCTGGTGAGAGTTGTTGCCTGGGTACCCGCTCCAAGGGTGAACCAGGCCTCAATTCTTAGAAACCTCGGAAGACAAAATACCGGGGTGGATACATCCAATTGGAGGGTGTATTCGTGTGGAGAGGGAAGGATGGACCAAGCTTCGGCTGGGGGCTGGACTCTCGCGTTAGGAGTACCGGAGAGCGACATAGGGGTTCTCCAGGCTCGACAGTGTAAACTGTGCTTTGGACTTGGCCAAATCACTCTAAGAGTGCCGAGGCCAGGGACAGACGCAGCTGCTGAGCAAAGGGCTCAGGGTAGGGACGCGGCTGAGGAGACCGTGAATCAGCCTTAAAATGTCTGCTTCCGGGATTCAATGTACGCAGATCAATTTGCATCATTGTAAAGGCACTTCGGCGTTTTTAGCCAAGAGCTTGACAAAGATGCAGACAGCTTTAGCCTTTGTTCACGAACCTTGGGTTTTCAAGGGGAGAATCAGAGGTCTAAATGGATGCGGAGAGCTAGTTTGCCCACCACATGAACCGGTTTCAAGGGCGTGTCTGATCTATAAAGGTCTAGACTTTGTTGGAATTGACAACTAGAGACTTGGCTGTTGTAAAGGCTAAGTATTCAGAGACGAACAGACTTAAAAGGGAGATTATAGTAGCTTCCGCTTATTTTCCGGGTTCGGAGAGAGAACCTGCACCACCAAAAGAGGTGGAAAATTTGGTAGAATTTTGTCAACAGCAACGTCTCCCTTTGATAATAGGTTGTGATGTGGTGGATTGGTGGTCTAGGACTCAATTGATCACGGTCTAAGAGAAACTGGACCAACTCCAAGCAATGGTTTTTAGGGGTATTACAGACGCCATGAGGACCACGCCTACAGCGGCGTTAGGATTCATACTGGCCGAAGTAGACCGACAGATTAGCTCGGTCGGATAAGATGCCTCGCTTGGCGGACGTTCTAGGACCAAGGGTACTTGGTTCGCGCCCATTTGGCTTGGATTTTTCCGGCATGTGAGATAATCTGAGCGGGAGGTTTGACGTCGAGGTATAATGATGTGCACTGTCGATTATTGTCCGGTACACACCATTAGAACTCGACTGTCGATAAACCGGTTGTACTCAGGAGAAGGTTTTCTACAGTTTCCCTCTCCTCTGGCGAGAAAACACATTAGACGGGTAGTCCAGGCTAATGCGAGTACTCCTAATTTTCGAAAGACGTTCTGTAGGCGCAAACTTATTATTAAGAATTGTGTATATGAAAAAAATTTGTGAAAGTATGAAATTGTAAGAAACACTTGTATAGCCAAGTATGTAAGGCTGAAGACAGGTGTATAAACCAATAAATAAATAAATACTGGCCGAAGTAACTCTATATATTACTGTGGTGAAAAAGGCCGCCCTTACTATGAGCAGGCTAAACGCGCAGGGAAAGTGGAAGTCAAGTGGTAATCACACCAAGCTCCCACGTTCAATCCTATCAATTTCAGAATTAATTATAGTGCAAGATAGGATGATCTAGAGGGTGAAATTTAAACCTCGCTTCAAGATAATAATACCTTCCAGATTAGACTGGAAGAAGGGGTTTTCACTTGGGGACGAGGTGTGGTACACGGACGGCTCCAAGATGGATTGCGGTGCAGGCTTCGGAATATATCGAAAAACTGGCTGCATTAAAGTGGCTGAGTTACTAGGACAATATGCGACGGTTTAGCAGACCGAGGTCTGCGCGATTTTAACTTGTGCCTAAATGTCCATTCAAAAAGGGACAAGGGGCAAAAGGATTAGTATTTGTGTGGATAGTCAGGCGGACCTAAGGGCTCTAAAGAATCCCACAATAGAATCGAAACTTCTCTGGGAATGTCGCAGCGTACTAGACGAGTTAGGTTCAGTAAATAAACCTTCGTTGATCTGGGTACCGGGCCACTCGGGAATCAGAGGCAATGAAAGGGTGGACGTTTTGGCAAAAATAGGTTCTGAAACGGTATTTTTAGGTCCTGAACCAGCAGTGGCATTAATGCCGTGTCTGGTTAAGGGAGCCATTGAAAGTTGGGGTCAAAGGAAACATAAAAAGTATTGGGCGGGCATTGGGGTGGGAAGGCAAGTGAAGGCTCTGTTGGGTTTAGTGCCCAAGAAGAGGCGAGCGATCGATCTCCTAAAACTCGATAACATCAGAGTTAAAACCATTGTTCGCCTTTTTACAGGACATGGGCTTTTGAATTATCATCAGCATAAAATAGGAAACAAAGTCTCACCTATGTGCAGACTGTGTGAGACGAATGACTAGACGTCGTCTCACATATTATCTGAATGCCCGGCATTAGCTAGGATCAGACTTTCTAGCTGGGGTCAGTCAATTATAGACCCTATGCAGGTGAGCAACCTGACAATTCGACGTTTTGAACATTTGACCATTTGCCGATTCGACGTTTTTAGCTTTCAACGAAATGACGATTCGGCCATTTGCCGATTCGACGTTTTTAGCTTTCGACGAATTTACTATTTGACCATTTAACGATTCGACGTTTTGAACATTCGACCATTTAACGATTCGATGTTTTTAGCATTCGACCTGTTAACAATTTGACGTTTAAAGCATTCAAACAAATGACGATTCGGTATTCGACCATTTGAACATTCGACCACTTGGCGATTAGGGGAAAATCATGCGTCTCCTGTACATTTGCTTTCCTGGACATAATTTTTTAGAATTTGTAAATTCATGTTCAGTTTATCTACTTAAGTAGTAAGAATTCCAAAAATAACAATAAAAAAATTATCTATGTATGTATGTACGTACGTCTGTGTGCAATATCAGATAGCATGCCGGAGTTTAACTCCGTCATAGCTTCGGACATTTCTACTTTGGAGTTATGATTCTTTAACTGTTCACTACATTCAAAACGATTTTATTTTGACATGATTTTGTTTTTATCATTTTGTAAATTGAGAAATTGGACGAACTAGTAATTCATCTATTTATATTAAATGATATTTTGACTTAAAAACATGAAGTAGTAAAAGGAGTACCCACTCTCTAGAAAAGTTGAAGCAAATTTTCCCGTTTCTCTTAAAACTAACAGAGGTGGCGAACCCTGTAGGGAAAGTTTGGTAACTTCGAAATTTTGTCTGCTAAAAGTGACATTTAAGGGTATGTCCAAGTTGTGAAATGCAAACAAACCAACATTTAAACAAACAAAGCACTAAAATCACATTTTTCAAACAGCCTTTTTTCTCACAAAAATTAATATAAGAACACTTTCTCTACAAAAATGGAAAATTAGACTGTCAAAGTTTCTAAAAAATCATTTTTAAGTGTGATCAATAAATAGCAATTAGTAAAATAAATTATTCAAGTGATCTGTAACATACCATTTTGACGCGTCGCGAAAAATAAACTGTTCGTGTATATCAACCACACTGATGATGAAGAAGTCTCATATCAGCGATTGGACCTTCAACATGTGGAAAGGGAAATTTTTCCCTTTCCTCCATGAAATTACAAGGAGAAAGGGTAAAAACTTCTTCATCGTCTGTGCGGTTGATATAGTCAAACACTTAAACTTTTCGCGACGTGAACTCTGTTGCTCTACGCGCACGCGCAGACCGTGCCCAGAAAGCATTGAAAACACTATGCAGAAAGACACATTTTGTTTTAGACTGAAACTCATTTATTATCACATACTTTCAGGTATACTGGTATAGATACCAAATTCAACACTTCAATTTACCATTTTCATAAAAAACTGTAAACTTCTATTCATTTACGAAAATGTGATGGTCGAAAAAATCCTCAATATTCGGTCTTCTACTGCTGCTTTTTTCGACCATCATATTTTCGTAAAAGAATAGAAATTTACAGTTTTTTTATGAAAATGGTAAATTGAAGTGTTGAATTTGGTATCTATACCTAGTATACCTGAAAGTATGTGAAAATAAGTGAGTTTCAGTCTAAAACAAAATGTGTGTTTCTGCATAGTGTTGTCAATGCTTTCTTGGCACGGTCTGCGCGTGCGCGTAGAGCAACAGAGTTCACGTCGTTTTTCCCTTTCTCCGTGTAATTTCATGGAGGAAAGGGAAAAATTTCCCTTCCCACACGTTGAAGGTCCAATCGCTGATATGAGACTTCTTCATCGTCAGTGCGGTTGATATACTTACTCAAACAGTTTATTTCTCGCGACGCGTCAAAAATGCTATTTTACAGGTCATTTTAATTAGTTATTTTACTAATTGCTATTTATTGATCACACTCAAAAATGATTTTTTTTTGAAACTTTGACAGTCTAATTTTCCATTTTTGTAGAGAAAGTGTTCTTATATTAATTTTTGTGAGAAAAAAGGCTGTTTGAAAAATGTGATTTTAGTGCTTTGTTTGTTTACATTTTGATTTGTTTACATTTCACAACTTGGACATGCCCTTAAAAGAAAAGTGATTTAAACATCAGAAATATTTGCTATATATATATAAAAATATAGTACAAACGCAAGTAAATAATTGATAATATTATCTTTAAGTTACTAAAATTATTAAACTTTTATAGTTAAATTAGTAATTAATTGGGATAATAAAAGAAAATTACATATAATAACAAATGAAATAAAAGAAAAAAAATATTTTGTAATAATGATATGTTTAAATTAAAAGGTATTTATTATAATTAAAATAAATGTTAAACATTTTTTTAGTTTTTTAATTTATTTAATTTTATTTCTATAATAATTTAATTATATTATTCTAACTGATTAAATATTAATTTAACTCCTTACAGTTTAATAGTTAAATAGCTTCTGTTAATATAAATATTGTTGTTAAATATATAAATATTAATTAAAAATAAATTAAATTGTTTGTAATATTTATCTAAATTTATTTTGTAAATAAGATATAAAAAAATCTTTTAGGAATGAGAAAATATAAACTTTATATTTCAAAAATACCAAATATTTTTTAACAGAAAGTTGCACATAAGGTTAAAATATTTAATAACAATAGAATAAATTTCTATATAAAAATAAGTGATAAGAAACAAAGCATAAATAATTTTTTTATTACTTACTTTAAATATAAAATGTTTAATAAAATTAATGTATTAAAATTGTTTGTAGGCAAAATGAAACTTGTCAATAATATTTACCATGCAAAGGGAGTTTCATGTGTAGAAACTGTATTAACACACCTTATGTCAATGTGTGTATTAGTTCCAAACTTTTCCGGTAGGTTCGACACCTCCATTAATTTTAAGAGGAACGGGAAAACATGCTTCAACTTTTCATGGACTCAACACAGCAATGAGGCCATGCTTAAAAATTAAGAAAGAATTTTAGAAAATGAAAGAAATTAATTTCATGAAAAATTTTTAAAAAATATTTATTTCTTGTTCTGTATTATAAATATACGGAACAATTTTTCTCAAGAATGACATAATCTTTAAAAAACTTTAGATGAAAAAAGATTTAGATTAAAAAATGAAATGGAAAAGAGATTGTTCTATAAAAATACACGGAGAAAAATGAGTTTGCTATTATATGGATAGCGAATTTTTAGCTATTACAGCTAACAATTAGCTGTTTTAGCAAAGCAAAATAACTATTTTAGCTAATTATTAGCTGCATTAATTAACATTAATTGCTATCCATATAATAGCAATTAAGGTTAGCTAAGGTAGCTAAAAATTAGCTAAAATAGCTAACTGTTTTTCCCCGTGTACTTGTTAGATTTCTTATATACATGGTTTTTTATCTTTAGTACTTTAAGTTGAGGCCTATTTTTATGACAAGCTGGTCGGTGATGAAAGAGATGAACTTGTAATCTTTCTTTATTACGTCACAAAAGTATAATCCATATAACAAAACTTTTCAAAAAATTGTTTCTCATTCCCCTTTATTGATCATACTTTTTTGTAATTACATTTACCTATTAGAGTTCGAACTTTCGATTTAATAAAAGGTAAAATAGTTATTTAATCTTTTTACCCTGTGCTCAACTCAATTATGCCATAACTGTGTAAACTTGAAATCAGTTTACTTTTCGCGAAACTTTAACATGGAAACGAGTTTAGTGCAGGAAATATGGTTTTACTACATTTTTTATAATGAATTCTTAACTTCAAAGAAAAAATTATCATGGAAATGAATCTGATATATATATCGGTCTTAACCCTGGGAATGCAAATAGTGTTTTAGAAAATACACTTTACTTGGTAGCATAATAAATATGTTTAAATTCCTTTTCTTCCTCACATAGAAGAGGTATTGTAATACAAAAATTTTCAAGTTAGATTTTTAACAAATCTTTGTTATTTGACCTCAGGAGTTCAAAAATGACATTTTAAAAAAATGTCATTCCATGTGTGTGTGTGTGTGTGTGTGTGTGTGAGTGAGTGTAAACATTATATTTTTCTAAATATCTCCAAATTATAAAGAACTTTTGGGCTGAATTTTTTTTAATTGTAGGTCTTATCTGCGGACATAAAATGAGATTACTTTGAGATAGATTAATAAAGTTTAATTATACATATTTTTTCGATTTTTAATTTAAAAAAAAAGTTTTTGTCTATAACTTTTAAAAAAGTTAGGAAACCAATAAATATTTTTCTTTAATTTTGTAGAGTTTTTTTAGTCGCATCTTTTGAGCTCTTAATGAACATTTTTAGCCCATATTCACTGGAGATATTAAACTTTTAAAAATAGAAAATTTTAGAAAATAAGACTTTTTTGAAAATTGTGTTGAAAAATGTAAAAATATCTTTAAATCTATAGTTACCAACTTATAGAGCAATAAAAATTGCTTCGATTGACCTATTTTTGAAGCTAATTTGATTAGAAGTAAAGAAGTTATTGATATTTTAAAAAACAGAAATTTGTGAAGGAATTTTTTTTTGATGTGGAAGTATTAAATAAAGAGAAAAAAATATCACAGCAATTGAGAATAATTGTTCAAAATTTATACCTTATTGTTATTAACATTTCTATGAGGACGAGATTTCCGATAACGAATTAAATGAGCACCAAAATTGTAACAAAAGTGTATAACTTGGCAGTGGTTTTAGTATTATTTTCTTTTTTATTAAAAAAAAAGAATTCCTATTCCCATGTTTTTGGGTCGCTGAAACCAAAATAGAATACCAAAAATAAATCCTATCCACCCTCAACCCCTACGAATTTAACAACGCAATCGACTTTTCGTGAAAATTCTAATTTCAATGCTCTCTCTTCCTTCAATCCTGTCGACTACCAATTGGTTATAATTAAAGTTTGTACAGAAACTTGAATGAGAGAATTTTATTTTTTCTCTTCAATATCAAAGAGCGTAAGAACTCGGGCAAGAAATAAGGTGGAAGCATCTTAGAAAAAAGAAAAAGTACTTCTACCTTTTATTTCTAGAACAAGTCTAGGAACTTTAATTTGGGATAATGATAATTCAGGTGCGAATTTTTGGTCGTCCCAGAGTTAGGTTAATTATACAAATGATAATAATGATTGACCTTACACAGATTCCACTTTCATTAAAGGGTAAAAGAGTATGCGACATGGTGACATTAATCATAAAAATAAAGGTTTCTCGCTCTTTTGTATAAAAAATGTACATTATTGATACGGCTTTAAGCGCATGACCCAAAAACATACCAATCAGGAATGTCAGGAAATTAACAAATGTACCATTCAAAAGATTATATAACACTCCACGTTGAATTATATACAATTGAAATTTTTTATAAATTAAGCAAATGTTCTGTCAAATGACAAATTAAAAAAATTAACTGCGTTCGACGGTCTCAGAAAATTCCAAAATATGTTCGACAAAAAGGTAATCACCCAACAAATACGACACTGCCTGCACGGAGAAAAATAAATAGTAATAATTATATTATTTTCGATGAAAAATTACTAATTTAAGTAGTAATTTTGAAACTGCTCGAAAAATAGTAACTTTTGCTACTTTTTCAAAGACTTTTTACTTTTTTGAAAAAGTGAGCAATTCCGTGTGAAATAATCGATAATTTTTCGTCATTGTTAGCAATTTTTTTAAAACTTTTTTCCTTGTAACCTTAAGGATAAGTTATGATAAACTTAAGACGATTTTAAAAATTTCGAATAAATTTTGAAAATATTCTAATTTGAAAATTGATGTATTAATTTTTTAAATTAAGATAATTCCGGTTATTTTAAATATTTTTTCAAATTTTTTTTAATTTCTTAGTGTAACTAGTTCTTTTTAAATAATTTTTTTAGAAAAAAAATTTCATTAATTATTAAAAATTATTCAAAAATTTTTTTTTATTTTTTGAAAAACTACCCTTTTCTATTTTTTTTATAGTGATAGGCAAAAGTAATAAGAATATTTTTGTAAAATTTTTATAGTGGGATCGCGATAACTTATCGAGATATCAACGAAAAAGTTAATGGCGCCCTGTTCAGACTGACGCGCTTACAAACGTATGTCCAAGAAGTTGGCAACGCCATTTCATTGTTTGTCAACAAAATTTTGATTAAACTAAAAAACAAATATTGTGCTACATGTAGCAAAAAATAACAAATATTTATCTGGAAAAAAATTTAAATATTTTTCAAAATTTTTTTTAAATTTTCTTTTATACTTTAATTTTCTTGAACATTTTTCAAAAATCAAAATTTTTGAAAATAAAATTCGTGCTTAATTGTGCTTAGCAAGCACAATAAAAAAAGTCTATAACAATTTTTTAAAAATGATATAATAATGATTCTATCACTCGGTTTTCAAATTAATTATGTGTTGAAGTTATCGATCACTCCGAGTCAAGTAGATTGAAAAAATTAAAATAATTGCTTTAACGTTTTCAACAACTAAGCTCCCTATTTAAATTTACACTTGTAATTACACATGTAATTACACGTGCAGATTTGGTCACATGTAATTACACGTGTATTTTAAACTTTGATACTTTTTCAAACCTTTCTAGAATTGTTACAAGTGTATTTTATACTTTGTTATTTTGCAAATATTTCCAGAATTATTACACGTGTAAATTTTTAATAGGGCTGCCCTCTTCAGAAACTATAATTTATTTAGTAAATAAATTTAGACAATTAGTTCATTATAATATTTAAATAAAATAACATTAATCAAATTACTACCGTAAAAATTGGGAAAAAATTAAACTATAAATACATATTTAAAAAATAGAAATGAATGGAGGGAACGTGCTCATTACATCATATACCTTGACAAGAAAAAAAATAAACAAAGGAGTTTTTTCTTATGAAAAGTAAATGTAATGATTATTAAGATCTTGTGTATCATCTTTTTTATTAACTGAATTATTTTGCAAATTAATATGAATCATCTCAGAAATTAGTCGTTTTTTGTAATTAGATTTTCTGTCAAGTATTAAAAAATTATCTCAGTCAAATGAATGGTTAAGTGAATTGCTATGATTTGTAATAACTTCTGTTTTAGAATTTTTGTGTTTATTAATGCAAACACCTACCATTCTCTTAGATTGACCAACATAAGAAGCAGAACAATTTCTACAACTTATTTTGTAAACAGTGTTGACATTATCAGATTTTCTGTTTCTATCTTTAGCCTTGATGATTAAATTGTGGCTCATTTTATTATTCTTTTTAGGAATAGTTGGAAAATTGAAATTTTTAAGAAAAGTAGATGTCCTTTCATATAATCCAGGATCACAGGGAAGAAAAACCTTGGGGAACATTCTGTATAAATTACCAATTACAAGGTCATTAATAAAGATCCGTTATCAAATTTAAAAACTAAAACTTATAAAATTTTAAAATATCTTAATAACAATAATTTGCTATATAAAAAATTTGGTGACGTTGAACTTACTCAAACTAATACGAATCTCTCAAAAATTTATGGTTTACCAAAGATCCATAGGAATAACAATCCATTAATACCAGTTGTTTCTGCTATTGGCTCAGTAATTCATTTTTTATCTACACAGTTATTTATACTTCTCAATAATTTTATAAAAAACCAAACTCTTATATACGTAACAGTTATGATTTTATAAACAAGATTGATTCTTTTTCTATTCGTGATGATCATATTTTAATTAATTTGGATGCCGTCTTTTTGTTTACAAATGTTAGCTCTGATCATGTTCGTAATTCACTTATTGGACGTTATGTTTCTATTTCCCAACATTTGAATATTTCTTTGGATGATCTACTTGTCTTTTGCCAATTCCTTTTTGACAATATATACTTTAAATTTGATAATAAATATTTGAAACAGATATATGGTACTCCTATGGGTTTATCTATCTCTAGTTTATTTTCTAACATAGTCATGGATGATTTAGAGACTTCTTGTGCAAGAGATTGCAACTTACTTTTGAGACTATTAGCTTCCTTGATGTGCTTCTCATCAATGAGAATGGTAGAATTGTTACAGATTGGTACAAGAAACCCACATTTTCTGAACGTACCAGTAATTATTATTCTAAACATCTATTTATTAAAAAGGTTGCAATAGTTTATAATTTCATCGATAGAGTTATTAAACTCTCGCATAAAAAATTTTATTCTAAAAATATTAAATTTATCATAGAAACGTTGAAAAAGAATAATTATCCTTTGGAATTTATATATAAATATGTAAAACATTGCATTTGTTCTATTGAACAGAATTTTTTAATCCAAAAAGTAGTAATTTATATAGAATGTTCCCCAAGGTTTTTGTTTCCTATGTTCCTGGATTATATGAAAGGACAGCTACTTTTCTTAAAAATGTCAACATTCTAACTATTCCTAAAAAGAATAATAAAATGAGCCACAATTTAATCATCAAGGCTAAAGATAGAAACAGAAAATCTGATAATGTAAACACTGTTTACAAAATAAGTTGTAGAAATTGTTCTGCTTCTTATGATGGTCAATCTAAGAAAATGGTAGGTGTTTGCATTAATAAACACAAAAATTCTAAAACAGAAGTTATTACAAATCATAGCAATTCACTTAATAATTCATTTGACTGGGATAACTTTTTAATACTTGACAGAGAATCTAATTAAAAAAAGCAAATCATTTCTAAGATGATTCATATTAATTTGCAAAAAATAATTCACTTAATAAAAATTACTTTTCAGAGGAAAAAAACTCTTTTGTTTATTTATTATATTGTTTTATTTTATTATGGCTCAAGGCTGTAATATAGATTAAGCCTTGGTCCATATTAGAGCTTCGAGCTAAGATTAATCGTTAAGCCAAGATCAAACTTTGAGCCTTTGCATTAAGTCTTGAGCCATGAGCAAGCTTTGCGATTTTTCACTCATTTTTTGAGGCTCAACATGATGTAGCTTAAAAACTATTGATTTTCGAGGGTTTTGCCATTAAAATTTTTTATTCAGAAGGTTATAAGCTACAAAACTTCGAAGTTTTAAAAAATTTGACCGAAATTTTTTTTCAATGTATTTTGTGCGGGGTCCTTTTTTTCAAAAATATTTATTAAAAAATTACTAGTTATACTGAGACATTAAAAAAAATTTGAAAACATAAATTTTCAAAATTTTTTTGAAAAATGTCAACAACAATGTCAAAAAAGGGTCGATCATTTTATATGGGTTTGCTCAATGACGATGTAAAAATTAAAATTCTTAAAGCAATTTTTAAGGGGGTTCCACTTACCGACAATGCAGATCTAAAATGGTTAAAAATCTGCAACGACTGTTTCTTGGAAAATATAAGATATTATGACATTATAAATTTAGGTAATTCATTTTTTAGCATATATGCACAGGATAAGTATTTTGTTTCTTGTAATTATTTAGAAAACTATATTTTTAGAAAGTTAAATATGAACAGTTTTTCTGGAACAGGCCTTTGAATACAGATCAAGCTGCAACGACCTTTTCTCGAAAACAATAAAACAAAATCATTTTTCCATTTGGAAAATTTAATTTTGTAGGAAAATACAAAGGATGACTCATTTGCTATTCAGAAATCAATAAAAAAAAGTTTTTTTCGTAAAGTGTAAAAGTGACAGCTGTTCGGTGGCACGTGATAGTTAATTTACTGACAATAATTTTTCTTTAACAATTTGAACAAAGTAAATGTCTCACATTGTGAATTTTTTATCGCTAATGAATTTTCCCTCACAAAAAAGTAATCATATTTTATTATTGTTAATTTAAAGTTAAAAATAATTAAAATTTGATATTTTTTTCTATGTGCCACTAAACAATTGTCACATGTGTTCTTCTAGTAGCAAATTGTTATACAAAATAGTTTACATATATTAAAGTTTTTTATTGTTGATTTTATACACAATGAATTTTATTATGTGTATTTTTTATTAAAATTAAATTACTCACATGGAAAAATTATTTTGTTTTGTTGCTTTCAAGAAAAGGTCATTGCCGTTTGGGATTTTTGAAACTGTTCATATTTAACTGTCTAAAAATATAGTTTTCTAAATAATTATACGAAACAAAATACGCATCCTGTGTATTTATGTTAAGAAATGAATTACCTAAATTTATAATGTCATAATATCTTATATTTTCCAAGAAACGGTCGTTGCAGATTTTTAACCATTTTAGATCTGCATTGTCGGTAAGTGGAACCCCCTTAAGGTGGTGTTAAAGTCGATGCGATTTTCCCATTGAAGCTCATTGCAAAAATCCAATCGACTTTGACACCGCCTTTAGAGTGGCTACTGTATTAATTACTATTAGTAATTTTTACTACCCGAAATTGTAATATTCACTTCATGCAAAGTTGGGGAGACTGAGGTAAACCCGCTCACTTTTTTTGAGAACGATAAAAACCTAGGAAATTATTCTCTAAATCCAGGTTAATTTATATAATTTGACAGCTTATGATTTCTACTAACACAATAAAAACGAATTTTTGACTTATCTTTCTTAGTTTTACTTAGAGAAAATTTTTAATACACATATACCAAATTTCAAAATCACAAATTTCCAGGGTAAATCCGCTCACCCCCACGGGGTAAACTCGATCACTTGATTTTTTTAAGGATTTAAGGTAATCCCGACATTTTTATTTTGTATATATTAAATTTTTCCTTATTTCCGTCTTCAGTATAATTTATTAATGATAAATTATGAGTTTTATAAACAATAAATATTGGTTTATTAAATAATAAGTATAGGTTTCATGAATTTCAACTGTGAATTTAAATAATATTTTATTAAGAGAAAATTAAAATATAGTTACAATTTTGGATGTAACAAGTTATAGATTTTACTCTAAAACTGAATCAGTGAAATTTCACTGTGAATTTGACTGTAAAATGTAAATTTGACTTGTAAAATTTGACTGAAGATCAGTTAAAAATAATTGAAATTTCAGTCATATCTCATTGATTGACCAATTAAAAAATAACTGAAATGTTCAATATGTGTGACTAAAATTTCCAGTACCTTTTTCATTGGTCAATCAGTGAAATATGACTAAAATTTCAATCATTTTTAACTGATTTCCAGTGAAATTCCACTGATTCAAATCACGAAAAAAGAGTCACTGATTCTGAGTCAAATTTCACTGATTCTCAGTGGATACCACTGATTCAGTTTTAGAGAGTATTATTAATAAAATATAACAAATGAAACTTATGAACTCTATGACGAATTCATGAAACTAAACGAAAATTCGTTAACATTAGTTGTATGTTAAGTACTATTTACAGTACAAATATCTCCATCTTAAGTTCAGTTTATAGCGTCAAATCGCTAATGAGCAGGTTTACCCCAGTCTCCCCTACATTTTACAATGAATAGTAATTTTTAATATAAAAGTAGGATTATTACTATTCCATAGGAACTTTTACTAGAAACTCAACACCATTTTACTCCGTGTGATTTAAATGACGTAAAATTGGTAAATAATCATTTTTGAAACAGTTTTTTTTCTGCAAACAAGCACTTTCTGCAAAATCTGCATGCTAACAATCGATTTATAAACAAAGTTCAACTTACGTAATAAATAAGAACTGTTAAAACATAATAGAAGTCAAATCTAATTTAGGTTTTTCTGAAATATTATCTGATTTTCTTTAGTGTCTGATGGTGGAGTCGCCCCGTCGTTGCACCTACACACAAATACTGTGTTATCGCCGCTCTGAGGGGTTCATGAATGCGTTTCTGTTAACTCACCTAACTAAAATATTATTCTGGCAAACGAGAATCTATGTTCTTGCAAAAGCAATACGTATACGGTACGATAGGCGCGAAATTGGTAGCTAGAGGGCGTATGCGCGCCGGGAAAGCTTATCGGGATCAGTGATCATTTACTGCTATTTTATCCGGTTGGAAAGCTTAAGCGTTAATTTTTGTGAATGAAGTACTAGAGCATTGAGAGAGAGAAAGAGAAGATCCACGGCATTTATTGCGAATTTACGTATTTTCCGTTTGCCTCGAAAATTTACAGATTGGATTCGTCGTAATTCGAGCGTGTGTCTGGCACGTGATCCTCCAACGTGCGTTATATTGATTTACAGTTTGCGTAACACAATCAGAGGCTGACAATTGCCTAATCATTGGACCAATTTTCAATACCTATAAATTTGCACTTATCCGCGAGTATGTACATAAATCTTAAATTTAAACACAAAATTAATATCGATCTGAGATTTTAAATATATTGTAATAGCTTAAAGGGATTATTTTTAGTCGTTAATACAATGCCATTCAAAGTCATACAAAGTAGATTATCTTACTTCGTGTAACATGCAAAAATGGAGACAACTGGTTGATCTATCAGGGTTGCTATCCAAATAAATAGCCAGAAACCGAATTTTCAGTATGATCAAATTTCACTTGGAATATAAAAAATACGACCTGTCATGGACCGTCACATATGTCAAATGTTCCCTAGCATCTTCAACTTAAAAAATTTGCACGTTTAGGATTTTGCAACTGTTCCTGTATAAGAACCTTTACATGGAACATTAACTACCAATGTTCTCGAAGTGGATCTCATATTCTGCAACGGATCCTGAAAAATACTATGTAAGTTGCTGTAAGTGTAAAGGATCCCTTAAGGGTCCTGTTAAGGATTTGAACTTATTTGAAAATTAAAAAAGAGTTTTAAGGGTAAGAAGGTAAGTAAATTTAATAGATGTTTTGATTAAATCACTGCTTTTGAAACAACAGAAATTAATTGTGAGATGTGCTCCCTAAAACTGAAACTTAAGTCAGCAAGATAACATCAAAATCTTTCTCAAAAAATACTCTTTCCAATTGGATTTTATTAATATTATTATTTATCATTATTGCATTTTTACTTCTGGAAAATATTAATAAGTAATGTAAGACTATGAATCATGAACATTGTAAATATATTCGGAATTTGAATTGTATAGAATGAGTGGGGAAAATTTTCGATACTAAATAAATTTCGGCGTTATAACATAATTGGTGGCGTTCTCTATATCACAGTTTCATTATAAAGACGTGTCCTGTAAATCAAAGAATACAGAGACTAAATTATTATTAAAAGAAAATCCATATTAACAAAATTGTTGTGTGTATTAGTGATAAGTGTCGACCCGTCAATCGAAAAGGTAAAAGAAAAAATATTATATAGTTAAATACATTTTTTAAATTTATTTATTATTAAATTTTATCTGAAATGTCTCGAAATTGGTGTTTCTATAGCGGGTCGTTAATTTTATTGTAAACATCTCAAACAACTATATTGAAAACGTATCCGTCTCTGAAGGATATTACAAAATTGATATAAATAACAATACATCGGACCTCTTACCTTGGTGCAGCGAGAACAAAACCTAAGGAAAGGAAATTCTGCTCACTGAATCCCTCACAGGTTATATGATGCATATAAGTTATATTTCGTACTCAATTATTGTGAACATCATTTGAGACGTAAGTGATTTTCACCAATATATATAACGTAATTGTTTCTTTTGATATATATATGGGCGATTCCACGTGAGATTTTAGTCGACCTCTTAAAATCGGCCAAAAATATTTTTTTTCTATTCTGTATCGAAAAAAACAGATACGTATTTTTTTATTTTTTTTTAATTGTCAAAATTTTCGAGTAATGAATTTTCGAAATTTTGCACTTTTAACCGTAGACCTATATTCAGTAGCTTATAAGTCCGAAAATATTGAGTTTAGAAAAAAAGTTGTCAAAGAACGAAAGTTTTAGTTCTCTTTCGACTTTTAGGAAATGAAAACAAAAAATTTTTTTTAAAATTTTTTATTAAAAAAATAAAAAAATTTATAAACAAATTAATTTTTTTTAACTTTGGGTATGATAAATTTTTAATTTTCTTTTTTCAAAACATATCTGTAAATGATAAGAAGGTTTTGCAAAAAGTTTCAGAGTGGGCCTGATAAGTTTAATGGGTTAAAAAAGATAATTAAGCTGCTCGTGCAGGTCGCACGCCCGCGGCGCAATATGATTTTTTTACAATTTACTATTAAAAATTGTCTAGAGCCTGCAAATTTAATAATAATCCAAATCCGATAAAATTTGCAGGCTCTAGACAATTTTTAATAGTAAATTGTAAAAAAATCATATTGCGCCGCGGGCGTGCGACCTGCACGAGCAGCTTAATTATCTTTTTTAACCTATTAAACTTATCAGGCCCACTCTGAAACTTTTTGCAAAACCTTCTTATCATTTACATCTGTATATATGTAAATGTAGATATGTTTTGAAAAAGAAAATTAAAAATTTATCATATCCAAAGTTAAAAAAAATTAATTTGTTTATAAATTTTTTTATTTTTTTAATAAAAAATTTAAAAAAAAATTTTTTGTTTTCATTTCCTAAAAGTCGAAAGAGAACTAAAACTTTCGTTCTTTGACAACTTTTTTCTAAACTCAATATTTTCGGACTTATAAGCTACTGAATATAGGTCTACGGTTAAAAGTGCAAAATTTCGAAAATTCATTAATCGAAAATTTTGACAATTAAACAAAAATAAAAAAATATTTATCTGTTTTTTTTCGATACAGAATAGAAAAAAAATATTTTTGGCCGATTTTAAGAGGTCGACTAAAATCTCACGTGGAATCGCCCATATATATATATATATATATATGATATGCGATATATATATGTATATATAATGTGGCTAATTTTGATTTAATTACGAAACTGAATCAGGGCGTTTTGAGATATAAAAATTGAATAGTAAATTAAAGCATTGAGGATACTTTTATTTATCTGTTGTTATAAATTTTATAAGACACAATTATTTATTAAATATTTTATCAAATGTAAATACTGAGAATTGCTAATTTTAATTTTATCTCCTTGTCTAATTTTGTTTACGCGATGAGCTCATCAATATTGTTCATATTATTTGAATGGATTGTTGTGTATAAGTAAATGGGTATGATCGCTAATTGACTTGAAAATAAATTTAAACCTTTGAAAAAATATTGTTAAAAACTTTTTTATTCTAATTATCAGAGAAATAAAATTTTGTAAATTGCATATAATATATTATGTTTATTATTTATCGAATTGAGTAACAAGAGAGGAAACAATTTTGTTACAGTCATATTTTGAAATATTGAAAAAGTAAAATCTAAATCTTCTTATAGTGATTTATTTTCTAAGATAGATTTAATAATTCTAAAGATTTTTACATTATCGTCAAAAAAGGAACATCGGATTTAACATTTTCAATACAATTTTAAAAAAATGAATATGATATTTTATTCTGCGTAAACAATTACTATAAGAAAATATATGACTTGAAAGAGCTTTTTTCAAATTTCTGATTGTTGAATCTAGATTCTCTATTCACATAAGCGTAAAATTCATATTTATACAAGCTTAAGAGTTTAAATTTGTTTAATAATACTAAATAAGTAAAAAAACAATAAAATAATTCGTATGGAATTCCACAAGTTATTTCTGATAAAAATTTTGTGAAAAATTTTTGTCCACATTTCAGAACGGAGTACTACCGAATTTTTTATGAAAAAACTTAAAAATATTCATGCGAATTACTACCGAATTTTTCATGGAAAAATTAAAAAATATTTTGCTGTGAAATTCGTCTGGAATTTTGTAATTCTTGCGAATTACTACCGAATTATTTATAAAAAACTTTAAAGCTGAACTGGCTTGCGAAATTCTACATGAATTTCCAAGCAGAATATTTTTAAAATTGTCGATAAAAAATTCGGTAATAATTCAAACAAAATTTGTTCTGAAATGTGTCCGAAAAGTTTTCCAATAAAGGAATAGGAATTCTGAACAAAAGTTGTTGAAAATTCGTCTGAATCATTTTTGTTAATAATAAAACAGAATCATTTTTTCTATATTTTACTTTGCTGTTTACGTGGGCACTACTGTTCATACGATTCATTCAATTTTATAGTTACCATATTTTTTAGAAAAAACATTTATTCCCGAATTCCATTAAAACATTTCACTCAATATTTCATAGAAATCTATTATTAGACATTACAAGAAAAGAACATCTAAAATTTGTCTAGTGGTGGATTAAGAAAGATGTTTGGAACTTCATTCCAAAATTGAAAATAAAACAAACATTCTATAAGGGTTAGAAAAAAGCCACCGGACTTGTCCCGAATGGTTAAAATAATTCGATATTTGATATGCATTACACAACATATATATATATATATATATATATATATATATATATTTCATAGGCTTATATATTCTCTGTATATTCGGGAAAAGAAATTTTCTCCTTCCTAAGTAGATGGTTACGCTCTATTACCTCGGCTAGCTGCAAGGCTCTCGATTTGCTCTTCATGCCCCATGTAAGCTCTCCTTTTATGTACACCCGTTATGTAGCCGGATATTTACTCGATGTGATTTCAGCTGTATGCGCAAATGTCTCCATGTACCTTTTCGTGGGCGGCCGTACGTGTGAATTTAGCGTGCACATGCACCAATGCGGCTTTATATGATAGTGTAGATGTAGGCTGGTATACAGCGCGACGTTCCGAGTCGAATTGCCTTCCGGCAGATAAAATAAAATTTTATTCCCTTTGAAGGCTTTCCTCTCTAATTTTATGGCCAGTTGTTTCCAAAAGCCTTGCGATCACTAGCGCCTGTTAAGAGGATATTTAATTATTTTCGAACAATGATCGTCGAGAAGAAATTTACCTGGGAATTTTGGAACAAAGATGTTCAATTTAAAAAAGTCAATTCAAGAAGTACGAAAATTATGAATTCAGCCATATACTCTACATAAATTGGTTAAATACGCCCTGCTGTACGGATTGATGTCCTAAAGGGAGATTCAGTAAGAGTATTAATAATATTTATTACAACAATATGTATTTAAATTTAAAACCATTAATGATAGAACGTCCAAGCGCCTATTCTGCTAGAACGGTCTTCTGTCGGGCGCTTGGACGGCTTATGAAAGCATTAAATTAAGCACTCGCCGAATTAAAGACGTTGAGGACCCATGGACTTAATAAAATAATTGTTATGAAAAATTTTATAGAGAATTGAGAGGATCAAAATAGAAGACATTATGATGAATGAGTTAACATTTTTCATAGCTGGTGAGAATGTAGTGAAATATCAAAATATAAAATGAAAGTCTTATTTTAAGGCAAAAAAGGTATTGTAATTTGAGGTGAAACACTTTTAACATTTTAACACAGTCTTTGCTGAATTTCAAATAGAAATTTTTGTCTGAATTTGAAGAGAACGAGAGTTTTAAAAATTTATAAAAGAGAAGTTGAATGATGTTTTTTGCCTTATGTTCGAACCCGCTCTCACAACATTTATTTTCAAAGTTTTGGTGAAATTTTAAGATTCCTATAAAATTTTAATTTAAAATAAATTGTTTAGAATAAATTCTAAAAAATGTTTACAAAACTTACTGTCTGACCTATATATATATATATATATATAGGATAGCATCAAAATTCCTAAAAGTTATTCTTATAGGAATTCACATAAGATCCTATATAAAAACCTATAGGTCATTCTATTACATAGGTTCCTATGAAGAAATTAATAATGTAGGCACACAAAAAAAATTAAAGTCAAAACCAAGAGGTCACACCCCCCTATCCTCATGTTTTTGTGGTCGCTGAAACCGAATATGACCATGACACCCCATGACCCAAAATCTACGTTTTTTGGGTCGTTGAAACCAAAAAAAGTCTTTTTTGGTTTCAAACACCAAAAAAGACCAAAAAAAAGGTTTTTTTTTAAAACTAAACACAAAATCGTCTCTTCCTTAACCCTCTACAACCTCAGGGTGGGGGTTGATATTCGAATTTTCACGAAAAGTCGAGTACGGTGTCGAAGCCTACGTTTGTTTGTGTCGCTGAAAACAAAAATACTACTAAAAACAAATCCTGTCCACCCTCAACCCCCTTAACACCCCCAGGGATTTGACAACGCAATCGACTGTTAGTAAAAATTTTAATTTCAATGCTCACCCTGGGGAAGTTAAGGAAGTTGTATGGGGTTGAGCGTGTATAGGATTTGTTTTTGGTAGTCTTTTTTGGTTTCAGCGACCCAAAAAAACGTAGGTTTTGACATCGATCTTTCGTCAAAATTCGAATTTTAACCCCCACCCTGGGGTTGTAGGGGGTTAAGGGAGGGACAATTTTGTTTTTGGTAGTCTTCTTTTGTTTCAACGACCCAAAAAACGTAGGTTTTGACACCGTACTCGACTTTTCGTAAAAATTCGAATTTCAACCCCCCCCCCTGGGGGTGTTAAGGGGGTTTTAGACTCGACTTTTATTTGAACTGAAACTCCAACCCCCGGGAGTAGGTGTAAGGGGGTGGTTGTGGGAAACTTGGCGGTGAAAAAAATGTTTCATTGTCATATTCAGTTTCAGCGACCTCAAAAACATGGAAATAGGGGTGTGTGATTTCTGGGTTCTGACTTTGATTTCTTTGTCTGCCTGTGTTATTTACATACAGTGCTTAAAGGATTCCCCGTAGAAAACTACATAGGATTTTCCAGTAGAGAATGCGTTCAAATGAAAAAGTAAAAGTACCTCTTTAGCCGCCTAGTACGGCACGCAATGACTGATGGATTACTCTTGTTCATAACAGATAGAATCTAGAGAGAATCCGTTGATTATATACATAAGAAAATCATATTCGCAATTCACAAACAAAATGCGAATTGAGGTGTTTGAAGCAAAAGAATATTTTATTCGAGGTATTTCTGATATAGTGCTAAAGAATAATGCAAGAATACATTAATTGAATCAGTTGAGGGTGCTGCTTTTAGCATTTCAAAAAGTTTCTATTTTTTAACGAAATGACAAACAATAAAATTCTATAAACCAATAATTTCATAAGCTTTCGCCAAAAAGGAGAAAAAGCAAAGGGTTCGTTTCGACTATGGATCAACAAATTATCAGTTGAGAAAAAGTTTGCAAAAGAATAAGAGGACAGAGAAAGAGGTATCCAGTTTAACGAAACAAGGAGCAGCAGCGGTGGAAATAATAGAGATTGTCTCTAAAGTAGTACAATAAACCCTCGTTAACACGTACTCGTTTAACACGAATTCTCTCATAGTACAAACAAAAACTGCGGTCCCGGCAGAGATGCATATAAACTGTATGGAGACTTCTTCGTTTAACACGAAACTCGAACAGTTTTAGCAGTCCTTATTTCGTTCTAAGCTCGGTTTACGTGTACAAATTGGTACTTCCCCATTTAGAATTCTCTGCTCCACCTATTCTTCCACCTCTTAAATCTAATTTAATAAAATCTAATTTTAAAAAAATTATAAACAATTGAATATTCTTAGGTTTGCATGGAGAGAAATGTTGAAAAATTATTCCTCTTGAATTTAAGGGGTTACACCACTGTAAATGCCTCAAAAACAAGGTTTTTTCAGGAATTTTTTTTGAATGGAAGGAAAGAATATATAGTTGTAATGTTTTAGGAAGTTATTGACTGTATATTCAAGTAAAAAATTACAAATTTTTATTAATAAATATTCCAAAATGGCGGCACAGGAACCATTTTAGTATTGCATACTTTTTTCTAGGAGCTCTGCGGCAAGCAGTATAAGTAATGTAAATTTCAGTCTAGAAACAAATAAAAAAATTTTTCTTAATCTACATGAGAATAGCTACAGAAATACGTAGGGGGTTTTAAAAATATTAATTTTTGTGTAATTGGCAAGCATTTAAAGAGAAAACTCATTTTTTGAGCAAAGAAAACGACACTTAATTGTTTATAACAATTGTGTAAATTAACTTATCAAAAAACCCCTACGTGTTTCTGTTCAAAATTTAATTTTAAAAATGTAATAAAAAAACCCGATTAAAAATATTGAAAATTGTTTGAGTTATACTGCTTGCAGATTTCAAAAACTGTGTTTTGAGAAAAACGCGTTAAAAGAGCAACACCACTACAGCGGGCAATAAGAAGCATTTGTTTAATAATTTTTTTTTTTAATGTAAGGAAAGGAAATATAGTAAAAATATTTTAAGTAGTTATTAACTTACATATTCAACTTAAAAATTACAAATTTTAATTAATAAATATTCGAAAATGTCCGCACTGGAGCCATTTTTGTAATGCATGTTTTATGTAAGTTAAAATTCTTCTCCGGTAAAAAACCTTGAAATTTCAATGAAATCGACATGTAAAATTTCAGACATGTAAAAATCTTTTTCTTCCTTATTCTAGAAGGTTCAAACAATTTTTTAAGCTAATAAAAAAATTAAATTTTTTTTAAATGTTTACAGTGGTGTAACCCCTTAAAACAAAAAAACATCAAATCAATTAAAAATTCTAGACTGTAGACATTTGGAAACATTAATTGTAAATAAATCCTACTGTGAGGCATAAACGTGAATTTTTAAAAATGTTTTCAACTCATTATTTGACAACTTTTTTCTAAACTCGATATTTTCAGACTTATAGGCTACTGAAAATAGGCCTATGTTTACAAATCCAAAATTCCGAAAATTCATAACTTAAAAATTTGGCCTCCAAAAAAATAAAAAAATACCTATCTGTTTTTCTCAATTCAGAATAGAAAAAAATATTTTTGCCTGATTTTAAAAGGTCATAGGTAAATCTCAAGTGGAATTGACAATAAATATTATTTTTAAGCGTTTAAATACAAATTTACACTTGGTTAAAAATTTCAAAAAATTTTACTTTACAAAGATTTAAATAATTGTTACATTACTTTATATTTTATTTAAAAAATATTATCTTGAATTTTGTACCTCGAATTCCTACTCAGTTTTCTGACATCATAAAAAACGATAAAACTATTAAGAATTTTAATTCATTTATTTTGCCTTCTTAGGATTCGTGCATTATATAAAGATGATTCACGAAGACAACTTAAACCCATTTTCATTTTTGTAAAAAGTTATGCAATTCTTTCTATTCCTGATGATGGGATCGAAATGTTGACAAAAAATCATTTTCATTAAATTACTTTTGTATTAATGTAGTAACTTCTGGATCCTGAGAAGTTATAAATTTTAATTACATAGTTGGGGAGAGGAAAAGGCGAAGCTTTTGCTAGACGGAAGGGATAAATATAATCAATAAATGTACTATTGGAAATCCCAGGTGCAAATTCAGTTAGGCCGCCAGAGTTATAAGGTCGGTCCAAAGTTGGCCTAACTTTGACAAGCGAAGTTTTGGTTGTCAAAGTTTGCCCAACTTTGTCAGGTTCCAGTGCTTACATTTGGCCTAATTTTGCAAGCTCTTTGCAATGCAGAGTTTAACCAACTATTGGGCCATCTTTAGAACCGAAGATTGGAAAAACTTTTTGAAACGCAGACTAAAAGTTTCTGGGTTTATGAAACTCTGGGGCTCGATTGGTCCAAGGGTTGGTGAAACTCTGTGTAATAAAGTTTAAATGACTAATACTTTCTGGTTGGCTAAACTCTGGACCATGGGTTTTATATAGCGTATAAGACTTCAGTGCTTTATGTCAAGGGTTCGATTCCAGCGGGTGTTAGATATTTTCGAGAATGTTTGTATGAAATTCTGTTTAATAATAATAGGTAAAGGTTATTTCTGATGTTCCCGATAATAATAACGTGTTATTTGTATAAATAATTGAATTTTTTAACAACTCTTTACTCTTGTTATTACCATCTATATAAAGTTGGCACGGCTTTGGAATAAGTTGTCAGGCCTACCATCCTTGATAATGGCTGGTGAATTGTTATGATTTGTATAGTTTACCCAACCTTTGCAGTTAAAGTTGGCTCAAGTGTTAATTGTTATTATTATAACGTTATTAATAGTTATTATGTTATGTTAAATAAAAATTAAATATAAATTTGTTCCTAATAATAAACAATTTTCATGTAAGATTACATCAAGCTTGCTGCATGCTTGTAGTGCAATATTGCAGCAAGCTTGTAATCCAATATTGTAGCAAGCTTGCACAGGAAGCTTCCTATAATGGGGATATTGTAAGCTTGTGGCAAACTTGCACGTCAATATTGCAAGCTTGCTGCAAGCTTACGTGCTATCTGGGATATAAAATAAACAATCAACCATTACATTATCAGTAATGTAAAAACTTGAATAACTTCAACAAATTTAAATTTATTTTCATTTAATTTGGTAAAAATAAGTTCATGTGGTTACTGAATAAGAATCTAAAATCGAATTTTTAAATTTCAAAATGGTGGAATCAATATGACGGTCAAACATAAAATATTGGTAAAAATTGATCAAATTGGCTTGAATCTGACGTACCTGAGTTTTATTTACCAATCGTAAAGAACCGTTTTCCTATATTCTAAACATGTAAATGCACTATGCAATACTATGCAGGTCTATACCTGCAACTGACTAACACGAAGGAGGTATGGAAGAAGACCTAATTTTCTTTTCTATGTAATTTTTGTTAAGGCATTAATAAGAAAGAATTATAAATTTTAGTTTGGTTTTTTAATTTATTTTTATGCAAATGCGAGACAAAATACTGAAACAGTAAAACTTTGATTTAAAATTTTTTTGCATTAAAAGATAACTTACACTATGTCATTGGCAATTGTAAAAATAAAATTTTGTCAATACTCAGAACATCGTGTAGGTGAGCTGAGGTAAAAATATTGACGTCGTACATATTTTTAAATTTGTAAATTTATCTGAAAAATCTATTGATTTCATTTACCCTAAATGACCCTATATACTTTCACTATATACTTTCCTTTTTATCAAAAGGAAATCACAAATTTCGATAATTACTGAATATAATGAAACAAACATCTCTTTGAATAAATGTTCGGGTTAGGGTAAATGAAATCAATAGATTTTTCAGATAAATTTACAAATTTAAAAATATGTATGAAAAATTATGAATAATTCTTTTTGCTTTATTCAATAAAAATGAACAATAATATATACTGTTAATGAACTTACCTTACAGCTCAATATAACGCCATACAATGACATATACTACGAGAGGGAATAAAAAATGAGTCTTTCTATTTTCGTGTCAGATCACAAAACAATTTTAGATCTGTAACTTGTGACCGTATGAACAATAAGTATAATATGTTCTAGTTAGGGAATTTCACTCCACTTTGTTTTAATGTGAAAAATGTTTGTAAAGTCAAAGAGAATATTTATTTTTCGCTGCATTATAACATTAAAATGCTATCTCGTAATGTAAAAAATTCCATCCGTTATATCCGCAGATAAAATAATCTTTTATATGGTAATATCATGTCACTATAGCATAACTCGTTCCTGTATAAATTAATTAAAAACGACATATAAAACTTCTTTTTATGTATTTTTCTTTTGTAAACATACTTGTTGAGTGAAAATGATTCTGTCAAGTAATAATTGACTGTGTGTTAAAGTAACACTATTTTCGGTGGTTTTAGAGTATTTTATTTTTGTTAAATTAATGCTGCAGTTTTACCACAAGGTTGCTTAAAGTATCTGATCGGAACATAAGTTAGATTAACTTTAACTAGGTTAAGGTTGATTCATAATAACCTATGTGTTCTCATGTATTTGGCAACAATACTCGAAAAGTTTGACAGAAAAAAGATCAAGACAAAGTGTCAATTCAATGTGTACATTTATTTGGTTATTACATAAATTTTGTATTTTGTCATTTTGAAAATGATTGATAAATAATTGCACCAATCCGTATTTTTCTGTAATTTATTGTTCCGTATGAGTAAATAATAGCACTAGGTCAAGTCAAGAGCAATAGAAAATTGTCCCGTACTAAATGCATTGGAGCAATGTTGACTCTGTAAAATACTGGTACAAAATTGTTTATAATATTTTGAATCTTCACACAATGGTTTCAACTTTGACTGCTTGAAAGAGGTGATCAAAAGGAAGAAAGTTCTGCACTGAGAGAAATGAATAACTGTGACTACTAATTGGTTAGTAATAACGTCGCTGCTAATTTTAATTAGTTACTATTACTATGCAGTTAGTAATTCCAGCCATTTAGTTAGTAACGTAACTAATTAAATAGGTAGACCAACAAAAAAAGTAGTTGAATCAAATAATAGAATAATTGAGTAGGTATACTAATAAAAAATGGTAACACCAACCAATAAGTTAACAGCAGTATAGTTTACTAACTAAAAATAATCCTGGAAAAAATGATTACCACAACTATTCATTTCTTTCAGTGTGACAGATCCAAATAGGACTGACTAGACATCTGTAAGAGTGATCTTGTAGCGATGCTCTACAGGGTAAAGCTCTAGGAAGATTTATTTTCTGTTTTTGCTTTCTAAATCCTGAGTGCGAATACAATGGTTTCTCAAAACAATACGCCACTATCAGAGAGTGGCCACTCTGTTCAATGGGCCAAAATTGGAATGAGAATGCTATTGGTACCAATTATCTCTGTAGAGGATTAACTGCGATAAAACATTGATGTTGCATGAAACGTTTGTTTAAGAAATTCTACACTGAGAGAAGTCCAGGGCTTAATAGTTCCCGCTAGACGTCGCTATAAGCTACTCTGCTTGTCGCGTTTGAGATGTCTCGAATCTAGGGCTCAGACACCCCGAATCGGTCAAACATTGTTCCCGCATGTGAGAGACAACTCATGGCCGAAACTAAAAGTTGTAAGTAATCCCGCTTCGGGACGTTCCACGTTTTTTATCGGGGCTTGAGACGTCCCGATCGAAGGGTTCACATAAGAACATTCAAAATGATCACTCAAGCCTTGCACGGGACGTATTAGTTCCCGGACTTCTCTCAGTGTAGAATCCAACTGAAAATTAAATTAAGTCGAGGACGGCTTTGTGTGGTCAGGGAAGGCCGTGTCGTAGTGGAAATTTTTGAAAATGTTTCAAAAATTTTTTGACAGCAACTTTGGGTCTAACTTCGTGGGACAAAGAGACTCCAAGATTCACGTGGTTCTAGGACCCTATGGTCTAGGATAATCAAGGACGTCAAGACTTAGGCATTTGGCGAGTTTTAAGAAAACGCGGGTTTTTCAGAGGATAGCTTGATCAGTCGCCGTTTTGGATCTAAAGTGTTTAAATGCACTTTTATCTAGTAGAGAACGCGGCATTACAAAATAAGATTTAATTATTTGTCGATTCGTATATCCTAATTCAAGCTTCGAAGAATAAATGTTTTTTTATTTAAAAGCTGTGTCGATAGATTTATTTATATTAGATCGGTATTACTATATATTATTATTTATTATTGTGGTAAAAACTCTTTACCACATCTTTTAATACAATAGGAAGAGAGATCTTGCTGAAACAGCTTCTGTGTACAAATTCAAGAAATAGAAATGAAACCTTTTAGCGGAGATCCAATCTATTTCATCCAATCAATAAGTAAAAGCTTCGTTTAAGAAGATTTAAACCAGTTAAGGATAAACTGCAATTGGAACTGTTGCTTAAACGTTACAATTATAGTAGGAATTAAAATAGTTCACTAAATTTAGATAAGTTCTAAGTAAAATTTAATTCTAATTGCCATGGATTTTTCTACAACTTTTGAATATAAATTAAAGCGCATTTAACTATCCATAGAAACTAATTAAGTTATTATTAAATAAATTAATTTTATAACTATTAAAAACTAAATTGTAAAGAACTATTCAAAAGCATGTCTTATAAAACTAATTAAGTCAATAGACAGAATGTTGTATATGTTTGTTAGAATTGTGCTGATAATTTCACAAATACTTTGCTTCCTCATAAAGATATAAACAATAATAGAAATAAATTATGTGTTGAAGTTATCGATCACTCCGATTCAAGTAAATGGAAAAAATTAAAACAATTCTTTTAACGTTTTCAACAGCAAAGCTGCCCTCTTCAGAAACGTAAAAAATTGCGAAAAAAAGTAAATTACAAATACATATTTAAAAGAAAGAAATCGTATATTAGTATCTAATCGTATACGATGTGATGAGGACGTTTCCTCCATTCATTTTTTTCTTTTAAATATGTATTTGTAATTTACTTTTATTCGCAATTCTTTACGTTTCTGAAGGGGGCAGCTTTGCTGTTGAAAACGTTAAAGGAATTGTTTTAATTTTTTCCATTTACTTGAATCGGAGTGATCGATAACTTCAACACATAATTAATTTGGAAACCGAGTGATAGAATCGTTATTATATCATTAATAATAGAAATACATGACTAACTTTTTATATATATGAAAAAAGTGATTGAATATTACATAAATTATTGTATTTTTAAATACCCTAAAATATAGTTATAATATATATTTTTTATGGTTATAATAGTTGAAGGAAAGTTTTCAAACAAAAAAAAACACAAAAAATTAATGTGGACGAAAAATGTTCAATTGGGTCTTAAAATATGCGTCTAGTGTTCTTAAATTCTCCAGAATTTAAGTTAAGGTACACTAAGAAAACTGGATAGTCAAACTTAGAAGATTAGGTTTTGAGTGTTAAGCCTGATTCTTAGGATAGTTAAGATTTCCCTTCGAGTTAGTCAAATTGATCATCGGAAAGTCTATTTATCCCTCCGAGATGGTTACGAAAAAATGAACCTCAAATATGGTCTGTTTGTCCCTCCAGATAGTTAGTTAAATAATCCATTTTTATCCGTGTAATATCCTAAAGATATTACTGTAATTTAATTTTTCCAAGAGAATATAAAAGAATTTAAAAGAATACTGAGAATTTAAGTTTATTTATTTAAATAATGTATATGCGTGATTCTCCTGAAAGGGACCACTTCACGTGTCTCCAACGTGAGACTCAATATTTGCATTAACTTGTTATTGATATTTTGTTGAGTATAAATTTCAAAAAAAATTTATCCACAATCTATGAAACATTATTTATCTTTACATAATCTTGTAATGTTAAAATTTAAAGTTTTTCTTAGTAAAAAAATGTATTTAATTTTGTCTTTTAGTTTTGGTTAACCACTTCAGCGGCATGGCGTTCCAATTGGCGTCACATGAGTAGGTGACAGAAGCGGCAAAAAAATGCGTAAATGGCGTTCCTATTTAAACTTAATTCCTAAATTCTGTAAACAAATTAAGTTTACCAAACCAAAGGTTATTTATTATTTGAGATTATGAATCTTAAATGGATTTTTGAAAATTCAAATAAGCGGATTCAAAAATGTGAACTATTTTGGGTGAATATTGGAACGCCATTCGTAAAAAGTATTAAAAATTGGCAACATTAAAACCTTTTTAAAACCATTTAAGATCTCTAAAAATTAATTTTTTCTTGTCCTATTCATCTTCATTTATCTCAAATAATAAATAACATTTGGTTTGGTAAACTTAATTTGTTTACAGAGTTTAGGAATCAAGTTTAAACAGGAACGCCATTTTCGCATTTTTTTACCGCTTCTGCCACTTACTCATGGAACGCCAATTGGAACGCCATGCCGCCGAAATGGTTAAATATGATACATGTTTTTAATTATGTTTTAATATAATTAAAAATTTTGTAATATAGTCTTAATATATTTCAAATTGAAACTTAAATTGAACCGTTTATTTTTTACTAATATTTAGTTTAAATAAAATAAACGAAATTTTTAAAATAATTAATTAAAAATGACTGTCAATGGAAGTAAAAATTCAAATTTATCTCCGAAGCCTCGTTTTTCAGTTAAAAACATCATATTTTTAAACAGTTTTTTAGTTATACGTAATCTATATATAAATATTTGAAGTTGTAGCCCAAAAAATTTGTTAAATTAAGTTTGAATATTTTTAAATTTAATAAAAACGTGAATTTTTTATTTGACAAACTATTCATCTCCAAAGCCTTTTTCATATTTATTAGTAAGCATTATTGTTTTGTTTTTAATAAATATTTTCAATTATCTAACCCTTGAATTATAAAAAAAATTTCCGTTTTATTTAAAATAAAATATTTTAATTTTTTTAAAATATACCTAATATATTAAGTAAAAAGTTAGATAAATAATAAAATTATAATTAAAAATTTTGTATAGAAAATATTAATTATGAACTTAAAATGATAAATTAAAAAATGCATTACAATTTTTTTTCCGTTCAATATAAAAAAATATATATTAGTTATTTTTTAAAAGATAAAATAGTTAAAAATAAATTATTAAATACACAATTCATTAAATTATAAATGAATAATGTTAAAAGTTTAATAAATTAAAGAAATTAAATTTAAAAGGAGTTTTTTTAAAAAACTCCATTATTTATTACAGTATATTTAACCTTCAAAATACCTAATATTAAAATGATGCTGGAAAGATTATTTTTTAAAATTAATTTTCCGTAACTAAGATTTTTATCTTCAAACTTATTTAAAACCTACTCATGACAAAAAAATTCAGAAAATGTAAAAATGAATTCTTTTTAGTTTTTAGAAAAAAAAACAGGTGCTTTTCAGAAGACTCACCCATATATTTATTATTGCTTCCTCATACAGAGGAAGTATTTTGATACCAAAATTTTTCAGGTTCGATTTTTTAACATATATCTTTATGTTATTTGATCTCAGGAGTTCAAAAATGACATTTTTACAAAATGTCATTCTGTATGTGTGTGTGTGTAAACATCACATTTTCATAAATATCTCCAGATTGTAAAGAGCTATTGGGCTGAATTTTTCATTAAATTGTAGGTCTCACCTGCAAACATAAAATGAGAGTGCTTTGATATAGATTAATAATGCTTAAGTATATATTTTTTTGATTTTTATATTTTCAAAAAAAAAGTTTTTTAACCATAACTTTGAAAAATGTTAGGACACTTATAAATGTTTTTCTCTAATTTTGTAGAGTTTTTGTAGACGCATCTTTTGAGCCCTCAATGAACATTTTTCGTCCATATTCACCGGAGATATTAAAATTTTCAAAATTAAAAAAATTTGGAAAATAAGACTTTTTAGAAAATTTTTTTAAAAAATGGAGAATGAACGTTAAAACTATAGTTATCAACTTGTAGATAATTAAAAAACGCTTCGATTGACTTATTTTTTAAGCTAATTCGATTAGAAATAAAGAAGTTATTGATATTTTAAAAAACAGAAATAGTGAAGGAATTTTTTTATGTGGAAGTATTAAATAAAGAGAAAAAAATATCACAGCAATTAAGAATAATTGTTCAAAATTTATACTTTATTGTTATTAACATTTCTATGAGGAAGCAAACTGTTCATGAAATGAACACAACGAGATTTACGAAAACGAATAAAATGAACACCAAAATTATAACAAAAATGTATAACTTGGCAGCGGTTTTGTTATTAATATAAATACATATATTTCAATACATTTAGGAAGATTACTTTTATCTAAAAGAATTCTTTAAGTTATATATGTAAACAAAAAAGTAAATAAATGAAATCACATTTGTTTTATCTACCCAAGCGGCACGTAAGCTTCTTTTGGTATGAATGCAATATTACACTGGAGATTCGTAATCTCCACTGTAATCTCCACTGTCATAGTGATCTTACTGGAATATCAAAATGTCCGCCTGGAGGTAATATTACTTTGAATACTAAGGTAATATTTAAGGTAGTATAATAATAATAATATTATTATTATTATTATATTAAGGTAATATTACACTGTAATATTAACGTAATGTTAATGTAATGGAGCCAAAATAAGTGAAACCGGCCACTAGAAAAATTTTTGTCTCCAATTTTCAAGTTATCTATGATTTTTGGTAGACATATGAGTACACTTTTTCCCCCTAAATTTAAAAAAAAAAACATTTATTTTTGAAGTAATCTGATGTTGAAGTTTTGGGTCATTTTATTTTCATTTTATTATTACTTTGAAACAAATAAAGAAAATTAAATGAATTTTTTTTAAATTAAAGCTTGAAGTCTATACTTTAAGGATTAAATAAAGTGATTGCTGAAAAATGAAAATTTTTAATTGTTATTAACAATTCTTTTAAACAATTGCAAATTGAAGAATGTTCTCAATGTTTTTCAAAGATTAAATTACGATGTATTGATGCGTAAAACTCCAAGCATTAAAATAAAAAAAAGAAAAATCAGTAACCTCCAATATTATAGATATTGTGTAGATTTTTCTGAAAAAATGCAGGCAAAATTAGACTCGAGTTACTGGAAAAAGATAAAATTGCAATCGAATAAATAAGATCGTTTTTTGTTTTGTTTGAAACTTCACGCTTTCAAGCGGATTTTTATGATTAAAAGTCGATTTTCGACTAAAATCTACACAATATCTATAATATAGGAGGTTACTGATTTTTCTTTTTAGGGTTCCGTACCCCGGTAGGAACCCTATTGGAACGGTTACAAAAATGACCATGTACCCCCCCCCCCCTAGAACTCACAGTTTTTCATCTAGAGAGCTAAAAATTGGTCCACTTATGTATTTTCACGCGTAGATTACAGGAAAAATATAGCGAAAGTGATTGGGATTGATCTTCATAGAGTTTTCGCCGAAAAACATCAAATTTTGGCCATTTTTCGCAAAAAAAGGCATGTACCCCTCCCCCTAGCGCTCACAGTTTTTTACCTAGAAAGTTGAAAATTGGTATGCATATGTATTTTCAAAAATGGATTAAAGGAAAAATATAGCGAACACATTTAGTATTGATCTTCATTCTGTTTTTATAGAAAAAGTCAAAAATTTTGAAAATTTCGAAAAAAATCCATGTACCCCCCCCCCCCCTGGCGCCTACATTTTTTTACCTGGAGAGCTGAAAATTGGCATACTTATTCGTTTTTACGCATAGATTACAGGAAAAATAATAGCGGAAGTGATTAGAATTTATTTTCATGGTGTTTTCATCGAAAAATTAAAATCTCTTTTTGCAAAGTCGAAAATACTTTAACCCTTGCTGGTTCTCTCAATTCTTAATCTAGTGGACTGGCGTTATACATTTTTATTTGTTTTTTCGTGCAGATTTCAACAAACTTACAGAAAAAATTATTGGAATTCATCTTCATATTTTTTTTGCAAAAAACTAAAAAAAAATTTCGTTTTCTAAAAAAAGTGTGTACCCCCCCCCTTGGTTTTCACAATTCTTGGCCTATTGGACTGCAGTTTTGCTTATTTTATGTGTTTTCGTGTGTAGATTTCAGGAAAAATATGGCGAACATGATTAGATTTGATCTTCATATTTTTTTCAGCGAAAAACTCAAAGTTTTTAAAAATTTCGTCAAAAAAGCGTGTTTTTCACTCTAACGCCCACAGTTTTTTACCTAGAGAGCTGAAAATTGAAACACTTTTGTATTTTCACCTATAGATTACAGGGAAAATATAGTATATTTATATAGTATAGTATTTTTGATAATAAGTATACATATGCTAGTTCTCTCAATTTTTAACCTAGTGGACTGGAGTTATACATTTTTATTTATTTTTTCGTGCAGATTTTAACAAACATACACAAAAAAATATTAGAGTTCATCTTCATATTTTTTTTGCGAAAAACTAAAAAAAAAAATTTCGTTTTTAAAAAAAAAGTGTGTACCCCCTTGGTTTTCACAATTCTTTGCCTATTGGACTGCATTTTTTATTTTATGTATTTTCATTTGTAGATTTCAAGAAAAATATAGCGAACATGATTAGATTTGATCTTCAAAAATTTCATTAGCGAAAAACTCAAATTTCTTTGTAAGAAAAAAATTAGAAATTTTTATGGAGGGTACGGAACCCTCGGTTTTAGTACGAGTTCTACTCGCACTTGTCCGGTTTTTTTTATTTTAATGCTTGGAGTTTTACGCATCAATACATCGTAATTTAATCTTTGAAAAACATTGAGAACATTCTTCAATTTGCAATTGTTTAAAAGAATTGTTAATAACAATTATAAATTTTCATTTTTCAGCAATCACTTTATTTAATCCTTAAAGTATAGACTTTAAGCTTTAATTTAAAAAAAAATTCATTTAATTTTCTTTATTTGTTTCAAAGTAATAATAAAATGAAAATAAAATGACCCAAAACTTCAACATCAGATTACTTCAAAAATAAATGTTTTTTTTTTTTTAAATTTAGGGGGAAAAAGTGTACTCATATGTCTACCAAAAATCATAGATAACTTGAAAATTGGAGACAAAAATTTTTCTAGTGGCCGGTTTCACTTATTTTGGCTCAATTGAATTTTTAAGAAAAATTTATTAAAATTTAAAAAAATTAAAAAAATAATTTATATTTTATTCCAATTTTTTTTACAAATTAAGAAAAGAATTGAATTCTTTCTTCAAATTTTATTTAATGTAATAAAATTTTTGCAAAGATTTTTTCGAGACTTAACCATTTCGGCGGCATGGCGTTCCAATTGGCGTTCCATGAGCAAGTGGCAGAAGCGGCAAAAAAATGCGAAAATGGCGTTCCTGTTTAAACTTGATTCCTAAACTCTGTAAACAAATTAAGTTTACCAAACCAAATATTATTTATTATTTGAGATAAATGAAGATGAATAGGACAAGAAAAAATTAATTTTTAGAGATCTTAAATGGTTTTAAAAAGGTTTTAATGTTGCCAATTTTTAATACTTTTTACGAATGGCGTTCCAATATTCACCAAAATAGTTCACATTTTTGAATCCGCCTATTTGAATTTTCAAAAATCCATTTAAGATTCATAATCTCAAATAATAAATAACCTTTGGTTTGGTAAACTTAATTTGTTTACAGAATTTAGGAATTAAGTTTAAATAGGAACGCCATTTACGCATTTTTTTGCCGCTGAAGTGGTTAAGTAATTTTTAGAATTAGTAGGTATTTAAGGCTATGTCCAAGTTGTAAAATGTAAATAAACCAAGCACTAAAATCACCTTTTTTATACATCTTTTTCTCTCACAAAAATTACCATTAGAAAACTGTTTTTACGATAATGATAAATTAGAGTGTCAAAGTTTCCAAAAAATCATTTTTGAATGTGATCAATAAATAGTAATTAGTAAAATAACTAATTAAAATGACCTGTAAAATAGCATTTTTGACGCGTCGCGAGAAATAAACTGTTTGAGTATATCAACCGCACAGACGATGAAGAAGTCTCATATCAGCGATGATACCTTCAACATGTGGAAGGGGAAATTTTTCCCTTTCCTGCTTGAAATTACAAGGAGAAATGGTAAAAACTTCTTCGTCGTCCGTGCGGTTGATATAGTCAAACACCGTGCCAAGAAAGCATTGATAACACTATGCAGAAAGACACATTTTGTTTTACTCTAAAACGCAGTTATTTTCACATGCTTTTAGCTATGCTGGGTGTAGTTACCAAATTCAATACTTCAATTTACCATTTTCATAAAGAAATTGTAAATTTATATTCATTTATAAAAATAGGAACCGCGAAAAAAGGTACACAATTCGGTCTTCTGTTACTGCTTTTTTTCGCGGTTCCTATTTTTACAAATGAATATAAAATTACAATTTCTGTATGAAAATGGTTAATTGAAGTATTAAATTGGGTTACTACACCCAGCATAGCTGAATGCATGTGAAAATAACTGCGTTTCAGAGTAAAACAAAATGTGTGTTTCTGCATAGTGATATCAATGCTTCCTTGGCACAGTTTGCGCGTGCGCGTAGAGCACCAGAGTTTACTTCGCGAAAAATTAAAGTGTTTGACTATATCAACCGCACGGACGATGAAGAAGTTTTTACCCTTTCTCCTTGTAATTTCATGGAGGAAAGGGAAAAATTTCCCCTTCCACATGTTGAAGGTCCAATCGCTGATATGAGACTTCTTCATCGTCTGTGCGGTTGATATACTCAAACAGTTTATTTCTCGCGACGCGTCAAAAATGCTATTTTACAGGTCATTTTAATTAGTTATTTTACTAATTGCTATTAATTGATCACACTCAAAAATGATTTTTTTGGAAACTTTGACACTCTAATTCATCATTTTTATAAAAATAAGTCTTCTAATGGTAATTTTTGTGAGAAAAAAAGATGCATAAAAAAGGTGATTTTAGTGCTTGGTTTGTTTACCTTTTGCTTTGTTTAGATTTTACAACTTGGACATGGACTTAATCGTCAAATTATAATAATTAAAACAAATTAATGTGTTTCAATCAATTCAATTAATGTGTTTATTTTTTAATAACATTTATTTTAAAAAATGTAAGTATATTTAAACAATTAAATTAAAAATTTTTTTAAATAGAAGTTATTTGGGCATTTTCATGAACTTTTCTGATTTGCGTCAACTCTGTATTTAATAAAATTCTTTCTCTTTGGGCTTTGACGAATGTAAAGTAATATTTCTTTATCTATGTCTCAATATCTAGTCTGTTAATCCATGTTAACCGATCTCTTGAGGACGGTTTAGAGTTAACATCGGTTAAATCGAGATTTTTTTACATTTTCTAAAAGTCGAAGAAAAACCAAAACTTTCATTCTTTTACAAATTTTTCTAAACTCAATATTTTTAGACTTATAAGCTATCGAAAATAGGCCTACTTTTAATAATCCTAAATTTCAAAAAACATAAGAGAGAGCAGAGTTGAAGGTGCCGATTTCGACAAAATGAAAGAAAATAATAGTGAAATAACAACTATTTGTTTTTATTACTGAACTATTTGGAGCAGAATTTTGTGTAGTTCTTGAATTTATATATTTTTTTGAACAATTTTTCATAGTTATCAATAAAAATTTGATTTTTTGGATTGCGTCGATGCGTCCCAAAGATCCACGCTGCGGGGTCGATTGAGCCGACGCTGGAGCAAATTGTGCAGCATAGAATATTAACATGTTTAAATTACAGCAAATGATTTTAAGCATAAGAAAGAGTGAAATAATTGACACATACTATATAGCGAGGTGTAAAAATAATACCAGAATAGATTAAAATAATATGCAACATTTTAATTCAAATTTTTTAGTTACGAATTCAAAATTTTTCGTTTTTTGCATGTAAACCTATTTTTAATATCACAAGACAAAAATAATTTTTATTTCCAATCTACATTTGAATAATATGTTAACTAAATTTTTTCTTAATTTATACTAAACAAATAGTTTTTTACAATTAAATTAAGTTTTTTTAACTTAAGATATGATAGAAAAAAATTTTGTTTGAAACGTAAGTGAAAATACTAAAAAAAGATGTTGCAAAAAACTTTCGAGTGAGTCTTATAAGTTAAATAGATTTAAATAAATAATTAATCTCCAAGTGCAGATCGCTCGCACGTGGTGTATTGTGCATCTAGGTCAAAAAGCAGATTAAATAAATAAAATAATAAAGAATAATTAAATACCATTTTTCTACTTTTTTTATTGTATTACAATTAATACAACTAATAATTATGATTTATGTGAAATTTGACATACATGTTGTATGATTTCATTGTATAAAATTGTCACTGTCAAAACAACAAAATAAATTTATGCACTTCTCTTTCAAAATTTCAAAAGCAATATCAAAATTAATTTATCACCCCCTGTGTTTTTAAATTGAAAAAACCACCCCTAATATGTAAAAATTCAAAATGTATAATAAAAAAAATTAAAAACCACATTGTTTTTTAAAATAGAACAATAAATTTATGTACTTCTCTTTCGACAACTCAAAAGCAATGTCAAAATTGCTCCATCACCCTCTGTTTTTTTTAAATTGAAAAACCAACACTTAAATTCACAAAATAAAAGTTTAAAGTGAAAAAATTAAAGACCACATTGTTTTTCAAAATAGAACAATAAATTTATATACTTCTTTTTTAACAACTCAAAAACATTATCAAAATTGCTCCATCACCCTTGGTTTTTTCAAATTGAAATAACTACCCCTAATATGTACACTGAAAAAAATGTATATTAAATTTTGTAAAAGTATATTGTGCATTTAGGGAGAAAAATGGGTATTTTCCACGAGTGTGAAGTTTGCAGTCCGAGGCGCAGCGAGCGCACGAGCCGAAGGCGAGTGCTTGCGAGCGAAGCCGAGAACTGTAAACACACGAGTTGGAAATCATTTTTTCTCCCGAGTTGCACATACTATTTTTTCTAACACACGTATACCGAAAGTACAAATATCTGATAAAACATTGAATACATCTACGTAACGGTTGAATACAAATAAAAAAGTTTGTTACGTAACTTACGTGAGTTACGTAACTGTTAAATGTAGATGAAATTTGCGTAACTTACGTAACTACTGTATGCAAACAAGAAGTTAATTACGTAAATTACGTAACTTACGTAAGTAACTTAACATACATCAGATACGAAAGTTACGTTACAAACATCACATACGCAAGTTACGTTACTTACATCACATGCGTAAGTTACGTAACTAACATCAGATACGTAAGTTACGCCAGTCGTTTAAGTTACGTATCTCACGTAACTGATTCACAGATGGTCATACTTTGATTTATACATCGCACCTAATAACATTACCCAGAAGGTAAGTTACTTTTCCTCCCTGCTAATGACGCCAGCGGAAGGAAAAGTACTTTTGTCCAACGCCTGCAGTGGAATCGCACTATTGTACGCTAGGCACTGGTGGTTGGCCAGTGGAGAAAAGTACTACTTTCCTCCACTGGTGGTTTGGCCAGTGGAGAAATGAGTTTGATGACTGGTGGAAAAATAGAATTATTCGTATTTTCCTTTTAAATTGTTAATATTAAAATAACTTACGTAACTAAACTAAGAGTATGACTTACGTGGTTTACGCAACGTACGCAATTTACGTAAGTAACGTAACATACTGTTGCGTTCTGTTCTCTGCTGTTCTTACGTAAGTGACGTAAGTCATGTTCTTACGTAAGTTACGTAAGTCATGTTTTTACGTAAGTTTCGTAAATCATGTTTTTACATAAGTTACGTAATTCATGTAATTTTGACAAATTGTTGAGTTGGTTATGATTTTTTAAAGAAAAATAATTTTTTGAAGAAAATAAAATTTTTTTTTTCTAAAATTTTTTTTTGCGGTTGTTGGACAAAGTATCGTGTACAATTCGTGGAGAAAAACGATTTTCGCTCGCTTGATTGCTGCACTCGCTACGCTCGAACAGCAAACTTCAGCTCGCGAGAAATCACCCTTTTTCTCCACTCGTTGCACAATATACTATTCCTCCCGGCTAATGACGTCAGTGGGAGGAAAGGTACTTTTCCTCCCGCTCGCAGGAAAAGATCAACTTTTCTCCCGCTTGACAGGTAGGAAATGGTGTACTTTCGGTGCGTGTGTTAGAAAATAGTATATTGTGCACCTAGGGAGGAAAATAGTGATTTTCCCGAGGGTGAAGTTTGTAGTTCGAGACGTAGCGAGCGTACGAGCCGAAGGCGAGTGCGAGCGTAGTCGAGAACTGCAAACACACGAGGCGAAAATCTTTTTCCTTCCGTGGTGCACAATATACTATTTTTTCTAACACACGTAAACGAAAGTACAAATATGCAATTATTTTATGGAATTTTTTGTTGTCATATTTATTTAAAATCCATTATTAATAAAAAAATAACAACATGATACATATTTAATCTTAAAAAATATATAGCTCTTTTTATATTTTTAAAAAATTAAAAAAAAAATTACAAATTTTTATAGCAGCAGGAAGAAAATATTACTTTTTTCGGTAAACAGGTGTTGCACAAAGTACTGTGTGCAACACGTACGAAAGAAGATTTTCCGACTTCGTGCAAATTGCTGCCCTCGCTTCGCTCGGAGCAGCAAACTTTGCACTCGTCGGAAAACAGCTTCTTTCTGTACTTGATGCACAATATACTATTCTCTCCCCGTGACATCACAGCGGGGAGGTAAAGAAACTTTACCTCCCCGTTATGACGTCACGGGGAGGTAATGTAACATTACCTCCCTGTCGCCGGGAAAGACTTACTTTCCACCTTCTAAACAGGTAAGAAATGATGTACTTTCGGCGCGTGTGTTAGAAAAAAGTATTTTACAATTTGGGGAAAAAGTGCAACAAACCGAAATTTTGATATAAAAATATTAAACTTTAAAAAAGATTATATCGAATTTAGTATAATTATATCAAATATGAAGAATTTAAATTCAATTTTAAATATTTTAATATAACTTTACTAAATTCTACATATATTTTTTTAAAGTTTAGTATTTTTTATATCAAAATTTTGGTTTGTTGCACTTTTTCTCCAAATTGTAAAATACTTTTACAAAATTTAATATACATTTTCTTTCAGTGTACATATTAGGGGTAGTTATTTCAATTTGAAAAAACAAAGGGTGATGGAGCAATTTTGATAATGCTTTTGAGTTGTTAAAAAAGAAGTACATAAATTTATTGTTCTATTTTAAAAAACAATGTGGTTTTTAATTTTTTTCCTTTAAAATATTATTTTGTGAATTTAAGGGTTGGTTTTTCAATTTAAAAAAAACAGAGGGTGATGGAGCAATTTTGACATTGCTTTTGAGTTGTCGAAAGAGAAGTACATAAATATATTGTTCTATTTTAAAAAACAATGTGGTTTTTAATTTTTTTTATTATACATTTTGAATTTTTACATATTAGGGGTGGTTTTTTCAATTTAAAAACACAGGGGGTGATAAATTAATTTTGATATTGCTTTTGAAATTTTGAAAGAGAAGTGCATAAATTTATTTTGTTGTTTTGAAAACCAATGTGGGTTTTCATATTATAATTTTGAATTTTTAAAGTTTAGGGGTAGTTTTTTCGATTTAATAAGAGACAAAGGGTGTTTAAGCAATGTTGACATTGTTTCTGAGTTGTTGTAGCAAAAGTAGATAAATTTATTGTTTTGTTTTAGAGAGAAATCTGTTATTCAATTTTTTTTACTTTAAAATTTGAATTTAAGGGTAGTTTTGTCGATTTAAAAAAAAACTGAGGGTGATGGAGAAATTTTGACTTCAGATTCGTTTTCAGCGGGCAAAATTACTATAAGATATGTATGTCTGGTTCAATGAACAGACAACTTTTTTTGTGTGCCTGTGTAAGGAATTTAAAAAATGTTTTAAATTTTTTAAATTCTCTATGAGCAATAGCGAATCAAAACTCTTAACGTATAAGAATCTCGAATAGTGACAAATCAATTAAAGCGTATTATTTTGTCTAAATTCATGATCAAAATCTGAATTTAAATAAAAAATGTAGATGCTGTATAAATTTGAAATTATATTTTTTACGTGCAATAGTAAATCTAAATTTGAGATTTATATTTGATTCTTGTTCCATTTTTCGGACCATTTTTTTAAATAGACGAGACCATAATTATAAAAGCGAGACAGAGACGATATCAAGGCTGACGAGACCGAGACGAAACCGATTCGAGACCTACAAATTTTTATTTTTCCGAGACCTCTTGTCATAGGTAAATATCACGTGGAATTTCCCACATAATCTTAAAATTTTTACACTTCTAATTTATAATAGTAGACACATCGAATATAATTTTCCAAATATGTAAGATCGAATTTAATTTAATTGTAAGAATTTAGTGTTAAAATACTTCCAAGTTTGAATTTTTAAAATGTACAACCGATAGTAAAAAATTTTTATTATTCTTTTTCATACAGTGAAAATGGAAAATGATTCATTTCTTTAATACAAACTGTTTTGTTTTGATGAAAATAAATTTGATACTTAGAGTAAATAATACAATGTGGAGTGTTAAAGTAGCTATCGGAAGGCACGAACAGACTATATTTGAGTTTAAACTTTTTAACAACTATATATTTAGGAGGGTTAAATAATAGTAGAGTGTTATACACAAAGTATATAATACAAAATACAAAGCGGAGTGTTAACTATCCGAAGGGACGAACAGACTATATTTGAGTTTAAGGGGGGAGCCTACTTTAGAAGGCCTAAAATTAGCGCTTTTTAAGAATTTTTTAGGATGGAAAAAAATAAATTAGACCTTCGGGCTTTTTGAGATATTTTTGTACATATTTAAAGCTTTTGTGAACAAATTTTTAACATAAAATATTTTTAACATAAAATATTAAAAAATAGATAAGTTAAAATTAATTGTTGATGGCGGTGCATATGTGGATTAAAAAAACTGTGGTAACGATAAAGACCGCAATTCTTGCCTGAAACATAAAAAAAAAAATTTTAAGTTTACATATGTAGTTTTCATTAGAACTAAAAAATTCCAAAGAAATAGTAAAATCCGATAATTTTAAGTAATAAAAAAAAATTATTTTTTTTAAAAATATAATTACTTTAACTGGTTCTCAAAACTATAAAAAAAAAGTTTTCAAAATTTTTATAGTTCAAATAGAAACTATATATGTAAACTTAAAAATTTTTCTTTATTTTTATGTTTTAGACAAGAATTGCGGTCTCTATCGTGCCCACCGTTTTTTAAGTCCAGATGTACACCGCTATCATCAATTAATTTTAAGTTATCTATTTTTTAATATTTCATGTCAAAATTTTTTTTACAAAAGCTTTAAATATGTAAAGAAACATCTCAAAATACCCGGAGGTCTAACTTATTTTTCACCTTCCTAAAAAAATGTTTAAAAAAGCGATATTTTTAGGCGTTTTAAAGTAGGCTCCCCCCTAAAACTTTTTGACAACCATATCTAGAAGGGCTAAATAAACACTCCAATAATCAATTTGAATATCTCGGAGGGAAAAGTTAATTATTCAGAGAATCAGGCTAATACTAAAAACTAACCTTCTAAGTTTAACCCTCCATTTTCCTCAGTGTACAAATAAATATTTATATTTGTATTAAAAACTATGCATTATTTAATCAAGTAATTTTCATAATTAATTTAAAGCAATATAAGTGAAATAAAAATGTACAATTAAATTAAATTATTTATGTTCCGTAATTATTCACTTAGTACAAATAAATAAAAAAATAAGTAAAAACAAATAAGGTTAAATTCAACAGAACGAGCGTTAGCTACTCGGAAATAAAAGTACGTGAAATTTTCATTGACTCGGTACTTGACTTTTGGATACGACACAAAATACTACACGGAGAGACTTTTAGTTACAAAAATTACTTTATTGTATTTCGATATTTCTAATAAAACGTAAGAATTTAGGGATAATCGAGGTACGATGATGATAGTTCTTATTATATTAATAAGTAGTGTTATTTTTTTATCTACTATTGTAATTTTTAGGGAACAGAAGTTAGTATAAAAGTTTAGAAAGAATATCATTTGATGTTAAGACAATTGCAAATACGAGAATATGGAACATATTTATAATACATTCTGATATTTTTATTTGTAAACCCACTATTTTGAAAACTATTAAATGTAAAAAAATTTTAGATACTGTATTATTTTTAATATTAACACGCTCTGAAATGGTAAGCAGTTTGAATTTTTACAAAATTTTATTAGAATATTTTCACGAAGGTTTCCGAACAGTTCCGTCCACAACCGAAGACAGTTAATGTTAGGCGAACACTCAGCAAACAACCGAGCGTCATCATCGTCTTGAAAGTATTTTGTTAAAAAAGGTTCAAAAGTTATTAGTGATTAAACAATTGAATTGTGTAATAATATTATGATAAATCATATATTTATTTATATACATATGTATTATATAAGTATACACGTGCCTAGTAACGCATTTTGTATACCCCTACATATATATGCTATATATATATATATATATATATATATATATATATATATATATATATATATATATATATATATATATATATATATATATATATATGTAGCGTCACCTAATCTTCACTTTTAGTATAAAGCTTTAGAAAAGATTCAAAAAACTTTAAGACTTATTACCAAAAGTGACGTTGACTATGTCTTTTCATAATCTTTATTAGAATTCTTCTAACTATACCTCCATTATCCCTAAATTCTTACGTTTCATTAGAAATATCAAAATACGATAAAATAATTTTTCTAACTAAAAGTATCTCCGTGTATAGAAACAGTCTAGTACTTTTGCATGAGAGTAAATCAGAAAAATATTTTCGAAATTAATTAATAATTTCAAAATTATCAAAGAACTCAAAAAAAAGGTAGCATGGTGGGATACAAGTCCACGACCTTTCTATTGCCGGTAGACTGCACTTAATTATTTGTTACATTTGATTCGGAAAATTGATAGCTTCTTTCTCATTTAATATTTGTAAACCGAATGATAAATTCACTTTCTAAAAATAAAAAATATTTGTTTGAAAGTCAATTCTTGATGACAAACATATATTAACACTATTTGTTTTTCATAAAATAATAGTATTTTCACATATGAAATAACCACAAATCAGGGAGTAAGACTAAGGAGACTGAACTGACTGTGTGAAGTCTCTCAGAAATGAAACCTTTTTCTGTAGGGGATCTATACTAGCAGAATGACAAAATTTATACTCTGTGCGCATGCGCAGTACATGCGTATATTTCTCTCTCTTTTTAAATCGTAAAATATAAGCATGTGAGAAAACAAAAACATATCAAAAGGTTATGGTTGTGTTTTGGCACATGCTTCTTAAAATAAAATATTTTGTTAGAGCAGAATTTTATATGTAGGTAGGATTTAATAATATTATATAATACTTACAATTATTAGATTTAATTACATTACAATTAATATTTATGATTTATAAAATTATTTTGAGTAATAGAACAAATTATTTCCAAACAAATTTATTATTTTATTTTCCAGTGTTTTTTTTGTATGAGAATAAAATTACAAAATTATGGCTTGTTGTATCCTAGGATGCAAAACATCATATTACAATGATTGTTTTGATTTGTTTTTTTATTTATGAAGTATATAATTAAAGTAAATTACAAATTCGTTATGATTATGATTTTCTCAGTCGTCTGGGTTAGTGAGAAAGACAGAGACAAATATATTACATGTGCGCATGCGCGAAAACTATAATTTTCGTTCTTATACATATAGTTTCAATGCGACGAATGGTTTCACTTCCATAGCATTTGTGCAGTCTCCTTAGTCTTACTCCTTGCCACACATGGAAACAGACCCGTGTAGAAAAATTTCGTGGAGCTGGGCTGGAACCACGCTAGTGTTCCATTCCACTGTAATGTCGCTACTAGCATTTCAAACACCTTTGTCGTCTAGCGCCGTCCTTGCAATCTGCTCGCAGTGCGAGATTGCAAACATAACCTTATCTGTCAAAACTTTTTCTTTCGCGAATTTAGAAATTAACCATGTTATTTGATTTGAGAAGTTAAAAAATGAATCGTCGAATATCAACGTAATGATGTTTATGCATTATCAATTTTATTTCTATTTATTTATTCCATAATATTAACGAAAAAGAAATACAGCCAGCTGATTCGAGAAAAATTTTTTTTACAAAAAGTGTGTTTAAATTGTTTATATGTATGTGTATATACAAACATAGAATAATATATTTCTACTATAAATGTAGAACATATTTATTGGTTTATTAATTAATAAATTAATTCAAGTAATTTCAAAGTTAACAATTTACAAAAAAATAGAATTTTTAAGTTTAGTTGATGCAGCAGAAAAAATTTTTTAACCAAAGTTTTCTTTAGCTGAATTTAGTCTTAACTATTTTTTATTAAACCGAATTTTTCTTTGGGCCAAATACGAAAAGAAAAAATGCATACAATTGTGATTTTTTACCACATAGGTATTCCTAGAAATTAGGAAATATAACAAATTCACGAATGAAATATGCTTATTATATAATTGAGAAAAAGTAGAAGATGCATTAAAAAACAATATTGTGTTAAAACACAATTATTCACAATTTCACAAAACAGCGGGGATTTTTCACGTTTTGACACTTTATGCTGGAGAAATTGGAGGTTATGTTTCAATCTAGCGGAATCGACTCGCTCCATGGATGGCGCTAGATGACTAACATTTCCAGGCGTGGAGCGAGGATGGATCCAAACTTTCACTATTAATTTCTACACGGGGACGATCAGCTATGAGAGACGCATGCTTATTCCCGAAATCTTTTTTGACCAAATAGATATTTGATATAAAACTACTTAACTTAAAATTCACATAATATGCACATTATTTGACATAAATTTCATTGCACACAAAAACCATTTAACATAAATATAATTTCTCATAGAATTCATTAAACAGAAATATTATGTTACATAAAACTCAGATAACTTAATTCCCATTTGACATAAAAATTATGTAACATAAATTTCTATTGACATAAAAATCATTTAACATAAATTTCTTTTGACATAAAATTCATTTAACGTAAATTTTATTTGTTATAAAATTCATTTGACATCAATTTCATTTGGCATAAATGTCATTTAACGTAATTCTCATTTGACATAAATATCATTAGACATAAAATTAGCTTGACATAAATTTAATTTGACGTGAATATAATTTAACATAATTATTATTTAACGTAAAATTAAATTTATATAAATTTCATTTAACATAAATTCCATTTAACATAATTACCATTTGGCATAAAATTTACTTGACATAAATTTCATTTGGTATAAATCCCATTTTACATCATTTTCATTTGACATAAGGTTCACTTGATGTAAATTTCATTTGATGGATAACTCATTACACATAATTCTCATTTGAGATAAAATTCAGTTGTCATAGATTTTATTTTACATACAAATCATTTGACATGGAAATATAGGCGCGAATTTCAAAATTGGCGAATCACAATGTTGTTGATAATATCTAATTGGTTGCTTTTAAAATTCGCGCCGATATTGTTATGTAAACTGTTATTTGTGTAAAATGATTTTTATGTCAAATGAGAATGTTGTTGAATGACGTTTATGACAAATGAGAATTGTGTCAAATGTCTTTTTTGTCAAATGAACTTTATGTCAAATGAAAATTATGTTAAATGGGATTTATACCTAATGAAATTTATGTCAAGTAAATTTTATGTTAAATGGAATTTATGCTAAATGAAATTTATATCAATTCAATTTTACGCTAAATAATAATTATGTTAAATGATATTCACGTCAAATGAAATTTATGTCAAGCTAATTTTATGTCTAATGATATTTATGTCAAATGAGAATTACGTTAAATGACATTTACGCCAAATGAAATTGATGTCACATGAATTTTATAACAAATAAAATTTACATTAAATGAATTTTATGTCAAAAGAAATTTATGTTAAATGATTTTTATGTCAATAGAAATTTATGTTACATAATTTTTATGTCAAATGGGAATTAAGTTATCTGAGTTTTATGTAACATAATATTTCTGTTTAATGAATTCTATGAGAAATTATATTTATGTTAAATGGTTTTTGTGTGCCATGAAGTTTATGTCAAATAATGTGCATATTATGTGAATTTTAAGTTTAGTTTTATATCAAATAACTATTTGGTCAAGAAAGATTTCGGGCATAAGCATGCGTCTCAGCTATGATTTACCTTGGATAGAAACGCGCAACGTATACTGCGCATACTCTACAGAATTTTTAAGCACAATCAACTTTCAACTTTCAATCATCTTTCACGTACTTTATAAAACTGAACACATGCCTTTTGGTTAAAATTTAAAATACACTGTGGCGCATACTAGTAGTACAATAATTCTAGGACTTTATTGTTACATTTTCTAATAAAAAGTATATGATACCGCCTTGTATTTTGTGTCCTATCCAAAAGTGAAGCACTTTCAAGGAATGATTTACGTACTTTTTTCGGTGTAGTGAGGTATACGTAGCTGAAATTGATAAATTTTGTTGTTTGATTGTTCGAAAGTAGAATATTCGATATACTTATTCGATGTTTTTAAACAAATTTTTTGCTATCTTGTTGTGAGTCATTTGCTTTCAGTAAACTTTTATGAACTGATAACTTGCTACGGGAAATTTTTCTATCTCACTTCATTGAATGGTGTAGTGTCTCTCTTTCACTTTAATCCTATATCCTATTCGTAAAAAGGGTTCTAAGCGCAAGCTTGTTAGTCGACTATATATGGACAGGGCGTTGAGATTGATGGCCCTGGGGTGTTCGGGTAGACCGTGGTTTTATTGCACGGTTTCATCGAGCAGCATTTGAACCCTGAAATGATTACCTCCGGTGAGTCACACGATGATGCACTTTCATTTATTAAAAGTATGTTTTAAAAAATTGTCACATTATAAAGGAAACTATTTATACGTGTACAAAATAAAAATCGAATATTTTTTATATTTAAGTATATATTTTTTCTCAATGAATAAAATTTTCTCCAAGAAATTAAGAATTTGTAAATGAACCCAGTGTGCACGTACTATAACTGTTCTAGACCAAAAAAAGAACAGTGTTCTAGAACAATTGTGACAATTTTATTACAGAACAGTTCTAGAGCTTTGTTCTAAATTTGTTCTGGAACAGTTGTTCTGTATGTGTTCGAAAAACAGACATGTAACATTTGTTCTAAATTAGTTATAGAATTTTGAAGTAACATTGTTCCTACAGTGTTCTAGAACACTGTTACAAAAATGTAATATAACTGTTCTTTCACTATAAACTCGTGTTTATTTTCACTACACAGAAAGATGTTATTATTAAATTCTATAAAAGTATTTTACAAGTGTAGGACAAAATGCGACAAGGGAAAATTTTTCTATTAACAAAACTAACACAGTAAATCTTAATGTAAGATCGGTCTTAAATTCAGCACTCTCTGCTATAATGTTAAAGGATACAAAAATGTTGTATCTTAATTTAAGGCTGCTTTCATGCCTTAAAATAAGACTTTCTTTTTACTGTGAAACTTTAACAAAACATACCTACATAAAATTTTGTAAAGTTATATTAAAATTTGTTAAAAGTTTTCGATATTTGATATAACTTTACTAAATACAGTATAATTTTTATTAAAGTTTAATACTTTTAATATAATAACTAATATAATAACTTTCTTTCCGTGTAGAGTGAAGCCGCGTTTTTGCATGATTTACAAAAAATCTTTTGAATTTAGATACATAGACAGACTCATATCGATGATTCGTGAAAAATTAAATAATTTTTCACTGTCAGCTTGCATAAATTTTCAAAATTTTTAAAAACATTATTCACCAACAATAACATCAAATATTTAATTAATTTATTATCAATCATAATTAATAGGTATATCATAAAAATACAATAATAAATTATTATTATTAACTAATAAATGAAAATTTGTTATTATTTGTAGCATAATTATATATTATTCTTTGTAATAAAAAAATTCATATATATGGGGCGTTCCACGCGAAATCGGACAGTATTTGACTTTTGCATCTTAGATTTTTTTCAAATATTTTTTTTCTTTTAGTGCTCATTAAAATAAGCTACCATGATTTTTTTCAAATTTTTTCATCAAGCCGTTTAAGAGATACAGGTTTATGAAAAATTCTTCAACAGTTCTTTAAATTTGACGTTCTATATATGAAAATTTTTGTTTTTATACTTAGTTTTTGATAAAAATATAAAAAAAATTTATTTTTTAAATTTACGAAATTTTTTTTTAATTTAAAAAAAAATTTATTTTTAAAAATGTATGTATCGATCGATTTTTTTCAAAATTTTTTGTAAGAAACTAGAACTAAATTAACAACTTTTAGGAGTTGTCTGATTGTGGGCAAACGATGGGATCTATTTATTTCGAATTTTTTAATTTATATAACTATATAATATAGCAAACAATAGGGCTTTTGAGCTAAAATTATTAATAACACAGGTCAACAAAAAAAGTCTTACTTTATTTATGAGATTTCATAGTGTCCATTAAAGACGCTGAACACGATCCCGGGTCACAAAATTGGCCTTCACGTCAGGATTTTGAGAAAAGTGGGGGTAAAGACCCCAAAAAACGTGTTTTTGAGGGTTTTCAAAATTTTGTTATCCTAAACCTAACGCGCCAGAAACTTCTACATAGACTTAAATTGAACCTTGAATTGTCCACTACAAGACCCATATCCGTAAAACCAAAAAAGATTAAAATTTTTTCAAAAAATCAGGCAGAGAAGCAGGCGCAACGCGCCTACATCATAGGGTTTCGTGGCCTAAAATGACAAAAATGATGATAATGATAATGAATGAATAAAAAAAATAAATAATAATTTATTTAGAAATTTTTTTTAAAATTAATTGTTTTAAAATTTTAATGAAGTAATTGGTATACCATAGCAACGGTTGTTATGGCAAACATTAATATAGCAACGGTTGCCATGGCAACGGCTGTTATGACAACCATTAACCTAGCAACGGTTGCCATGACAACGATTGTTAAGACGTAAAACTTAAGACTTAGGACTTAAGACCTTCTTATACCGAAGTTGCCATGGCAACGGTTGTTAAGACGTAAGACTTAGGACTTAGGACTTAAGACCTTCTTATACCGAAGTTGCCATGGCAACGGTTGTTAAGACGTAAGACTTAAGACTTAGGACTTAAGACCTTCTTATACCGAAGATAAGTCTTAAGTCTTAAGATATAAGAACTTAAGACTAAAGACTTAAGACTGAATACTGAATACTTAAGACGTAAAAACTACGGACGGACACCGAAGTCTCGCTATAAGGGTTTTGGCCCTTGGCCACGAAACCCTAAAAATGGGGTCGAAGTTACCAAAAATGTGTTTTTTAGGGTCGCTGATTATAATCATCAGATTATAACATTTTATAAGTTTCTGGCACGTCAGATTATAATCCGCGACCTCAAACACCCTTGAGTAACAATTTTCAAGCGAATCCAAAACAATTTTAAAAGTCCATTAAAGCAACCCAAAAAACACATTTTTGGTAACTTCGACCCCATTTTTTGAAAAAATTTTAATCTTTTTTGGTTTTACGGATATGGGTCTTGTAGTGGACAATTCAAGCTTCAATTTAAGTCTATGTAGAAGTTTCTGGCGCGTTAGGTTTAGGATAAAAAAATTTTGAAAACCCTCAAAAACACGTTTTTTGGGGTCTTTACCCCCACTTTTCTCAAAATCCTGACGTGAAGGCCAATTTTGTGACCCGGGATCGTGTTCAGCGTCTTTAATGGACACTATGAAACCTCATAAATAAAGTAAGACTTTTTTTGTTGACCTGTGTTATTAAAAATTTTAGCTCAAAAGCCCTATTGTTTGCTATATTATATGGTTATAAAAATTAAAAAATTCGAAATAAATAGATCCCATCGTTTGCCCACAATCAGACAACGCCTAATAGTTGTTAATTTAGTTTTAGTTTCTTACAAAAAATTTTGAAAAAAATCGATCGATACATACATTTTTAAAAATAAATTTTTTTTTTAAATTAAAAAAAAATTTCGTAAATTTAAAAAATAAATTTTTTTATATTTTTATCAAAAACTAAGTATAAAAACAAAAATTTTCATATATAGAACGACAAATTTGAAGAACTTTTGAAGAATTTTTCATAAACCTGTATCTCTTAAACGGCTTGATGAAAAAATTTGAAAAAAATCATGGTAGCTTATTTTAATGAGCACTAAAAGAAAAAAAATATTTGAAAAAAATCTAAGATGCAAAAGTCAAATACTGTCCGATTTCGCGTGGAACGCCCCATATATATGAATTTTTTTATTACAAAGAATAATACATAATTATGCTACAAATAATAACAAATTTTCATTTATTAGTTAATAATAATAATTTATTATTGTATTTTTATGATATACCTATTAATTATGATTGATAATAAATTAATTAAATATTTGATGTTATTGTTGGTGAATAATGTTTTTAAAAATTTTGAAAATTTATGCAAGCTGACAGTGAAAAATTATTTAATTTTTCACGAATCATCGATATGAGTCTGTCTATGTATCTAAATTCAAAAGATTTTTTGTAAATCATGCAAAAACGCGGCTTCACTCTACACGGAAAGAAAGTTATTATATTAGTTATTATATTAAAAGTATTAAACTTTCAAAAAAATTATACTATATTTAGTAAAATTATATCAAATATCGATAACTTTTAACAAATTTTATATAACTTTACTAAATTTTATATAGGTACGTTTTGTTAAAGTTTCACAGTAAAAAGAAAGTCTTATTTTGAAGCAGGAAAGCAGCCTTAAATTAAGATACAACATTTTTGTATCCTTTTACATTATAGCAGACAGTGCTGAATTTAAGACCGATCCTAAATTGTAAAATACTTTTATAAAATTTAATAATAACATCTTTCCGTGTAGTGAAAATAAACACTAGTTTATAGTGAAAGAACAGTTACATTAAGTTTTTGTAACAGTGTTCTAGAACACTGTAGGAATAATGTTACTTCAAAATTCTATAACTAATTCAGAACAAATGTTACATGTCTGTTATAGAACAGATACAGAACAACTGTTCCAGAACAAATCTTGAACAAAGTTCTAGAACGGTTCTGCAATAAAATTGTAACATTTGTTCTAGAACACTGTTCGTTTTTTGGTCTAGAACAGTTACAGTAATCAATAGAATCAATAGAAATAAAAAATAAGCAAATATAAATAAATCTGTTTATTATATTTATAAGCTTAATATAATATTAATAAAGAAATTTATTTATTTAATGCTTATTCTTATCTTAAATAATTCAAATGTTAATGCATATTATTTTAACTACATTATTCATTTAAATATGTAAATAATTAAAAAGTTCAATTATATATTTATATAATAATGCATATATAGTATTAGTACACTGAAAAAAAAGTGCTGTTGAATCAAATAGCTCCATGCTGTTGAATTTCCCGTTATTAATTCAATAACACATTTATTTATCGAACAGTATATTGCTTAAAACGATAAAATGAAACTGTTTAAATTAAAAGTACGATACTGTTAAATTAATGATATTCTACAAATTGTTTCTATAGTTCATCTATATATAGCAACAGAATAATTTATTGCTTCTTTGACATTATTCATTTGAAACATCTAATAGATAAATTTGAAGAAAATGGGTGTAAATTTGAATCAAATGAAAAGTTGTTTGCTTCAAAGAAGAGCGCTTTTGAAAATGAAAGCATATGCTTTCGTTTCAATGAGTGGTGCTATAGCGGACTGCCAATAGCATATGCTATAAAAATAAGGACACTATGTATTTGAGACATTGACAGGTGCTAAATTTATTGAAATACTTATTCACACATATTTATATGTTTATTAAACCTGTCGTTTTTGAAATTCTTATATAAAAGACTATTATTTAAATTGTTTTAAAGAATTAAGGACTAGTTAAACATAAATTCCCTATATAAATTCCCTTATTCACGAGAAAAATTTTGCGCACGGTATTTAACTACAAAGTAACTGCTCAATGTAAGAAGCGAATGTATTACATTGCAGCGCGGCAGTTCTCGTCTATCACGAAAGTTAAGCACGTTTTGTCGCGGTTACTACCTGGATGGGTGACCGATTGGGAACAGCGTATTTTTCAGACTCAAAAAATTATAAAGTGTGTTTGAATGTGTATGTATGTGTGTTTGTCGTTGGAAAAAATTTAAAAAAATAATAAAGATGTCTATGTTAGTGTGAAATTGAAAAAATTATGTATATAAGAAGTGTTGTGTTAAATGTGTGAGAATTAGTATATAAAAAATATGTGAACAAAAATTTCATTTTTTCAATTTATCGTTGGTATATCTTTAACCACATAAAAGAATTGACTTAACAGTATGGTGTTATTCAATCGATAGCAACAACTAAAAAAATTAAAAGTACAAATTTTTGAATCATAAAAATGATGCTTTTAAATTTAAAAACTATAGTCATTGACTCAAAAGCATATACTGTTAAATTAAAAAATTTTGATCGTTGATTCAAAAGGAATACCTTCAAATTAACATAGTATGCTGTCAATTTAAGAAATTTGCTTTTGTTTCAATGAAAGTGATACTATCGAATCATTAGAATCGGTGCTTTCAAAACAACAGCATATACGTTTGGCAGCCCGTTATGACACTATTCAATGAATCAAACTCATATGTCTTTGATTCAACAGCATTTTTTTCTCCGTGTATAATACTATAGGGGAGACCGAGGAGGAAAGTAACAAAATTGAGTTTTTTTATTTTAGCGTTTAAACTATTTAACGAATAATTTTTGTTAATACGTTAATTGAAAGCTTGGACTTTCAACTGTTAAATAAAATTTGAATTAGACATTTAGATTAAATAACTAGTTCACAGCATGAATTTTTCACAACCTCTGCATTTGTTACTTCCCTCCCAACCCACGAGGAGGAAAGTAACAGCACCTAGGAGAAAAGTAACATTATAGAATATGGTTAATGTTATATCATTTTAAGACTATTATTAATTTAAAATATTTAATTTTCAACTTAGAAAAATCCAAAAATACTCAAAGTACAAATTATGCATATTTGATACTTTATTTTATGCATATTCAACACATTTTGGTTCATTGATGTCCCATCGATATTATCTTCTTATCTATATTACAGATATAGCATTTAATTTTAAAAATTATTGTATATGCAATATTGAATTATTAAAATGTGAAACAAAAGTACTAATTCTATATTTTAAGGTAAATTAATAATTAATAATAACGCACTGAGAAAATGTTTTGTACAAACTTTAGTCAAAAGTTGAGTAAAATGGCTACACATGCGCTTTTGAATAAAGTTTAACCAACTGTAGTTTAAAATAAATTTTTCGTAGGTGAAAATAAAATTAGTCAGTTTTTAAATTAAATTTCATAGAATTTCAACAATACTTTGTAAAAAAAAAGAAAAGTGTTGGAATAAAGCCTAGTCTACGTTTGAACACAATATAAACAAAAAAAAATGAGAGAACGTATTCAACACATTTCAGAGAGTGACCTATGGAAACTTAAATTTCAGTCAAAAGTTGAGTAAAATGTGAACAAGCTATTGGTAAAATATGGGAAAGGAAATGTGGTGGGATGACTAGTAAAATCATCATTCCTACATACCGACGGTTGATTCCTAGGACTAATTCCTGTATTACCAACATTTTTAAAACGATAAAAAAAATTAATTATCGATTGTGGATTTTTATATGTCGTACGAATTTCTGCATTACCTACACATTTTGCATTAAACAATATGTCTATTTCACTCATACACCTTATAAATACTCAAACACAAATACAACACTCTTAACATATAACATAACCTAACCTAATACACACATATAACGTAAGACTAAGTTCGCACACATTTACATATAAATGAATGATTTGAACTGTCCTTATATGGGCGATTTACTTTTCGCCGCCAACTCACTCCCGTATACCTGCCCGGCGTCGAAATCTCGCTCCCGAGCCTTCCCCCACTTTATCTACTTTCCGGGCACTGTCAGTCAGACATACGTGGTATATACTACTTACCCCCACCACAAATATGCAGTCAAATATGATCGGCGCCCCTCACCTGTCACTTTATTGCACTTTATTCCTAGATTTCGAAGGAGCAGGACCACGTTTTTTTGTTTAGCGCGCTATTTTCCAAATTTTTTAAAGAAAAGTACAATTTTTATTAATAACACAGGCTCACAAAATAAAGTTGTCTGTTTTTTTAACCAGACATGCATATCATCCACTGTGATTTTTTTATTGAAAAAACTACTCCTAATATGTAAAAATTCAAAATGTATAATAAAAAAAGGAGAAACCACATTATTTTTCAAAACAGAACAAGAAATTTATGTATTTCTCTTTTAGCAACTCAAAAGCATTAGCAAAATTGCTCCAACACCCTTTATTTTTCTAATTGAAATAACTACCCCTAATATGTAAAAATCAAAATGTAGAATAAAAAAATAAGAAACCACAACAAATTGGTATTAATTTAAATTTAACAAAAACAAATTATGTTGTTTCAGCGGGCAAAAATACTATAAGATATGCATGTCTGGTTAAAAAAACAGACAACTTTATTTTGTGAGCCTGTGTTATTAATAAAAATTGTACTTTTCTTTAAAAAATTTGGAAAATAGCGCGCTAAACAAAAAAACGTGGTCCTGCTCCTTCGAAATCTAGGAATAAAGTGCAATAAAGTGACAGGTGAGGGGCGCCGATCATATTTGACTGCTTATTTGTGGTGGGGGTAAGTAGTATATACTACGTATGTCTGACTGACAGTGCCCGGAAAGTAGATAAAGTGGGGGAAGGCTCGGGAGCGAGATTTCGACGCCGAGCAGGTATACGGGAGTGAGTTGGCGGCGAAAAGTAAATCGCCCGTTTTTATACTTTTTAATATTTCCTTATTACATTTTTCTTATTAATTTCACAAGAAAAACAATCCTTCTGATCAAAAAATGATAATTTGTTACTAAATCCAATTGGAGTTGGTTACAGTTTTTTAAAAGTTATCGAAAATTCTACAAAAATATAGAATGTGGAATATTTGCAAAATTTCGGTACGGAAATTTTTACGGAATTTCCATAGAGCGCTTTCCGTAGAATCGTTTCACGTGGGTTGCCGATAACAAAAGCGGCAGTAAACAAGAGTATAAAATTCAAAAACATTTTTAAATGTTTTCATTAACACTGTGTGACAAAATAAAAAAAGTTGCCTGCACTTTAAGGGGACATTCCAGTTTAAAACAGGCAAAAAGAAGGCTTTTTTTAGTATATATTATTAAAATAACTATGACATCTACAATTTAAAAAATTTCTTTTACATGTAATAAATAATTTATTTAAGAATTTGTATAAAAAAATTTTTCCTTTTTTTCAAAATGGCTGGAAACTTTTCAGTTTTTGAGGTTCCACTTATAGGCATGATGACGCTGAATAAAAAGCCGTTTGATTTTTTAAAATCGCTTCAGAAGAACTCGAGATATCAGTCTTACCAGATCAAAAAAAGACATTTTGAGAAAAACGCATTCAAAGTTTTTGTTCATAAGTTTTGACATTTAAAAAAAAATAATCTGTTTTGTTTGAAAATCGTTACACGGGGATTTTTGAGGCCGCTAATTACGAATATGGAATCAGATTTTTTAAATTCAAAATGGCGGATCATATATGACAAACATTTTTTTAAAAATCATTAGATTTGCTTGAAAATCGTTACGGGCGAGTTTTTAGGGTCACTGATTACGAATATGATATCATTTTTTCAAAATTAAAAATGGCGGATGCAATATGTTGGACAAAAAAATTTAAATCAAAAAATTTTCTTTTTTGACATATTAAATCCGCCATTTTGAATTTTGAAAATTTGATATCTAATTTGTGATCAGCAACACCAAATACATTTTTGTATGTCTTTTTTAATAATTGCAAATAAGAAAACACTTAAATCATTCGATTGCTTATCCGCATACAAAAACATCTTTGACATGGCGAAAAATAAAAATGTATAACTTTTGTTTTACTTCGAATTTTGCAATAATAATTCAGGAGAGTATTCTTGACACTATATGAAATCCGAAAATAAAAACAGAAAAAAATCTTTTTTCTGACATTCTGAATTGGAATGTCCCCTTAATAGAGACCTTACCTAACTTGTTCGTCTTGAAAAACTGACAAAAGTAGTATGTTTGAAATTTCCCAAACACCCCAAAAATTTAATTTTATTGTCAAAAAACCATTTTTTTATATATTTATGTAAAGAATTACTCGTAATTTTTTAATTTTCAACCGATTTTCAAAATTGTTCTTTTATTTGAAAGGAAAAAAGCACACCTTTTTAATTGTATATTGCTCGTAAACTTAAAATAAAAACCGCAGTTGAAAATATTTGCGATTTATCGATTTTCTTTCCATCTTTTCAACTTTAATGAGGTTTTTTGAATAGTATTTTAAAAAAATTATTTTTAAAAAAATCTGTAAATGTGAATAATATTCTAAAAACTTTGTTAAAGTTGGAAAAATGGAATGAAAATCGATAAATCGCAAATATTTTAATATAATTAGCGACCTCAAAAACCCCCGAGTAACGATTTTTAAGCAAATCCGATAATTTTTTTAAATTTCGAAACTTATAAACAAAAACTTTTTGAACTTCCAACTCCCTTTTTTTATAAGAGAAATTCTGAATAAAAACACCTTTTTGCATATTCTGGGGAAAAAGTTCTCTAAAAAAAGGGGGGTGAGAAAATTCCACTTTTTTGAGGTTTCACACGTAAAGAAATATCTAACAAAGAGAATGTCACTTCGTTTTTGGTTTTATCTGTTTTAGGAAGTTTGGAATCTATCTTACCACCAAAAATGGGCATTTTCGAAAATGGCTTATATCGCTGCCATTTTGAAAAAAAATGAAAATTTTTTTTATACAAATTCTTAAATAAATTATTTATTACATGTAAAAGAAATTTTTTAAATAGATGTCATAGTTATTTTAATAATATATACTAAAAAAAGTCTTCTTTTTGCCTGTTTTGAATTGGAATGTCCCCTTAATGAACATGTTACTTTACTTCCCTAGAAAAATTTTATGAAATACAAAAAAATATTGATGCACCTGAATCGCCTAAAACTGACTGTTTACATTTACTCCGAGATTTTGAAATTTTCTAAAATTCGAGGTAAATGTAAACACCACTGTACTGCCGTACTAAGGAAAAACTTACATAACTAACGATTTTGTGAAATTTTAGTTTTTGGTATCAATCAACTCGGAATGAAAAACCGCATTTAACTGTGTTAATAAAAATTAAATATAATAATTAATGACTGCAAAAAACGATAATTAAAAATCGAAGAATATGAAGAAAATTAAGAAATACTTGATAAAAAGTGATACGAAGTACTTTGCGTGCTCTGAAAATCGTACGAATCATCAAACTCGACTATCAAATACGTAGGAAAAACATACATAAAGTGGTATATGTTCTTTTTCAATCGAACACATGGTCGAGCACGACGGTTGCGTACGAAATGAAAACCACGCATCTGCATTACCCGAAACATGTGTAAGTTCTTCTATCGTAAAGTTGGCCGAGGCACCACGTAACTGCACTTCGGTTACATTCGCCATTATTTGTCGGGTATGTTCGGAGAGGTAAAATGGTATTTACTAATACGATTTAAAATGCATTGAATGATTAATTTAAATTTATACAGTAGTTTTTATTGCATATATAACTAGGCAATAAATGAAAACCACTTAAATATAATACATTATTTTCAGTTTAAAAAATATTTCCTAAATAATAATATTTCCCTATGCAAATGAATATTACTGTAGGCCTATAATGTTAGCTACATTTTATTAATTTTATTTCCATCACCATGTACTGCTCCATACCAAGCGACATAAAAAATGTTTAAGTTTTTAATTCTGATCGTCGTGCCTAGCTCGAGTGCCCGTGCGAGAGAAACAACGCAAGTGACTATGTGTAAGTTTTTCCTTCATATTTTCAAAAAGTAGACAGCTTAAGTCACATTTTGCATAGAATTTGTTTAAATAATTAATTTTTTTTTGCAAAATTAGAATCAGCGCATACACTTTCATTAGAGAAGTGTTAATTAATTATTAAATTATTATTTCTAAAACGGAGTTCTTGAAGCAAACAGTTTTTCTCTATTTTCTCAGTTTGACAGGGATTGCACTTATGTAAGTTTTTCCTTAGTACGGCAGTGTAGTTAAGCGAGGCTTAAGAAACAAGTTATTTCATAAAATATTGTTAAAAATTGATCAAATTTGCTAGAATCTGGCGTACCTGAGTTTTATTTACCAATCGTGAAGAACCGTTTTCCTATATTCTAAGCATGTAAATGCACTATGTAATACTATGCAGGTCTAAATCTGCAACTGACTAACACGAAGGAGGTATGAAAGAAGACCTAATTTACTTTTCTATGTAATTATAGGGGAGAATGGGGAGTTATGAAGCATGGGGAGTTGTGAAGCACGGCCATAAATCTCGCATAGTAATTGTTTTGATAGATGTCACTTACTCTGAATATTTTTTCACCTAATATCTTCGTTTTGTAATTGGATTCATTCCGATAGAAGATATTTTGCATATCTTTCAAGACAATGTGTTCAATTTTTCGTTTATAAAGTTTTTTTGTGTACTCCATTTTGCAGAATTCTTACAAAATTCGCGAACAAATCAAAAAGATAAGTTCACCCATATAATACCCAGCAATGATTAGGTTCTCGAAATTTAAAACGATTTATGCAAAATCGCAATAAAGAATATTTACCAAAAAATATAATTTTTAGCGATTTTTAGTAGTGCTTCACAACTCCCCATGATTTTTAAAAACTTGAAAAAGCAGCTTTTTAGTCCAACTGAAAAAAATTGTCGATTTTATTTTATTTCATGCAAATTCTTCAACCAGTAAGCATATTTGAAGACCCTCTAGAGATTCAAGTGGAGAAAATTTGAAATAAAAATTTCTTTTTGAAGTTACAACTCATAAACAAAGCGTGCTTCATAACTCCCCATTCTCCCCTACATTGCCAATGAAATGAAGTTGTGAAATAGAAGCAAATTTATTCAATTATTTTCATTTAAAATGTAGTTGATGTTATGTTTACATTTACTACGAGTTTTCGAATTCTCGGGGTAAATGTACACACTTAATTATTTATTAACTAATTTTACGAAAATCAAAAATCAAAGTCAATTTTTGTTAAGGCATTAATAAGAAGAAATTATAAATTTCAGATTGATTTTTTAATTTATTTTTATGCAAATGTGAGACAAAATGAGGGGCTGGATGCTATAAGGGGATACGCGTGGATTCTGACGAATAACTATTGTCCAGTAGGTCGATTTTTAAAAGTTTTTCAAATTGCAATTTTAATCATTGTTTCTTGTAGAGAATAAAATTCTACATCTTTTTTCTTCTATAAACATTTTTCGATCTTTTTTACTTTTAAAGTTAATGAGAAAAAACTGCATTTTTAAAAATCGTAGAATTTTAAAGTTCTTTAACTTCAACTCGTGATATTTTGGTTAATTTTTATTATTTTTTGATAAAACAAAAACGAAATTAAACCTCAGAATGTTCCAAAACTAAATAAAGCATAGAAAAAAACATTTAAAAAAAAAATAATAATAATTTTTTTTCAAAACAATGTAAAAAATATAGTTTTACACCTTCAAGCGCTTCGTTTATCTGAAAAATTTTAAGACCTGATGACAAACTTCCAGTGAGAAAGTTGTTCATTAATAAGTAAAGAAGTTTTCTGCAAAAATTTTATTAACATTGGATAATAACTTTAAAAGTTAGTAACATTTAAAGAACCGAGCGCATCCTAACCTTAAAGTTCCCATGTTTTGCACTGCAACTGAGTCATCGTGGTCGGTATCTCTATTTGCACATTTTCATAACAGAATGTCTATATATTTATATTAACCATTAAAATAAGTTAAAATTAAATAAAAAATTTATTTATTAACAATTAAATTATTATTTAATTGAAACAGAAAAGTTTTTACTATTTTTTATTTTTTCATTTTTTTCGTTTGTCCTTGACAAAATGTCAATGCACAGTTTTTAAATGTTTTGATTTAAACAATTGAGAGCATGCTTTTATTTAAAAAATTACTAATTTAAGAATTAAAATACTTTTTTAGAAAAAGTGAAGTGAAATATTTGGTATTTAGTGCAGTGAATAGTGATTCTTAAATAATATTTGGAACAAATACTAATAATACAAATACTATTAAAATAAATTTATTAAAGAATTGTATTTTTAATTGTTAATAAATAAATTTTTTATTATAATATATATATAAATATATAGACATTGTGTTATGAAAATGTGTAAATAGAGATGACGACCACGATGACTCAGTTGCAGTGCAGAACATGGGAACTTTAAGGTTAGGATGCGCTCGGATCTTTAAATGTTACTAACTTTTAAAGTTTTTATCCAATGTTAATAAAATTTTCCAGAAAACTTCTTTACTTAATAATGAACAACTTTCTCGCTGGAAGTTTGTCAGGTCTTAAAATTTTTTAGATAAACGAAGCGCTTGAAAGTGTAAAACTATATATTTTTTACATTGTTTTGAATAAAAATTATTATTATTTTTTGTTTTAAAAAAATATTTTTTTCTATGCTTTATTTAGTTTTGGAACATTCTGAGGTTTAATTTCGTTTTTGTTTTATCAAAAAATAATAAAAATTAATTCTCATTAACTTTAAAAGTAAAAAAGATAGATAAATGTATATAGAAGAAAAAAGATGTAGAATTTTATTCTCTACAAGAAACAATGATTAAAATTGCAATTTGAAAAACTTAAAAATCGACATACTGGACAACTATTCGTCATAATCCACGCGTATCTTCTTATAGCATCCAGCCCCTCAAATACTGAAAAAAACTGTTTTTGACCCTGAAATAAAATTTTGGGAGTGTTTCGGAAATTTCAAACATACTATTTTATTCAGTTTTTCAAGACGAACAAGTTAGGATAGGTCCCATTTAAAGTGTCATTTTACTGTCACAGTGTTATAATTAATCAATAAATTAAATAAATTAATTAATTAACTAGTTATGCGGGAATTACTATTATTTATTGTTTTCATTACTTATTGTTTTTTATTTATTTTTAATAAATTTATAAATTTAAAAAGTCAGGTACCGGCTCCGTATTGCACTTGTTGTATATTAGTGCCGGCCCGGTATCACTGCCGGCGGGATTGCCGGTTTGACTTTATTTATTCACATTGCCTTTACTGTTCACATGCAGGTTCAGGTCGCTATAAAAGATAGTAATTTAAAAATGATCAAGCAAACAATTCAACACTATTCTTTAAAGTATTTTGAAGAGAAATAGAGTTTACTGAATGAAAAATATTAATGTTTAAGTATTCTATAACAATTCTACCAAAAAGTGTTCTTTCACCAGGCATTTTACATGGAAAACTTTGAGCACTTTGAGCGACCTCTAAATATTTTTTATTTTTAAAAAAAATATTGGTATTTTTTTCGAATTAGAACAATTCTAGGGGGTGAGAGCATTAAAATTTCGATTTCATTTTTCCCCCTTGAATGTTTGGACCATCCTAGTAAGCAGTGATCTTATTTCTTACCATCGTCACCATAGCATTAACTATTGAGCCGTGAAAGAAGCTGCTCATCACTTCTATAATCTTGAAGGCAGTTCTATCAGCTAACTTTAAACAGCATTATATATATATATATATATATGTACTTCTTCCTTGTTTCGCAATTACCTACGTTCGCAACAGGGGTAATCATTTCCTTTTCCTGTTCCTTTACACACACAAATATATATATATGTGTATGTATATATATATATATATATATATATATATATGATACGTGTGTGTGTGTGTGTGTGCAAATACAAGCACAAAATTTATGTCGAACGAGAATTCAATGATACGTGAAGGAAGACGAGAAGATTACAGTACTGATATACGAAAAAGCAAAAGAAAGATTAGAAGAGTATATTTTAAAGAGGAGCTTTGATAAACTCTGAGAGCTTGTTTGTTACGTGACCTTTAACTTCTGTAGTAATCACAGAGCAACTTTCTGAAAATTCTTTTTCTCAGAAGCATCAATGTTAATTAGAAAAAGAAGAATATATAGGAAGAAATCTTTCCATTTTTTTAAATATTTAAAACTAGGGTAGACGGGCGTATCCCGTGTAGAAAATTTCCTTATTTTTCATATATAAAGTTGACAATTGGTAGGTTTCTACACGGAGAAAAAAATCAGCCTTTTACAGTATAGAAAGATTTACATTTAACGCACAGAACTTTTATATGCCACATAGGCGTAAAATTTGAGTAATTTTAGTACAACGTAATGCCTATTTACCAGGAAACTTTTCAATGCTAATAAAGTTTGTCAATATAGCCTTTTATTGTATACTTATTATACTTAAAATTCAGCGACGCTACGCTGAAATTTCACGTAACATCGTCCTACTACGATTGCAGAAGTTCTATGCTTTTTCGGTATTAGACTCTTGCAACTGGCGATTAGGCCGCGCCTACCTATACTGTTTGAAGTAAGTGTAAGTGTGAGTGAGTATTTACATACAAATGTGCGTGATTCGGTAGTAATGTTCTCTTACTTGTGCATATAAATATTTTATAAAAATTATATTTATTTAATTTTTATAACAAGTTTTTATTTAATTATATAACTGTGATAATGTTGTTACAAATCACATCATGTAATAAAGTGCTAAATTTTTGAAATCAATTTTTTTGATCAAATTTAATTAAAATTTAAATTTTATATGTAATTTGTGAAAATGATTTTTACAATTAATTTATAAATATAATACGAATTCTTAAAAATCTCTCTGGAAAAACAATCAAAGTGCTGAAAAATTTTCAAAAGCAATATTTTTAAAAATAAGAAATTCAATTTTAAATTTGACTTATATTTGTACGCTAAAAATTTTTAATGGAGATGTTTGAGATAATACAATTTATAGATAATTAATTCTTTAATTTCATTAATTAACTCTGCTCGAGATCAAAACTCAGGACCTATCAATTGCCGGTTTATTGCTCGTATTTAAAAAAATATTTTTGTATAATGTGCCTATGCTATAATTTAAATTAATAAAAAATTAAAGTTAGGTACTAATTTCTATCTATATCTATGAATATTATTATTCTGCTTTAAATTTGAGAGACATATTTTACTTTAAAGATTTAACATATTAATTACATAAAAGAGGCGCTTTTAATTATTTATATACGAATATTATTCTGGCAATTTAAAAAGCCACTTTAATAATATAGGTGAATATATATAAAAGATAAGCGCGCAACAAATAAAAATATGCCTGGTAGGCGTGGCCTAATCGCCAGTTGCAAGAGTCTAATACTGAAAAAGCATAGAACTTCTGCAATCATAGTAGGACGATGTTACGTGCAATCTCCGCGTGGCGTCGTTGCTATTAAACCACACTTTTCATATTATAGAAGCATATGTACTACGGATATTTAGTACGGAAAAATATTACGCTAAAAATTCTCAATTCTTTGCTCCATTGGCTAGAAAAGTTTATACAAAAGTAGTAGCAGTCTATTTCATGCTATAAAGTCTTGATTTTTCTTTCCGTGTACTAGGGGAAATTTTGGTCAACTGGTTAGTTCCTTGCATTTACAGTGACGCTCAAATTTGTTAAAAATTTTAAAAAGGAAAATAAAGCGAGAGTCATACGAAAACCCGACGATGTCCTATAGAGAATTTTTATTTGACAATCATAATTTTATGTTACTTTAGATATATTTTTTAATATAAATAACAATATTTACAAATCGGACCAACTATTTAGTATTATAAACCATAAGAAAGTAGCACTTGAATTTAAAATTTAGATTTTAGAAGTTTTAACAAATATGATTAGTAATCTTTTTGAAATAATTAAAAATATTTTATTATTGATTACACAAATTGGTTAAAGGTTGTTATTGCATTGCATTACACAGATTTATTATAAACATAATAATGTTATAAATAAAAATAAATAATTCAACTTGAAATTGTGGAAAAACCGAGCAAGGCATACGTGGAAAAAAGTGAAAGTTAAATTTAAATATATATATATATATATATATATATATATATATATATATATATGTTACGTACCAAGCCCGAAATTGTACAAAACCCGATCTGTACAACGATTTTTGTACTGACCGCGGTTGGTACAAGTTATTTTGTACAGAGCTGTTTTTTCCGAGCTCTGTACAGAAACGTTTGTACTGAGTTAGCTCAGTACAGAGATGCTTGTACAGAGCTAGCTCAGTACGATTCCTCCTGTACAATGTTGTCCATAACAGTTGATTTGTTTATTGTTGACATTTTACCAACGATCAAGTCAAAGAATAATGATTAATAATTTCAATTATAAATTGAAAACGATTTCAGTATTATAGCAAATTTATTCGAAGGTACACGTAAATTTAATCATGGATACTTTTGACATGAAAAATTATTTTGAAAATAAATTAAAAGACTTGCCAATTACAAATAATTCGGTTTTAATAAGTGACGAAAAAATGTATAATGAAATAATACAAAAAGTGATCGATTCAAAAAAAGAAATTAAAAAAAGTTCAAGTGATTATCGGCGTTTGAGAAGATATGACGTATTAACAATTGAAAATGAAAAAAAATTGATAGTTCCTTTACATAATAATGCCAGCGAAAGTGTAAAATATTTCGTTCATAATAATGAAATTTTTAATATACTAAAATCTGCTCATACTATTACTGGTCATGGTGGAATACATAAAATGCATAATTCGCTAAAGGACAAATATGCCAATATAACGCGGCAAGTTATTTCATTGTTTTTAGGCGGTTGTGAAAAGTGTTTAAAAAAAAGAGCGCATCCAAAAAAAGGAGTAGTTGTCAAACCAATTTTATCGAAAAAGCCTTATGAACGTGGTCAGGTGGATTCATATTTAACTTACATAATAAATATTATACAAAATTATATTCATTTTTTTTAATCGACTGCTATGGACAACATTGTACAGGAGGAATCGTACTGAGCTAGCTCTGTACAATCATCTCTGTACCGAGCTAGCTCAGTACAAATATTTCTGTACAGAGCCCGGAAATAACAGCTCTGTACAAAACAGCTTGTACCAACCGCGGTCAGTACAAAAATCGTTGTACAGATCGGGCTTTGTACAATTTCGGGCTTGGTACGTAACATATATATATATATATATATATATATATATATATATATATATATATATATATATATGATATATATATATATATATATATAACAAAAAGATATCGCCACCGACGCAGTTGCCGCTGTTTCAAGATATTTTTACCTATAGGTCAAGAGTTCACCTTTAGTTTCACCCCTCAAAACTTAGGTCAATTTTAAGTCAGTTTTAACCTACACGTCAAATATTGAGATACAATTCTCGCTACCCTCAGAATTTAGGTTCCCTCTGTCCTCAAAATTTAGGTCAAATTTAAGGGCAGTTTTAACCTACAGGTCAAAAATTGACAAATTCCCTCTGCTCTCAAAATTTAGGTCAATTTCAAGGGCAGCTTTGACCTACGGGTAAAAAAGAAGCCCCCAAACGCCAAATAATGGCCCTTACTTTATGTTCTAATAATACTTTTGATGATACGTCAAAATCTATGTCAAATTTAACCAATTTTTATACCTTTAAGTATAAAGAAGGACTTATAAGGGCACCATAAGACCATAATCATGTCCGCAAAGTAAAATTCTATTTTGTTGCTTTCTTTTAAGGTAGTACGCTCGCGACAGTCACTCTCAAAAGTAAATTTTAATAAAATGCTATAGTATGGTGCAGTTACTGTAGCATATTTTTGCTTGGACTGTACTGAATACATAGTCAGCCCTATGTACAGACACACTCACACAAAAGTATACTAGTCAGGTTAGAATATTATATTATATTATATCTTTTAACTGAAACGGTTAATATTGTTAAATCTTTTTGTTATAAATTTCTCAAACATTCATTTATAATATATTAGTTTTTTAAAACAATCTATAGAAAATTTTAGAAGTTATTAGAAGAAATGTGCCGTTTACATGCACTTTTCATAGGTTAACCATGTTAAATAACAAACTTTGAACTTAAATATCTTGTTTTAGAAACGGTCAATTTTTTTAATATTTTGCAAATACATAGATCTTGTTATTAACTATTCTGATTTCAAATTTCATGAAATTCTATAGAAAAGTGCGATCACGAACGTACTACCTTAATATCTTCTATTATAATTTACTCTAATAGGAGATATTGAAAGAAAGCAACAAAATAGAATTTTACTTTATGGACATGATTATGGTATATATATATATATATATATATATATATATATATATATATATATATATATATATATATGTCGTCGGCAAATAGATGAATTCGTCATTTAGCTAAACGCTTAGGCAGTTAGCTAAACGGCGCCGAATAGACGAACGAGCATCATTATTACTGTCATTCGTCTATTCGCCTGAAAGGATTAGGCATTTAGCTATTCGACAAACGCAGTTTAGGCCAATAGAAAAAAAAGATTTATGGAAACAATATTTTCATTTATTGAAATATTAAAACGTCTTATTTGCTGTATTTTCCGTTTAATATGAGCTATAAATTGTAAACAGAAGATTGAAAGAAAATAAGTATAATATTTTAATAAATGTCACAAAAATACACATCGTAATAAATTGTAAACAATAATCTAAACAAAATAAATTTAATAGCTTAATTACATGTAATAATAAATAATAATACAGTAGTATACACATTAGTGTGTCCGTAAGATACATGGGAAATTTATTTTTTCGAATTTGTTTAAGCCACCCCCCAGTTTGGTTACAATAAAATAAAAAAAAATTTTCCCAAAATTTGAAGCCGATTGATTAATATTAACACGTGACAGTAATCGATCAAAATTTCTCATTGAAAATACATGGGAAAAATGCTCTTTTTTTAAAAAAAATCATAACTTTTTAATTTTTATGCAAAAAATTCTCCAGGTCACATTTGTCTTCATTTTTAGCTGCACTGTAAGATAGCACTTCGAAAAAAATTCAATTTTTAAAAATTTTTAAAATGGCGGACTTTTAAAATGGGTCATAAAAATGCACCACAATGTAGGGTAGAAGCACCAGTTTTGGCAACCTTAACACCACTTTTGGCCACTAGTTAATAGTTATTGTAATTATTTATATTATAGTTTATTTATGTATTTTACTTAAGAAAATACTTAAAATCTCATAGTATTATATTATTATAATAAGAAATATTAATTATAGTAAATAATTAAATGGAAATTTTATAAAAAAGGCCACAACCGGTACAGTGGCCACAAACGGTACTTCTACCCTATCAGTGGTTTTATCACATAAATGTTGTCGGAAATTCAAAAAATTTTCAAATTTTGGGAAAAATTTTTTTTATTTTATTGGAACCAAACTGGGGGTTGGCGTAAACAAAATTCGAAAGTCGAATTTTTACGGACACCCTAGAGGAACATGTAAGAACGAAATTTTATTTAGTATAATAATACTTCTCTTACTCTCTACATCAACATTTTAGTTTGATAACTTTATTAAGAGTGTAAACGAAAATTTGTCCCAAACAGTCCTATTACTTTTCTGCTTACTATAAAACAATTTTATTTTTTCCTCGATTTCAATTTCGTTTACACACATGATACAATTATCATACTAAAATTTTGATGTAGAGAGTAAGAGAAGTATTATTATACTAAATAAAATTTCGTTCTTACATGTTTCTCTCTAACATTTAATTAAGCTATTAAATTTATTTTGTTTTAGATTATTCTTTACAATTTATTACGATGTGTATTTTTGTAACATTTATTAAAATATTGAACTTATTTTCTTTCAATCTTCTGTTTACAATTTATAGCTCATATTAAACGGAAAATACTGCAAATAAGACGTTCCAATATTTCAATAAATGAAAATATTGTTTCCATAAATCATTTTCTTCTATTGGCCTAAACTGCGTTTGTCGAATAGCTAAATGCCTAGCCAGTTAGCTAATTGCCTAATCCTTTCAGGCGAATAGACGAATGACAGTAATAATGATGCTCGGTCGTCTATTCGGCGCCGTTTAGCCAACTGCCTAGGCGTTTAGCTAAATGACGAATTCTTCTATGTGCCGACGACATATATATATATATATATATATATATATATATATATATATATATATATATATATATATATATATATATATTGTTAAGTGTGAATTCGATTATTTTAATTAATATTATTAAAGAAAATCTATATATTAAGCGAATTCAGGCTTAACTTTATCGAAAGTAATTTTCGATAAGTTAAACTAAAAGACTTAATATTTATTCACCCCAAGATAAACGTTTAACTATTCATAAAATAATTAATATTTCTGAAAAAGTAGAGGATCCCCCTTTTAAGTGTACTATTAATTCAGTACCTCCGATTAGACGGTATTTTAATTGAAAATATATAAAAAGAAAAAAAGGTTGTATATAGTTGTAGACAGTAATGACACACTTCAGTTATATGAGTAGTACAAATATAAATTTTATTTAATTCATAAAACTTGAAAAATTGATAGAAAAATCGTACAATACAAGAATATAAACTATCTTTTAATTATTTACTTGTATAAATCGTAGTAAATATTATTATTAAAAAATGTCATTTTAATAGAATATAATTAATATAAGATTCTCAATATTTATATAACAATATAATATCGATAAACAACAAACAATTTTTATTTATATAATAATTATGTTTTATGTAAATTTGTATTATGTGTGTGTATAAAATATGTAAAATGGAATAATTAATAATCAACTCACCAACTTACAATTTATTATTTTTATCAAGAATGGAAAAGTATCCTGTTACTTTTCTCAGGTGAATTACTCAGATTCACACCTGTGACAGAATCTCTTATACGAATTATTTCGTCTTTTTTTAGTATTTTCTTTAATATGTTCTTCAATTGCTTCTTTTGTTTGATTCTTTATTATTATTATCGATATAATACTTCAAATTGTTCACTTAATATTCACTTTTTGTATCCTTTTTAAATTATTTATTTTCAATTCGCGTAAAAATATCAATTCACTTTAATCAATTAATGAAATAAAAATTCAAAATCAACCCTTATTTCTGGGGACAAAAATAACACCTCCGCCTTTTGCGGGAAATAAATTCACAACTATATATAATCAACCGCTTTGCGGGAAAAACAAATTATTAAAACTCTCTACCGATTTTCGGGAGGAACACTTAATTTTACGCAGCTTTACTGCGGGAGGAACAAAATCGGACTCATTAGTTAAAACGATCGAAAGTATGGATCACACCTTAAAATTAATATAAAACGATAGAGTGGGGATGCCTGTGCACACGGCTCGCCAAACTTCGTTGTTGCCAGGCAAGCTTTTTGCAAGCTTGCAAATTCCTCAAAATGGCGTGATATAGTTCGATGCTCTGTATCCTCTATTGTCAATGTTTAAGTGTATACTTTTTCTTGGTATTTTACCAATACAATTAAGAGACTTTTCTGTGGAAAGTAACTTATAGCAAAGTAGACAAATTCCTTTTGAAATATATTTTAGAATTATAATTTTTAAAATAATATTAAATATTATTGGGAATGAAAACAATTGAAGAATGATTATCGTTATTTTTTTAGTTTGGATATAACTTAATTACGAAATATTATTAAACATTAAATAATTTAATTAATATTTCATTTATTAAATTAATAAATTTAATTTAATGAATTAATGACTATTAAATTATTAGAGTAATAAATTTAATTATTCAAGTTCATGAAAAATAAATTAGGTTTTAACAAATTTTATTTAATTTTATACATTTAATTTTTACATAGTTTATTTATTGAAGCAAGGCAGATTTTGATGACATCGAGAATTACAATTTAGACCGGATTTAAAGCAAATGCATTTTTTGTACTCATTATCAAATCTAATATTCGAATTAGACAATTGATTAAAGTAAACAATATCGGCGCATAGACAGAGAGAAGAAATAGTTTTGGAGAGAGAAAAAAATAACATAAAATAAAAAACTGAAAATAAAAATTTTCGTGAGATTGCAATATACAATATAATTGTTCTATTCCAATGAACAAAATTAAAATTAAATATAAAGGAAATAATTTACAATATTAATTAATTAATTAAATTTATTAATGTAATAATTTAATATTTATTAATTCATTAAATTAAATTTATTAATTTAATAAATTAAATATTAATTAAATTATTTTATTTTTTAATAATATTTCGTGAGTTTGTATTTCGTCTATTGGCCTAAAACGTCATAGACGGTTAGCTAACTGCCTAGTCAGTTGGCTAACTGACGGATTCATTCAGGCCAATAGAAGAATATGGCGGATTCTTCTATTCGGCTACGATATATATATATATATATATATATATATATATATATATATATATATATATATATATATATATATATATTTTATATATATATATATATATATATATATATATATGTACGCATTGCTATTATATCAAAAACTAAGAGACTTTAATTAAAAATTAAAACAATTTTCATTTTCATGCAAAACTTTGCTTCAATAGGAAGATTAAATTTCACAAGGTGAAATTGTCCTCATTTTGATAATACAACGATTTATAGTTGAGTTTTTTGTGAAAAACAATTTACGAACTGATAAAATTCAATCTAAAAACAATTTTAATTTAGATCTTTCGAGATATTACATGAAACTTTCTTTGTTTCCAGACGAAGCAATAAAAGTTTCACGCCCCGACCCTTCCTTAAAACCAGATAATTCTTCATCTTTACAAAGAATTTTTTTTGTTTTTCTATACACTACCATCGCGTCGGAAATCCAAAAACCTATAAATCTTTAAATCACGATTTTTGTAAATACAAATGTCAGAAGATTAAAAAAAAATTTCAGACCAAAAGAGTTAAACAAATCTTATTCAGATCGTGAGATACATTACACAGGCACACAAAAAAAAGTTGTCGTTTTTTTGAACCAGGCATACATATCTTATAGTATTTTTGTCCGGTGAAAACGAATCTGAAGTCATAATTACTCCTTCTTTAAAACAAAACAATAAATTTATCTACTTCTGCTACAACAACTCAGAAACAATGTTAACATTGCTTAAGCACCCTTAGTTTTTTATTAAATCGAAAAAAACTACCATTAAAATGTAAAAATTATAAATTATAATATCAAAAGTAAAAACCCACTTTGGTTTTCAAAACAACAAAATAAATTTATGTACTTCTCTTTTAATATTTCAAAAGCAATATCAAAATTACTTTATCATCCACTGTTTTTTTATATTAAAAAAACTACTTCTATAATGTAAAAATTCAAAATGTATAATAAAAAAAATGAAAAACCACATTATTTTTCAAAATAGAACAATAAATTTATGTACTTCTCTTTCAACAACGATTTTTCAAATTCTTTTTTTTAAATTATATGGTTTCTTTATTAAACTTACATTATTTTATACTCAAGAGGAAGAATTCTAATTGCGAAAAATTAATTATTGAAAATATTAAAGTTTTTCTTTTTTAAAGAAGATTGACTTTGTTGCTTCAATTGGTTAGTTTTATTTGTTTCGTTAGTTTTTTAAAATAAAGTTAGACTCTAATATAATTCACATATTCATAATAAAATTACCCTGTTTTTTTAAATTTAAAAAGCAACCCTTAAATACATAATAATAATTTGGTATTCCGTGAACAGAAAGTGTCGTCTTTTGTTTTTCTATAGTGATAAATGTTTTGATAGAAATTTTGGTAATGAGTATTTCCATATGTGTGATAGCAACTTGATGCAAAGAAATTTTTTTTACAAATAACAGAAAAATAAATTCTATTCAACTGATGTTAGAAATGGTAAATACATGTAATTTTTTTAAAGAATTCTCAATTATTTTGTTAATTCTTATAAATTTAATGAAATTCTCAAAGTAATTATTGATAAAAAGTTTAAATTCTAATATCGAACAATTTTTTTTACAATATTCTTGATATTTGTAATTAAAATTATAATCTTATAAATCAATTTATAAAATTTTTTTTAAAAATTTTGTATAACAATAAAATAATTAAATGAATCAATTTTATTTAATTTACTTTATTTATTATCTGTTGTGTATTGTTCTTATTTATTTTTTGTTTTCTTTTATTATTTATTTGATGTGTGTTATTATTTATAATTTTACTAAATTTAAAAATAACGTAAAGGGTGTTTTTCATCATAAAAGAAAGTATTTAAAAAAAATTTTTTGGTTCTAAAAATGAATTTTTAATAGTTTTTATATAATTTTCTTAATAGTGTAATTTTATTATGAATATGTGAATTTTATTAGTGTCTAACTTTATTTAAAAAAAACTCACGAAACAAATAAAACTAACCAATTGAAGCAACAAAGTCAATCTTCTTTAAAAAAGAAAAACTTTAATATTTTCAACAATTAATTTTTCGCAATTAGAATTCTTCCTCTTGAGTATATAATAATGTAAGTTTAATAAAGAAACCATATAATTTAAAAAAAATAAGTTAAAAAATAGAATTTTAAAAGTATCACATTCAGCAGAATCATCCAATATAATTATATTCTAAATATTGTTATTTTATTACATTGTTGAATTGTATTGTAATATTATTATATTTTAACCAAAATGTTATATAAATATACTAACAATTCAAACTGCATTACTCTTTTCCTAAATATTCAGACTGTTGGAATTTGTACAAACTTGAAGCGTAGCGTTAGTGAACACAGCGTCAATGGATATCATCCTAGTCTCTATGCTTTTCTAAATGAATTACAACAAGAACAGAGCGACACAGAATGCATGATTAATCAGCTCAATCTGGGCCAAAAAATACGAACACTACCTACAACGCATTTTCAAAAGATGGAGGAAAGAATTATTAGTATTGTATCACAGTATCAAAATTACGTTGATGAAAATCGAGAAATAGATTACATAAAAGCGCTTGGACACCACTTACATTTTTAAAGGATTTTACATATTTTGGACAATTTGCAATTTTGGACTTTTTGTATTCTTGGATTTTTTGTACTTTGGATAAAAAAATTTTTGGACCTTACGGATTGGACCTTTCGTCTTGGACCTTTTGGATTGGATCTTTTGTACCCCAATCACAATTCAAACTCAAAAGATTTCAATTATAATATCTGCAAATATTTTAATTTTCATTCTTATGTTTCTAATAATAGTTGGGGTAGTTTTTCTAAACCGTATTTTCTAAACTTTTTTCTAATAAAGCTGTATTCCTAAGAAAACTTTTTTCTAATAAAGGTGAATTTCTAAAAAAACATTTGAGTAGAGTCATGTTTTTTTCACTTAGTAATTATATTTATTTTAATAACAGAAGCCATTAAAAAATCGCAAAAGGATCCAAGGCAAGAAAAGTAGTAATTTTGATTTTTCGAGGATTTTCTAAAAATCTTGATATTAAAACTAAATTATAATTTCCACCCATTAGAAGCAATTTTTTTGTTTGCATATTATTTATTTTAATGTTAGAAGTCATTCAAAAGTTTTGCAAGAAGATCGAAGGCGGGGAAATCAGTGATTCTGATTTTTTTTTTATAATGATTTATTTTAGGATTTCTGAAAAATTCATGACAAAAAATAAAAATCACTGCTTTCCCCGCCTTCGATCTTCTTGCAATTTTTTTAAATGGCTTCTGAGGCGTGAAAATGATAATATAGTTGAAATACCGAGACTTTTTTTAAAAAATCATACCTATTGCAAACATACAAGAATATAAATTGAAATTATAAAATTTTTTCTGTGGAAAGCAGATATAGGCAGATTGCTACCGTGATAGTTTTTAAAATCATTCACGCGCGTGTAGAACTTTGCTAGTTTATAAAATAAAAGTTTAAAGTAAAAAAAAAATAACAAACCACATTGTTTTTTAAAACAGAACAAGAAATTTATGTATTTCTTCTTTAACAACTCAAAAGCATTAGCAAAATTGAGGCTCCCAATTCAAGAACTGGTCGGAGAGCAGTGAGATCCTCTGGGCCACTCACTGCTACCCGACTGGTACTAGCGCGTGTCGCCCGAGCGTCCAACCGGTTCTTGAATTGGGAGCCTCAATTGCTCGAACACCCTACAGCGATTGAAGACTTTACAAAAAGTTTTGTATTTTGTTTATTATTGAAGTTACGAAGCTCAAAAAAAAATTGTTTGAAACCTCATTTCCTCAGCTTTAACATTACATAAAATCGAAATTTAAAAAATAATTTTGTCAATGAGTAAATAATGTTATTGCAAAATAAAATTTTCCGTTTTTTTTGTTTTTTTTAATGTGATACAGTTTCATTATAAATCATCACAATTTAATGCCAGACATTCAATTTGAAAGCTAGTCTTATCACCTTTAAAACGCATTTTTTAAAATTTTTATACGATAATTTTGTAGAAAAATATGATCTTTTGTTTAAGAAATCAGCCATTTTCTTTAATTGTTGATATCTCAAAAACAATTACTTTAGGAAAAAGTTTTAAGAACATAAATTGTTCCTTTCTGTGTGTAGAAATTAAAAAAAAATATTAATAAAAATTTCTTTAAAAAAAAATTTTTTTATTATTTTTTGAAAAACAAATTGTTTACACTACCGTCGGGAATTATCGGTACGATTGACTTGCTGGCAGTGAAAAGTCAGCGCTGACTTTAAATCAAGATATTTAATTGTAGGCGAAAGATAGAGATTTCAGACCTAGACTGTTTTAAAGCTTATTAAATTCTGCGTCTAATGACACTTAATTTGAATTTTTCTAAACATTTGAACAAATAATATGATATGAAATGTTACGGAAAAAAATTCAATAATTTTCCCATTTTCGTACATCAAGTTTGAACCCCTGCACATTTTTTAATAATGTATTGAAAATTTTGAAATTTTAACAGCATAATCCTTCAATCCTCAGCTTCAATTTAAGCTTTTGAAAGTTAAAAAATATTAAATAGTTCATGAAATATCTTAAAAAATGTGAGAGCATGTTTTTCTATTAGTCAATCATTGATGAACATCTCTCGTTCTCTCGCCTCCCTACTCTTTCGTTTCTCCAGGGCCGAAATGTCAGTTGAGCGGGACCTTTTTTGAAACTTGAAATAATATTAAAGATTTATTATTTTTATTATTATTATTATTGTTATTATTTTTATTATTTTCATTATTGTTATTATTATTATTATTAATATTATTTTTATTATTATTAATATTATTTTTGTTATTATTAAATTAAAAGTGAATATACAACATTAAAGAATTATTATTAAGGAAATAATTAATGAGGATTTCATTTTTTAAATAATTTTTCTTCTCAAAGATTTTCAATTTTAAAATTAATTTATTAAAAATTATTAAATTATTTTATTACTTATGAAAATAATTGAATTCTTTTGAAATTTTTTTTAAATACAATAGAGTTTCTTTCATAATTTTTGTTTAAAAAAATTAAAAGTAATTGGATTTTAGGAACAATGAATTTAATTAATTACTATTTATAAAAATAATTAAATTTTCTTGAAGAATGTTATTAGTAATGAAAAAATAATAATAATCATAATAATAAAAATAATAACAATAATAATAATAATAAAAATAATAAATCTTTAATATTATTTCAAGTTTCAAAAAAGGTCCCGCTCAACTGACATTTCGGCCCTGGAGAAACGAAAGAGTAGGGAGGCGAGAGAACGAGAGATGTTCATCAATGATTGACTAATAGAAAAACATGCTCTTACATTTTTTAAGATATTTCATGAACCAGTTAATATTTTTTAACTTTCAAAAGCTTAAATTGAAGCTGAGGATTAAAGGATTATGCTGTTAAAATTTCAAAATTTTCAATACATTATTAAAAAATGTGCAGGGGTTCAAACTTGATGTACGAAAATGGGAAAATTATTGAATTTTTTTCCGTAACATTTCATATCATATTATTTGTTCAAATGTTTAGAAAAATTCAAATTAAATGTCATTAGACGCAGAATTTAATAAGCTTTAAAACAGTCTAGGTCTGAAATCTCTATCTTTCCCCTACAATTAAATATCTTGATTTAAAGTCAGCGCTGACTTTTCACTGCCAGCAAGTCAATCGTACCGATAATTCCCGACGGTAGTGTACATTTTTCAGACTTTTAAGTTTTTTGTGTAGCAACTCGGTTTTTACACTCATTATGACAAGCAAACCTATTTTTCTTCGTATTTATTCCATTTTTCCAAATATTTTAACTCACCAAATCATTTGAAAATTTGATATAATTTCCGTTTTTAAACAATATAATAAATAAAAGATTTTTAGAAAATCCTCGAAAAATCAAAATTACTACTTTTCTTGCTTTGGATCCTTTTGCGATTTTTTAATGGCTACTGTTATTAAAATAAATATAATTACTAAGTGAAAAAAACATGCCTCTACTCAACTCAAGTTTCAAATGTAATTTTCTCATGAAATCCCTTAAACAGTTTTTAAGCTCATACAAATGTAATACAATTCAAACTCAAAAGATTTCAATAATTTCTGCAAATATTTTAATTTTCATTCTTATGTTTCTAATAATAGTTGGGGTAGTTTTTCTAAACCGTATTTTCTAAACTTTTTTCTAATAAAGCTGTATTCCTAAGAAAACTTTTTTCTAATAAAGGTGAATTTCTAAAAAAAACTTTTTTCTAAGAAAGGTTATTTAAAAATTTTCTTCTGATTATATAATATTGCTTTTTCATTATCATTGTTTATAAAATGTTAAAAACAAATTAAGTTCTGCGCCTCCAAGAGAAAAAAGAAAAATTGTTTTGTATTGCCAACATTCCCCTGAATAATAAACCGTTTCAAAAAAAATGTACGTCAATTACAAAAAAAGTTATTAAATAATAAGTGTGGAGGTGCTAAGCGATTTATGGCTCGCAAGCATGGCTTCCATTGACGCTGTGTTCACTAACGAAAGAGAACTAAAACTTTCGTTTTTTGACAACTTTTTTCTAAACTCAATATTTTCGGACTTATAAGCTACTGAATATAGGTCTACGGTTAAAAGTGCAAAATTTCGAAAATTCATTACTCGAAAATTTTGACAATTAAACAAAAATAAAAAAATACGTATCTTTTTTTCGATACAGAATAGAAAAAAAATATTTTTGGCCGATTTTAAGAGGTCGACTTAAATCTCACGTGGAATCGCCCTTATATAACATTTTGGTTAAAATATAATAATATTACAATAAAATTTAACAATGTAATAAAATAACAATATTTACAATATAATAATATTGGATGATTCTGCTGAATGTGATACTTTTAAAATTCGATTTTTCAAATTCTTTTTTTTAAATTATATGGTTTCTTTATTAAACTTACATTATTTTATACTCAAGAGGAAGAAGTCTAATTGCGAAAAATTAATTATTGAAAATATTAAAGTTTTTCTTTTTTAAAGAAGATTGACTTTGTTGCTTCAATTGGTTAGTTTTATTTGTTTCGTTAGTTTTTTAAAATAAAGTTAGACTCTAATATAATTCACATATTCATAATAAAATTACACTGTTATAAAAATTATATAAAAACTATTAAAAATTCATTTTTAGAACCAAAAAATTAAAAAAAAACAAAAAAACGGAAAATTTTATTTTGCAATAACATTATTTACTCATTAACAAAATTATATATATTATATTATATATTATATTACATATATTATATATATATATATATATATATATATATAGTGCCACACAATAACTTTTGCCCACCCTACAGCAATTGAAGACGTTACAAAAAGTTTTGTATTTTGTTTATTATTGAAGTTACGAAGCTCAAAAAAAATTGTTTGAAAGCTCATTTCCTCAGCTTTAACATTACATAAAATCGAAATTTAAAAAATAATTTTGTTAATGAGTAAATAATGTTATTGCAAAATAAAATTTTCCGTTTTTTTTTGTTTTTTTTAATTTTTTGGTTCTAAAAATGAATTTTTAATAGTTTTTATATAATTTTTTAACAGTGTAATTTTATTATGAATATGTGAATTATATTAGTGTCTAACTTTATTAAAAAAAACTCACGAAACAAATAAAACTAACCAATTGAAGCAACAAAGTCAATCTTCTTTAAAGCGATTGAAGACTTTACAAAAAGTTTTGTATTTTGTTTACTATTTTGTTTATTATATATATATATATATATATATATATATAAATTTAAGGATTGGTTTTTCAAAAAAAAACAAAGGGTGATAAAGCAATTTTGACATTGCTTTTGACTTGTTGAAAGAGAAGTTGAAATGGTATTTCAATAGTCAAAATTAAAATTGTTTAAAATTATACAAATAAAAGTAAATTATAAATGATAAAATAATTATTTTGTAGAAATGAAAAATACATGTTAATTTGGGAAATAAGAAATATAATTTCTGTTAAACTTAAAGTAAAATAAATTTATTATAAGGTCAATCGAAAACAAATGTACTTTTGCACATCAACACACAGAAAAAGCACAGCTGATGCAAGGCCAAGATTAGGAAAAGAAAAGAAATTTTCATACTTTATGAATTTAAAAATTGTTTAAAATCAAAATAAATTTTATATATAATTTATATAAAATTTAATATAATAGTAATTTTTTATTTATAATTGCATATTTTGTTTTATATATTGAGCTGAAGAACGTAACGTTAAAACATTAACGAAAATATAAACCTGATTATTAGAGTCTATTCAAATTTGTTCCAATTATAATTATAACCATTCGAAAGGGCGTGAAAAACTGAGTCAGAAAATGTTCGAAATGTTCCAAAAGCTGTTTCGGAAAATGGTGAAAATGAGCCTTAAAACTTTGATTTGCCAATTTTCAAATATTAACGATGGCTTTTGGAGTGAAATTCAAATTTGTTCCAATTATAATTATAACCATTCCAAAGGGTGTGAAAAACTGAGTCAGAAAATGTTTGAAATGTTCCAAAAGCTGTTTCGGAAAATGGTGAAAATTAGCCTTAAAACTTTGATTTGCCAATTTTCAAATATTAACGATGGCTTTTTGAGTGAAATTCAAATTTGTTCCAATTATAATTATAACCATTCCAAAGGGTGTGAAAAACTGAGTCAGAAAATGTTTCAAATGTTCCAAAAGCTGTTTCGGAAAATGGTGAAAATTAGCCTTAAAATTTTGATTTGACAATTTTCAAAAATTAACGATGGCTTTTTGAGTGAAATTCAAATTTGTTCCAATTATAATTATAACCATTCGAAAGGGCGTAAAAAACTGAGTCAGAAAATGTTCGAAATGTTCTAAAAGCTGTTTCGGAAAATGGTGAAAATTAGCCTTAAAACTTTGATTTGCAAACATTAACGAAACATTAACGATGTTTTTTTTTATTAAAAATCAAATTTGTTCCAATTATAATTATAACCATTCGAAAGGGCGTGAAAAACTGAGTCAGTAAATGTTCGAAATGTTCCAAAAGCTGTTTCGGAAAATGGTGAAAATGAGCCTTAAAACTTTGATTTGCCAATTTTCAAAAATTAACGATGGCTTTTTGAGTGAAATTCAAATTTGTTCCAATTGTTATTATAACCATTCGAAAGGGCGTAAAAAACTGAATAAGAAAATGTTCGAAATGTTCCAAAAGCTGTTTCGGAAAATGGTGAAAATTAGCCTTAAAACTTTGATTTGCCAATTTTCAAAAATTAACGATGGCTTTTTGAGTGAAATTCAAATTTGTTCCAATTATAATTATAACCATTCGAAAGAGCGTAAAAAACTGAGTCAGAAAAAGTTCGAAATGTTCCAAAAGCTGTTTCGGAAAATGGTGAAAATTAGCCTTAAAACTTTGATTTGACAATTTTCAAATATTAACGATGGCTTTTTGAGTGAAATTCAAATTTGTTCCAATTGTTATTATAACCATTCGAAAGAGCGTAAAAAACTGAGTCAGAAAATGTTCGAAATGTTCCAAAAGCTGTTTCGGAAAATGGTGAAAATTAGCCTTAAAACTTTGATTTGACAATTTTCAAATATTAACGATGGCTTTTTGAGTGAAATTCAAATTTGTTCCATTTATAATTATAACCATTCGAAAGAGCGTAAAAAACTGAGTCAGAAAATGTTCGAAATGTTCCAAAAGTTGTTTTGGAAAATGGTGAAAATTAGCCTTAAAACTTTGATTTGCAAACATTAACGAAACATTAACGATGTTTTTTTTTATTAAAAATCAAATTTGTTCCAATTATAATTATAACCATTCGAAAGGGCGTGAAAAACTGAGTCAGAAAATGTTCGAAATGTTCCAAAAGCTGTTTCGGAAAATGGTGAAAATTAGCCTTAAAACTTTGATTTGCAAACATTAACGAAACATTAACGATGTTTTTTTTATTAAAAATCAAATTTGTTCCAATTATAATTATAACCATTCGAAAGGGCGTGAAAAACTGAGTCAGAAAATGTTCGAAATGTTCCAAAAGCTGTTTTAGAGAATGGTAAAAATTAGCCGTAAAAATTTGATTTGCTAATTTTCAAAACATTAATGATGTTTTTTTTGGGTAAAATTCAAATTTGTGTTAATAATAATTATAACCATTTGAAACGGCTTCAAAACGTTTTAAATTGTAAAAAAATTTTATAATGACATTTTTTAAAGTTTATATATTAAAAAATGAATTAACAATGCAAGAATTTAAAATTTAATTGTAAAACTGAATTATTTTTAAAATTGATTTTACTTATATTTTTAATAATATTATTTATTATTTATTAATTAATGATAATTAATTAAAGAATTAAATTTTTTTGTTGTCATTTTTCTTTTATAATTATTAGAAATTAATTAAATTTAACTGAACTAAAAAAATTATGTTTAATCGATAATAATAATGATAATATAAATAGAATAATCGAAAGAATTAAAATTTAAAAATATTGTGTTAAAAAATTAGTTTATTTATATAATATCCAAATAATGTTAAAATATTTCTAAGTATTTGTTTTAAAATTATCATTTATCGTTGTATATAAGTTGCTAAAATTGTTTGCTTCCTAGCAGTATTGTATATCGACATTATTATGCTGACGTCCGCAAGCAGGCAAATAGCGTGGTGATTAGCACATTAGACTTCGGTGCGTAGATGAGGAATAGACTTGGTCTTCGAATCCCACTCCGAGCGATTAGAATTTTAATTTGTAAAAACATATATGCTTAAAAAATGCTTGAAATGATCTATAAATAGATATTAACATTGCAAAAACAAGTGTCTTAAAAGTGGGACAAAAATGTCTTAATTTATCAATAACGTCTTAAATGAAGACGTTTTTCGCGTGTTAGACGCTAAAATGTGTTAACATAAAAATGTCTGAATTGAAGACACTTTCGTTTCAGTTTTTTACGCTCTTTCGAATGGTTATAATTATAATTGGAACAAATTTGAATTTCACTCAAAAAGCCATCGTTAATTTTTGAAAATTGGCAAATCAAAGTTTTAAGGCTCATTTTCACCATTTTCCGAAACAGCTTTTGGAACATTTCGAACATTTTCTGACTCAGTTTTTCACGCCCTTTCGAATGGTTATAATTATAATTGGAACAAATTTGATTTTTAATAAAAAAAAACATCGTTAATGTTTCGTTAATGTTTGCAAATCAAAGTTTTAAGGCTAATTTTCACCATTTTCCGAAACAGCTTTTGGAACATTTCGAACATTTTCTGACTCAGTTTTTTACGCTCTTTCGAATGGTTATAATTATAATTGGAACAAATTTGATTTTTAATAAAAAAAACATCGTTAATGTTTCGTTAATGTTTGCAAATCAAAGTTTTAAGGCTAATTTTCACCATTTTCCGAAACAGCTTTTGGAACATTTCGAACATTTTCTGACTCAGTTTTTTACGCTCTTTCGAATGGTTATAATTATAATTGGAACAAATTTGAATTTCACTCAAAAAGCCATCGTTAATATTTGAAAATTGACTAATCGAAGTTTTAAGGCTCATTTTTACCATTTTCCGAAACAGCTTTTGGAACATTTCGGACATTTTCTGACTCAGTTTTTTACGCTCTTTCGAATGGTTATAATTATAATTGGAACAAATTTGATTTTTAATAAAAAAAACATCGTTAATGTTTCGTTAATGTTTGCAAATCAAAGTTTTAAGGCTAATTTTCACCATTTTCCGAAACAGCTTTTGGAACATTTCGAACATTTTCTGACTCAGTTTTTTACGCTCTTTCGAATGGTTATAATTATAATTGGAACAAATTTGAATTTCACTCAAAAAGCCATCGTTAATATTTGAAAATTGACTAATCGAAGTTTTAAGGCTCATTTTTACCATTTTCCGAAACAGCTTTTGGAACATTTCGGACATTTTCTGACTCAGTTTTTTACGCTCTTTCGAATGGTTATAATTATAATTGGAACAAATTTGAATTTCACTCAAAAAGCCATCGTTAATATTTGAAAATTGGCAAATCAAAGTTTTAAGGCTCATTTTCACCATTTTCCGAAACAGCTTTTGGAACATTTCAAACATTTTCTGACTCAGTTTTTCACACCCTTTGGAATGGTTATAATTATAATTGGAACAAATTTGAATTTCACTCAAAAAGCCATCGTTAATATTTGAAAATTGGCAAATCAAAGTTTTAAGGCTAATTTTCACCATTTTCCGAAACAGCTTTTGGAACATTTCAAACATTTTCTGACTCAGTTTTTCACACCCTTTGGAATGGTTATAATTATAATTGGAACAAATTTGAATTTCACTCAAATAGCCATCGTTAATATTTGAAAATTGGCAAATCAAAGTTTTAAGGCTCATTTTCACCATTTTCCGAAACATCTTTTGGAACATTTCGAACATTTTCTGACTCAGTTTTTCATGCCCTTTCGAATGGTTATAATTATAATTGGAACAAATTTGAATAGACTGTAATAATCAGGTTTATATTTTCGTTAATGTTTTAACGTTACGTTCTTCAGCTCAATGTTTTATATAAGTAGTATAAATTTTAACAATTAAATTTATATTGTTAATAATTAAAACTAGTTGAAATAAATAAAGTAGTAGCAAAATTTATACGGATAAATAGATAAAAATTAGCATATTTTATTACAAAAAATTAGATTGTTGAAAATTTATTATTTAAAGATTTATTTAAATTAAAAGAAATAGAAATTAATTCTGAGAGAAAAATGATTGACAACTAAACAATGGCATTGTTCTCGGAAAACGTTAGACACGTTGGGGACCAGAGAGAGAAAAAATATACATCTGTCCTTATGTAGGAAATTTAAATGTTGTTGGTGAAGAAAAGATGATGCGTAATTAATTTCCTTGAGTAGGGAGAAAGATAGCTTTGCGTAAAGGAAATGACAATGTTTTACCGGAAGTGAATGAGGGCCAATAATAGTAATAGAAAATTCTAGAAGTTTCTATAGCGTTACAAAGCGGTATAAAAGCCGCGAAAATGAAGGCTTCGCTCTCAGATCAAAGCAATCGTTAATCAGGGTAAGTTCTGTTACTCAAAACCACAATACACTACAGTTTCATATTGATACAGGGGCTATTGAGAAATCTTTGTTCCACCTGTACAATACAAACATAATACACATTATTCTTTCCTAAAAATTTAATAGAATTATTAATTATTAAATTATTAATTGTATTTCTACAAAGTCAAGCCATGGTAAAAGTGTTGAGGGACTATTGAGAAATCTTTGTTCCACCTCATAATCTGGATCCTTAAGTGGTATTAAAAGCAAATCGTAAGTTTATTGAATATTCTTATGAGCTGCGTTCATATAGTAATAGGCTATATCGATGTGGCAGTTTGAAAGATTCAATAAATATTGAACCTAACCCACCAAAAATATTATTTATAATAGATAATAATTAATTCACTTGAATTAATTATATAGTTAATTTTTCAGAGAAATAAATAAATTTTATTATGTGAATTGCATAAATTTTGATGATTTTTTGATATTATAATTTTATCATATCCAAAATAAATCAAGATCTAGAAAAATTTATAATTTTAAAGAATATTTATTTAGATAGAAAATAGTTAATTTAGGGAATAGGGAAACTTGACCTTGTGTAGGAAGGATTTATTAAATTTTATTTAATTTTTGTTTGTAGATTTGGCAATTGAGAATAATTTGTTTATTGTAATTGTTGATACTATTGATTGAAGGAAGAATACTTACAAAGGTGATTGAACATTATTATTTATTTTGTTTATTGCTGAGTCAATTCATATAGACATAGAAACCGAACTTACTAAATAATTTCAATTAAAAATAAATTGTATTATATGAATAGATTTAATAACTAATAAATTTTAATTATTATTTAGCTTTAATTTGTTATAGATTATGTTTTTTTGAACAATTATCCTACGAAAGAAAGATAAACAAATTATCTTATTTAGTAGTGGATAATTTAGAAAGAATAAAAAGCTGCATTACTGAATAATTATTGGACAATTTCCTCTAATTTGGTAACAAAGCAACAAATTTTCTACAAAAGAAAATATAGTATTAATTAAAGAGAAAATAAGATCATTTTAATTTATTCATAAATTCAATGTATTGTCAAAATATAATCTTATCAGTTGATACAGTTTGACACGTGCCTCATTGTTAGAGGATCTTCAAATTTTGAAAACAATGTCCCTTTAAATTTAGACAAAGACATTCTTTCGATTCACATTACATAATCATGAGAAATATTTAATACACATGTATAAGATATTTCTCACGTTAGAAACACGTGGGTTTTCAGAAGTTTACCGTACAATGGGCTTTTAAATCAAAATAAAGGAATATATATATATATATATATATATATATATATATATATATATATATATATATACTTCCCTCGGTCTGTTAACTAATACACGTTTGTTTTAAAGTACATAAATTTATTGCTCTATTTTGAAAAAAAATTTGGTTTTTCAATTTTTTAGGGTTCTGTACCCTGTCCCCCTTAACTTCTACAAATCTCAACCGAGTGAGATAATCACTATTTTTTGTAGTTTTATAGATTTTTAAAGTTTTTTCTTGTAATCTATATGTAATAAAAATACGTATGTATACCGAATTTCAGCTCAATAGGTTTATATATGTTAATTTTAATGAATCATATTTCTTCTATATATTTATAAAAAATGAGTTCTGTTTTAGTGTACGGAATCCTCGATCTTAGTGCGAATGCAACTGGCACTTGTCCGATTTTTACATTTAAATTTTATTTTGTAAATTTAAGGGTAGGTTTAAAAAAAATAACAAAGGGTGTTTAAGCAAAGTTGACATTGTTTCGGAGTTGTTGTAGCACAAGTAGATAAATTTATTGTTTTGTTTTAAAGAGAAATCTGTTATTCAATTTTTTTACTTTAAAATTAAAGTTAAGGGTAGTTTTGTCGATTTAAAAAAAACAGAGGGTGATGGAGCAATTCTGACTTCAGATTTGTTTTCAGCGGGCAAAAATACTATAAGATATGTATGTCTGGTTCAAAAAACATACTTTTTTTGTGTGCCTGTGCTATAAACCTCTGAGCATGTTTTTCGACAAATGCATTGAATTAGTCGATTTTTAAAGGTTTTTAGCTGAAAATGGTAAGCTTTTTAAGATTTTTGAATTCCTTTGGTCTTAAATGAAAGTTAAGGATTAAAAGATCACAACTTTGTATGTTTCAATTTTTTCTGCAATTTTTAAAAAATATATCAGAACTGAAAAAATTTGCAAAAATTTTTTTATTAAAAAATTTTTTAAAACAAATTTGTTTATTATTTTTTTTGAAAATATACATAGATAGGGAACAAAGAAAATAATGTATTAAACATTTTAAAACATGTAAAAATTTATTTACAATAAATGAACATATTCGTATAATTTAATCTAAAATAATTATAAATTTTATTACAAGAATATTTAATCATATAAAAATATGCATTAGTCGCATTAAAAAACTAAACAATAATATTTAAAAAAAACTAAAAAATGACTCTAGAAAGTTTATTGAAAATATTCTTAAAACATACACTATTTTATATGAGAGTTCAAAATAGGGAGTGAATATATTTTATCCAAATCGTTACTTTCTTTAAGGCAAAAGAAGACTAAAAATGAAATTTGAAATAAAAAGACGTAAATTTTATTTTGTTTTTATGTAACTTCACAAAAGATTACAAGTAAGAGATCTTGGTAGTTCTTAAAACATTTTATTATTATTATAATTATGAATTTTCACTGTTAAGTTTGATAACAAGTTCTCAAGCAAAAATTGGTACTGGTTTGACGTTACTGGCGCAGTACTGGTCCAGTACTTGGGAATTTTAAATTCAATATTGCTTATAAAAGTGCAGTTGAACCCAAAGTAACTAAATTTAAGGATAGAATGATACTTTCTTAATCAAAATTATTAAAAATTTTCAATAACAATAATTAATGGCTCATTTTTACTGCGAATTAGTTAAATTTTGCTAAATAATTAATAAAACGATTTGTTGTATCAATTTATATGAAAAATTTAACTAATCTACAGTAAAAAATTGTGTACTAATGAGTCAACAGTTTTACTAATTTAGATTTAAAATATATACATGTGTTCGATTAAAATAGTAACATTTTTTGTAAAAATTATTATTACTTACACAAATAATAAAACTCATCGCAGAATTTTAATTAGTTTTTTAAATAATAAAATCTTTGCAAAAATTCAACTATTTGAAAAAAAATTTTACCAAAGAATTCAATATTTTTTCTTAATTCGTTATAAAATATATCGAAAATTCAATTATTTTCTAAACTTTTATGAAAGACTTCAATTCTTTTTAATTTTTAATAATATTTTTCGGAAAAATTCAATTACTTGCTAAAATTTTAATAAATCCTTGGAAACAATTCAATTATATTTATAAGTAAAGTAATAACAAACCTTACACTTATATATAGATATAAACAAAAATTAAATTAAATGAGCGTTTCGGTGCAATAATCGGTCTTACGCAAGCGTTCACGACTAATACCAGTCGGGTGGCAGTGAGAGGCCCAATAGTGAAATTTTTTTCTTCCTTGCAGCACAGTACTGGCATACCAGTCTTAAAGTCCAGTACCGGCGTAGTACAGAAATTTTATTGAAGCCAGTACTGAACCAGTACTGGTAAGCCAACTGCTGGACAGAAATTTTTACTTGGGTTAAAAAACTTAGTTTTTATAAAAGGAATTTGTTCTTTTTCACTTTACTACAGTAAAAAAGTGTTATTGAAAAGTTTAATAGTATAGTAACGAAAATAAAAAATTCTTTTGTATCGTAAAATAAATAATAAATTATTTTATTTATTAAATTAGAAAAAACAATTGTCTTTTCATTAATTATTATTTGTGTCATTTAAAAAAATCCTTGTTCCACTATTCACTGTTGAGATGGTAAATGTAAAATATATATGGACATTGGAGTGAAGGGAATCGTGTATTACGAGAGGGCATAAGTTTCTATAGAAGTGTGCTTGTTTTTTCGCATGAGTAAGCTCTTTTGAAACGATTGTTGTTTGCCCCTTAATGCAAAAGCACTGATAGTAAAAATAACTTCGATGTTTTTGAAAATTAAATTTAATACGAAGTATTCAATTATTGTTAAAAATAACGCTTAGTAACAATTAATTGAAAAACAATTTATTTATCAATTCAGTACATTATTACTATTTTGTAATGTTTTATTTTATATATTTAGTTTGTAATTAAAAAATAATTTTTATATGTATACTTCATTGCACAATTATAGAATTCTAGAAACAGGTAGTATCGAGGACATCAAACACTTGTCGATAACGAAAACGAGTAAAACGAAGACAACAAATATGAGGAAAAAGGAGGAAAGGTCTCCTAAAAAGACTGATGGCAAGTGGACCAAATCGGCACCAAAGCCAAATTCAGTTAAGAAAGGAAGACAGCTACTACAACGAACAACAATGATCGTCAAAGTGTCTAATGGAACTACATTCGGCAAAGCGTTGAAGAAAGTTCGTGAAGAGGCTGACTTCGAGGTTTCGTGTTAGAAGACGATTCAAAGAAGAGAATCACAAGGTGTCATAAGTGCTTTAGCTACAGCCATATATATCGAGACTGTTAAGCAGTAGAATCCGACCGAAAGGTAGCAGATTACAAGAACAGTCCATGCTGTTTCTTATGCCACGCTAAGTTCGTCAAAAAGGAGAATATCCAAATGTCGCTGGATTAAGAAGATGAATAATCTTCGGAACTACTCTAGAGGAAGTAAAAAAGACTTTGTCAAGAACAAGGAAAAAAAGGCTAAAACAAGAGCAATACTGTAGAGTCCTGCCAGCGAAAAAATGGGGTTATTCTTCTGCGAAGTATAGAGCCGAAAGGTAGTTGTAAAACGAGCTAGTGCTTCAGCTTAGTTTATTTGTTAACTTCCCCGCTGCCAAGTATTTTTTAAACGCGGACTGTCACGGATTACCCTAGGTAACTATAATGTTTTTATTTGCATATTGCAAAAAGGACAACAATAAATTCAGGTTTCTATATAATCGTATTTTGAAAAGCAATTAATTTTACTAATATTAAGATCAATTTTGCATTTGTTTAAACAATTAATTGTTGCAAATGTATTTATCATATTTTCAAATCAACACAGATTAGATAAGTTTAAATAGTTTTTTATCTTTTTATTTTTAATTAATGTTAAATTAAATCAATGAAGTAATATATAAGTGCAATTAATGAGAACTATATTATTCATACATTTCTTAAATAGATAATGTTTATTATTATTATTTACTAACTTTTTATACCATTTATATTCAAAAGTGAATTTATTCTTAATTATGGAAATTACCAAAATTAAGATTATCAAATTTAATGTACTTTAACATCCAAAAAAATTTTATTTGAGATTTGTTGTTACGTAGATTACTTCAGTGCCTGCATAAAAAAATACATTTTGAGTAAGTTGAATAACACAATTTTCTCGAAAATTAGTTAAATCAAGTTTTAAAACTTTAAAAACTCAAAATGTCAAATCCAATGTGAACGAAACACTTGGGGAATTTGTTGTTCTATTAAGTAAAAATGTGCCGCAAAAAACGTTTTTGACTTTTTGAAAATTTGGAGGGGGTAGAAGGGCAACGTATCGTTTTAATTTTTTTAGGTGTATAACGGCAGGCAGAAATTATAAAAAATGTTCTGTTTACGTTTATTCTTTTCTTAAATAAATTCTTTCTGCTTTGAATAGTGAAAATATATGGGCAATTCCACGTGAGATTTTAGTCGACCTCTTAAAAACGGCCAAAAATATTGTTTCTGTATTCTGTATCGAAATAAAATAGATAGGGGAGACCGGGGCTAAACCGGACGGATTTGGTCTTTGACCAGAAAACTCATACAAAAACATATTTTTGCTAAAGAGTAATATACCGTTTTGAAGCTTGTATCTTCACCTACAAATCGCACTTGTTCGATTTTAAAAAACTACAGTAGCTTTGGAGATATATTGCTTCGATGGTGACTACCTCGAAAACGAAAATACGAAAATTGGTGGAGCTAAACCGGACACCCCTTAGGGCTAAATCGGACACGGCTAATTAATTAAAGAATGAGACACAAACTTTTGTTTTTTTTTGTAGAAAAGTCAAATCAATTCTTCTTTTATTTATTTGCAGATACTTCTATACAAAGAATATAATATAAACTGTAAAATCGGTAATTAATATAATATAAAATGAATTACAGTTTTCAGACTTGTCTGTTTGTAGCAACTCGCTTGCGAATTCGAGTTTTAATATAAATTATTTATTTATTTATAAAATGGTTCTATGCAAAGAATATAATATAAAATAGTTAATTAGTATAAAATAAATTAAAGTATTCAAAGATTTGGTTGTTTTTAACCACGATGTCCGATTCAGCCCCACACCGTCATCTTATAATTAACCTGCAATATATTTTTTCTTCTTAATGTTTTCCATTAAACTTTTTTTCTACTAAACTCAGTACACCTTGAGCTAAAAGAAAAATGGCCGTATGATATTTGCACTTTAACTTTAACGATAAAAACCCAAAAAAAAGAAAAAAATTTTTTTTTACTTTTACCTCAAAAAATGACATTTTCATATATTAACGGCAACTATTATTACAAGAAAAATGACATGTCCCTAAAACCTCATGCAGCATATGCATCACGAAATTGCGCATTCATAGGTTATTTACATGATTTGAAATTCTTCACGGTTTCGGAAATATTATATCGTGTCCGATTTAGCCCCGGTCTCCCCTACGTATTTTTTATTTTTGTTTAATTGTAAAAATTTTCGAGATATGGATTTTCAAAATTTTGCACTTTTAATTGTAGACCTATATTCAGTAGTTCGTAAGTCCGAAAATATTGAGTTTAGAAAAATGATGACAAAGAACAAAAGTTTTAGTTTTCTTTTGACTTTTAGGGAATGAAAACAAAAAAAAATTTCCATTTTTTGACAAGTTTAATGGTTTAAAAAAAATAATAAAGCTGCCTGTATAGGTCGCACGACCACGGCGCAATGGGATTTTTTTACAATTTACTATTAAAAATTGTCTAGAGCCTACAAATTTAATAATAATCAAAATCCGATAAAATTTGTAGGGTCTAGACAATTTTTAATAGTAAATGGTAAAAAAAGCCCATTGCGCCGCGGGTGTACGACCTGCACGGGCAGCTTAATTTTTTTTAACCCATTAAACATGTCAGGCCCACTCTTAAACTTTTAGCAAAACCTTTTTATCATTTTTAGGTATGTTCTGAAAACATAAAATTAAACATTTATCATACCCAAAGTTAAAAAAAATTAATTTGTTTATAAATTTTTTTCATTTTTTAATAAAAAATAAAAAAAAATTTTGTTTTCATTTCCTAAAAGTTAAAAAAAAAATTAAAACTTTTGTTCTTTGACAAGTTTTTTCTAAACTCAATATTTTTGGACTTGTGAGCCACTGAAGATAGGTCTACATTAAAAGTGCAAAATTTCGAAAATTCATAACTCAAACATTTTGCCAATTAAACAAAAATAAAAAATACGTATCTATTTTATTTCGATACAGAATAGAAAAAAATATTTTTGACCGATTTTAAGAGGTCGACTAAAATCTCACGTGGAATTGCCCATATGTATAAACATTTGTATATTACAAAAGTAATGTTTATAAATATGACTAAAGATATATTTCTAATGAGTTTTGTCATAAATTATAAACTTTTGAAGAATAAGGAAACATAATAACATTGAGAAACACCACTGACATTTTGAAAGATTTCACTTGCATTTTTTTTTAAAGATGAGAATAAAACAAGCTAATAAATAAAAATCTATAATAAAATCTTCATAATACCCGTATAGAAATCACCATGCTATGCCTAAAATGATTATTGGCCCTAGCTTGGACCTAACTTGGCAACCCCTTTTTATATATCCTACACGGAAAAAAATTTCAGGACGCGAACGAGCAATATTGGGAATATAATTAAAATAAAGAACAACATAACCAACGTTGTGAATTAAACTTAACTACATTAGACAAAAGTTTAGCCAATTCAGTGATAGTGAGCTTTGGTTGAGTGCAATTCGTCAGCCATATTGGAATTTCTGACAGCATAAACATCAACTTTTGAGTTTTCAGTTTTAAAACATAGTATTAATTTCAATAATATACTTTAAAATTTTTGTAATTTGAAACATATGATTGATAAAAATTAAAATGAGCATTTAATTTTACTTTTTACGCAATTAAAATTGGTTCTGTCATAGGTTGTTTTCAAGTAAAATTCAATATCGCCATTCTAACGATAATGCCAATATCGTTCGCTCGTTTTTGACGAAATGTTTGGCTGTTATAGCGAAAAATTTCTCCATTTCAGTTGTACTTTTTTTTTCGTGTAGGCTGGTCCTAACTTGGTACTAACTAGGAGATCCAGTTGTGACTTAGAAAATTTTTTTAGGAAAATAAAGTGTCAAAATTGATACAGGAAAAACATGTAAAAATTGATAAATATTATTCTCAATTAATATTTGAGGTATTCCATGTCAAGTGACCCAGGTGTCTTACGGTGTAATGCTTATTTCAATAATTTTTTACTCTTAAACTATTAAACATGAAAATTTGGCAAGGTACATTTTGGAAAGGTTTTTTCATGCTCTTTCGATTGAAAATAGGCATTTGAAAATAGGCATTAAAAAAAAAAATTTTTTGGCCCAAAAAAATCAAAATTAAAAATAAATTTTAATTTTTTGGAAAAAGGGCAGCTTTTTTTTTTTTAACGAAAGCTGAGGTTTTTTCCTAAAAGGACATATAAATGAAAAAGTGGGACAAGAATGTTTAAACATTGAAAAACAGAGGTTTCTACTCACAGGAGCGCTCTAACCCCGGTTTTTACGAGAAAATTCATTTTTTCAATGTTTAAACATTCTTGTCCCACTTTTTCATTTATATGTTCTTTTAGAAAAAAACCTCAGCTATCGTTTAAAAAAAAAAAAAAAAAAAAACTGCCCTTTTTCCAAAAAATTAAAATTTATTTTTAATTTTGATTTTTTTGGGCCAAAAAAATTTTTTTTTTAAATGCCTATTTTCAATCGAAAGAGCATGAAAAAACCTTTTTAAAATGTACCTTGCCAAATTTACATGTTTAATAGTTTAAGAGTAAAAAATTATTGAAATAAGCATTGTACTGAAAATCCCAAAAATTTAACCCTCTCCCCCTCGGAAAATATTGGACTAGGTAAAAAAATATTTTCACGAAAAATTACTATCTATTAGTACTACAAAAGCCCCAAGTTTTGCTAGGATTGGAGAAAAATTTTTCTCCACCCGGATCACTTGACATGGAATGCCTCATTTATAAAATTAATTGCTAATCATATTTTTTAAACAATTTATTAATTTAGCAATTGATTAAAACTTTAAACAAATAATTGTTATTTACTAACTTTTCACACAATCAACCTAGAAACTAGTAGTTTTTTCTAATTTTGCAATAAGTAAATACTCAGATTAGTTAATTGCAAAATTTTAAAAGACTACAAGTGTCTAGACGCTTTATTATCTCAATAGTTAATAAATAACAATTTTTTGTTTAAACAAATGCTGAATTGTTAAAATTATAAAATATCTCTATTTCATACTTCTTAAATTAGTTTATTGCAAAATTAGGAAAAACTGCAAGTTTCTAGGTACTTTGTATCAAGAGTTAATAAATAACAACATTTATTTGTTTAAACAAATAACTGAATTGTTAAAATGATAAATTATCTTCATATTTTACTAATCGGGAAATTAGAAAAAAAACTGCAAGTTTCTAGGTACTTTGTATCAAAAGTTAATAAATAACAACATTTATTTGTTTAAACAAATAACTGAACTGTTAAAATGATAAATTATCTTCATATTTTACTAATCGAGAAATTAGAAAAAACTGCAAATTTCTAAGTAATTTGTAACAAAAGTTAATAAAACAGTAACATTTATTTATTTATTAAAACAGATACATACTGCAATATAATTATAATTAGTAAAATATATTTTTAATTTCGTTTGCAGATTTTAAGTTTCGTTTAAGTTGGTGCTAAACACTAAAAGATATTGCAGTTTGAATGTGGGCTGACCCACCCAGGTCCAACCCAGGACCTACCTAGACTTCCTAGTTTCATTAGCAAAAATTTCTAAGTCCAAATTTAAAAAATTTTTTGCAACTAAAAATTAATGTTTAAAATGATTTGGAACAATGAAAAACGTGTTTTTAACATACATTTTTTGACATTTTTTTAAAAAGTGGATCTCTCACTTAATTAATTAGCAAAAATTTCCAAGTCCAAAAGATGAATATTTTTTTAGACCAACAAATTAATGTTAAAAATGATTGAGAACAATGAAAAACCTGTTTTCAACGAAAATGTATAGATATTTTTTTCTTGATATAATATAAAAATATTAATTTTTGAATTTTTTATATTTGAATATTATTTTATTATTATTATTGTTGTTAAACTATTTTTTTATTTATTATGGTATATTAGTGTCAATAAAAACTATATTGAATCATCAAAAGCAAGTCAACAAGTCACTGACAATAAAAATTTTAATCTCAACTAGTTTCATTAGCATAGTGGTTAGGGCGTTAGTCTCGTAGTCCGTAGGTCATAGGTTCGATTCCCGCGTGCGTTAGATTTTACTTGCTTCTTAGGTTTGCGTTTATTCCGATTTTTCTGCATTATACTTGTATAAGTATGCAATTTAAAGATTATATATAATGTAAAATAATTTAATTAACAAATTTCTTATTTTTTTATAATTTTTAATGTATATATTAGAGGAATATATATTAATCTCTGCATATAAGTACTAACATTATTTATGAATTCGCTTTTGGTCATCATTTAATTGAAAAAATAATAATTAATTAAAACTAATACTTATTATTATAAATTTAGGTTATTTCTTTAACAAATATTATAAACTAATTAAAATTATAATGAAATAGAAAATACTGTCTGAGATGGTCCTTTCTAGGTCCAAAAATGGACACACAAACTGGTCCTAACTAGGCTCCCAAGTTAGGACCAGGCTAAAATCGCGTCACCAGCCATTGTTGGTCCAAACTACACTGCCTACTTAGGTCCAAGCTATTAACAATGCAAAATAGGTAGGACCATGCTAGGACCAATTTTCAGTTTCCACACGGGATATGAATATAAAATAAAAATTTAACACAAATTTATTAAAAATAACTAAATAACTTTTTGCTTCATTTCTCAATTTTTAAATATAAAGACTTTATTTTTGAGTTCAAATCGTTAAAGTTTTCAAAGTACGTGTAATATACAGTAATATTGAAAAAATAATAATATGTAGGGGAGAGGGCCCCAAGGTGGTCAGGGCCCTAAGGTGGTCAGCCTAAGAAAATTTTTGTATATTAGTTAGTATCTTCAAATGTTTTCTGTTATTGTTATTATTTGAGAAGACAAATATATTAGTAAAGTTTTGAGGTAAATAGTCATATGAGTCTCTTTGTAACGTTAACGTTGTAAAATTTCTGTTTTTAAATGATAGAGAAATTTTTTTCTCAGGGTGTTAAGGGGTTACACCACTGTAAATGCCTCAAAAACAAGGTTTTTTCAGAAATTTTTTTTGAATGGAAGGAAAGAATATATAGTTGTAATGTTTTAGGAAGTTATTGACTATATACTCAAGTAAAAAATTACAAATTTTTATTAATAAATATCCCAAAATGTCGGCACAGGAACCATTTTAGTATTGCAAACTTTTTTTCAGGAGCTCTGCGGCAAGCAGTATAAGTAATGTAAATTTCAGTCTAGAAACAAATAAAAAAATTTTTCTTAATCTACATGAGAATAGCTACAGAAATACGTAGGGGATTTTAAAAATATTGATTTTTGTGTAATTGGCAAGCATTTGAAGAAAAAACTAATTTTTTTAGCAAAAAAAAGGCACTTAATTGTTTATAACAATTGTGTAAATTAACTTATCAAAAAACCCCTACGTATTTTTGTTCAAAATTTAATTTTAAAAATGTAATAAAAAAACCCGATTAAAAATATTGAAAATTGTTTGAGTTATACTGCTTGGAGATTTCAAAAACTGTGTTTTGAGAAAAACACGTTAAAAGAGCAACACCACTACAGCGGGCTATAAAAAGCATTTGTTTAATATTTTTTTTTAATATAAGGAAAGGAAATATAGTAAAATTATTTTAAGTAGTTATTAACTTACGTATTCAACTTAAAAATTACAAATTTTAATTAATAAATATTCGAAAATGTCAGCACTGGAGTCATTTTCAATCAATTTTTGAGTTTTATGATGAATAATAATAAAATAGAATTATTTTCAAAATGTTACGTGTCTAATGCATGCACAAAAAGTATCATTTTTGACGAAAAGACAAAGTGCAAAAAAAAATGTAATATGTTTCTGTGATCCTGAAAAATAATTAATATTACACGGAAAAAAATTTCAGGACGCGAACGAGCAATATTGGGAATATAATTAAAATAAAGAACAACATAACCAACGTTGTGAATTAAACTTAACTACATTAGACAAAAGTTTAGCCAATTCAGTGATAGTGAGCTTTGGTTGAGTGCAATTCGTCAGCCATATTGGAATTTCTGACAGCATAAACATCAACTTTTGAGTTTTCAGTTTTAAAACATAGTATTAATTTCAATAATACACTTTAAAATTTTTGTAATTTGAAACATATGATTGATAAAAATTAAAATGAGCATTTAATTTTACTTTTTACGCAATTAAAATTGGTTCTGTCATAGGTTGTTTTCAAGTAAAATTCAATATCGCCATTCTAACGATAATGCCAATATCGTTCGCTCGTTTTTGACGAAATGTTTGGCTGTTATAGCGAAAAATTTCTCCATTTCAGTTGTACTTTTTTTCCGTGTAAATAAACAACTTAATAATATGTTTTTTAAATTTTTTAATAACTTTTTTAGTGAATTTTCGTATGATGACCACCTTGGGACCACTTTTTTAAAAGTCGAATTTTCAACTTTTTTTAAAAAGTGACATAACTTTTTTCTTATTCATGAAATGAAAAAAGTTTATAATAGGAAGTTAGGTAATAAGACAAAGCTTCAAATGCCGTATTATTGACCTTTATATATAAATTTAAATTTTAGTGGTTTAAATAACTTGAATATTCGATTTCTGGAATTTTAAATATTTTACTGATAAAAAACTTTTTCTAATTATTTTTAAATAGGTAAGAAGTAACTCAAAAAATTGTGAAAAAACTTTTGTACATTTTTAATCTATACATAAAGGAACAAATTCACAAAGTATTATTAATATTGCCAAAATCATCAAAAATTCTTCAGATCACTTTTGATGGAATTGCTCAGATGACAAAATTATAAAAAGAGTAAAGGGATTAATTGGACCGAGAAAGTGAAAGTTGATCTTTTTTAACTTCGTTTTTAGTATAGCCACAGTTTACACTGTAGCTTTTTACAAATTAAGGAAACTTTCTAGCCAAAAATTTCAAGATAATTAAATTTTTGCTTCATAATGTTTCTTACTGATATAAAATTGCACGGAAAAAAATTTCCTGTACACAAACCAGACTATGTGTGCGACAAACTGCAGGATTTCTTGGTGCTATTACAGATTGGTTTGTGCTACGCTCAAAACAGCTTGTTGGAATCACTAAACTCGCCTGTATAAAGCTCATCTTAACCTATTCGTATATTCTACAAAAGACTTTGTGTTTTTCCCAAAAAATTTAGTTGAGTACGGTCCCAAAAAATGATGTGAGAAATAAAAAAAGTTAAAAGTTTAAAAAAAATAATTTTTTAACTATTCAAAACAAAAAATTTCCCTATTGAGTTGTGTGTAATTTGATTAGATTATTTATTAATTCCCTTAATTATACATTATTTACAATGCATGGATATTTTAAATGTATTATACTACTTACTAAATTGAATAGTTAGTTATAAAATTTATGATTTAATTAATTTTCGTGGAAAGGATTATTGAACACGAAAGCCTTACAATAATCTTCGATTTATTTGACGTGAAGGGAATTAGAGACATTTAAATGTGGAATGTATTTACTCGAATAGCACGTATTCGTTATGGTCGCTTCAGTGACTGCTCACTCGGGAAATGAATGTTCCAGTAGTAGATTCGTAATCATCGAATAATTCAACCCTCTTTTAAAACAGTAATACCGCGCTATTGAACATTTTCCAAATAATAAACTTGAAATAGAAAAACATTTTTAACAATTGCCGATTAATTCTGCAAATATTTTTTAAAAGTTTATTATATTTTCCCAAAATTAAAAATAATAAGTTTGAAATTTTTTATATCATTTAATTGTCACTTATAAAGATATTTTTAGGGCTTATATTTATTGAAATATTATTGTTTATTTTTTAAAAAGAGTTATTTTTTTAAATCAGGGAATTTTATTCTATTTTTATAAAAATATTGCAGTGTTATTCATTTGCATTACTAAATATAGTCTTGCAGTCACTAGCGAGAACGTAAGAAAAAAAGTAGAAGCGAAGGTAACGCAAATTGAGCTTTACAATCCAATCAGACACCCACTCAAATACTGTAGGATGGAAAGAGGGTGGAAAAAGGAGACGAGCAAGGGAAAAAATGATAGAGTGAAAGATGAGAAGAGCGAAGAAAAAGAAGAAGATAGATAAGAAGTGCAGAGTAAAATAAGGTGGAAAGAAATTTACCAAGGAAAAGGATCATTGGAAGGGGAAGTGAGGATAGGGGGAAAGGGTATTTGGCCTAAGAAGTCACGTGGAATTTCAGAGCGCGGTTAGAAAAAGATAAAAATGGAAGGAAGTGGATTCCAAAGTATATTTTTGATGAGATTTTTAAATGAGCCTCAATTGCGTTAAATAGCGCCAGCGGCTGTTCTGTCCTCTTTTCCTCTACATAACCTTTTTCTTAAACTCCTTGCGGTTTTGCGACTTAATGTAAGATTTTCTTAAATAAAGTTTTAGACCTCCTTTATTACATTGCTTTAACTGAGACTCGAGATGAGAAACATTATTTATCTATAGATAAATCGAAATTTTTTCAAAAATGAATAATTACATTAAAATTTCTTTCTTAAATATTTTTCTTTTGAATTTTTAAAATATTAATTATATCGAAAGGTTTCTTTCGTTATTTAACATGAAATGAAGAATTCTTAAAGTTAAAAAAACTATTAAGAAATTTTAATAAGAATTAACAGTCTGAAGCTGTAAAGAACAAACCCAGAAAATTGAAATGAGGTTTTTTTTAGAGTGGTAGGAAAAAGGTTTTCAATACATTTTCCACTTTCTACTCGGCTATTTACGTATGCAAACATTTAACTACTTGGCCAAATTTGACGTTCATCTAAATTCATTGATGGTAAAAGCTTTTCCATACTTATTTGCCTTTCATTGTGCACGGATTTAATTAAATTTTTTTAAAAAACAAAAATATTTTTTATTCGAAGGAGATGTATTATCTAGAGAGAAAAATCTGATGAAATGAGAGACAAGATGCTTCAATTTAAAATTTCTCTTATTTTGTGGGGAAAACAATTCAAGCCAAAATGCACTCCTCCCACTCCACTTAAAAGAAAAGTAAAGGTTACGTGAAATGGAAAATTAATGTGAACTGAAAATGAAAAGAAAAACAGATTTTTGTTCTCGAGACTGATAAAATATTTTATTATTTTGTAATAAATGTGTAATCTACAAAATTGTACTCCCAGTGGAGAAATGTTAGATAAAAAATTAATTTAAAAATAAAATCTTGATATGAATTCACTCATGAGTTCTTGCCGCCGACATAATCTATGTCTAAAATAAATTTCTTATATATAAAACATACATGACTACTTTATTATTATGGTGTATAGCGAAGAATTTTTAAAGTTAATTAATGCTAAATATACAATAATTTAAAAAAATAATTTAACTTTTATCCCAGAATTTTTCACGAAACAACTGTCAACTCATTAGTAAGACCCTTCACTAAACGTGAAGCGGAAACTTACAATATAAAAATACAATAAAATAAAAATACAATAAAAAAATAAATTATTAATTTAAAAAGCAAGTACTGCTTTATTCGAATAGGTTAATGATTTAAAAAAAGATGGTAGTATTTAGAACATTTTCTATTCTAGTTAATTAATATAAAATTTTTACGTTGCTTTTCCAAATAGTTCACAGGAATAAATAAGTTTTATTTTAAAACCGAAAAGAGACTTGTTTTAATATGCAGCACAAACTAGACCAATGTAGCTTTAAACTACTTTGAAGTAAAAGTTTCACTTCAAGCCTACCACAGGACTAACAATGAGCTACTTTATGAAATTGAAATTAGCCGCAAGTCCAAATATGGGCTTAAATCTATACAGTTCTTAGTATAAAATTTAGCACCTAGCCAGAATATAGGCTTAAATTAACTATTTAATTTATATTACATATGAGAGAAGTCTGGGAACTATTACGTCCCGGGAGAGACTTGAGTGATAATTTTGAATGTTTTTATGTGAATCCTCGATCGGGACGTATCAAGCCCCGGTAAAAAATGTGGAACGTCCCGAAGCGGGATTACTTACAACTTTTAGTTTCGATCACGAGTTGTTCTGTCACATGCGGAAACAATGTTTGACAGATTCGGGGTATCTGAGCCCTAGATTCGAAACATCTAAAATGCGACAAGCAGAATAGCTTATAACGACGTCTAGTGGGAACTATTACGCCCCGGACTTCTCTCAGTGTATAAAATGAACAATTTTGTAAATCACGTCAACTTTTCATAGCAATATGGACAAGGCGCGATACGATGCGTCTATTTTTGCAGTTCTAGCAACTTATTACTAGCTACTAGGTTTCACAGACTTAAATGAAAACTTTGATCGACTCGTTTATAGACAACAATATTTTGTATTGAGCCCAAGACAAGAAAGACTTGTTTTAATCTACTAAAACTAAACATTACGCATGTCTCGTTTTCATCGGAAGACCTCAATGGACTAGTTTTAATATATTATTTATACTATAATACTATAAGTCACTATAGTATTTATTTTTTTTTATTTATAACTAAACTGTGCTAGGTGTAAGAAATTTTTTTTATTTTTTATTCGACATTAAATGTTCATATTTTATTTATATTTACTCAGATGAAAATTCTTAAAATGTTTTAATATAATATTTTTGTATGAGTATTAAAGTTGTTTAAATACACAAATTATGTTATTTAGTAAATTATTTTTCAGTAATATAACCATTATTTTTTTAGAATATTGTTAAAAATTAAAAAAAGAAGAAACTTATATTTTAGACAATTTTAACTTTTTTTATTTTGTTATAAACCAATTTGAAATTGAAAAGAGAGCGCTACATCTCATATTAAATGGCGCGTAACACGTTATAGTATCCAGCCACTCAATTGCTCTTTTTATTTATACATGTGATAATATTTAAAGTAAATTCGCCTTTTGCAGCTTGAAAAATTTGATTTGGCATCAAAATAAAGTACTAATTATGTAGTTTCATTATTATCATATTTTATTGTAAATAGTATTCTTTTCTAAAAATAACAAATAAAAATTTTTTTTTGCTTTCTACCCGTGCAGAAATTGCCCCATTTGTCCCTATTTAAAGTAGGGCGTTGTGAGGGTACTGTCTAGAACATTCTGACTAGATAAGTCGAATTCGATTCTAATTGAAAACTAAACAGTTTTTCTGAATAATTTTACTATTCACCTCTGGTGAGGGACTGGTTTTTAGTTTAAAAAGGCCCTAATGAAACCCTCAACAGAAATTGCGCATGCGTGATGAGACATTAAATGACGTGAAAATAATATAACCTAAAAATGTCAACTTGCTCGTCGTTCGTATTATAAACTGTTGTAAGCAACGTTAGTAATAATTTTGACAATAATGGATGATATAAGTGAAAAAATAAAAAGAAGACGTGAATTAGGACGAAGGAGAACTAGAATTTGTCGAGACCTAAAAAAATTAAAACATTCTAATATCAATGAAAATTCCATTGATTTTTTGGAAGGTAAATATATGTTTCTAACTATTCGTATACATCAACACACTTTTTAATCAGTATTTAATTTATATACTGTAAATGAAGCAAATGTAATCTTACGTCAGATGAATCAAAAGATGTGATCAAACATCTCTCGACGTAAAAAAACATAATTTGCTCAATTTTAGTATTTTCGGTACAATCAGTAAATAAACTTTAAAATTAACCTCAAAGTTTACATAAATTTCGACTTATTCATTTCATCAATTTTTACTTTATTTTGTCCACTAAAGTTAAATATAATTTTACAATTTTATTAAATCGCTAGAAAGTATAATGTTATATTATATAAAATGAATTGAATAAGGTTATATTAACTTTTGTATAAATTTATTGCAGATTCAAAAATTCCAAAATTTATAGGTATATTAAATTATATTGTTTATTAACATCTTTATACTAATTTTCTATAACTAAATTATTAAATGAAAAATAAAATTACTTTGACATAAGATAAATTCTAATTTTTTTAAACAATAAAAAACATTTATTTCAAACGTAAAAATCGAATCAAATTGAAAAGAAAACATTAGACAAAAAACGTTAATTACATTTTTCAAGTAATAAATTATATTCATCGTAATAATAAAATTGTTTATATGATTTTAATGAAAATTTTTATTGTTCAGTTTCATTAAAATTATTTTACAATGTATTATAGTGATGAAAATAGTTTTATTACATGAAAAATGTAAAAAATATTTTTATTCAAAGAGGTTAAGCTAATCACGCATGCGCGCAGCGTCACCAGCCTTCTAGAACAACTGGCGGGTTCTATAAGGCAATAGCGAGGTTCTAGACAGGACCTTAGCTATTGCCTCGTCAGATCGTTCTGTTCAGAACCTGATGTTCCAAGCGTTACCGAATAAGACAGGCACCCACTAATTTGCCCCATCAGAACTCTATCAACAATAAGGCAAACTGGCTATTACCCTACTACTCCCCAAGTCCAATTTCTGCACGGGTACATATACTTCTAAACCAACAGGTGGTATTATTATTAGCTTCAACATGTAAACGTTTTTATTAATAAAATAATGTAAAAAAGGCATCTTATTTTGCGATACTATTTTTGTCACTTCTAAGTTGTTTCGAAAAAGTTGTCAAAAACATTTTAAAATGCATTGTTCTTTAAGATGGGGTATTGAAAAGAAGATGGTTCAAATGTTTTAAAAGAGATATTTATAATGTATTTTAAGATGGTTCTTTTGCAGTGCAGATGTTATATTTACAACATTTTTTCTATCCCAACACTGTGTTTAAATAAAATATGAAAGCATAATTTTTATCTTATAAATTAGTTATTGCCTATAGAGTATAATTTCTTAACTCCATAAATAACAAAATAGTTTGGCTGAAAATAAATAAATTTTACATATTGTGATCTGTTACTTATTATAATTTGAAAAAAGTCATTTTCTTTTTTTCCAAAAACAGATTATATAATCTTATTACTATATATTTCTTCTTCTTTAATATCAAAAGAATACTAGGTTGAAAATAGTGCATCAACATATTGTACTTACTAATTACGTAAAAAAATAGTCAAATCTATTAAAAAATTTCTATGAAATAATCATTTTATAAATAGATTATAATAATATTCTGTTTATCAAATTACGTTCAAAAGAAATTTTTATTAACTATAAACAATTGCATGCTTTTCGAAAGTAAAATTTAAGAAAAAACTGTAAAAATTAAATAAAGGTCAAGAGGTAACATCTAAACGTCACGTGTCATTTCTTCAATAAACAAAAAATCAAGCTCACCTGTCAAGATCATTTCAGCCGGAGTCACTGAGGGAATGGATCGTTAATAATCACTTATCGAATTAAAACTTTAAACGGGCACGCAATCTCGTCGAGGCAAAAACTTAATTGCCACATAATCCGGTTAGCGAAACGTTAACACCCTGCGGTCTCCTGCCCTTTTCCCCTCTCTCCACGACATCCACCCACTAAATTCCCCCAAGTGACAGACTCATAAATACAATAACTGTTATTGAATCTCGCCGATCCCTCTCCATTTTCTTAATTTAGTAGAAATAGTAATTTTTATTTTATTTTTACATTTTAAATTCAAAACATCGGGGCGGGAAAAGGTACCGCGTTTTACTAGATGGGTTGTGAGAAGTGAAGCAAGCGGAAACTGGGTTTCTCTGGCGCAAGAGTGTCCGACAAGCAAATTTCCACCTGGGGTAACATATCACGTACACATCAACAAAACAAAAAATAAGTAACTAAAAATCATAAAGACTGAAAGCCTGTAAATAATGTTAATTAGGTTTTTATTTAATTAACAAAAATTCTTTTCTTAAAATGTAAATATATGTATATATTTTTTCGAGAGAGAAAATTGACACTTATTCGATAAGGAGTGTTATTATTTTTTTGTGGATAAAAATATTTATTGAAAATTGCGAGACTCCGTACGTGCTTTCCTTCGTGAGTTTGACGCGCGACTGTGTGACTGGGGACCAACCCCGGGCTACCGACAACCCTCTTCTGCCTCTGTCCCTTCGATTCATCCCCGTGTCGTCCCCTCACGATGAGGAGGCGCAGAACGAGACTTCTCCATCCCTGTATACACAGTTGACGTCCTTTTCCCTCATAGAAATGGACCAGTCGATGTCTTTCTCTGTTGCGCACGGGGTTCATTACAACACCCTTTTCCTAGGTCGGTTCTGTTTCGCCCTCTCGATCGCACCCATGGTTGAAGGGTAAAGGGAAATGCGTTTTCCTCCCAACAACCCTCTCTCATAGTGTCGTTTCCTCCACCTCCTAATGAAAGATGAGTGCGCGCGCTGCGTTTCAAAACTGTGGTTAGAGATGAAGTGAGAATCACAGGAGATAGAGAAGGAACAGAGAAGAGAGAAAGTATTGGAAAGAAAAAACAAGAATGAGATAAGAGTTCAGTAGTAGATAAGGATAGATCCAAAATACAACTCTTGGTATTTAAAACTATTTCACCTCTGGTATCTCTTTTTCTATCGTATTCTCCATTTTTTATTCCTGCAGTTTTTTAAGCTCATAGCTCCTTTATCAAACAGAGAGGCAAAGAAAGATCGCGATACGCGGTTTGATATTGAAGTACGTGCTATAAAATGAGGTACGAAAAAGATCACTAAGAGGCTAGATCGGAAGTGAAGCGTCAACGAGGAATAGAAAGGAAATTTTTAGTTGAAAACAAAAACTATATTTTAATTTAAAGATAGAAATAAATTATTTTTATTAAATGCAAAATTTTGTATTCTAGATTCTATTCTTCAAAATAATTAAAAAATATATATTTATGAATCAAGTTTTTAATTAATAACTAAAAGATGCATAATATTAAACTTTTAGTATAATGTTTAGCCTTTATAATATTCTCAAGTTATAAAGAACGATTAATCAACAAGAAAAATAAATATTAGTGTAATTTTTAGTAATTGTTCAGGTTAAGAGAATTTATTTTATCAATTTAAGGAAAATTTCTTTTTTCCTATTCCTATACATCTAGCGCTTTCATAATTTAGGAATAGAGATTGATACTGTTTTACGTAGCTGACGTATTCTTTGACAGTGATAAATAATTGTTGCTGTATATACTCAAATACGTCGATTTTTAAATTAATATTAATTGAGCTCTTCAGCTTTGAATATGACTACCAGTGAGTTGCAGGTTTATACTTTTTTAACCTGATAGTAAATAAACAATGAAAACAGATACTGAAGAAAGAATCAGCGGGAATATAATACTAGTTTTTACATAAAATCTAAACATCTACTTATTAATTAGTCCCAATCCCACATAGCTCAAAAACTTCCAGGAAGTTTCCTGTGGCAACCTTCGGAAGTTACTTCCTAGAAGTGAAGATAATTTTTTTAATTAAACCCACTCTTTATTTTAAAACAATGCAAAATTTGAATAATTTTAATTTTTTAAACCTTTTTAAATAATAATTTCACTAAAAAAAATGTTAAATAATTTTTGAAAACTTCCTGGTAACTTCTAGGAAGTTTCTATGGGAAGCTTCCAGGAAGTTACCAGGAAGTTTCCATGGGAAGCTTCTAACCTGCGGACATTATTGAAACAGCCAATTGATTATAACACTGGTTCATACTCAAAATAACTCAAAGATAAGACTAGGATATTTTTATAGAACATTCAATACTGAACACGAAACTGATCTCAAAAAGTGCCCGTCACGTCTACATTTTGATTAAAATTGAATCAGTTTCAAAAACTCTGTTTTTTACCTTCTTCGATTTCGTTTAGAAAATAATGCCGAGGTGTTAAAAGTCTCTAATTAGGCTTAAATTAAAGCTGAAAATGTCAACTAAATGAATCGAATCAAGAAACCGTGTTTTTCATGTGTGTGCACTATAGGGGAGACCGAGGAGGAAAGTAACAAAATTCAGTTTTTTTATTATAGCGTTCAAACTATTTAACGAATAATTTTTGTTAATACGTTAATTGAAAGCTTGGACTTTCACCTCTTAAATAAAATTTGAATTAGACATTTAGATTAAATAACCAGTTCACAGCATGAATTTTTCACGACCTCTGTATTTGTTACTTTCCTCCTAACCCCCGAGGAGGAAAGTAACAGCAGCTAGGAGAAAAGTAACATTATAGAATATGGTTAATATTATATCATTTTAAGACTATTATTAATTTAAAATATTTTTTTATTCTCAACTTAGAAAAATACAAAAATACTCAAAGTACAAATTATGCATATTTGATACTTTATTTAATAGGGGAGAGTCACTACGGTCGGGACACTTTTGGACTTGTGCTCATAATTTCCGTTCTAGGCCGAATTTCACGTTTTCTGACAAATGGTTGAAAAGATCTTCTAAAGTGGAATGTTTCTTCTGTACATCAGAAAATGTTTGGACAAAAATTGGAAAAGTTATAAACATTTAAATAAAATGTCGTTACGGTCGGATCAGGTCTTTACGGTCGGTTCACCATAGAAAATCAATGTGATATGAAAGAATATAACTAAAATTAGCCCGTAAATTACACAAGAATGCTGAAATACACTTGAAAATGGAAAAAGGAAATATAAAATTCATATAAAAATTAACCTAAAACTCTCTAAATCTGAATCAGCGATAAGTATGCCACTATTTCAATTAGCGTATATGCACTGTGAATTAGCAAAATTTCACTGAATAATCAGTGAAATTTCACTGATTAATTAGCGCATATACGCTGATTGAAATTAGTGGCATACTTATCGCTGAGAATCAGTGAAATTTCGCTGATTCAGATTTAGAGAGAAACGTTCTCAGTACACGAAACGTTTACAATACGTTATCGAAGGAGATGTGAAATGAGACTTTTTAAAATGTTTTACGAACGTTTTTCGAACATGAATATATTTTTTTCACTGTAAAATGACGTTCTTCACACATCTCTACCTTAAGCAAATGAATTTCCGATGTCAGAACGCACCATAATTGTAAAATAATGCGTCCCAACAGGCACGATATAAAGTGACCCGACCGTAAGTTTCGCGTCGTTTTTATTTTTTTAGCACACAGACATAAACGCACGATATTTATTGTTTGCATCTTCCATTTTGTTTAATTAATCTTTTTCGACACTAAGTAAAAGTTTTGCTTAAAAAATTCACCACACATTTACGTTTTACGTTTGTACTGCTCGCGTACTTCATTGGAACTTAATGAAAGTGACATAAAAAGTTTTCTAACATTACTAACAAGTATTTACATGCAATGGTAAATGGCACCAGTTTGTTACAACTAAGAAACCTGAGGTGACCCAACCGTAAAGGTGTCCCGATCGTAGAGACTTTCCCCTACATATTCAACACATTTTGGTACATTAATGTCTCATCAATATTATCTTCTTATCTATATTGCAGATGTAGCATTTAATTTTAAAACTTATCGTATATGTAATATTAAATTAATAAAATGTGAAACAAAAGTACTGATTCTATATTTTAAGGTAAATTAATAATTAATAATAACGTAATAACTTTCTCCACTTAAGAAAAATTGCCAAATTTTTCAAATGCTTCATATTTTGGCATTTAAAAAATTAAAAATAAGACGTTAATCTTTTAAAACATGAAAATAACTTTATCTAAAGTTTAAAAGCAAAAATGAACAATTATGGCAAACATGGAATAAAACAAAATAAGAACACATAATTAAAACTTGCCTGGTTCAATAAACCATTTTTAGGTTATGTTAATATGTCAAAACGAAAGTCAATTTACTTATAATTTATTACATTTAACGAACAAAAGTTAACCTGTAACTATAAATATGATTTCCTTGACTCATTTCATAAAGTATCCACAAGCAATCCACAAGTATCCACATATTGAAACGAGGAGGAAAGTAACAACGTGTTACTTTCCTCCTAACTCTCCTTCTCAACAAAAAAGTTAAAATTACACAAAAGTATTACACGTATTTTAGAAATACACTATTGCAATTTAAAGATAGATAATTAAGCTACAAAACCCCGAAAAGAACATTTTATAAAACTGTGTAATTACTAAAATATGAGGTTTTGAAAGTTGAAACTAAAACTTACTTTTGACGAATTTTTGTAACGTCACGTCAGTAGCGGACTTCACCTAACCGGAAATGCTCTTGAACACTATGAAGAAGTTGTAGGGGGTACTACTGACTAAAAAAAAATTTAGACTCTGTATTTTCGCTAATTTGTTTAAAAGATATTAGCGTTGTTACTTTTCTCCTCTGTTACTTTCCTCCTCGGTCTCCCCTACTTACACTCATAGAACGATAAACACAAAGGCTTATTACTTATTAATTTAATTTGCCCCTTTTATTGTTATTTATTGTTTCTGAGGTCACTGAAGAAGTCTAAGGCCGTTAATAAAAGATTAAAAAATCATGGATATATAAGACACAAAAAAACCCTGTTTCATTTTTGTAGCATATCAAAATGAGAATATGTGAGATTATACTGAAATTTTTCTCAAATTTGGTATTTAAGAGTTTTGTGGTTGCTAATTATGAGTTTCAGGTCAATATTATAAATGGTGGTTCTCAAAATCAATAAATAACAATAAATAGCAGAAATTAAATTTGCATTAAAAAGTTGTAATACATGAAAATTTTTGATTGATTCACAGTTTTTTCGATTTAATTCATTTAGTTGACTGTTCCAGCTTTAATTTAAGCCTAATTAGATACTTCTATCACCTTGGCAATATTTTCTACAATCAATCGAAAAATGTTAAAATCAGAGTTTCTGAGACATTGAGGCAATTTTTCTCCAAATCTTGACGTAATGGGACTTTTTTAAGTCAGATTCGTGTTCAGCAATGAAAAATAAATGTGGTAAACAGTTAATTTATTATTATAGGGCTGTATATGACTGTTAGGGTGTCCGTAAGATACATGAAAATTTATATTTTCGATTTTTATTTACGTCACCCCTAGTTTGGTTCGAATAATATTAAAAAATATTAAAACATGCCGGTAATCAATCGAAATATCCTATTAAAAATTCATAAGAAAAATTCTCTTTAAAAAAAAATCATAACTTTTTAAATTTTTATGCAAAAAATTCTCTAAATTTAAAAAATTTTAAAAATGGCGGATGTTTAAAAAGGGTCATAAAAATGCACCACAATGTATGCAATGTTTTATCATATAAATTTTCACTTAAATTCAATAAATTTAGATAGTTTATAATGAATCTGATATCAGAAATTAAATTTTTAATAATTTTTTATTCAATATGGGAGGCTCAACATTTTGATTTTCCACATGTATGTTGTAAATATTTTAAACCACCGTCAAGGACAATTTTTGAAAGTGCTATTACGAATAGCTTTTTGTAACTATTAACCTATAAATTAATATTTTAAATATTTACTTCAAAAATGTAAAAAATCAAAATTTTGAGTCTGCATAGGAAATAAATTTTTGACATTAGATTCATAAATATCCAGCCTAAAAATTGACCATGACAGTGTTTTAAAATATTTATTTTAAAAATGTAGAAAATAAAAATTTTGATCCCGCCATATTTTTTTAATTTCTTTACTTTAAAAAGTAAATTTAATTTTTCTTTGAATATGAATCCAAAAATGCTTTCATGTGTCTGGAAAGACAAACGCATTAATCCTCGTCGAAAAAAATCATACAAACAGATTATTATGTAATGTTTCTAAAAAGTTTCAAAATAAATACTCTTTTCCACCAAACGCAAAGATCTACATAGGTTGCAGCACTCAATTGAAAAATGACCTTAGTACATTTGAAGAAACTTCCAGTAAAGACAGGGAAATAGATTCAAACGAAGTAGAGCAAGTAGAGGATGATTGCGATGATTCTTAAGAAGTCGATGATTTGGTTTATGATAGGGATTTTGTTGAAATAACAAGTCCAGAGTGTAATAACGAATATCATAAATCATGTGTTGAAGTTTTTGATCAGACAAAAGAAAAGTTCCATTCGACTGACAATAAAATTAAAAAAATTCAGCTTTTTACGCTTGGGCCCAAATCTTGGAGTCGAAATAAAATAAGTATCGATTTTAATGTCTCTGATAGACAAGCGATAAATATTAAAAACTTTGTTTGTAGCTATAAATGGAATTCTATCTTTTCTGAAATCAAAAAAAGGTAAAGAATTCTCTTCGGAAAATGTAGCAATTGTCAAAATTTTTTTACAATCGCGACGATATAGGTCGTATAATGCCTGGGATAAAGGACTTCGTGTTTGTAAAAAATTATGAACGAAAACGCGAACATGTATAAAAAAGATTTTTGTTATGCAATCGGAATAATTTTTTACAGTTTACAGTATTAATATAATTTGGAATCAAATAAATTTAAAAAAATTTCTAATTTTACCTAAAATATGATTAAATTGATATTTTAAGGGCATGTCCAAGTTGTGAAATGTAAACAAACAAAAATGTAAACAAACCAAGCACTAAAATCACATTTCGGAAACAGCCTTTTCTCCCACAAAAATTAACATTGGAACGCTTTTTTAATAAAAATGATAAATTAGTGTGTCAAAGTTTTCAAAGAAATCATATTTCCCTATAAGCAACTAAAAGTAATTGGTAAAATAACTAATTAAAATGACCTGTAAAATAGCATTTTTGACGTTTCGCAAAAAATAAACTGTTTAAGTATATCAACCGCACTGACGATGAAGAAGTCTCATATCAGCGATTGAACCTTCAACACGTGGAAGGGGAAATTTTTCCCTTTCCTCCTTGAAATTACAAGAAGAAAGGGTGGAAACTTTTTCATCGTCTGTGCGGTTGATATAGTCAAACACTTAAATTTTTAGCGATGTCAGACGATTGCTCTCCGCGCACGCGCAGACCGTGCCAAGAAAGCATTGACAACACTACACTGAGAAAATATTTTGTATAAAGTTTAGTCAAAAGTTGGTTAAAATGGCTACACAAAGGCATTTAAATAATGTTTAAAATTCTCTTGTATGGTTATTAAAATGCATTTTCCAAAGAATGTTCAAAAAGTAATTTAAAGATTAAAACCGACATTAGATTAATCTTTGGTGTGCATTTGGTCATAAACTGATTTACTATTTTTAATACTTTATGCTGCACTTAGGTACATATTTACCTGCGTGTGTCACAGTTTGTCCAGAAGTTGGGTAAAATGAAAGCTCCACCACGCAACTATACTATCAGGACTGTATGTGAAATTCTAGGAGCTCTTAGGAAATTTGTCCTTTTAACAATATTTATAAATGTATTTTAAAATCTATCAAGACTTAATTTTTAACATTTACTTTTAACAACATAGTTAAGGAAGATCAGAGATATATTAATTATTATCAATAATTCATTATTTTAATTATTTAAAAGTTATAATTTATATGAAATGAAGATATTATAGATTATGATGTTAAATTAAACTATTTTCTTTATTTCTTATTTGCTTTTGTGTCTGTATAAATTTATAAAAGAAAAATATGTATAAATATAAAAATATATAATTTAATATATAATTTCAAAGAATAAATTGCTGCGCGCAGCGTCGCGGGCACCTCGCATCACGCTGGGTACCACGCGGCTCAGTGCCACCGTGTCGCTGCGCGCAGCAATTTATTCTTTGAAATTTAATAACTCAAAAACAAAAAAAAGGGCATTCTGAAAATTTACATGCGCATAGGAAAAAACCTCAGCTTTCGTTTGCAATAATTTATTTTCAAATAAAACGGACCCTTTTTTGGGAAATTGAAATTTAATTATTAATTATCAAAAATTGGGATAAATTTTTAAAATATTAAAAAATAAAATTCACCATTGAAAAGAAGACGAAAAAACCTTTCCGAAACATATTCTGAAAAATTTTTCCCATTAAAAGTACGTTCAGAAAAAATTCACAAAGTAGCCGGTGTTAGCAAAATTGGTCAAATTGGCCCCCCTCTACCCCCTTCAAATTTTCGAAAAAGTCAAAAATATTTTTTGGGGCACATTTCTACTTGATAGAACAACAAATTCCCCGAGTTTCAATTTTTTTCAAGAAGTTGAAATTTCAACTTAGGACATTACACGTAAAATGCCTCATATGTACGTGAAAAAATCTGTTAATATATAATTTAAAATTATTTTATATTTTAATTAGTTATTTATTTTAAAATAAAATAAGATTTATTCGGATAAATATTTATTTTAATTTTTTTAATAGATTAATGTATTATTTATATTTGTAAAAATAAGTTGAAAAATCCAAAGAAATTTTTAATTTATAAATAATAACACTTCATTAATTGATCACGAATTGTTTTATTTAATTTAAAACTAATAATAAAATAATAAAACTAAAATAACAAGTAATTAATTAGTTATTCATTTTTAATCCGTTTCTCGCAAGTTGTGAATCAACTCTGTCACTTACTATATAAGGACAGTTCAAATCAGTCATTTAAATGTAAATATGTGCGAACTTAGTTTTACGTTGTATGTGTGTATTAGGTTATATTATAGGTTATATTATGTGATATGTTAAAGAGTCTCATTGTATTTGTGTTTGAGTATTTATAAGGTGTATGAGTGAAATAGAGATATTGTTTAATGCAAAATGTTTAGGTAATGCAAAAATTCGTACAACATATAAAAATCAACAATCGATAATTAATTTTTTTTATCGTTTTAAAAATGTTGGTAATACAGGAATTAGTCCTAGGAATCAACTGTCGGTATGTAGGAATGATGACTAGTCTCTTTACTAGGCTCCCCGCCACATTTACTTCCCCACATTTTACCAATAGCTTGTTCACATTTTACTCAACTTTTGACTGAAATTTAAGTTTCCATAGGTTACTCTCTGAAATGTGTTGAATACGTTCTCTCATTTTTTTTGTTTATATTGTGTTCAAACGTAGACTAGGCTTTATTCCAACACTTTTCTTTTTTTTACAAAGTATTGTTGAAATTCTATGAAATTTAATTTAAAAACTGACTAATTTTATTTTCACCTACGAAAAATTTATTTTGAACTACAGTTGGTTAAACTTTATTCAAAAGCGCATGTGTAGCCATTTTACTCAACTTTTGACTAAAGTTTGTACAAAACATTTTCTCAGTGTATGCAGAAAGACACAGTTTGTTTTACTCTGAAACGCAGTTATTTTCACATGCTTTCAGCTATGCTAGGTGTAGTAGCCAAATTCAATTTACCATTTTCATAAAGAAATTGTTATTTTATATTCAATTACGAAAATGTGAAGGTTCACATTTTCGTAAATGAATAGAAATGTACAGTTTTTTATGAAAATGGTAAATTGAAGTATTGAATTTGGTTACTACACCTAGCATAGCTGAAAGCATGTGAAAATAACTGCATTTTAGAGTAAAACAAAATATGTCTTTCTGCATAGTGTTGTCAATGCTTTCTTGGCACGGTGTTTGACTATATCAACCGCACGCACGATGAAGAAGTTTTTACCCTTTCTCCTTGTAATTTCAATGAGGAAAGGGAAAAATTTTCTCTTCCACATGTTGAAGGTCCAATCGCTGATATGAGACTTCTTCATCGTCAGTACTGTTGATATACTCAAACAGTTTATTTTTTGCGAAGCGTCAAAAATGCTTTTTTACAGGTCATTTTAATTAGTTATTATTAAGATCATGGGTTTAAAAATAAATTAAGAAACAAAATTATATCATGATTTCAGCTTTTATTGAATTCGCACTTGGAAGATGCATATGTATCTGTACTGTATGCTTGATCGATTAAGACTAAAATGAAAATCAAAGGACCAGACAGAGCTGACTCACATAAGCCTAATACTAATGCAACATTCTTTGTTCAAAAAAATAGTTTACAAAATTTTATAGCCGTCTGCCGTCCTGTCGCCTTATGATATAAACAGTTTAAAAAGAATTGCTATAACGATCTTATATTACATTTCTAAGTAAGATTGATTTTTGATAAATAATTATTTTGTATAAACCAAAACGCTACCTCTAAAATTAATCGTCTTGTTATTTTACATATATACATTTATCGATTAACTATATCAATTTAATATGCATCCTCCTTGTGCTTCACTGGAAGTAAACTATACATATGGTCCAACATTTGTTGCGTGGGTTAGGGAAACCCAGAAAACCTAATCAGACTACTTATAATTATTAATACATTATTTTAAACTGATATTGGCTCTGAGTTCTAGAAACTTTGGTCCTCGTTACGGTTTTGTGAACGCATCTGCTAGTTGTTGACCTGTAGGAATATACAATAATTTAATAACATTTTTCTTAACTTGTTCTCTTGAAAAATGATAGTTTATATCAATATGCTTTGTTTTCTTATGATTCGTCGGATTATTTGCAACGCTATTACATCCATTATTGTCTTCATAGATTATAATTGGATCAGCAATTTTAAAGTTAATACTAATTACTAATGACTTTAACCAAAGTGCCTCTGTAACACCTTCAAATAAAGCCATATATTCAGCTTCAGTTGATGAAGCAGCTACAGAAATTTGCCGTTTAGTATTCCAAGAAATAGTGCATTGATCAAATAGTTTAAATAAATATCGTACTTGTACTTGTACTTTTTCTATCAATTTCATCACTTCCCCAATCTGAATCTACATAACCAATTAAAATATGATTATAATTCATTTTTACATAAGTTAATTTTATATCTATTGAGCCTTTCAAATACCTCATAACTCTTTTCAAACATTTCCATAGATCTTCATTATTTTTTTTGTGTCTCAATATATTAACAGCAGTACTCAGATCTGGACGTGTGCAAACCATTAAATACATTAAACAACCGATGAGATTTCGACATGATACATTGTATTTCTCATCTGAATTAAGTGCTTCATAGTCTAATTTATTTTCTAAAGGTGTATTTACAGGTTTGCACTCGTTCATACTAAACTTCTTTAGAATTGTTTTAATGTAAGCAATCTGATCTAAAGTTATTGTATTATTATCTTTAGTTACTTTTATCCCAAGAAAAAGTTTAATTCCTTTTAAATCTGTAATTGAAAACATGTTTATCAAATAAGAATTAAAACTTTCCATTGTTTTAATATCTTCTGTTACTATTACAAGATCGTCAACATATAGAACAATGTAAATACTTTTAGAAACATTTCCTCTATCTAAAATGTAAATGCATGGATCTACTTCAGAATTTTTGAAACCTTTTTCTTTTAGAGCTTTTTCAAAAAGCTTAAACCAACATCTTGCAGTGTGTTTTAAACCATTTATAGCTTTATGTAATTTACAAACCGAATTATTTTTACTTTTAATTCCATCAGGTACTTTCATATAAATTTCTCCTTTCAATTCTCCATTTGAAAATGCATTTTTTACATTCATGTGATGAATAAGTAAATTAAATTGATTTGCAAAAGCTATCATTAATCTAAAACTTGTTATTCTTGCTACAGATGCAAAAGTTTCATTATAATCAGTTAAATATTTCTGACTGAAACCTCTTGCAACTAAACGGGCTTTATATTTTTGTGGATTCCCAAATTCATCGTTTTTAATTGTAAAAATCCATTTACAATCTACAATGTTTTTATTTTTAGGTCTTTTCACTAATGTCCATGTATTATTTATTTTTAATGAATTAATTTCATCTTTTATAGCAAGTGCCCATTTATCCCTATCTTCTCTATTTTTAATTTCATCATACGAGTTTGGCATTTTAGAGATTTCAGATTGAGCACATAAAATTAAATCTAAAATATTATTTTCATTATAAGATATAGGACTCAATTGCTTAATCTTTTCACTCATTCTAAGGTTTGAAGAAGTTTGTCCATTATTATTTTGAGAAAAATCTTTTGTACGCAAATTATTATTTAATTCATAAATTTTTAAAGGGACTTCAACTGTATCACTTTCAATAGAAATATTATCTGATTTACCATTATCAGATTTACTTAAAATATCTGATTTACCTTCATCAGAGTCCTTTAAATCTACTGATTTACCTTTATCAGACTCATTTAAATCTACTGATTTTGACCTTACGTCAGAAATATCAGTTTGAATTTGAGATCCTTCGATATTAATCCCTTTAGGTCTTGACTTCAGAAACTTCATTTCATCTACAATGACATCTCTCACCACAACAAATTTTTCTGAATCAATATCCTAAACTTTATAACCGTTTGGTTCATATCCAACCAGTATACCTTGTCATGCTTTTAAAGCAAATTTTGATTTACTGGTTTTATTATGAACATAAACGGTGGAACCAAAAACCTTTAAATATTTAATTTCAGGTCTTTTGTTATGCCATAGTTTGTATGGTGTTTTTGCTACATTTAAAGCTTTAGTAGGTGTGATATTTATTAAATAAGTAGCAGTTAAAACTGCTTCATCCCAAAAACATTTTTCCAAACTAGAACCAGCTATCATTCTTCTTGCTTTTTCAGTGACAGTTCTTACCATACGCTCAGCCACACCATTTTGTTGTGGAGGTCGTGGAACTTTCAAGTGGTAACTAATACCATTTTGCGTACAAAAATATACTTCATTAGACAAATATTCTCTACCATTATAACAATACAAATGTACTATTTTTAAATTGAATCGAGCTTCACTTTTATCAATAAAGTCACGAAAAACTGAGAAAACATCTGACTTTTTATATGTAATTAAATATGTTACACAATAATGTGTATATTGATTAATAAATAAAACAAAATAGTTTTTATTATTTACAGTAGGGGGAGTAATAGGACCAGCAACATCTGAATGAACAATAAACAATGGTCGTTTGATGTGATCTTTGCATTTTTCTTTTTTAAATGGTAACCTTGCCTGCTTATCATTTATACACGCTTCACAAAAATTATCACCGGGTGTAACCTGATCTATTAGCGACACATCATTGACCATATGTTTATCCCTCAATTCAAGAAATTTATTTTTACTTATGTGCCCAAACCACTCCTAGGGATCGCAGGACCTTGCAGCTGGTGGGGTGGCTTAAACGCCTAATCGGAGAGTACCCCTGGATCCCGTTTCAGCCCTCGTTGGTTGTTTTCGGCGGCCTGTTCCTCAGAATGGAGGGACCGCCCAATAGACCAGCTCCACGGAGTAGAGGGATGAGAATGGTGAGGAAGCAATCTTTGGGCGATCAGAAATGATCACCACTGGAAGTGGAGGGGCGTACTGTCTGCGGGGCCCCAACTAAGAAACGGTCCTCCAATCCAAGATTTTTCTGCCTTGTCGATGGATGAATGGCACTAGGGTTACCAAATCTGTCGCTCACGACGGACTGGCTGTCCGTCCGTTTGTCGGAATTGTACTGGTCAGTTAGTGATCCCGTAAGGTTCGGGGGAGCGATCTGGCTGGGTTTCCGGCGGGCGGGCGAGCGGCTGGTCTTGGCGTGATGTGAACAGAGGTGTCTTAAACGGCGGCTCCGGAACACCGGGCGACCTTCCGGTGGTACTCGCCTTACTTCTGCAAGCGGGGCTCTGCAGGAGAGGACTTTCTTATCCCGTGCTACTCTGGGAATTCAAATGGAGAATCAATTCAACAAATTAAATTTGGGTGACCAAAGGGTCTCAGTGGCTGAGTCTACAATCTCCTCGGAGGCTGTGGATATGACGGTCTCGAACCCTGAGGTCGTGGATCAGTCCTCCCCTTCTTCTTTAGCTGTTCCTTCGGGTCCTTCGGGATCTGATGGTAATGTAATCTTAGGTAAAGGTGGAGACTCAGGGGCTGTAGAAAGGCCCCTAACCAAAAGGAAGCGCCTTAACGGTTCTGAGAAGAAACGGTTAAGGAAAGAACGGCTTAAAGCCGGTGTAACCAACTCTGTTTCCTCGGATGTTGCTTCTGGCTCGAAGAGAAAGAGTGGCCAGGATGCGTCACCCCTGGAAAAGGAAGGGGTAAAGAGACCAAAGTCGGTCCAGCAGAGTACCAGGAGAGAGGGTTACAATGTTGGGCTAACAATGGCTCAAAGGACAAATCCTCTTACGATGGTGGTCTGTAGCGAGGGCTATCCAGACGTGGCGCTTACAGATGAGCAGTTTGGACTTCTTAGGAAGACCGTTGTGACGCCCACCTGCAGAGAGCCTGTCGAAAGGTGGCTGCGCTTTGAGGCTTCCTTCTGCAAAGGAGGAGTCTTTATCTTCATCGCGTCTAACCCGGAGGCTAAGGAATGGCTGACGAAATGTGTGGCCGACCATGAGCCCTGGGAGGGAGCGAAGTTAAAGATTGGTGGGGTTTAAATGCTCCAAAGAATGGTAAAGGCTCCTGCATGGTTCCCGGGAGAAACGGCGGAGTCGCGGACGGTCTTGCAACATTTGGAGACTTTTAACCCCACATTGAAGACGTGGGGTATGCTAAATGTCGATGGGTCTCAGGTGTCCAACAGGGGTGACAAGAGTTTTCTTCTTGTTGTTCAAGTCCCTGAAAGTCAGGCGAGGGCTATAGAGGCCCTCCAATTTAGGCCTCACTATCACTTCGGGCGGATAACTTTTAAGGTTACTGTCTCTGATCGCAATGGTTTAAACAATGTAAAGGTAGGTGAAGAGCAAACATAATTCACTGTTTGTAAGCTCACCGCTACTCCAATTAACTTGCATCATAGCAAAGGCGCCTCAGCAGTACTGATGAGGAGCTTGGCTAAGTAGCAATCCAAGAACCATGGTTAGTAAGAGGTGTCATTAGGGGGCTTGGTGGGGCTGGTGTAATCTGTTACAGGGACTGCAGAGCTGCCAAACCCAGGGCGTGCATTCTTACTAACGGCGTTAACGCAACTCCACTATTGGATCTGTGCTCAGGTGACCTAATGGTGGTGGTAACTAACCTGGAGGGTATAGGTAAGACGGTCGTTGGATCGGAATATTTTCCGTATGATAATAAAAATAATCCGCCAATTGAAGTTTGTAGGTTGGTGGACTACTGTATGGAAAAGGGACTTTCTCTGCTGCTAGGCTGCGATGCAAACTCACAACATACGGTGTGGGGGAGCTCAAAGGACAATCAGAGAGGACAGGAGCTTCTGGAATATTTAATCGGAACAGATCTAGATATTCCTAATAGGGGTTCGACCCCGACTTTTAGCAATGCGATTAGGCAGGAAGTGATTGATATCACTATCTGCTCCAAAAGCATTGTAAATAAGGTAAGAAGATGGAGAGTTTCTAATGAACCTTCACTTTCTGACCATTCACAGATAGTCTTCGAGGTGGAGTCTGCGGTCCGATCCGAATCTAAGTGGATTCGTAATCCCAGAAAGAAGAATTGGGCTAGCTACAATTCAGAACTTCAAAGGACACTTTCTGGTTTACCGGGTAAGATAAGAGATTGTCAAACCCTAGATGCAGCAGCCAATGATTTTACAAAGACTATTATGGTAGCTCATGAAGGTAGCTGCAAACCGACAAAAGTATTTTCGGGAAAAGAGGTGTGCTGGTGGAATGAGAGATTAGAATATCTCAGGAAAGAAACTAGAAGACTCTTTAAGCGTGCCAAAAAAAGACGCACGACTAATGGTTGGTCTGACTCTACAAAAATGAGAGACGACTATAGAAATTAAATAAGAAAAGCAAAACAACTCAGTTGGAATGCTTTCTCTTCCAGCATCGAAAAAGGGAAAGAGGCAGCCAGATTGGATAAGCTGCTTGCCAAGAACCCTGATGCAATTTTGGGCACTTTGTTATTGCCGGATGGGACTTTCTGTGAGTCGGACGATGAGACCTTGGCTTATCTGGTCCAGGTACACTTTCCGGGCTTTTTAAGGTCGGGGGAGGGCGGACATGACCCTGGGTGGCTAACAAATCTTCCACAGGCTGATTATCGGCCGCGAAGGCAGCTGGCTAACATGATCGTGAATGCCGAGAGGATCAGATGGGCCGCGGAATCTTTTAGTCCTTACAAGTCTCCCGGTCCTGTTAGCGTCTACCCTGTCCTCTTGCAATGAGCGATGGACGAGGCTGTTGGGCCATTGGTGAGGCTTGCGAGAGCGAGTCTGACTTTGGGATATATCTCGATAGCGTGGAGGGGTACAAAAGTCGTATTCATACCTAAAGCGGGAAAGAACGGGTATACCTCACCGAAGGATTTCCGTCCCATTAGCCTTACATCCTTTATTCTAAATCTAGTTGAAAGGTTGATGGATATATATATATATATATATATAATATATATATATTATATATATATATCTATATATATATTTTTTATATTTTATATATATAGATATATATATATATATATATATATATATATATATATATATATGTGAGATTTTGGAGCGGTTCCCGCTACAAAAGGGTCAATACGCGTATAGAGCAGGATGCTCTACGGAGACAGCTCTGGCGAGAGCAGTTGACCTGATTGTTAGGCAACTGTAAAGTCAGGGTGTAGGTGTTTCTATGGACATAGAAGGAGCTTTTAGTCAGGCCTCTCCGGAATCCATAAGTAGAGCCATGACAGCTTTTAATATTCCTACAAGAGTGGTTGATTGGACCTGTCACATGTTAAAAAACAGAAACCTTGTATCAACTAAAGGAGACTTAGTCCTGAAAGGGACAGTTAACTCTGGATGCCCTCAAGGAGGTGTTTTTTTACCCTTGCTCTGGTCCTTGGTGGTGGATAATCTACTGAGAACTCTAAGCGAAGAAGGATACCATGTGATTGGGTATGCAGATGACATTTTGTTAATCGTCCGCGGTCCCCATCTCGACGTTGTACTCGAAGTGGCCCAAAAAGCTTTAAACCAGGTAGACGAATGGTGTAAGAGGGTGGGTTTATCTGTAAATCCGGGGAAAACAGAAGCATGGACAAAATTTGGGGAGCGTTTATTTCAGTAGAGAGAACTTTGAAAATAAATATAGTTGCCATTAGGATTCTTTTTTCGGCGATGGAATGAAAATTGAATCGTTGACAAAGACATTTATAATCTGAACCAGAAGCCGGTTAGGAACCATCAGATTTATAGGCAAGGTATTTTAAGAATCTTTTTTGGACTTTCTCTTAATTTCTTAATTTATTAATAATATAAATGATTTCAAAGATATATAATATACATATAATAATAAACAAATTTTTTTATTAAAAAATAATACTAATATGAAAAAATTATGAATTTTTCCAAAAAAACTTATTTTTTTAATTTTGACAGATTACAGTTAATTTAACATATTAATTAGAATGGGAGATATTAAATTTTTTCAAAAAATTTAAAAAATAGAAAATTTTCAGACTTTTATATTCTTAAATGCATAACTTTTAAAATTTCTGTAATTAAATATTACATGTTACTTAGTCATATTTTAGCATAATTTTGAAAAAATACTGTCCTATAACTATATCTATAAGATGGAAGTAAGTATAAAAATGTTTTTAATATCAAAAAATTATAATTGACAGACCAATTACTATCAAGCTTAATTCAGTAGTATTTTTGGGGTCTCTGATAAACTTTTGACGTGAAAATAATGAAATCTAGAATTATTTGTTTATCTAATTAATCAAAAAAATTTTAATTGCAAAACTTCAAAAATATTAAAAATGGTAAATGATATTAAAAAATATTAATTCACAGCATTAAAATTATTTTACAATTATTATAAATGGAGACCTGTGTGATACGATACTTGCATTATGCTACTGGGACGAAACTTTGGTAGTAAAATGTTTTGTTATTTTAATTTTAGATTTAACCTTTAGGGATGTTTTAAGCATTGTAAAGGCAAAAGTTAAACAGGGTGTCTATTATTATTTTTGTTCAACAAACTATCCGGTTTTTCCCAGCTTTGGCAAAATTTTACCAGGTGGAAATGGCTACAAAAATTATCTTATTTTATGAAAATACTCTTCGACAGTTTTTATTCATACCAATACCCTCAACAGGGGTTCCAACAACTGGAAAAACGGTAAATATGCAGGAATTTAATTTAATCGGGAAAACTGTGAATTCAGCTTGGAATATGGGTCTTATTTTAGATTTCAGCAATTACGACTTTACTATAAATCCAAAAATTAGTGGAAATTTTGGATTAACTTATAATACTATAATTAAATTTCTACAAATAACACAGGTCAACAAAATTTGATTCAATTTACTTTCCAAGAATCAGAAAATATTTTTCCGAAGGATTTCGACGTGCTGAATCCGAATCCGACCTCAAAAAGGACCCATCACGTCAGGTTTTCGAGATATTTTAACCTAAAAGTGCTAAAAAAACTGTTTTTAGTTATATTTGATGGCATGTAACATCACGAGATAATTTTTTTCTCTTAAAGGTCAATCTTGCTACTAAAATTACTACTCTTCACCTTTAATATCCATTTTAAAATTTTCAAAAATCTTTATTTTTCTCTGAGTAATCGTTTATTGAATTTTCTGAGTTTGGCAAATTCTTCGAAAACTGAGTAGAAACAAAGAAATTTTGATAATAAAGCAGAATTTAACTACAAACATCTAAATTTTAAATAATTGTAAGGATTTTCGATATAACTGAATAGGAATTCAATATCAGATTCACAAAATTGAAAATGGAACTTTCAGGCTCAATATTGACCTTTTAGAGAAAAAAATTATCTCTTGGTGTTACATGACATCAAATATAACTAAAAACAGGGTTTTTGCACTTTTAGGTTAAAATATCTTGAAAACCTGACGTGATGGGCCTTTTTGAGGTCGGATTCGGATTTAGCACGTCGAAATCCTTCGGAAAAGTATTGTCTGATTCTTGGAAAGTAAATCTTGTCGGCCTGTGTAATTGACAAACATTGTTTTCTGCATTTTAATGAATTTAAAAAAATATATTTGATGATAAAAGTCAATCACTGATTTAAAATAGTAATATTTTTTTAATGAAATAGTTAAAGGTAGCTAATTATTATTTTTTTCGGTCAAATTAAATTCCCCACCATTTCCCATCCTTCGAGACTGGTAGACACACTACTAAATGCATTTGAAGAAACCAAAACCCGTCGAAGACGGGTACGACAGCTAGTATATATATATATATATATATATATATATATATATATATATATATATATATATATATATATATATATATATATATATATATATATATATATATATATGAGTCAAAATACGTGAAGTGCACCAGCACAAAATAAACAATGTTCTAAACGGTTTAGAAAGTTCTTTCAAATTCTGCTGGAAAAAGAATTTTATAAAGATTCAATACCCGTTTCCGTTTATTTAATCAAAGTTAACAAATTAATACAATTTAAAAAAATGTAATTACTTCTTTCCTAATTACGGCTAACAAAATTTGGAAATGGGTATTGAATCTTTATAAAATTCTCTTTCTAATAGAATTTGATCGAACTTTCTAAAACGTTAAGAACATTGCTTATTTTGCAATTAAACAGTTAATTTTGCAATAACATGTAGTAATTTTCAACAAGAAGTTTTTTCATTTTTTTAAAATATACCTATGATATGTAAGGATTACAAAAATGCAACGTTCATTAAAACCCATTGATTCTATCACGAGATATGAATTTTTTAATAAAGCATTGTAAAAAACTTTAATTGTTTATAACTCAGAGAAATTTTAATTTTTTAAAAAAAACCTTAGAGCTGTTTAATAAACTCATAATGAAGCTTGCATTTTATGTGTTTTCAATACAATTCAATAAATTTCAAATTTGCTGCTACACTTAACGTATTTTGACTTATATATATAATATACATTTGTTTTAAACTTAGTAGAGAATAGAGATTGGTTGTTGCAGATTACAAAGTGAAGAACACGTGTTTTTTCTTAAATATTCTTCTTCATTGTTAATATTATTCTGAAAATATGGGATAATAAAAAGTGAAAATTGACCAAATAATTAAGCAAATATATATGGGTATTCCACATATGATTGACCTATGGACCTTAACAATTTGATTACATTTATTTTTCCTTAATTTGTATAGAAAAAAAGAAATACGTGTTTTTTTCTTTTTCTTTAACCGACTAAATTTTCGAAATTTTGGATTTGTTACTGTAAACTTTTTTTAGTAGCTTATAAGTCTAAAAGTATTGAGTTTTTATTTTTTTTAAATTTATTTACACCTTATAATACACAGAAGATTTTCTAAAATGTTTTAGAGTGGGCTGATGCGTTTAATGAGTTTTACAAAATTTTAAAAAGGACGTGCAAGATGCTCGCGTTCTACGAAACGCCTCACAATAGGATTTATTTACAACTAACTTCTCAAAAATATCTACACACTACAATTTTTAACTGATTTGAGTGTTTTTTGTTTTACATTGAAGGAGAATAATTTTTCAAGATTTCCATGCAAACCTGAGAATATTCAAATGTTAATCATATTGTATAAACAAAAAGTTAACAAATGAATTGTCTACTTTCCTAAATTTGTTCTCATTATGCTTATAACCAATTAAAAGGGCGTAAAAAAACTGAGTCAAAAAAAGTCCAAAGTGTTTCAAAAGCTGTTTCGAAAAAGGGTTAAAAGGAGTTTTACATCCTCAATTTACACTGATTTAAACATTAACGATATATAAATACAGTTTTGAGTGGAGATAAAATAAAAAAAAAACAATGTACAAAATAATAACAATAATAGAAAAATTATAATGCAGAGTATAATATTTATGACGTAGCATGACGTAGATCTGTAACCATAATTTATATATAATGTTATAATTGTTGTGATAATTAAACAAATAGAATATATAAATCGAACTGTAACATTGAAGAAACAAAAGGAAAATAAAATATTAAAAATATATCAAATTTATTACCAGTAAGTAATATAAAAAATCTTATTATGAGTCTTAAACGAAAAATAAAAAAAAGTCTTTTGAAAAAAAATTGTTTATGATCATTTATAATTTCTTTCGGTACTTTATTCCAAAGCCGAGCACCTCTGACAATAAAAGATTTTTGCATCTTACAGGTTCTATGTGCGGGTATTTTCATGGTAGTTATTCTTTTTGGAAGAATTATTCAATTCTTTGGTATTTTTAAATTCAAAGGTATCATACAGGTATGATGGAATTTTACTATCGAATATAACAAATTACCTATGGAAAATTGCCTTCTTGTAGCAGCTTTCTACAACTCAGACTTAATTCTGTATTGTGTAATGTGCTCGAACGTAGGCAAATTAAAAGTAAAACAAATACACACATTTAAAGATCTTTCCAACTTATAATTTAATTCATCTATGACATCGTCGAATATCGGACGGCAATAATAAAAAATAGAAAGAATTAACGATTTAACTAAAAGTATACGTGTTGATGTAGGAAGGGATTCTTTGTTTTTATAAAGTTGTTGCAGAACAATAAAAATTTTACGGGAAAATTCCTATTCGCACTATTTATTTCACGTTTCCGCTATAAGATAACTTATATGCTCAGGTAGTCCACTCAAGGTGACAGTAACCTATCCCACATAACATAAAATTTCACAGGGAGTTCGTAATACGAAGTTCGAGAGTTCGCCTTGCAAACTCCCTGCGATCTTTAGGCGAAAACTAAATGTCCGCCCTTTTGCGAGTTCACCGAGCGAAGTCGCTGAAAATTAGAAACGTTAATTCGCAGCGAATTATCTAGTAGTTATACGCGATAAGTTTGGAAATTAACACTAATAATTTTAGATAGGTTATAGATGTAAATTTGCTCAAAAAATAAGACAAATATTTATCAAATAATAATAAAAGTCTTGTAATAAAAAAAATTTATTTTGCTTATTTTATTATTTCATTATTATTCTAATTCATTTTGGAAAGTTATGAACACGGGTTTGACGGACAAAAACGAAAACAATCAACCTAACCAACTAAGCTAAACGACCAACTACTAAAACAAAAAAAATCTTTCTCTTAAGTTACATGTGATTTTATTGGTTGACAGAAGAAAGGCAGGTTAATTTAAAAATCTTTTTTTGAATTTCTCGTATAATTAGAATATTTTTCTTATTATTGCGAATGATATTTTTAAATAAAAATTAAAAGTATTTAGTAGGGGACACTGGGGTAAACCCGCGCACAGGGTTAATCCGCTCACTAGCGATTTGACGCTATAAACTCAACTTAAGATGGAGATTAAAGGAAGTGAATTTGTCATTTGGTAATTAAATATTAAATATGAAAGAATCTATCAATAATCCGAATAAATTTCTCAAATAAATTTCCCAAGCAAGATCATAAGTACCGATAGCGCAGCTATCCTAAATACAGAAATCTGCTTTTTCAGAAAAACATTTTTTCAAAATTAATTAATAATTTCAAAATTATCAAAGAACTCACAAGAAACAGTAGCATGGTGGGATACGAGTCCACGACCTTTCTATTGCCGGTAGACTGCTCTGACCACTCAGCTACTAATATATACAAAATAAATCTTTCGGGATTACTTTACATTCTTAAAAAAATTAAGTGATCGGGTTTACTCCGAGGAGTGAGCGGATTTACCCTGGAAAATTGTAATTTTAAAATTTGGTATATGTGTATTAAAAATTTTCCCTAAGTAAAACTAAGAAAGATAAATAAAAAAATTCTTTTTTATTTTGTTAGTAGAAATCATAAGCTTTCAAATTGTATAAATTAACTTGACTTTAGAAAATAATTTCCTAGGTTCTTATCGTTCTGAAAAAAGTGAGCGGGTTTACCCCAGTCTCCCCTGTTCAAATAAGACTGATAAAATAAACAAGTTAACTAATTAAAATAAATAAATCAATTTTTTACAGTATTTATTTCAATGCTTTTATTTCCAATTAAATTTGTCTTCAATTTATAATTATGTTATTCAATAATTAAATGTATTATATATATATATATATATATATTTAAGAATAAATTCAATAAGAAAGAATTTTTTATTAATTAATTCTTATTTAAGAATAAATTTCAATTTTATGAAATAAATTAACTAATTAATGTAATACATTAAAAATCGTTTATCTTGTTACGTCCGTAACTTCTTATTAATATTCATTAAATACTTTAATATTTCCTTACAAATATTCTTGATTATACTATATATTTTGTTATTAATATTCCATAATTATATGTGTAATTCTTATTAATATTCTTGAATTAACTATACAATTTTTATATTTACTTGTATGTGTATGTGTGATTTATTTGTATGTCATATATTATTGCATTATATCCAGTACATTTTATATTATTATGGTATTCCTTATTTTATATTTTCTATGTATTTGAAACAACATGATAAGTTATATCAAATCCAAGAAAGAAAAGTTTATATTTTAAAGTTATGTAAAAGGAATAACGATTACGCATCAATGTGGCAAACCTTTACTAGACCACACATCAGGAAGGAAAGAGAGAGTAACGCATACCAACCCAGGTCCTGAGAGTCTTATCAAATCCCGTAGAAACTAGAAAGAAATATCTATACCAGACCCTGTGCTAAATGTCTTATCGAGTCCCGTCGAAGGTGGCCCGGTGACGTCACGCTGCATCTACCTGCACTAGACGAGTTTCGGTACGTGTATTTTTCTTCGTACATGCTGTTCCATTAGAAGATTTCGATATAAAAAGGACAAACATTATCGTTAGATCAGAGAGTATCTATTTGAAAGCCAACATTATAACATCTATAAGAAAGAGAGTATCTATTTGAAAGCCAACATTATAACATCTACAAGAAAGAGAGTATTTTTTTGGAAATCAACAAATAAATATCGATACCGATTCTAGGTGCAATCCCAGTATGCAGTTTAGAAGTTCCTAAAGTAAGATTTTTCATTTTTAAATATACTCATTGTATTTTGTATTATTGTCAATTCTTTTCTTTCTTGGTTGGTTTTTAAATAAAATATTCTCTCACAACATTTAGTAGGCTCATTGACTTATCCTCATCCCAAATTAGATTCAATTTCTGAAACTAATTTAAAACAAGGAACGTTAGGTATATTTAAAAAGGTTTCTTGTTTTGACGTAACAATCTGATGAAAATTTTGTACATTTAAAAAATAATAACCTTGATTTGCCAAAGACAATTTTTATCAATGTTATTAAAATAATTAATTATTTTATATTTTTTTAAAATGGGAAAATATTTAATTCCTTTTATTTACTAATTACAATTTTTATCTAAAAACAGAAACCGTGAAAATTATTTCCATGTTTTTTAAATAATATAGAAAATTGTATTAAAACGATAAAACAGTGTTGCTACGCTTTCTTGAATACCTTGAAAAACCATGGAAAAATCAAGAAAAGAGTAAAAAGTACCTGAAAAAAAATTTTTTATAAAAATTATATTAATACTATCTGTCACACCCGTCATCGACAGGTTTTAGTTTCTACCAAAACATTTACTAGTTCCTATGTCTAACAAACTGGAAAACCGCAAAACAGCCGAGAATTTCATTTGACCGGAAAAAATAATTATTATTTACCAGCAACTATTTCATAAGGAAAATGTTACTACTTTAGTCAGTGACTGACTTTTTTTTATTAAATTAGTTATTTTTAACCTATTCAAGTGCAGAGAACAATGTATTTGTTAATTTTTTCAAACCCGTGTTCAATCCCCAGTTCCTCCAAATTATTTTTTGCAATAAAAAAACTTTCTCCACAATTCATAACTTTACAAAATAAATTAGAATAATAATGAAATAATAAAATAAGCAAAATAAATTTGTTATTTATTACAAGACTTTTATTATTATTTGATAAATATTTGTCTTATTTTATTTGAGCAAATTTACATCTATAACCTATCTAAAATTATTATTGTTAATTTCCAAACTTATCGCGAATAACTACCAGATAAATAATTCACTGTGAATTAACGTTTCAACTTTTCAGCGACTTCGCTCTGCGAACTCGCAAAAGGGCTCACATTTAGTTTTCGCCTGAAGTTCGCAGGGAGTTTTTAATGCGAACTCTCGAACTTCGCATTGTGAACTTCCTGCAAAGTGTTGTGTTATGTAGGATTATTAAACCTTTAACGCCGGGAAGGACACATATTTTACTCAGCATTTAGAGCCATCGTTCTTAACGATTTCGTAAGTTAAGAATTTGGTAGGTATCCATCCCTATAGAGTTTTTATCGCTCTTTCAGAATCTGAAGATCAAATTTAAAAAACTTTAATTTGAGAAAGTTGTGAACATTTTTTCGATAAAAACTGAAAAATTTTTACTTTTTTTTTGAAAAAATGAATTTTTTTTAAGGTAGCAAGTAAGAATGCATGCGTAAAAACTACAAATATCGCGTCCGCAAAAACCAACCTTCAATATAGCGAAATGTATGTTTAAAAATTTCAAAATGGCGATAGAAGACATTTTTTTAAATAAACATCAAAGTCTAGTGTACGAATTTTAAAAAAATTTCAATAATCTTGTCACTTTGTATTTAGGGGTTTTTGACGTTGCTGATTACGAATGTGATATTAGTTTTTCAAAATTCAAAATGGCGGATCCAATATGGCGATCGTAAAGTTAAAAAATCGTTAGATTCTTTTGAAATTTGTTACTTGGGGGTTTTTGCGGTTGCTGATTACGAATCTAATATTAGTTTTTCAAAATTCAATATGGCGGATCCAATATGGCGGAATATATTTTTTAAATTTGACAAAATATGTTTGAAACCTCCTACTCAGGGGTTTTCGGCGTCGCTGATTACGAATCTGATATTAGTTTTCCAAAATTAAAAATGGATCATCCAATATGGCGATTGTAAATTTTAAAAATCGTTGGATTTTTTTGAAATTTGTAACTTAAAATCTGATGCGAAATATTATAAACATAAGAAAGTAGAATTAATATGACAGGCAAAACTTGGTTTTTAGTAAAATCTATAATTGATAGGATTGTCTTGAAAAAAAAAAGTTTCCAAATTTTGTATATTATTTTTGTTTCAAGAACATATAAAAAAATATCACCTTCTTAATCCACAAAAAAATGTTAATGTTTTTTAACGACGTAATTCAATCGCCATATTGGATCCGACATTTTGTATTTTGAAAAACTAATATCAGATTCGTAATGAGCAACGGAAAAAACCCTTAAGTAACAAATTTCAACAGAATTTAATGATTTTTTAATTTTACGATCGCCATATTGGATCCGCCATATTGAATTTTGAAAAACTAATATCAGATTCGTGATCAGCAATCGCAAAAACCCCTTAATACAAAGTGACAAGATTATTGAAATTTTTTTTAAATTCGTACACTAGACTTTGATGTTTATTTTAAAAAATGTCTTCTATCGCCATTTTGAAATTTTTAAACGTACATTTCGCTATATTGAAGGTTGGCTTTTGCGGACGCGATATTTGTAGTTTTTACGCATGTATTCTTACTTGCTACCTTAAAAAAAAATTTATTTTTTCAAAAAATAGTAAAAATTGTTCAGTTTTTATCGAAAAAATGTTCACAACTTTCTCAAATTAAAGTTTTTTTAAATTTGATCTTCAGATTCTGAAAGAGCGATAAAAACTCTATAGGGATGGATACCTACCAAATTCTTAACTTACGAAATCGTTAAGAACGATGGCTCTAAATGTTGAGTAAAATATGTGTCCTTCCCGGCGTTAAAGGTTTAAAAGAATGAAAGTATTTATATAAAAATATGAAATTTTTTATTTATTAGGGGAGAGGGCACCAAGGTGGTCAGGGCCCTAAGGTGGTAACCCTATGATAATTTTTGTATATTAGTTAATATCTTCAAATGTTTTCTGTTATTGTTATTATTTGAGAAGACAAAGATTTTAGCAAAGTTTTGAATGTAAATAGTCGTATGAGTCTCTTTGTAACGTGAACGTTGTAAGATTTCTTTTTTTTAATGATTGAGAAATTTTTTTCTCAGGTTGTTAAAATTATCAAAATTAACCGTTTTAAATTAGTAAAAATCTTTATAATTATTTTTATATATCGTACAATAATATTCCAAACGAATATAATTAATATTGTGCTTTAAAAAATTTTTTCATTAACGTTTAAAAAATTGTGTCTTGGCCCTAAGGTGGACACTTTTTTTGCAACAAGGTGGTCACTTTTGATTTTTTATGAAAATGTTTGTTAACTCTATATTTATCAACATTTATCACTATGAATGTGAATTTTATCAATTTTTAAGTTTTATGCTGAATAATAATGAAATAGAACTATTTTCAAAATTTTACCTGTCTAATACATACACAAAAAGTATCATTTTGATGAAAGGACAAAGTGCAAAAAAAATATGTAATATGTTTCTGTGATCCTGAAAAAAATTAATATTAAATAAACAACTTAATAATGGGTAAGACTCCGTCAGAAAATATGCGATTTGCATGGGGTCTTTGGATTAGGCTGCAATTTGGTGAAATTGTAGTATTGGATACTAGAAACAAGTGTGCCAAAAAGTTTTTGAAAATTTTGAAATTTGTTGAAGTTACGCCATTTTGAATTTTTTTGTTGTAATTTTTTTAAATTTTAATATTTCCGAAAGTTTTTGATAAAATTTAATAAAATTTGGAAGGCTTATACTTGACATCATGTTTCTTCTGACTATCACATAAAAAAAACAAAAAAAAAATTTTTGTCCAAAAAAAGTCAAAAAAAATTTTTTGAAACCGTTTTGCCCGAGCAGGACCGATTTTTGAGTTTTCTTGTCAATTAATAAAATATTCCTTATATAATCACCTTTCATTTAAAAAAAGAAAATCGATGGAGACTCAAATAGTTTTCGAGATATTGCAATTTTTGTGGAAGCGCGACCACGTTTCAGTGTCAGCGATGTGTGAGTGCCCGGGAATCCTAATTCTTACACTTTACTGTTCAAAATTCTCTAGAACCTACAAATTTTATCCGATTTTGATGTTCTTGGTCTTAAATGAAAGGAGATAATTTTTCTAAGAGTTTCTAAGTTTTTCTAAGAGTTAATAATTGAAACTGTTGTTTCAATTATTAATTGTTTATATATTTCTTTGTTACTCAAAGTAAACAATTTACAAGAATTTTGAAAAAAATCGTGTTTATTTTTTATTTTTCCATTCCTCATGATCGAAATCAATTTAAATTAGTCTAGTATGACCACCCAAAAATAATAATGCATAATTTAATTTATTTAAATAATTTCGTTAATTAATAAATAGATAACTCTGGTTCTTCTTAAAAAAAATTATATTTTTTACAGATAAATTTATGTTTATTTAAGTAATTTATGTCTATTTTGTTACAAAATAATTTAAAAATTAATAATTATCATTGTTATTAACAATTAGATTTATATAAAATATAAATTAAAAATTAATTAATCAATTTTTTATTACTTACTTATATCTTTATTTATATATGCATAAATTTGTCTCTAAAAAATACAATTTTTTTAATAATTGTTATAAACAATGATAATTATTAATTTTTAAATTATTTTTTAACAAAATAGCCATAAATTATTTAAATAAACATAAATTTATCTGTAAAAAATATAATTTTTTTTAAGAAGAACCAGAGTTATCTATTTATTAATTAACGAAATTGAGTAACAAAGAAATATATAAACAATTAGTAATTGAAACAACAGTTTCGGGGAAACTCTTAGAAAAATTATCTCCTTTCATTTAAGACCAAGAACATCAAAATCTGATAAAATTTGTAGGTTCTAGAGAATTTTGAACAGTAAAGTGTAAGAATTAGGATTCCCGGGCACTCACACATCGCTGACACTGAAACGTGGTCGCGCTTCCACAAAAATTGCAATATCTCGAAAACTATTTGAGTCTCCATCGATTTTCTTTTTTTAAATGAAAGGTGAAATTATAAGGAATATTTTATTAATTGACAAGAAAACTCAAAAATCGGTCCTGCTCGGGCAAAACGGTTTCAAAAATTTTTTTTTGACTTTTTTTGGGCAAAAAAAATTTTTTTTGTTTTTTTTATGTGATAGTCAGAAGAAACATGATGTCAAGTATAAGCCTTCCAAATTTTATTAAATTTTATCAAAAACTTTCGGAAATATTAAAATTTAAAAAAATTATAACAAAAAAATTCAAAATGGCGTAACTTCAACAAATTTCAAAATTTTCAAAAACTTTTTGGCACACTTGTTTCTAGTATCCAATACTACAATTTCACCAAATTGCAGCCTAATCCAAAGACCCCATGCAAATCGCATATTTTCTGACGGAGTCTTACCCTCCTCCATATTGAATTTTGCAATTCTAACATTAGATTTGTGATCAGGGACCCAAAAAACCCCCGAGTGACAGTTGTTGAGCAATTTTAATTAATTAATTTTTATGTACAGAGCATTCACAAAATAGTGTCAGTATTTTTTAACTTTTAGCTACTGTAGCTTACAAACTGTTCATTATTTTTAATTTTCGTTTTAAAATTTTTTGTTCAGAAGACCCTGAACTACAAAACTGTAAAGTTTCAGAAAATTTGACCGAAAGCCATTTCCTGTACAAAAAGTGCGGGAACCTTTTTAAACACTTGTATCTCCTAAATTAGATTCGGGACCAAAACGAAACTTATTGATGTATGTAGATTTTGGTACGATTTAACAACTGTGAAAGTGACAAATTTTTTTTTCTTTTTCTTTAACGGAGATATTAAGTTGCAAAGTTTTCAAAAATTCGGAAATCGCGTACTTTCAACTTGATATTTCTGATATATTTAAAGTAAAAACAGAAAAACTGATAAGAAAATCTGAAACTTCATCGGAAATACTCTATATGCGGTGAGTTTTTATTTAATTCAATAATTCCCCCTTCTCGTAATTAATTAATAAAACCGTCGAAATTAGGTTATTTGGCAGACCATCTTTAAAAACATGTTTTATCAATTATTTTAATTTTTTACTAGTTTATTGAATACGGATTAATTAATCAAGTAATTTTAAACAAAAATCAATAACTTTTTTACATTTTGAAGCATTTTTCTATGCCTTTTTATACATTTTCTAACAGCTAAAAAAGTGACATTTTTTCGCACCTTCTCCACTTTACACTCATATATTGAGAAAATTAATAAATATTTTAACATAATTCTTTTTATTTCGTTCCCTAGACATCATAAAGAATCATTTCTAAAAGAATCAATTTTTTCTAAAATTAGGCCGCAACGGCTTTATTCGATATATATAATGGTCTGACCCATATATATTGCTTCCTCATACTGAGGAAGTATTATAATACCAAAATTTTTCGACTTCGATTTTTTGACATATCTTTATGTTATTTGACCTCAGGAGTTCAAAAATGGCATTTTTACAAAATGCCATTCCGTATGTGTGTGTGTGTGTCTAAACATCACATTTTCATAAATATCTCCAAACAATGAAGAGCTTTTGGACTGAATTTTTTTTTAATTGTAGGTCTCATTTGCGGACATAAAATGAGAGTACTTTGAGACAGATTAATAAAGTTTAACTATATCTATTTTTGATTTTTAATTTTTCAAAGGAACGTTTTTTGCCCATAACTTTAAAAAAATGTTAGGACCCCTATGAATCTTTTTCTGTAATTTTATAGAGCTTTTTTAGACGCATCTTTTGAGCCCTCAATGAAAATTTTTCATCCATATTCATCAGAGATATTAAACTTTTAAAAATCAAAAATTTTGGAAAATAAAACTTTTTTAAATATTTTGTTGAAAAATGTAGAAATAACTTTAAAACTATCATTATCATCTTGTAGAGCATTAAAAAACGCTTCGATTGACCTATTTTTTAAGCTAATTCGATTAGAAATAAAGAAGTTATTCATATTTTAAAAAAGAGAAATTGTGATGGAAATTTAAAAAAAAATTTTTTTATGTGGAACTTGAATTTTGAATTAAATAAAGAGGAAGAATTATTACAGCAATTGAGAAAAATTGTTCAAAATTTATATTTTAGTATTATTAACATCTCTATGAGGAAGCAAAGTGTTCATGAAATGATCACCAAAATTATAACTAAAATATATAACTTGGCAGCGGTTTATATATTTTTTTGTTTTTACATTTTGTATATTTTATATTTTTTAGCGTTTTGTAGATAAATTTGATTTATTTACATTTTATCAAATTATATATAACAATATCTATCGCAAAATTTTTTTCTACAGAAATTATTCGGAAATCTTCCGAAAATTTATTTTTTTGTACGGAAATCTTCCAGAAACTTTCCGGAAACCTATTTTTTTTGGTACGGAAATTTTTCGGAAATTTATTTTTTTTTGCGGAAATCATCTAAAATTTATTTTTTTTACGGAAATCTTCCAGAAATTTATTTTTTTTAACGGAAATCATTCGGAAAATTTCTAGAAATTAATTTTTTTTACGGAAATCATCCAGAAATATTCCGGAAATTAATTTTTTACGGAAATCATCCGGAAATCTTCAGGAAAATTTCCGGAAATCTATTTTTTACGGAAATCATCCAGAAATCTTCCTGAAAATTTCCGGAAATTTATTTTTCTTACGGAAATCATCCGGAAAGTATCCGGAAATTTTCGGAAAATTTCCAGAAATTTACTTTTTCTTACGGAAATCATCCGGAAATATTTCTACAAATCGAATGCAAACAGCGCCGTTATGTGCTGTTTAAACAACTGCTGTTTAAACGCTTGATTTTTCTCTCCGTGTAAATGAACAAAAAATAATTACTCAAAAACGTTTAAAAATACTTTTTTTCTTTATAATTTTTGAATGTTAAATTCCTTTCAATTCCGTTTATTTCTAAGAATGAACTGAAATATATAGAACTTAACATATTCTCATGTTTGACAGTGGAAAAAAGGCTCAGAATTAAAATTAGGAATTTTTTAAAACAAGTCCTCAAACTACAAATCCTGAAATATTGCGTACGCATTCCCAATCGGTGAAATATTTATATGAATTTTTTGTAATGGTTATCAATAGTAAAAGATTTACTTACCTTTAGAAAAGATGATTTATATCTTAATAGCTGCCTATAAGAATCAATTTCCACCATGAGTTTAATTACTGTACAAAATTTTATCACTTGAGTTTGATTTTCGCAATATAATAAAATTCATGAATATAAAATAATATTAACTACAAGTGTCACTGAAATCCGACAGATTTCCTTAAAAAATAGATTTCCGGAAATTAATTTTTTAACTGAAGTCATCTAGAATCATTCAGCAAAATTAATTTTATTTTACGGAAAACATCAGGAATTTTTCCGGAAATCTATTTTTTATGGAAATCAGTCGGATTTCTGTGACACTTGTAGTTAATATTACTTGATATTCATGAATTTTATTATATTGCGAAAATTAAACTCAAGTGATAACATTTTGTAAAGTAATTAAACTCATTGTGGAAATTGATTCCTATAGGCAGCTATTAAGATATAAATCATCTTTTCTAAAGGTAAGTAAATCTTTTACTATTGATAACCATTACAAAAAATTAATATAAATATTTCATCGATTTTAAAAATAATTTTTAAATATTCTGGAATATGACCCAATTTTTAAAAATTGGATTTTTTCCGAGCATGGAAAAAATGACGATCTATGGAAATAGTTATTTTTTATTTTAAAGTAATTATTTCAATATAATTTAACGTTAAAAATTATTTTTTTTAAAGATGGATAATTTAACCTTTAAATGTTACTTTTGTAAAGTATCAACAAAGTTTTAAGGATTGTTTATCTTAACTATTACTTAGAAACAAATAAATAATTTAAAGTGATTGGGAATGCGTACGCTATATTTCAGGATTTGTAGTTTGAGGACTTGTCTTAGAAATTCCTAATTTTAATTCTGAGCCTTTTTTCCACTGGCAGACATAAGAATATGTTAAGTTGTATATATTTCAGTTCATTCTTAGAAATAAACGGAATTGAAAGGAATTTAACATTCAAAAATTATGAAAGAAAAAAAGTATTTTTAATAATGATGCATGTCGAGCAAATAGATGTCATTTGTTTTTTCGTCTCCTTTCATAAAAGAAGTGAGATAAAACTATAAAATTCAATTGTTTTAATTGTTATTTTAACGATTTTCTCGACTTTGACGAGAAGTTGTCGATCGAGAGTCGCTCCACATGCAACACTAATTTTTAAACGTTTTTGAGGAATTATTTTTTGTTCATTTACACGGAGAGAAAAATCAAGCAAACATCAAATAACTGCTGTTTAAACAGCATATAAACTGCACGGTGCTGTTTACGCTCGATTTGTAGAAATCTATGCTAAAAAAGTAGATTTCTACTCTTTCAGCATATATTTTTGTGAAAGGAATGCGGAAACTTTCCGGAAGCGGTTTTCGGCAATTTGCCGGAAATGGCTTCCGGCAAATTGCCGCAAAATTTCCGGAAATTTTTTCTCTTCTGAAAGTTAATTTCTTCCAGAAAAGTTCCGGATGATTTCAGGAAACAAAATAAATTTCCGTATAAAAAAAATAAATTTTCGGATAGTTTCCGTAAGATTTCCATACAAAAAAAAAATTTCCGAAAATTTTCCGAATAATTTCTGTACCAAAAAAATTTCCGGAAACCCTTGCACATGGGGAGATATGATACCTTAAGGTCAAAAACGAAAGAGGCTACCGATCTTTCCCATATTATGCATAATGTGTAATATAGGTGATTCTCCACTAAGAGGTAACTTTTAACTACGGTAGCTTTTATGTAAAAATCTTAATTTTTTGAAAATTTTCTATACACGGAAAAATGTACAACTAAATTTAAGAATTTTTTCGCCATATCAGTTAAACAATTCGTCAAAATCGAGCCACTGATATTGGCATTGTCAGCAGAATCGCGATATTCAATTTTATTTAAAAAACAACCTAACCCAATAGTGACAGACACAATTAAAATTGTGTGAAAAGTAAAATTAAATGCGCATTTTTAATTTTTTTCAATCATATGTTTCAAATTACAACCATTTGAAAGTAAATTATTGAAATTAATACAGTTTTAACACTGAAAAAATACAAAAGTTTATATATTTATGCTGTCAGAGATATTTCTTGGTAAGAACAATAATTTTCCATATATTTTCAATATAGCTGATGAATTGCACTCAACTGAAGTTCACTTTCACTGAATTGGCTAAACATTCAGCTAATGTAATATTCAGCTAATTCACAACGTTGGTTATGTCGTCTTTTATTTTAATTATATTCTCAAAATTACTCATTTGCGTCATACAATTTTTTTCCGTGTGTAGATCTTTATCATTTATGATAAAGCTTAAAAATAATTATTTTGTACATATTTGAGATTAAATTTATATTTTAATATTATATAGGCTGTTTTTGACACTCACCCCGAGTTAACTCCAGATTAATGGTAACAGGTTAGACTAACAGAATATTTTTGATAATTAGATAATATTTAACTCGGGGTAACACTGGGTGAGGGCCAAAAACAGCCATAAACAATTTAAAATATTTTCGTTTAGAAGTTAAGTAATAAGTTTAAAAAAATCATGTTTTGTCTATTAATAATATGAATAGTGTAAAGAACAAATAAATTATATTCTAAACAAGCTTATATTAAACAACAATTATGTAATTTTACAAAACATTTTAACACGAAACAATTTTTAACGATGTGTGGTAAACAAATAAATTTTCAAATAATAATAAATACTAAAATTGGAAAGTAGCACATATTTATTAAAACTGAGGCCTGAGTTCAAAAGAAATAAATATGTCGCGACGATAAAAAATGTTTTATATTTGTTTTATTATTGTAACTACTTTAATTAATAAATAAAAACTTATTTTTACTCAAACCTGTTATTTATATGTTAGAGGTTAATAACATTTTTCATAAAAAAACAATACATTTTTATTACGCGAATTAAAATTAAGCACCGGACTTTACAAAGCAAAAAAAAATTTATTAAAGCTATAAAAATGAATAAATTGAAACAATACTTTTAGAATATTAAAGAAATTTGATTACTTTAAATCACTGTCATTTTTATTTTTTTATTGGTTAAGATTTCAGTAATTGTCGCGGAATTAGAGTTTACATAGCATTAAAATACGCCTTAAAATATTAGTAATTTTTTATAGTTTAAAGTCTAAAAATGATATTTCTTTATCAAAATTTAACATAAATTCAACTTTTAAATTTAATTGTATAAATTGGAAGAAAAATCGAAATAAGAATGTGAATATAGAAAAATAGAAAACACATTATTCATAACGTGTTTTTTTATTTGGAATTAGAGTTTACATGATTAAATGTAAACTGCAATTCCAGATGAAAAAATAGTGAGGAAAGTATTAAAAAATATTTTCACACAAATTTATTAACGAAAATTGGGAAACAACACAAGAAAACTTACTATTTAAGATGAACTTTCGAATGGAAGAAATAAAGACTAGATTAAAATAGATTAAAGTAAACTTTGTGTAAAATACAACAAATTCAACTTTATGACTTCTTTGTGTAGAATCGAGAAAAGTGCACTTTTTTGTAATTTCCAATTAAGTTATTACTTTCGTTTAAAATAAAATTATTTTGTTGATTATAATATTAATAAAAAAACATGCTAAAAATTAATTGTGGAAAAAATTGAAGCAGATTAGAAAATTATTGTTAGAGTTATTAAATAGGGAACAGGGGGAAGCAAAAGTGACCACTGAAAGAAGACACTGAAAAAATAGATGTCCATATTTAAGACACTTTTGTCCTCATTTTTAAAACGTTTTATGATGTGTTTTAGGAAGACGTTAAATGTGACTATTTTGGAGACGCTTAAAGTGTCTTCATTTAGATGAAATTTACTGCTGGAATCGATTTTTAACCTAAAAATGCATATATGCATTGATACTGTGCGGGAAACTTTCATCGAGACTAGGCAGAACGAATATTATCGAAGATACTCAAATACACAAAATATCTTTTGTTCATCAAAAGACAAACTTTGCACCAAAGACAGATGAATTAGATACCAGAAAATTACCGTAAAAAATTAATTTCCTAATGATTTTCATAAAAAAAATTTCCGGATGATTTCCGTAAAAAAAATAATTGTCCGGAAATATTTCCGGATGATTTCTGTAAAAAAATAAATTTCCGGAAATTTTCCAGATGATTTCCGTAAAAAAAATAGATTTCCGGAAATTTTGCGAATGATTTCCGCAAAAAAATTAATTTCCTGAAATTTTACGGACGATTTCCGCACAAAGAAAATAAATTTCCGGAAGATTTTCGACTAATTTCTGTACAAAAAAAATTTGCGGAAAATTTCTGCAAATCCTTCCACATGGGTATAATATATAAAAATATATAATAAAAAACTATAATAATTTATAATAATAAATATATAATAAAAGTATATAATTTGACGATTTGATATTCTCATAATAATGAATTAATTAAATAATTTAGAAATTAAATTAAAATTTAATTTAAATGGCTTAAGAAATTAACTAGTTTTAAAAATTTCCTCGATTTGTTTATAATATTGTTTAAAAAAATTAACTTTATACGCCATTTTGGGTGGCAGCCATTTGAAAATTTAATATCCAAAATAGTCCTATGTTGTACCCCTACAATTTTTGATGCGATATTTCTACCAGTGGAAGGTTTGTTGAAGAGTTTAGCTATTAAAAATTGAAAAAACCAAAATAAAATTCTTAAAAATTCGTGTTTTCCATAAAAAATGTTATATAAATTGTTTATTGAATATTTTTTAGTTTCTAAAGTACGCCATTCGAAAGAGGAATTCAAGATACATAAGAAGAGTATATTTACAAATTATTCTTGGTGCTTTTTAAGATTGAAATATGTTCTTAAACATTGTGTAAAAATTTTGTACATCCCGTCCTTAATAGTTTACATAAAATATCTAATAATAAATATCATTACCCAACAATAAATAAAATCATCTAACATTATACACAGAGAAATGGAGTCATATCATTTTGGATATGACTATTATTACATAGTCAGTTTACCATATTTTTTTTTGTAATATTCGGATTAAAATATATCCTTGTGCCAAATGTTACCTCTTCATGTTAAATAGTTTAGAGGTTAAGGGGGGTATGTTCACTTCTTATGCATTTTTGGACAATAATCGTTCAAATTCCATGACAACGCAAAGACGGTCACCTCCAAACAAATTTGCTATATTTTGCTTGGAATCTACATGTGAAAATACATATATGTACCAAATTTAACCTTTGTAGGTCAAATAGTTTAGGATGACACAAAGTTGGCTACGTACGCAAAAGTCTCGCTACGGTGTACGGAACCCTAAAAACAAAAAAATTAAATAATTATTTTCAAAGTTATTTTCAAATTTATGTGCCATATATATACTTCACATAAAATTCATTTGTTACTTAGTATTTATTCTTAACAACTTAATAATTAACGAAAACGGATTCTTGACTTTAGGTTTAGTGCGGAATTGGACCTTTGTCGAGTCGGCCTGTGGAGCATCAGTTTCTTAAGCTTCGATTCCGTGTAGTGTCAGACCTTTGTCGAGTCAGTCTGTGGAGTATTAGATACTTACCTTTAGTTTTAGTGTACAGTCGGATCTTTGTTGAGTCGGTCTGTGGAGCAACAGAGTCTTAACTTTTGGTTCGGTGTAGAGTCGGTCCATGGAGTAACAGTTTATTATCTTTTGGTGCAATGTAGAGTCGGACCTTTGTTGAGTCGGTCTGTGAAGTAACAGTTCATTATTTTTTGGTTCGATGCAGAGTCGGACCTTTGTTGAGTCGGTCTGTGGAGTAACAGTTTATTATCTTTTTGTTCCTTGCAGAGTTAAACCTTTGCATGGTCGGTCTATGTAATAACTGTTGAATTTTTCTGCTGTTTAGAGTCGTATCTTTGTAGAGTCGGTCTATTAGTAAATAATGTTTATTCGTTATAGAGTCGAAGCTTTATATGTTCGGTATATGGAGAAACGGATATTATTGCTTTAGTATATGTGTGGGAATATTACGTGTTGTATTATTTAGAGTCGGTCTGTGTAGAATTTAATTTTTTATAGAGTCGGTTTTTGTATAATAGGTGTCGTACAGTCGGTCAATTGATGATCGGAATAGGTTGAACTGACTCCCTGACAAACGCTTTTTAGTACACGAAACGTTTACAATACATTATTGAAAGAAATGTGAAATGAGTCTTTTTAAAATGTTTTTCGAACATGAATATATTTTTTTCACTGTAAAATGACGTTCTTCACACATCTCTACCTTAAACAAATGAATTTCTGATGTCAGAACGCATCATAATTGTAAAATTATGTGTCCTAACTTGCACGATATAAAGTGACCCGTCCGTAAGTTTCGCGTCATTTTGGTTTTTTTAGCACACAGACATAAACGCACGATATAAAAACCAAACAATATAACAAAGTATTGGAGCACTGTCTAATGAATAAATTTCATCATCTTACTTTATTGTTTGCATCTTCCCTTTTGATTAATTAATTTTTCTCTACACTAATAAAAAGTTTTGCTTTAAAAATTTACCACACATTTACAATTTCTACCACCACTAACAAGTATTTACATGCAATGTAAGTTTGTTACAACTAAGAAACCCGAGGTGGCCCAACCGTAAAGGAGGTCCGACCGTTGTGACTCCCCTAAAAATTAGATTTTCCAACAAATTTGTCAAAAAAGTATTATTTCCAAAAATTTTACAATTTGAAAAGTTTAATTTCTCCTGTTAATATTAATATAATTTCTATTCAATAATCATAATTTATTGATAATAATAATAATTTTTTTAAAAATTAAAATTTGAATATATTTAAAAGAATACTTAGCATTTTTCAATGCTTCCTGATTTTAGTAAAAAAAATATATGAAAAGAAAATAAATTTTTTTAAGATAATTGAAAACAATAGATATTAGTCATTTTTGATATTCATAACATTTTTTTTTACTCAAAACTAGCTGTCGTACCTGTCTTAGACGGGCTTTAGTTTCTTGAAATACATTCAATAGTAAGTCTACCAGTCTCCAAAAATGGGAAATAGTGGGGAATTTAATTTGACCTAATAATTATTTGAAAATAATAATTAGCTACCATTAAGCATTTTATTAAAACAATATTACTATTTTAAATCAGTGATTGACTTTTTATCATCAAATAATTTATTTTTAATTAATTAATATGCAGAAAACAATGTTTGTCAATTATTTGTAGAAATTTAATTACAGTATTATAAGTTAATCCAAAACTTCCACTAATTTTTGGATTTATAGTAAAGTCAAATTCGAACTAATTGTATCATAATTGCTGAAATCTAAAATATGTAAGACCTATATTGCAAGTTGAATTCACAGTTTTCCCGATTAAATTAAATTCCTGCATATTTACCGTTTTTTCCAGTTATTAGAACCCCTGTTAAGAGTATGAATAAAAATAAAAACCGTCGAAGAGTATTTTTATAAAATAAGTGAATCTTTGTGGCCATTTGTAGTTTTATTTATAGTTATTACTTATTAAAAAATTTTATATTTGATAAGAAAAGATACACCTGGAAAATTTTTACAAAGCTGGGAAAAACCAGATAATTGGTTAAACACAAATAATAATAGACACCCTGTTTAACTTTTGCCTTTACAATGCTCAAAACATTCTTAAAAGTTAAATCTGAAATTAAAATAACAAAACATTTTACTATCAAAGTTTCTTCCCAGTAGCATAATGCAAGTATCGTATCACACAGGTCACCATTTTTAATAATTGAAAAATAATTTTAATGCTGTGAATTAATATTTTTTAATATCATTTACCACTTTTAATATTTTCAAAGTTTTGCAATTAAAAATTTTTTTATTAATTAGATAAACTGAATTAAGCTTGATAGTAATAGGTCTGTCAATTATAATTTTTCAATTTTTTCATGTTAAAAACATTTTTATATCTACTTGCATCTTATAGATATAGTTATTGGACAGTATTTTTTCAAAATTATGCTAAAATATGACTAAATGGGTCAGAATTTCTCAAATAGATCACTTAAAAAATGATTTTGTTTCTTATCTAAAATAATTTTTTTTACTCCTTATAGAGTAAAAATAGACCCTGAAAATTTTAGAAAAAAAAATTTTTGTTAAGGGGTTATATACAGTCACGATTTTCAAAAATCAATTATTTTTTTTGCATCTTCTTAATGTATATATATTTGCCTGTTGTGAAAAAAAATTTATTAAGATTTGATAAATATTTTTGAAGCTGGAGAATTTTAATTTTAATCAACATTTAAAGACGATTTTTTTATTCATAAAATTGAACTTTCTTTGTTTTTTGCTGCAATTTTGTCAAAAAGTGATATTTTTTAATTCCTTCGATTAAGGACTACATTTTTTAATATACAAACAGAATCTTTTTGAATTTTTAAATTTAGATGATTCTGTCAATTGTTATCATGTTCAACTTAATTTTTTTTATATTATATGGTTTTTTTATTAAACTTACATTATTTTATACTCAGGAGAAAGAATTCAAATTGCGAAAAATTAATTGTTAAAAATAGGCTTCCGTTTCCGGTACCGTTTCGGTGTACACGTGTTTGGAGAAGTTAAGACTTTTTTAAAGAAATTTAAAGGTTTGAAAAAAGGGTGGGTAGTGTAGAGTGTTGATTGTGTAGTATAATTTGCGGTAGTGTAAAGAAAAGGTATGTTTGTATAGAGTGGTGAATGTATGAGTGATAAAAAAGGTAAAAAAGTGAAGTGTGTTTAGTGAGGTTAGGTTGCTTGAAGTGAGAGAGAGAGGAGGTAGAGAGAGTGGAAAAATTTTGAGCATTTGAGTGATAAGGTAGATTTCTGGAATGTTTGAGTTTGATTCAAGTAGTGACAGCGAGAATGAGAAAAAGGCGCGAGTATTTGAAAGGGGGATAGGAAAGAATGGTAAAAAGATGACGTGTGAGGATTGCATGGATTTGTTGGAGTTAATATGGATGTTGAAGGATGAGATGGATGAAGGAGCTAAGAGAGTGAAGGGAAATGTGATGGATATCTGTGAGGATGGGGAAACAAGGGACAAAGAGATAGGGGAAATTGAAGAGGGGTTAGAGAAATTGCAGGAAATGTGGAATGAATGGGATAGTAAGTGGAAAAAGGAAAAGGAAAGCATGTGGAGAAGAATGAATGGATTGGAAAAATTTATAAAGGAAGTGAATGAGGGAACTGAGAAAATTGAGGAAAGTGAATATGAGAGTGTAAAGTGGAAAGTGAGAGATTTGTCAAGACGAGTAGATGTGGTGGAAAATGAAAAAAGGAAAAGGAATGTAGTGATTAGAGGTATGAATGTAGGTGTGATGGAGGGTAAAAGAGCAGTGGAAAAAGTGTTGGCGTGGGTGGGGGTTAATGTCTCAGTTGGAATGGTAAAAGCGTTAGGAAGGGGAGAATATGGGGTACCAAAGTTATGGTTGGTGGAGTTGGGTAGTGAGGAAGAGAAAATGGATGTGATGAGGGTGAAAGGAAGACTGAAAGGAAGTGTGATAAGAATAGATGAGGATAGAAGTTGGAGGGAGAGAAGAATGGTATGGTTATTGAGAGAAAGAGCGTGGACGGAGAGAGCGAGTGGGAAACAGGTAAGAATTAGTAAAGATTGTATTTGGGTGGATGGGGTAAAGTATGTTGTGAGAGAGGATACGAGAGGTGTGATGGAAGCGTGTAAAGTGTGATAGACAGGGATAGGCTGGGAATGAGTTGAGAAGATTTTGCATAGATGGATGGATGGATGGGTAAAAGTGGATGTCTGAAGGGTGTAAGAGAGGTGAAAAAGGAGTACAAGGTTTTTTGAAAAAGGGTGGGCGAATTGGGTCGAAGCCAGCATGGGCATAGAAGGAACTAGAAACGGAAGCCCGGCACTGGCGATTTGTAAGGTTGAGAGCGTGGAGAGAGTTGTATGTAGGTTGAGTTGCGTTTAGGTTAAGTTGTATGAAGAGAATGTTTAGTTGTAAGGATTGTTGTAAATATAGGTTAAGATTATTATGTATGTATTTGGTAGTCTCGAACCCTACCTATTGTAGGGAGAGTAAATATATAAATATAATTGTTAAAAATATTAAAGTTTTTATTCTTTAAAGAAGATTAACTTTGTTCCTTCAATTGGTTAGTTTTATTTGTTTCGTGAGTTTTTTTTAATAAAGTTAGACACTAGTATAATTCACATAATTCATAATAAAATTACACTGTTAAAAAAATTATATAGAAACTATTAAAAATTTATTTTGAGAACCAAAAAATTATTTTTAAATACTTTCTTTTATGACAAAGAACACCCTTTTTGGTTATTTTTAAATTTATTAAAATAGTAAATAATAACACACATCAAATAAATAATAAATAAGAACAATACACGACAGATAATAAATAAAGTAAATTAAAAGTAACAGTTCTTAATAATTGTAATTCAAATTTTAATCTTATAAATCAATTTATGAAAATTTTTAAAAAAATTTTTGTATAACAATGAAATTAATAAATGAATCAATTTTATGTTATTTACTTTATATATTATCTGTTGTGTATTGTTCTTATTTATTTTTTTTTCTTTTATTATTTATTTGATGTGTGTTATTATTTACTATTTTACTAAATTTAAAAATAACAATAAATAATAAAATAAATAAAAAGATAATAATAACAATTTAAAAATAACTTCGTCATAAAAGAAAGTATTTAAAAATAATTTTTTGTTTCCAAAAATAAATTTTTAATAGTTTTTATATAATTTTTTAAACAGTGTAATTTTATTACTGTGATGACCTTTTTCTGTTACAAATACAATTAAAAAAATCAATAAACAATTTTTAAATTTTGTAATTAAATAGATGTATTTTTAATTAATAATTTTTGTTAATTTAAAAAATTTTTATTGTTGAATTTTTATTGGCAGCCATTAATGGGCCAATGATGACTGCCAATTATTGGCAACGACGTAGTCAGCCCATGATTTTACCACTAGTGGTACATTAATGGGTGCCAATAATCGATCCCATTATTGGGTCATTAATGCGCCAATATGGTTTTTTCTCATTGGGAGGGCATTAATGTTGGGCCATCACATTGCGTCAAAATTTGATCTATGTTTTATCTACAAGTCAAAGCTTGCCCCCTCAAATAGGAGCACCAAATAAGATGTCAAAGCCTATGCCTAAGACAAATTTTTCACTTGCAGGCTGTTATATTATTACAAAATTAATGGTAAAGATTTAAAATTTCAGATTGGGTAATATGATAAGATAGAAATTTTACCATCTTTATATTATCCATAAATAGAAGTAAATATAAAATTTATATAGGGGGTTGGCGCACAAAGCGCGCAGGGGGCGGTCCCCCTAGTAATATTTTAATCATAATAATAATTATTATTATCATAATTATTTTAAATATGCTGCATATTGCAAATATATATTTAATACATTTTTAGGAAAGTTTCGGTGCTGTGTGGTACTAATAATGAGCTTACTTTTACAAATGTTCTACCTGATTAGAATATTTGTTATGTTTTTCATCCTGACATAAATTTTTAATGAAATTCTGAATTGTTATTGAAAAATTATTATTCAAATTTTTTTCAGATGCCCTAGTTTTTAATAGAATTACATTTGAATCAGGAACACGTTCGAAAACACTCTAGGATCCGACATTTAAGTAAAGGACTTCCTAAGCCTTGTCCTGGCACTGTAATTATGACGGAACTAAGCCCGGATTCAGGATCGGTGATGCTTAGTGCTAGACGCAGTCCAGATACCTTCGCTTGGCCAAAACCAATTTGGAATTAATTCAATGGACGCCGGAATTAACGTGGCGTTCTCTGGTATGGAAACCACGCGCGTAATCTTTCGGAGATTACAACGAAAAATCCTCAAGGATCGTGATCTCGTTTCAGTTCAAGTTTTTATAAAATTTATTTCCAATGTTACTTTAATGCTATTGGCCAAATCAAATTGACTATCTTTTGATAATAAAATAAATGAAATAAATTGTTAAAAATTCCAATTTAAATTAAATTCTTTTATTAAGGAGACTTTCTGGTAAAGAATTTTTAAAAAATCAACTTTTTTACTTAATATAATGTTATTAAAAATTAACATTAAAAATATAGTATCGTAAAATTACTTTCCCAAATGTCATCCTATACGATGCCAATAAAGACCGTCAAAAATAAATAAGAAATATTCAAAAAAATTAACATTATCGAAAAAGAAGTTTTGAAATAATTGTAATACACTTTTTTATAAGAGTTTAAAAAAAATTTACCAATTTCATACCAGAATACTGTTTTAGGCGTACATCGACATAAAAATTATGTCATTTTAAAATAAATTTTTTCTTACTAAAAGTGCAAGTTTTTCAAAAATGTTTTAGTTTTTCTATGACAACGATATGATTATTATTACATAGTCAGTTCACCATATTTTTTTGTAATATTCGGATTAAAATATATCCTTGTGCCAAATGTTACCTCTTCATGTTAAATAGTTTAGAGGTTAAGGGGGGTATGGTCACTTCTTATGCATTTTTGGACAATAATCGTTCAAATTCCATGACAACGCAAAGACGATCACCTCCAAACAAATTTGCTATATTTTGCTTGGAATCTACATGTGAAAATACATATATGTACCAAATTTAACCTTTGTAGGTCAAATAGTTTAGGATGACACAAAGTTGGCTACGTATGCAAAAGTCTCGCTACGGTGTACAGAACCCTAAAAACAAAAAAATTGAATAATTATTTTCAAAGTTATTTTCAAATTTATGTGCCATATATATACTTCACATAAAATTCATTTGTTACTTAGTATTTATTCTTAACAATTTAATAATTAAACTAATAAAAAGAATAAACTAATTCCATATATATGAGGCATTCCATGTGAAGTGACCCAGGTGTCTTACGGTGTAATGCAAATTTCAATAATTTTTTACTCTTAAACTATTAAACATGAAAATTTGGCAAGGTACATTTTGGAAAGGTTTTTTCATGCTCTTTCGATTGAAAATAGGCATTTAAAAAAAAATTTTTTTTAGCCCAAAAAAAACCAAAATTAAAAATAAATTTTATTTCTTTGGAAAAAGGGCAGCTTTTTTTTTTTTTTTTTTTTTTTAACGAAAGCTGAAGTTTTTTCCTAAAAGGACATATAAATGAAAAAGTGGGACAAGAATGTTTAAACATTGAAAAACAGAGGTTTCTACTCACCGGAGCGCTCTAAACCCGGTTTTTACGAGAAAATTCATTTTTTCAATGTTTAAACATTCTTGTCCCACTTTTTCATTTATATGTCCTTTTAGGAAAAAACCTCAGCTTTCGTTTAAAAAAAAAAGCTGCCCTTTTTCCAAAAAAATAAAATTTATTTTTAATTTTGGTTTTTTTTGGGCCAAAATTTTTTTTTTAAATGCCTATTTTCAATCGAAAGAGCATGAAAAAACCTTTCCAAAATGTACCTTGCCAAATTTTCATGTTTAATAGTTTAAGAGTAAAAAATTATTGAAATAAGCATTGTACTGATAATCCCAAAAATTGAACCCCCTCCCCCTCGGAAAATATTGGACTAGGTAAAAAAATATTTTCACGAAAAATTTATACCTATTAGTACTACAAAAGCCCCAAGTTTTGCTACGATTGGAGAAAAATTTTTCTCCACCTGGAGAAATTGAAGGCTTTACAAAAAGTTTATAGTTGTTATTGAAGAAACTCGTTTTTTACACTTTTTATCATAAGCAAACATATTTCTTCTTATTTATTCAATTTTTTCTATAATTTTGAATCAGCAATCATTCAAATAAGTTTTGATAAACTATTTAGGAATTTCATTGTTTGTAAACGGATTAAACAATAACAACTATAAAATAAAAATAATTAAAAATTTTTTTCAAAAAAAATTTTTTAAACAAAAGATCATATTTTTCTTAAAAATTATCGTAAAATAATTTTAAAAAGTAGGTTTTAAAGGTGATAAAGCTACCTTTCCAATGATATATTTGCCATTAAAATTCGATGATTTCCAATGAAACTGTATCACTTTGAAAAAAACAAAACCAAAACGAAAAATTTTGTTTTGCAATAACATTATTTACTCATTAAAAATTTTTTTTTTTAAATTTCAATTTTAGATAATGTTAAAGGTCAGGAAATGAGTTTTCTAATGATATTTTTTTCAACTTTGTAATTTTAATAGTTAACAAAATACAAAACTTTTTCTAAAGCCTTCAATCGCTGTAGGGTGGGCAAAAGTTATTGAGCGGGAGTATATACATATATATATATATATATATATGTCGTAGGCAAATAGAAAAATCCGGCATTTAGCTAAACGCCTAGGCAGTTAGCTAAACGGCGCCGAATAGACGAACATGCGTCATTATTATTACTATAAAACAATTTTATTTTTCCTCGATTTCAATTTCGTTTACACTCATGATAAAATTATCAAAGTAAAATTTTGATGTAGAGAGTAAGAGAAGTATTATTATACTAAATAAAATTTTTTAAGCTATTAAATTTATTTTGTTTAGATTATTGTTAACAATTTATTACGATGTGTATTTTTGTAACATTTATTAAAATATTAAACTTATTTTCTTTCAATCTTCTGTTTACAATTTATAGCTCATATTAAACGGAAAATACTGCAAATATGACGTTCCAATATTTCAATAAATGAAAATATTGTTTCCATAAATCATTTTCTTCTATTGGCCTAAACTGCGTTTGTCGAATAGCTAAATGACAAATTCTTCTATTTGTCTATGATATATATATATATATATATATATATATATATATATATATATATATATATATATATATATATATATATATATATATATATATATATATAAACTAAATAGATGAAATTTACTAGTTTTAAAAATATGTACTTTAATGTTTGATGCCCGGTAAAATATACTATTTTAAAAATTTTTTAAATCTTTTTGTCTAAATATTTTCTGTCAAAATATTACATTTATACCAAATTTAATAAAAATTGATTTTATCAATGATTAAATCCTCAACCGATTGATTATGAGCGGTTAAATTGACTCTAATCATAGATTAAGTTTTCGGAGTTGGTGAAACTGACCCTTAAGGGTTGCCCCACCCTGAGCACCTGAAAATAAGAAAGTATTTTAAAAATAAATAAAAAAATAAAATAAAACTTTTTATAATTATAGTTTTAAAATACAAGTAATTTAAAAACAATTTGTTTGAATAAAAAGTATTCAACAATTTCTCTAGAACACGGACGAGCGGTGGACACGGTGGACAGTTCAATTGTTATTCGAAACTTATTAGCAAACATTTTTGAAAACTATAGTAAATTTCCTATGACAAAACGTTAGCCATTTTAAAAAAAAAATTTTTGAGGAAATGGGAGGAATAAAAAAATTAAATTTAGGATATAAAAATTTTGTTTAAAAAAAGCATAAAATTATTTTTAAAAATCATATAAAAAATCCTACGTGGTATAATAGAGAATGATTCAAATTTTGTGTACCGAGAGAATCGTTTAAGTAGTTTCTGAAAAACATGTATACTGTTCTAAAAAAACTGTCTCACGAGATTCAGTGACTTTGAATATGTTTTAATTTCAAGGAAAAAATTTTTCAAGTTAAATACATGTATTTAATAAACTATAATTATTAGAGTTGTATTTTAAATAGTTTTGGCAAAGTTTATTTTTGAAATACCGTATAATTTTCAGCCGTTCAAGGTGGCGTAACCTCTGAAGGGTAGATTAGCATATCTTCTTCTTTTTCTTCTTTTTCTATCTTCTCTATCTCTTCTCTATAATATTAAAATGTTTCCTAGTCGTTTCGTCGGATTCGTCGTTCGGCAACATATATAGATATACATCGGTTCGTCGATCGGCAACATATAAAACATATACATAAATACAGTAGTATACACATGTATACTCTCACATATACAATAAACACATACACATGTATACTCACACATATGAACTAAACACATATACATGTATACTCACACATATGCACTAAACACATACACATGTATACTCACACATATGTACTAAACACATATGCATGTATACTCACACATATACACTAAACACATACACATGTATACTCACACATATACACACAATACATACACATGTATACTCACACATATGCACTAAACACATACACATGTATACTCGCATATGTAATGTATCAAAAAAAATTGTTTTGGCTTTTTCAAATATAAGTTTAATTTAAACACATGTTTAATTATTATATGATATTATCACTCGGTTGTTTTAAATAGTTACTAAACACATGTTGTTATTAAATTAATTTTAATTTTTATCAAACGAAATTTACTATGCATTGAATCAAAATTATTATGTTTAAATCAAACATAATTTTTGGTTGACTGTATGACTAAGATAATGAAGTTTGATTTAAATATATGTGGACGCCCGCATGAAAAGGGATCACTTTGGAACTATTGGACTTATCTATATGGGCGAATTACTGACAAAATTTTGAAAATTTTGAGTGGTCTTACAACCTTTTTGGTGAAAAATTCGATGAGTTACAGAATTTTAAAGTTTGGAGATAAGAGTTGATCTAAGTCTAGTACACCCTTAAGATTAAAAATCAATAGGTTTCGAATTTCACCCCCCCTCATTTTTTAACAATGACAAAATAATGGATCTCCGACAAGGTGGTCCCTTTTCTAAAATTACGGTTATTAATTAATAAAGTCCAATATTTAACGAAGTTAAAAACACGACATTAATAATTGTAATGCGAATTTCTCCAGCTCTTCTGGGAACTTATATAGATAAGAGTTTTTTAAGTCTAGTACACCCTTAAGATTGAAAATTAATAGTTTTCGAATTCCCCCTCCCCTCATTTTTTAACAATGTAAAAATAACGCATTTCCGACAAAGTGGTCCCTTTTCATTCTTTTTTTTCTAACAACGAAATAAAATACTTAGAGAGTCAATAAATTAATGAAAATTGCATGAATCGACGTGTTAGGCCCTGTAGATTAGAAAAAAAGAATAAAAAACTTTCGATATTTTTCTTCAAAATTAGTAAATTGCGAATATCTCGGAATCTAGGACCGACAAAGTGGTCTCTTTTCATGCGGACGTCCACATATTGTTTTCTCAGTGAAAATGTTATTTTATTTTTTTATAGTAGTTATTGCTAAATGAAATTTTTGAAACTTTTTAAACAAAATTTTATTTCTTCTGAATGAATAAACGGATTGAAATAAATCAAGCTTGAATATTAAGGAAATAAAATATACATTCGTTTAGAATTAGAGGCTTTTTAAAGTGTTTATTTTTGAATAATTATTTAACAAATTTGTTATAAACAATTTTTTTTTAATTTTCTGCGCCTTTGAAATATTTGATAAAAATGTCAACATAATTAAAACTATTAGAAATCAAAATATATAGTGCAACAAGACTATACTTAGTTTTTAATCAATTTTATAGTTATTAATCCATATTTTTTAATTCGATTATAGGAAGAGTGTTAAATGAAACAATGTTACATTAGTTGTGCAACGTTTCGGTGTCTTGGTTTGACACCATCATCAGGCCACTTTATTAAACAATAAAAATCATTTTTTAATATAAAAAATTTTTTTCACAAATAAAATAAACTTAAGATTTTTACAAGAACTAAAATAACTTAAGTTAAAACAAAATTAATATCTACCTTGTCATTTCACAAATTTATTTTAAAAAATTATTTAAATAAATAATTTGTTATATTTGTCACATTTGTAACATGTCACGAAAAAACATAAAATACGTCAAAAAATTAAAAGTGAATAAATTAAGACAAAACACGGACATCTCGTACGAGTGACAAAACAAGTCTAAAATCTGAAGGATACAATTTTGCACGTCATATATAAACAGCACGTGTGGAGTCAGTGAACTCAAATCAAAATAATCGAGATAAGTTCACTTTTTCAGTTTTCTTAATAGAGGGAAATAAGTATTGCTTAGAAATTGTATATCTTCTTTCTTATTGATCGTATTGTCGTTAAACTTAATATATAACATTTCAGAAATGAATCGTTTTTTATAATTTGATTCAAAATCTACAATTTTTACTTCATTAAAATTGAAAGAATGATTGAGTGTAGTTTAATGTTCATTAACTACAGATTCAATTTTTTTGTTTTTATGTTCTTTGATTCTTTTGTCCAAACTGCGTTTTGATTCACCGATGTAAGTGGCTGAACAATTATTACAGTTAAATTTGTAAACGATACCAGTTTGGTTCCATTTATTAGTTGAATTTTTACCTAATTCCACGACTGAAGTCAAAGATTTATTAACCTTCGGAATCGACAATAAATTATAATCTTTTAAAATCTTTGACAATTGTGAATAATTGTCATTAAATGGAATGCAAATTTTTTGAATGCGACTATAAACAGAAGATTTATCATAACTTTGTTTATTGTTTAATGTAGATTTTTGTTTAAACAATCTAATTTTTTTATGTTTATTGATAAAGTCCAATGGATAATCATTCTTAAGTAGAATTTGAATCACCTTTTCTATATTAGATTTGTGAAAAGATTCATGTGACAATAAGATAGCTCTGTCCAACAAATTATAAACAATATTTTTTTCTGTTGGATTGGATGACCTGAAAAGTAATTAATGACTCTATTAGAAGATAATGGTTTTTGGAACCAATTGGTAATAAGTTTTTTATTGTCTTTAATCAATGTCATATCGAGAAAATTAATTTGATTACTAATTTCTAATTCATAAGTAAATTTTAAATTTTTATTATAAGATTTGAAAACATTTAATACTAAGTCGACATGATCTATCTGGACACTCAATAATATGTCGTCCACATATCTAAAATAAAAAGCCGGAATACAGTTAAATTTATCTTTCAATATTTTTAAACAATCACTTTCAAGGTCATCCATGACAATATCTGCAAATAGTGGTGATATCGGAGAACCCATAGGGGTGCCGTAAATTTGTTGGTAAATCTTTTCATTAAAAAGAAAGATAGTATTATCGAAAAGAAACTTAACACAATTAGTTAACTCAACAAATGGAATTTTACATGAATTTTGAATATTTATAATTCTTTTATCTAAGCTTTGGAGAACTAGTTTGTATGAAACATTCGTAAAGAGTGAACTAACATCTAGTGAAAGTAATGCAAAATTATCTGGTAACGAAATATTTTTCAATTTTTCTTTTAATTCGAAACTGTTCTTTATGTGCGATTTAGGCAAAGGAATTGCAGATTTCAATTCATCGTACACAGTTTTAGCCAGAAAATGTGTTGGACTGTTCACAAGAGAGACAATTGGTCGTAGAGGTACATTTTCTTTGTGAATTTTTGGTAAACCATAAAATTTCGCCATAGTCGTGTTTGTCATAGTTAGATTATTTTTATAATATTTATATTTAAGATAATCATTAGAATTGAGGTTTTGAAGAATTTTGTAAGTGTCCGATTGTATTTTGGACAACATATTTTTTCCCGTTATTTCTTTATAAATGTGTTGATCAGAAAGTAAAGTGTTAGCTTTAGATATTGTATAATCAGATGTTTTAATACAAACAGAAACGTTGCCTTTATCAGAATTTGTGAAAAAAAGTGCAGGGTTGTTTTTAAGAAAATTATTAGTAGACTTTAATTTTGATTTAAAGATTTTGTCTTCATTAGTGACATGATGTTTTTTATTTAAATTGTTAATAACACTGTTCGTAACTCTATTTCTGATTTCACTTTTTGATTCAGAATTTATGTCTAAATTAGAAATTGAATGTTCAAGATTTTTTATGACAGTAATTACATTTTGCTTGGATATTTGTTGAGAAAAGCTGAAATTTGAACCCAAAGAAACTACATCAATAACTTCTTGGGGAATTTCAGTATAATTCATAATAATTGTTCAGCCACTTACATCGGTGAATCAAAACGCAGTTTGGACAAAAGAATCAAAGAACATAAAAACAAAAAAATTGAATCTGTAGTTAATAAACATCAAACTACACTCAATCATTCTTTCAATTTTGATGAAGTAAAAATTGTAGATTTTGAATCAAATTATAAAAAACGATTCATTTCTGAAATGTTATATATTAAGTTTAACGACAATACGATCAATAAGAAAGAAGATATACAATTTCTAAGCAATACTTATTTCCCTCTATTAAGAAAACTGAAAGAGTGAACTTATCTCGATTATTTTGATTTGAGTTCACTGACTCCACACGTGCTGTTTATATATGACGTGCAAAATTGTATCCTTCAGATTTTAGACTTGTTTTGTCACTCGTACGAGATGTCCGTGTTTTGTCTTAATTTATTCACTTTTAATTTTTTGACGTATTTTATGTTTTTTCGTGACATGTTACAAATGTGACAAATATAACAAATTATTTATTTAAATAATTTTTTAAAATAAATTTGTAAAATGACAAGGTAGATATTAATTTTGTTTTAACTTAAGTTATTTTAGTTCTTGTAAAAATCTTAAGTTTATTTTATTTGTGAAAAAAATTTTTTATATTAAAAAATGATTTTTATTGTTTAATAAAGTGGCCTGATGATGGTGTCAAACCAAGACACCGAAACGTTGCACAACTAATGTAACATTGTTTCATTTAACACTCTTCCTATAATCGAATTAAAAAATAAGGATTAAAAACTGCAATAACGGAAGAAAAAATCAACTATATATTAATTTTATAGTTACATAAATGTTAACTGGAGAGTATTTTGTTTATTTCGTAGATGCAAACAATGTTTTAATTCAGAAAAACATCAAACTCGCATCTCCGCTGCAATATAATTTTGATTGTAACTTTTCAAAAATTGTTTCTCGAATAAATCTTTTCTACGAATTTTGATTACTTATAGTTTTAATTTTATGTTGGAATTTAAAAAAAAAATTAAAAGACGCAGAACATTAAAAAAAATTATTTTTTTTTATAAAATTAAATAATTATTCAAAAATAAACTCTTTAAGAAGTCTCTAATTCTAAACGAAAGTATAATTATTTTATCCCCTTTATTATATCCCCGCTTGATTTATTTAAATCGGTTCATTCATTTAGAAGAAATAAAATTTTGTTTAAAAACTTGCAAAAAAATATTTTTATTCCTGTTTTTTAGTAAACACATTCCTAAAGTTAAATAGAAATGTTTTTTCAGCATTTCTATTTAAAAAATATACTTTTTATTTTTAGGAAAAATTTTACGAATTCTGATCAAAGTAATTCGAATTTGCTAAAAATAGTGCTAAATATTCCATACTAGAAATTGATTTTTTCTGAAACTTTTTGAGAAATGAGTACATTGGGCCAACATTTTCTTTATTTTCTTCATTCGATTGTTGAACTACCCCACTATTGCTATTTTTTGTAGTGAAAAATACTAATAGTAATTATTGCAGTATTGAATTTCAAAAATTGCATTAGGAATTTTAATTTTTATATCGTCATTGTAATTTTCATTAAATTTTGTATTACTTTTTACATTCAGTATGTTGTAAATATTACTTGTAGAAATTTTAAAGTTTTACTTTTTAACTTTTTGCTCCAAAAAGTAGTAATCCGTATCGCTATTTATTAAGGTTATATATTGTTATAATAATAATTTCTTCTAATACTCCCAAAGTTCTATATTTCAAAATGTGCAATTTTTGTTTTACATTAAATTATTTATAACATTTATTAAAATAATTCTTTTTTATTTTGTACAAAATGAGAATAAGAAATGTAAGAATAATAATATAATACACGGAGAGAGATTTTGTATTAATATTTGTTAAAATTGGTAATAGAATTTAATATATATTTTTTTAATTTAGGGAAATCGTGTTTTATATTAAAAATTAATATTGTCCATATTAGTAGGCAGCTCTTAATATATTTTAGGAAAATTATTAAAAGAATTATAATCTTTAAAACTGACTATATTAAAATTATAGTCCGTGAAAGTATCGAAAGAATACCTTTAATATAGCCAATACTAAAAATTATGAGTGAGTCAAAAAGGATAGAAAATAAAAAGACGTAAGAAGGAGAAGGATATAATTAGCGTTTCGAGAGTATTTCACACACACATACACACAAATGAGTCAACGCAACCTTATACTATATACATATAAACACAAACTATATACAATTTCGGAGACAAATGTTAAAACCTAAAAACGCATACAAATAAACGCAATGTCGCACGCACGCTGTACATTGGGAGATACAGTTCTCAACATCCTTATATACTAAACTCAAGAAATTTTCTGAACTTGCGAGAAAGTAATATTTTCTCAATATTTTATTAAACAAAGTTCTTAATTTATTTTAAGTTATAAATAAATAATTTTGTATACTGGGTCAAAATTTTATTGAGAAATGTTTCTCATAATACTGTTTTTAAAATTGTTTGTTTCTGGAAACTGATTTCTATTAATGTTATATCCAATTTAAAGTTATTTAAAAAAACTCATTATTTAATTTATTGGCATAAGAATTTTTATGCATTTTATATAAAATACAGCATTTCTTAAATCATTTTTTAATATCTTCTAATGAACTAGTTTAGTTAAAAACTCTAAAAGGAATTGAATTTTAAAGAAGTTACAAATGATTGCAAAAATTAAATTATTTTCAAGTCAGTAAAACCATTTTTATAAATAATAAAAATTTAATTAATTTCAATAATTTATCAAAATTCAATTATTTTCAATATCTATAGAAAAAAGGGTGGTAATATTGTGAAGGGTAATGGGTAAAAATGACTTAAGTAAAGGGTAAAAATTACAGAGGGTAAAACACTTAGGGCCGATTTCACCATCCAGAATTAATGTCGTGATTAAATAATTAGGATTATATTTTAAACGACGATTAACAGTTACTACTATTCCACCATCTTTAATTAATGTTATAATTTTTGATTTCACAATCTAAATTATAAAAATGCGTTCCACCATAATTATAGTGGTGATTAAAGGAAAGTAATCACCGTTTAACTTAATTGCCCAAATTTGACCGTTTAATAAGTTAATCAGCGATTAGGGTGAGTTTCACCAACTCCGATTAAAGGTAATCAGTAATTCAACTGGCCCTAATACAAAGATATTGACATGGAAATTATAACCTTCAAATCGTAAAGGTTTGTAGTCATGGCCGAGTTTTACGATGAAATTTTGTCAACATCTTCCGAAGATGAAATGGTTGTTCATCGACGGCCAAGAATTATTCACGAAAGACCAAACTATTTTGATGTTTTAGACGATACAGATTTTGTTGTGCGCTTTCGTTTAACAAAAGTATCAGTGCAAAATATATTGCAGGAAATTCGACATGAATTGGAGCATGCTACTACACGGTAAGTTAAAAGAAATGTTATAAATAATTATTGAACCAATTTTTTATTATAGCGAGATTATTTACATTTTTTTTGTACTTTTTAATAAGGATAGGAAACAGATTTTTATTTTTATATTTTTACAGAAACCACGCGATTTCACTAATGATACAACTTCTTCTAGCATTGCGATATTATGCAACGGGTTCATTTTTAATAACTGTTGGTGACTTTTCTGGAGTCAGCAAGACAAGTGCCTTCAGGATTATTCACAGAGTGAGTGCAGCTATTGCTCGCTTATCTCGAAACATAATAAAGATGCCTTCTACCCAGCAAGAAATAACAAGGGCACAAATAGACTTTTATGGTATTTCGCGTTTTCCTCGAATTATTTCCGCATTAGATTGTACGCATATCAAAGTTCAATCATTTGGTGAGTTCTTGACTTTCTTTCTTAAATTTTAATATAAAATTAATATAAATATTCTTGAGTTAATGAACTTCAGTTTTGCTTATTTTATGAATTTTCATGTGTTGATATTATTTTTTACTTTCAGGTGGAAATCATGTAGAATTATATCGAAACAGAAAAGGGTACTTCTCGTTGAATGTTCAATGCACATGTGATGCTAATTTAAAATTTACTAATATTGTATCACTTTGGCCAGGATCTACCCATGACTCAACAATTTTTAATTATTCTCGTTTACGTGCTCGCTTGGAGGATGGAGAATTTGGTAATGGTTTAGTTCTTGCAGATGGAGGATATGCATTAAAACCTTACTTGATAACTCCTTTACCAAATCCTCAAACTGAAGCTGAACGATTGTTCAACGAATCGCAAATTAGAACTCGTAACCCTGTTGAACGAGCATTTGGAGTTTGGAAACGTAGATTTCCTTGTTTAGCAACTGGGATGCGTTTCTCAAAAAACCGTATTATTGCAATAATCGTTGCAACAGCTGTTTTGCATAACATTGCACTTACAAATGGAGAGCCACTGCCACCAGATGATGATGCTTTGAATATTCAGTGGGATATTATTTTAAATTAAGAGCTTCATAATCAAGGTCATCAAGATCCCGACTACGGAAACACCCGTGAAATTCTCATTCATTATTTTCAAAGGTATTTTATTTTCAAACTTTTTTAAAAAAAATTCTCTTTAAAATGTCAATTATTTTTATAAATAATAAAATTCTTCTCCGAAATTCAATTATTTTCATAAATGTCAAAAAAAAATCTTGTCCTAATTTCAATTATTTTCAAAAGTTCTGATAAAATTCTTTGCAATATTCAATTATCTTCAAAAGTACAAAAATTCTTTATAGAAATTAAATTATTTAAAAAATTTTAATTATGTTTATAAATATCAAAATTCTTCTGCAAAATTTAATTACTTACTAATTTTTTTAAAAATTTGTTTCCAATAATTCAATTATTTTCCTATGGAAAAATAATAATTAAATATTTATTTAAAAAAGCAATTATTGAATTCAATTCAATGCTCAATTTCTTCCATGCCGCATCCTTGGCTTTTGTTGTCACTCCGTCCGTTCTTTTACACTCTATTATATTTTTATATTTGTCAACTAGATTAGTCAATATAAATTTTTCTGTCTTCGTAAAATTTGCAATTCTTTTTTAATTGAATTTCCCTATAAAAAATTATGACGTTAGTTTCACAATATTTCTTCAACACAATATTTTTCATGCGTAGGAAAATAATTATTTTCCTAAGCATGAAAAATATTACATATATTCTTCACTTACTTTTTTTGATTTTTCAGCCATTTTAACACAGTTCACTATTTTTATAAACTTATTTATATTCTGTTTTAAATTACAAAAGAAGCAGGTACATAACCACGTGGTTCACTGCTGTAGACAAAAAGAAAAGAAAGATGCAGAGAAATGTTTGCGCATAAATATTTTGAATAGCCAATCACAATTGGTCTCGGTAGAAATATATGGGTTCTTGAGTATTAAGTACATGGGATTATGTAAACAGTGAATAAAAATGTGTTATCACATTTCGTGGAACGGAATGGAAATTACTTTTATTTTGATTGTCGATCAAAAGATAAACATAATTATTTAACCACAACTTTTTCAACACACTCTTGAATTTCTCTCTCTCTCCTACCTTTCCTTTTTGGCGCGTTCCATGGCTCGTGCACTGACAAAATTTTGATTTTACACATATATTTTATAATTTAGTGTTTAGGGTACTGAACCGAGTGTAGAAATATAAAAATAGTGTTTTTTGAGACACTTTTTTTGAAACGTTTAATTCACTATTGTTACGTGCGTCATTGTCGAAAACATTATTGTTACAAGAATTTTGTCTAGATTTTGTATTTTTGCAAGTTTAAACAATAAAGTTGTATAATAAAAATTTGTAGTCCTAAACCAGAATTTGTACATTTGCAAAAATGAAATATTTCAAAATTGTATTGTGGTGAAAAAATGCAAAAAATTATTATTATTTATGAAAATATAAATAATTTTGTTTAGAAACATTATGTAATAAGAAAAAATATCAAGGATTGATTATTTTGCTTCCTCGTGAGGAAGCTTTGTAGTCGTTTAATTTACAAAATTTTAAAAAATCCTTTTAACAAATTTTCTTCTATATAGGACCATGTTATATAAGACCCTAAACAATTGTCCGGATGTATGTATGGATGTGTGTATGTGTGAGTGTGGATCCCGATTTTTTTGAACACTATCGTGTTATCATCATCATCTAGTTATCACACGATGAGGTTTTAACAAATTTGGCTAAAATTTACCAGGTATATTTATCTTAAAAATATTTGAAATGGATTGATAGACATTAAAAAATTCGCAGAAAAAAAAATGTTTTTCAAAAAATTTTTTTAAGTTGGTTATTGAAGTTAATATATAATAGAATCTTATTCTTTGCATCAAGACGAATCGATTGGTATATGTAAAGTATGTATTGTATTTAAATTTATAGAATTAAAACCAATTATAGACAAAAAAATTTGCACTATTAATAAATATTCATTTTTTCTTAAAAATCATGTTGCTGTACAATAAAATGTTATTACTTATTGAAAAATAAATCAAAAATCCTTTGCATCAAGACGAATCGATTGATGTATATAAATTATATATTCTATTGAAAATTATTATAGAATTAATTACAATCAAATTTGAAAAATTCACTTTTTTACTACGAATTTTTTTGTTTATTTAGATTTATATTACTGTATAAGAATTCGTCTATTAAGACGAATGCACTTTATTTTATAAATGTTAAATTGTATTAAAAATGATTTAAAAATGAAATATATTTATCGTTAATGCTTCCTCCACGAGGAAGCAAATTTTTTTTGCTGATCGTAAAGAGGAAGCAAAATGTTCATGCAATGAACATCTGGATTTACAACTTGTTTATTTTATTTACACACTCGTTTCTTGCCTTAATACTAGCGTTACAAGTGTCCCCGTGGGAATTTTTTACATATCTTATCCTAAATTTTTGCACCTACAGAACGACTTTGAAAATAAGGAGTAGCATTGCATTTGCCTGGACTACCCGTGTAATGGGTTTCCTCGCTAGAGGAGAGAAAACCGACAGGTAACCTCTCCTGAGTACAATCGGTTTATCGACAGCCGAATTCTAATGGCGTGTACCGGACAATTATCGACAGTGCACATCATTATGCCTCGACATCAAACCTCCCGCTCAAATTATCACGTGCCGGAAAAATTCAAGCCAAGTGGGCGCGAAATCAACACAGAAAAAAATGTGTTAAAATTTTTTACGTGTAATTTTCAGATGGTGAACAAATGTAATGTTAAAGTACACTGTGTACATATTAGTAAAAATTTACACGTGTAATTGCATGTGTCTATTACATGTATTACACATGAAAATACAAGTGTAAATACACGAAGAAACGTTTTTAATATGTATAATAATAGTGTATATACACGTATTAACACATGTAAAAAATTATTATACGTGTAAAAACTTTTATTCGTGTATTTACATGCGTCAAAATCTACATGTATAATCAATTACTCTTGTTTATTTTCAATAGTTGTCAGTTAAAAATGTTGCGTGTAATTTTAAAATATGGTTGCTAAAATAATAATTTTTTTCTCTAAAATCGCTGTTTAAGTTGTTAAACGAGTCAAATTTGGATAATTAGGTTAATCGGTGATTACTTTCCGTTAATTATCATTTGGAGTATGGTGAAACGCATTCTTATGGTTAAGATACTTTAATCACGAATTATTACACTAATCACAGGTGGTGAAATCGGCCCTTACCTTAATATGTCACTAAAACAAATTAAAAGTTTTTTTTTCTAATTATATTAGGAAGGTTAAATATTAAATTATTTTGAATAGAACTAGTTTGAATTAATCACAACTTAATAATTTTTCACCTAAATTAATAAACAATTATATTTTCCAATTTGAATTGTTAAATTAATCACTTTTAAACTCTCCATTTTATGGTTATGACTTTGTAAACAAACAAGAGTTATAAAACAATATAATAAAATGTCACGCAAAGCAGTACATTTTTAATATAAATTTTTATTTTATTAAAAAAATTTTTTCTTTTCTATAAAAATGTATAATTTTAAATCATAATACATAATTATGATAAATAAATTTTATGTCTTTCAAAATCATAATTTATAAATAATTATAATGAAAAAGCAAATATTTATCTCATTGTTTTGTTTGCTTGTTCAAGTGTTGAAGTAACTAATGTTAATTAATTTATTTAAAACCAAAAAACTAAAACATCTTTAATTTATAAAATTTACTTAAAATATTATAATGGTGTAATTTATAAAAAAAATATGTTTCTAAATTAAAAACATGAATTGTTTTAAAGAAATGTGATTAATAATTACGCATTAACAAAAATTTTCTTCCTTATTAAAAAAAATTTTCAAGGAAATAATTTGATATCATATTATTACAGAAATATTTTTATTATAGTTTTAAACCAAATATTTTTTAGAAACAAATATTTATTACACCATTTTCTTTCTCTTTTTAATAAAAAAAATAAAAAAACGCAATAAGTATTTGCTTCATTATAATTATAAATTATGATTATAAAAAAGTAAAATTTGTTTACCATATTTATGTATTATTTATTAAAATTAGACATTTTTTAAATAAAGGAAAAAACTCGTTAACTAAAATAATAATTTATGTTAAAAATTTTCTGCCTTTCGTGACTTTTTGTTATATTGTTTCCCAACTCTTGTTTGTTTACAAAGTCATAACCATAGAATGGTGAGTTTGAAAGTGACTCAATCAATAAGTTTAATCAAAAATAAAATTATTTATTAAATTAAGTAGTAAAATTATTTAATTATTATTAATTCGAACTGGTTTTAATAAGAATAATTCAATATTTAACCTTTTTAATATAATTAGTAAAGAAATAGCAAAGTTGTTTTACTGACACATTTAAGTAAGTGTTTTACCCTCTGTAATATTACCCGTCATAATTTTTACCCTTTACTGAAGTCATTTTTACCTATTACCATTCATAATATTACCACCCTTTTTTTCTATATTTCAATAAAATTTCACAAAAAAATCCAATTATTTAAAAAGAAATATATTATTAAAATTTGTCTTAAGAATTTAATATTATTTTTCAAAGTAATAGATAGATTCCTTCGCAGAAATTCAATTATACAATCAAAAAATTAAAAAACTTCCCATCAAAATTTCATTTATTATTATAAATAATAACATTTTTCTCCAAAATTCAATTATTTTCAAAAACTGTTCTGAAATAAAGAATTTTGAATATCCAGTTCTTCAATAAAATTTCCCAAAGAATTCAATGATTAACAATTTTTTTTAACAATTCTACGCAAATATTTAACTGTTTTCATAAATAATAAAAATTTAATAAGAATTCAATAATTTTTTATAAGGATTTAATTATTTTTTATATAATTTTCATCAAAATTTCTCTAAAAATGAAATTATTCTTAAAAATTTTATTAAAATTCTTAAAAATAATTCTTTAGAAGTTCAACAACTTTAAGAAACATTCAACTATTCAATAAATTATTTTTTTTGTATTTAAATAATTGAATTTTTGAAGAATTTTCTAATAAAAATTAATTTAAATATGAATATTTTAGTTAAAATTTTAAATAATAATTGAAAACTCTTTAAATTAATTAGTAAAAATATTTCCTAATTTGAATTGGCAACTGACTTTTTGCTTTTGAATTAGCAGATTTTACTAATAAATAGACGTTTCCACTAATTTAATCGTAAATTTTTAATTATTTATATTTAAAGAGAACTTAAACTTAAATGTCCGAAATGCCATGAAGTTTGGCTCGTATAATTTCGGAACTGCTCGACTAAAATGTTCGGCTAATCTCGGACAGTTTCGTAACCACTCTTTGACAGCCGAAAACCAGCTATTAGGCTGGTCATAATTTTTAATATAGTCGATAACACTATTCGTTACTAAATTTACAATTTATGCAATACATTGATAGTATTTAGTATAATTCTCTAGACTTTCTTACTTATAATATTAAAATTTCTTACTGACTATTCTAATTTCTGTTACTTCACAATAATACAAAATAATAATTTGATTATAAATTTTCTTAAAAATGGTAATAATATTTAATAAAAGTGCACAATTTCCCTAAATTGTAATCGGTTTTACTGAATACTAATATAATAATCCGAAATATTGAAACGAAATTTCTCTCCGTGTAATTAAAATAAATAATTTTAAATTAAATATACTGTCCCTTATTATTATTATTAATATTATTATTACAGTAATATTATTGTAATATTTTAGTATAAAATTACAGTAATCTTACAGTAAATTTTTCAAAGCAAAATTAATTTATCATTCCAGCACTATTACTCGAGCATGTAAGGTAGTTTTACGTTTTTCTTTTATGGTAATATTACAGAGTAATGTTAACCATTTCGGCGGCATGGCGTTCCAATTGGCGTTCCATGAGTAAGTGGCAGAAGCGGCAAAAAAATGCGAAAATAGCGTTCCTGTTTAAACTTGATTCCTAAACTCTGTAAACAAATTAAGTTTACCAAACCAAATGTTATTTATTATTTGAGATAAATGAAGATGAATAGGACAAGAAAAAATTAATTTTTAGAGATCTTAAATGGTTTTAAAAAGGTTTTAATGTTGCCAATTTTTAATACTTTTTACGAATGGCGTTCCAATATTCACCAAAAGAGTTCACATTTTTGAATCCGCCTATTTGAATTTTCAAAAATCCATTTAAGATTCATAATCTCAAATAATAAATAACCTTTGGTTTGGTAAACTTAATTTGTTTACAGAATTTAGGAATTAAGTTTAAATAGGAACGCCATTTACGCATTTTTTTGCCGCTTCTGTCACCTACTCATGTGACGCCAATTGGAACGCCATGCCGCTGAAGTGGTTAAGATAAAATTAGAATAATTTTATAATTTAGAAAATAATAATAATATCAAATATAAAATTATTCTAATTTTATCTGTATATGATATCAACATTACAATAAGATAATATACCTTAATAATATTACCTTAACTCTCTGCTGATGCTAACGACCGTTATCGTCAAAAATCGTCACTTGGACGGTATAGAGGGAGAATGACCAATCAGATTATTCATATATACGAGTAAACATGTGTAGAGTGAAATTCAAACTTTATTAAGCTTTATGTCAGGAACGTATCTATATGATCCAGCGCCTAAGTTGTTTTTTTCAGTTTACAAAATCAAAAAAACAATCATTGTGAAGCATAGAATTTTAAATTATAAGTGCTATTCACAAGAATAATTCATTTTCAACAATAAAAGTATCAATTTCATAAATTATTAAACTGATTTTAAAACTTGTAGTTCATTTTGTTTACTACCTGTCAGCTGTTACATTTAGAGGTTATGTTATATCATTTAAAATTTTTATTATACATTTAACTTACAAATTTCACATTTTTTACTAAAATTAATTTTAAAAAATGTTTTACGTGAATGCAGTTTCATATTTTAAAGTAAATTATTTTATTCTGTTACATGTTTATGTTGTAATTATAAATTATCACGTATAAGATTTTCGTTCTGTCTATACGGTACAGCCCTGAAACATATGTTACTACAAGCGCAATTTCTACATATGTGTGCATACCACGTGATATGCCCCAAGAGTGGGAAATCTTAGCATCAGCAGAGAGTTAATATTCCTATTAATTTACCGTAATTGTACAACATAATATTACCTCCAGGCAGACATTTTGATATTTCAGTCAGATCACTATAATATTACAGTGCACATTACCAATCTCCAGTGTAATATTACAGTGATGTCACTATAACCTTACGTGCTGTTTGGGAACTGTTTTGCAATTTTTCTATAAGCGTGTAATATTAAAGTAACGTTACTGTCATGTTACAGTAATATTAATGGATAATATTACCTATCAGACAGTAAAAAAAATATTAAATTTTTTTTTAAATGTAAATACAATAGTAAAATTTAATATGACTATAATATTACTGTAGTGGTACGTTTATATATGGGAAAGGGATATATGCGTGTAACTGATATTTTGTTTCATAGCGTTTGCTTTTTCGAGTAAAAACTAAAAATCTATATAATAATTTCCTAAACTCAATATTTTCTCCATTGATAATATATATGATATATATATATATATATATATATATATATATATATATATATATATATATATATATATATATATATTTATATATATATATGTGTGTAAGTAGAAATATTCAAAACACATACATATGTATATATTTAAATAAAATTTTTGAATATTAAAATATTTAAAAAATTAATCAATATTTTTTTCATAAAAAATTAAAATTTTGTAGGGGAGAGGGCCCTATAGCGGTCACCTATCTTTTGAACGAAATATCATATTACCTAACTTCCTATCATAAAGTTTTTTTCATTTCATTAATAAAAAAAAAGTTATGTCACTTTTAAAAAAAGTTGAAAATTCGACTTTTAAAAAAGTGGCCCCAAGGTGGTCACTATACGAAAATTCACTAAAAAAGATATAAAAAATGTAAAAATAGTATTATTAAGTTGTTTATTAAATATTAATTATTTTTCAGGATCACAGAAACATATTACATATTTTTTTCCACTTTGTCCTTTCGTCAAAAATGATACTTTTTGTGTATGCATTAAACACGTAAAATTTTGAAAATAATTCTATTTCATTATTATTCATCATAAAACTTAAAGATTGATAAAATTCACATTCACAGTGATAAATGTTGATAAATATAGCGTATAAATACATTTTCATAAAAAATCAAAAGTGATCACCTTGTGGACAAAAAGTGTTCACTTTACCCAGGCGGAAATGTACCACTGTCATTGTACCGCGCCTGTACAGACGTCGGTAAGACTGTACTGACATTCGTCCGCGAGACAACCGGATCGTTGCAGGCATTCTACTGGGACACAATGTGTTGTAGTGGCTGCGCGTCCGACTCGGTACAGATTTTATGCCGCCGAACAACCGGCGTTGTACCGGCATTCGTCCGCTCTAGCAACCGCCACGGGCCAAATATTGTTTCAAAAGACGACTCGCTTTAGCGGGCCGGCGTTCTATTGGCATTTGTCCGTTTAGCCAGAGTAAATTATATTTTCTATTGAAAAATAAAATAAAAAAATATTTAATTAACTATGCATGGTGCATGTTAATTAATATTTATTTATAGATAATTTCCAGAATTCTTAACATATTCTACATTTTTTACACATTAAAATTCTAAACGCTCGCAAGTGGGATACGAAGCCCAAGCTATTCCTAATCTAAGCACCGAAGTCTAATACACTAACCACTACGCTATTCGCTCGCATGCGGATCTGAGCATAATAATGTCGATATGCAATACCGCTACGAAGCAAACAATTTTTGCAACTGTTACGTATGACTTCGTAACTATTATTAATTTTTTTATATTTATAAATAATAAGCTGTATAGTTTATTTATAAATAGTAATTTTTGTTTGTTTGACCGTATTAAATGTTCATTATTTTATTTATAAATATTAAAGAAATTTGAATATAACAAAAAAATTTTATTCTTTAATTTATTTGTTAATTAATTTTTACAATTAAATTTTATATTCTTGTATTGTTAATTCTTTTTTTAATATTTAAACTTTTAACAATTCTCCTACAAACATTTTTTACAACATAATAGATTTAAATTTTTTATTACTATAATCATTATTTTATTCATTTTAATTTATTAATTTTTATTGAAAACAATAAGACTATATCTAAATTTTTGCATTTTGATCCGGCAGTCGAATCCGTCTTTGTACCGCGCCAGCAGACAATCCGAATCGATCCTTGACGGTTGGATGATCTGGCATTCGTCCGACTTTTTTAAAAAATTTTTAAAGCACAATATTAATTATTTTTATTTGGAATATTATTGTACGATATATAAAAATAATTATAACGATTTTTACTAATTTAAAATGGTTAATTTCGATGATTTTAACATCCTGAGAAAAAAATTTCTCGATCATTTAAAAACAGAAATTTTACAACGTTCACGTTACAAAGAGACTCATACGACTATTAACCTCAAAACTTTACTAAAATCTTTGTCTTCTCAAATAATAACAATAAAAGAAAACATTTGAAGATACTAACTAATATACAAAAATTTTCTTAGGATAACCATCTTGGGGCCCTCTCTCCTATTTTTTGAAATTTTATCTTCACTTTTAAAAATAATTATTCTAAAATAAAAATTTAAATAATTGATGTATATTATGTTGAGGAATCTAAATGATTATGAAATGAACAACTTGTTTGTTTGTTGTCAAATGTAACCGAAAATATCACATAACAATAATTATATGTGTGTTTAATTCTCTTTATTTGTTCAAGTGGTTATATATTTACAAGAAGGTTATTAAAGTGTTCTATTATATTGAGTTACTAACATGCATAGTCTAGTTAATTATTCGATTTTTAAATATAATTATCATTGCGTTCAGAAAAGTACTTAGACGGAAAACGATTCCTTAGAATTAGGAAATGGCTGTGGTTAGTAATTCACTAGGGAAGCTTTGAATATAATAGTGGTTTCAGAGGTAGTTGTTTGACCTGCTTTGGTAGTGAAATCGAGTTTCCAGCACACTCTGGTAATCGACGTTGGGATATATACTCCTGATATTAATCGAGCTTCCATAAATCAGTGTTGGAATGAAGTCATCGGTTTTAAACTCAAGTTGAGATCAAACCCTTTTAGGGTTCTTGTACGTTTATCGAGAAACCGGATAGTGAAGTATGATGCTGTAGATATTAAAGAGAATCTCTGCATCCCCGAATAGAATATTGTTCTATCCGGCATTAGTGTCCCATTGTTTTAGTTGTCACAAGCAGGAACAAGAGAAGCTGAATACACTTTGTTGATGCCCGTTAATATATCCTAGCTTTTGATTGTGGTTGCTTCAAAGAAGCTCATTCGAAAGATTTGTCTGAAATGAAATACTCAAACCATTACCTATTTTTAAAATTATCAGGAAATTTATTTGTAAGTTTTCTTGTGAGTTTACTCGTAATATTTTTTAAATTACACAGGCCTGAAAATTTTGGCTTAGTTCTGTTACATAGAAAGTGAAAAGTGATTCTTATAGCTTTTTAGACGTAGAATATGAATTCGACCTCCAAAATAGCCCCTTTCGTCAGGATTTCTTGTAAAACTGCCTTAAATATCCAAAAATGGCTATTTTTGGTCATATTTCGAAATTTTCATTGGCTAGCCAAAAAAATTTTTTCTATTTACAAAATAACATCGTATAGGATTGTATACTATATACTATGTCTAAGCTTTAAAACCGATTTTTCAAAATGGCTTTAGAAATTTTTTTTAAAAAGTTATGTAGATTTGAAAATCTTTTTTATTTAGGCAAGTGTAGGTTTTTAGAACTAAGAAGGCTGATAGTTAAGGGCATATCTCTGGAACCTTAAACTTTCATGTCCCTCGCATATATTACGATAATTTCAATAACTTGTTACTTTATTTTTGTTGGAAATATTAAAGCTTGATAAGATGAATCAGTTCCAAAAGGTTTTACATTTATTTACTTAATGGATCAATAATTATTCCAATTCAAGTGTACGATTTTTTACAATATCTACTTGTTAAATCTACGTTAAAACTTTGTAATGAATAAGAATCACTAATTCTAAGACGCATCATTTTAAAGTTAATTAAACAGTGAACAGTTTTCCGTATAAAAATTAAAAATTTGTCAATTGTGAAAAAAGTTATAAGCTTTTAAAAGTTGTCCCTCACTTTCAACCTTTTTGATCGTAATTGACATATTTATCATTTTTCATTAATAAGACAAATGGCACATAAAAATGACTTACGGGAAATAAGAGTTCAAATTATTAAAATTATTTTGAGACATTGTAATTTGATTTGCCTTGTGTCTTCAAAAAACTGTTGTAATTTAAATAACAGAAAACACGTACGTACAAAATTATAAAACGACCGTAATTGGAGTGATACTCCACGAAAATAAATTAAAGGTACCTGAAAATTACTTGCATACATTTTCGCATATGCCAATTAATATCCCATGAATGTTCATTCAAAAAAAATACTTTATTGCAAAGATAATGTAAAAATATTTGTCAATTTCTGTCGACCGTAATAGACCAAAAGTTTTTAGAAAATAAATTGTTAAGTATGAAGTTGTCGATTCTTACTTTTTTTATAAAAACTGTTAATAAATAAAACTGAAGGTTAAGCTTTAATGTTTGTTTTGATTTTTTTACACAGAATAAGAGGCATTTTACGTGTAATGTCCTAAGTTTAAATTTCAACTTCTTGAAAAAAATTGAAACTCGGGGAATTTGATGTTCTATCAAGTAGAAATGTGCCCCAAAAAATTTTTTTGACTTTTTCGAAAATTTGAAGGGGGTAGAGGGGGGCCAATTTGACCAATTTTGCTAACACCGGCTACTTTGTGAATTTTTTCTGAACGTACTTTTAATGGGAAAAATTTTTCAGAATATGTTTCGGAAAGGTTTTTTCGTCCTCTTTTCAATGGTGAGTTTTATTTTTTAATATTTTAAAAATTTATCCCAATTTTTGATAATTAATATTTCAATTTCAATTTCCCAAAAAAGGGTCCGTTTTATTTGAAAATAAATTATTGCAAACGAAAGCTGAGGTTTTTTCCTATGCGCATGTAAATTTTCAGAATGCCCTTTTTTTGTTTTTAAGTTATTAAATTTCAAAGAATAAATTGCTGCGCGCAGCGACACGGTGGCACTGAGCCGCGCATAGGAAAAAACCTCAGCTTTCGTTTGCAATAATTTATTTTCAAATAAAACGGACCCTTTTTTGGGAAATTGAAATTGAAATATTAATTATCAAAAATTGGGATAAATTTTTAAAATATTAAAAAATAAAACTCACCATTGAAAAGAGGACGAAAAAACCTTTCCGAAACATATTCTGAAAAATTTTTCCCATTAAAAGTACGTTCAGAAAAAATTCACAAAGTAGCCGGTGTTAGCAAAATTGGTCAAATTGGCCCCCCTCTACCCCCTTCAAATTTTCGAAAAAGTCAAAAAAATTTTTTGGGGCACATTTCTACTTGATAGAACATCAAATTCCCCGAGTTTCAATTTTTTTCAAGAAGTTGAAATTTAAACTTAGGACATTACACGTAAAATGCCTCTTATTCTGTGTAAAAAAATCAAAACAAACATTAAAGCTTAACCTTCAGTTTTATTTATTAACAGTTTTTATAAAAAAAGTAAGAATCGACAACTTCATACTTAACAATTTATTTTCTAAAAACTTTTGGTCTATTACGGTCGACAGAAATTGACAAATATTTTTACATTATCTTTGCAATAAAGTATTTTTTTTGAATGAACATTCATGGGATATTAATTGGCATATGCGAAAATGTATGCAAGTAATTTTCAGGTACCTTTAATTTATTTTCGTGGAGTATCACTCCAATTACGGTCGTTTTATAATTTTGTACGTACGTGTTTTCTGTTATTTAAATTACAACAGTTTTTTGAAGACACAAGGCAAATCAAATTACAATGTCTCAAAATAATTTTAATAATTTGAACTCTTATTTCCCGTAAGTCATTTTTATGTGCCATTTGTCTTATTAATGAAAAATGATAAATATGTCAATTACGATCAAAAAGGTTGAAAGTGAGGGACAACTTTTAAAAGCTTATAACTTTTTTCACAATTGACAAATTTTTAATTTTTATACGGAAAACTGTTCACTGTTTAATTAACTTTAAAATGATGCGTCTTAGAATTAGTGATTCTTATTCATTACAAAGTTTTAACGTAGATTTAACAAGTAGATATTGTAAAAAATCGTACACTTGAATTGGAATAATTATTGATCCATTAAGTAAATAAATGTAAAACCTTTTGGAACTGATTCATCTTATCAAGCTTTAATATTTCCAACAAAAATAAAGTAACAAGTTATTGAAATTATCGTAATATATGCGAGGGACATGAAAGTTTAAGGTTCCAGAGATATGCCCTTAACTATCAGCCTTCTTAGTTCTAAAAACCTACACTTGCCTAAATAAAAAAGATTTTCAAATCTACATAACTTTTTAAAAAAAATTTCTAAAGCCATTTTGAAAAATCGGTTTTAAAGCTTAGACATAGTATATAGTATACAATCCTATACGATGTTATTTTGTAAATAGAAAAAATTTTTTTGGCTAGCCAATGAAAATTTCGAAATATGACCAAAAATAGCCATTTTTGGATATTTAAGGCAGTTTTACAAGAAATCCTGACGAAAGGGGCTATTTTGGAGGTCGAATTCATATTCTACGTCTAAAAAGCTATAAGAATCACTTTTCACTTTCTATGTAACAGAACTAAGCCAAAATTTTCAGGCCTGTGTAATTTAAAAAATATTACGAGTAAACTCACAAGAAAACTTACAAATAAATTTCCTGATAATTTTAAAAATAGGTAATGGTTTGAGTATTTCATTTCAGACAAATCTTTCGAATGAGCTTCTTTGAAGCAACCACAATCAAAAGCTAGGATATATTAACGGGCATCAACAAAGTGTATTCAGCTTCTCTTGTTCCTGCTTGTGACAACTAAAACAATGGGACACTAATGCCGGATAGAACAATATTCTATTCGGGGATGCAGAGATTCTCTTTAATATCTACAGCATCATACTTCACTATCCGGTTTCTCGATAAACGTACAAGAACCCTAAAAGGGTTTGATCTCAACTTGAGTTTAAAACCGATGACTTCATTCCAACACTGATTTATGGAAGCTCGATTAATATCAGGAGTATATATCCCAACGTCGATTACCAGAGTGTGCTGGAAACTCGATTTCACTACCAAAGCAGGTCAAACAACTACCTCTGAAACCACTATTATATTCAAAGCTTCCCTAGTGAATTACTAACCACAGCCATTTCCTAATTCTAAGGAATCGTTTTCCGTCTAAGTACTTTTCTGAACGCAATGATAATTATATTTAAAAATCGAATAATTAACTAGACTATGCATGTTAGTAACTCAATATAATAGAACACTTTAATAACCTTCTTGTAAATATATAACCACTTGAACAAATAAAGAGAATTAAACACACATATAATTATTGTTATGTGATATTTTCGGTTACATTTGACAACAAACAAACAAGTTGTTCATTTCATAATCATTTAGATTCCTCAACATAATATACATCAATTATTTAAATTTTTATTTTAGAATAATTATTTTTAAAAGTGAAGATAAAATTTCAAAATATAGGAGAGAGGTCCCCAAGATGGTTATCCTAAGAAAATTTTTGTATATTAGTTAGTATCTTCAAATGTTTTCTTTTATTGTTATTATTTGAGAAGACAAAGATTTTAGTAAAGTTTTGAGGTTAATAGTCGTATGAGTCTCTTTGTAACGTGAACGTTGTAAAATTTCTGTTTTTAAATGATCGAGAAATTTTTTTCTCAGGATGTTAAAATCATCGAAATTAACCATTTTAAATTAGTAAAAATCGTTATAATTATTTTTATATATCGTACAATAATATTCCAAATAAAAATAATTAATATTGTGCTTTAAAAATTTTTTAAAAAAGTCGGACGAATGCCAGATCATCCAACCGTCAAGGATCGATTCGGATTGTCTGCTGGCGCGGTACAAAGACGGATTCGACTGCCGGATCAAAATGCAAAAATTTAGATATAGTCTTATTGTTTTCAATAAAAATTAATAAATTAAAATGAATAAAATAATGATTATAGTAATAAAAAATTTAAATCTATTATGTTGTAAAAAATGTTTGTAGGAGAATTGTTAAAAGTTTAAATATTAAAAAAAGAATTAACAATACAAGAATATAAAATTTAATAATGAAGATGAAAGAATTTATCAATTATCCGAATCAATCAAATCTCTCGAAAATAAATTTCTTGAGTAAGCACTAGATTTCGTTATGAAAATACAATATATTTTTCATATGTATCGACAGCGCAGCTGTCCTAAATACAGAAACCTGCTTTTTCTGAAAATCATTTTTTCGAAATTAATTAATAATTTCAAAATTATCAAAGAACTCAGAAAAAATTGGTTAGCATGGTGGGATACGAGCCCACGACCTTTCTATTGCCGGTAGACTGCTCTGTCTGTCTGAAAAACCAATTTTTTCTGAGTTCTTTGATAATTTTGAAATTATTAATTAATTTCGAAAAAATGATTTTCAGAAAAAGCAGGTTTCTGTATTTAGGACAGCTGCGCTGTCGATACATATGAAAAATATATTGTATTTTCATAACGAAATCTAGTGCTTACTCAAGAAATTTATTTTCGAGAGATTTGATTGATTCGGATAATTGATAAATTCTTTCATCTTCATTATTAATACTACCGAATGATAAATTCACTTTCTTCAATATAAAATTTAATTGTAAAAATTAATTAACAAATAAATTAAAGAATAAAATTTTTTTGTTATATTCAAATTTCTTTAATATTTATAAATAAAATAATGAACATTTAATACGGTCAAACAAACAAAAATTACTATTTATAAATAAACTATACAGCTTATTATTTATAAATATAAAAAAATTAATAATAGTTACGAAGTCATACGTAACAGTTGCAAAAATTGTTTGCTTCGTAGCGGTATTGCATATCGACATTATTATGCTCAGATCCGCATGCGAGCGAATAGCGTAGTGGTTAGTGTATTAGACTTCGGTGCTTAGATTAGGAATAGCTTGGGCTTCGTATCCCACTTGCGAGCGTTTAGAATTTTAATGTGTAAAAAATGTAGAATATGTTAAGAATTCTGGAAATTATCTATAAATAAATATTAATTAACATGCACCATGCATAGTTAATTAAATATTTTTTTATTTTATTTTTCAATAGAAAATATAATTTACTCTGGCTAAACGGACAAATGCCAATAGAACGCCGGCCCGCTAAAGCGAGTCGTCTTTTGAAACAATATTTGGCCCGTGGCGGTTGCTAGAGCGGACGAATGCCGGTACAACGCCGGTTGTTCGGCGGCATAAAATCTGTACCGAGTCGGACGCGCAGCCACTACAACACATTGTGTCCCAGTAGAATGCCTGCAACGATCCGGTTGTCTCGCGGACGAATGTCAGTACAGTCTTACCGACGTCTGTACAGGCGCGGTACAATGACAGTGGTACATTTCCGCCTGGGTAAAGTGAACACTTTTTGTCCACAAGGTGATCACTTTTGATTTTTTATGAAAATGTATTTATACGCTATATTTATCAACATTTATCACTGTGAATGTGAATTTTATCAATCTTTAAGTTTTATGATGAATAATAATGAAATAGAATTATTTTCAAAATTTTACGTGTTTAATGCATACACAAAAAGTATCATTTTTGACGAAAGGACAAAGTGGAAAAAAATATGTAATATGTTTCTGTGATCCTGAAAAATAATTAATATTTAATAAACAACTTAATAATACTATTTTTACATTTTTTATATCTTTTTTAGTGAATTTTCGTATAGTGACCACCTTGGGGCCACTTTTTTAAAAGTCGAATTTTCAACTTTTTTTAAAAGTGACATAACTTTTTTTTTATTAATGAAATGAAAAAAACTTTATGATAGGAAGTTAGGTAATATGATATTTCGTTCAAAAGATAGGTGACCGCTATAGGGCCCTCTCCCCTACAAAATTTTAATTTTTTATGAAAAAAATATTGATTAATTTTTTAAATATTGATAAAATATATACTTTATATACACGAATCGATTCGTTTTCAGGCACAGTATACAATTTTGATAAGGATTAATGAAAATTGTGATAAAGAAAAAAGTTATTTCAAAAAATACAAAAATCGATTTTTTTAAAAATAAGAAAATTGCTAAAAAAAATTTTTTTATATGTTTTTGAAAATCCTTCTTTCTAATTCTAGATATTCGTGACCGTTATATATAAAAAATTTTAACAAAATCATGTGTAAGAGACAATTTGCTCACAAGAATCGGTGATATGCACACACGATCACACACATACATCCGGACATTTGATTCTCTTGACAAAATATATATTTTACACTTGAAAACTTGTCAAAATAATTGGTTCTAAAAAATTTCAAAACCTACATTATACTACAAGGCTTCCTTTGAAAAGGAGGCTAAATGGGATGAGAAACAAATTACGAATTTAAAAATGCACCTTAAAGTTAATTTGGCTATAAAGAATCATAACCTGAGATCGAGAATCATTACAAAATCAAAATTTAGGTGTATGGGTAAAGATAAATACTAGGGTGTCCGTAAGATACATGGGACATTTATTTTTTCGAATTTTGTTTACGCCACCCCCCCAGTTTGGTTCCAATAAAATAAAAAAAATTTCCTAAAATTTGAAGCCGATTGATTAATATTAACACGTGCCAGTAATTGATGGAAATTTCCTATTGAAAATACATGAGAATAATAAACTTTTTAAAAAAAATCCATAACTTTTTAATTTTTATGCAAAAAATTCTCCAGGTTACATTTGTCTTCATTTTCTGCTGCTTTATAAGATAGCACTTCGACAAAAATTAAACGAACTTTCTTGATCGGAGGTATTTTACATCGTTTATCATGAGTCTGATATCAGAATACTATATTTCGTAACGAGTGCGAGCAGTTGACAATTTTTGAATGAGAATCTATTTTTAAAATAAAAACAATTTTAATTGTTTAGTAATTCAAACAAAAAAGAACAATATATTTATTATTATAAATCATAACTTCTTAATTAATTACTTTCAACTGTTTTCGATTTAAAAACAAGCACCTGTTAAATATTTTTTTGATGCAAGTTAAAGTTAAAATTTTTTACAAAATTTGATATAAGAGTAGAAGGGTTAATAAAAATTTTACGTCAACTTTTTAAATGTTAAAAAGTTACATATTTAATTAAATTTTAATTTGTTTTTAAAAATTATAACTATATCTTACCCTTACTGTTTGGTTTAAGAAATAACGGGCAATTTATAAAACTATTAGTAAATGCAATCAAAATGACATTTTGAATTTTTGTTATACCCACATTTGGCAAAATGAAAAAATTCACATCTATATAACTATTAAAAAAAATCGTAAACCAATTTTGAAAAATGGGGTTTAAAGCTTATACATGGTAATATACGATTCAATTTTGCAAATTAAAACAAAATTTTTTGGTTATCCAAAAGAAATTCCGAAAAATGACCAAAAATAGCCATTTTTGTCCATTTAAAGCAGTATTGCAAGAAATTCTGACGTGATGGGCTTTTTTGGAGGTCGGATTGTATTCTACGTCAAAAAGCTATAAGAATCACCTTCCACTTTTTCTGTAACAGAACTAAGCTAAAATTTGCAGGCCTGTGTTATCTAAGTTTTATGGAAAAATTCCATATTTATATTTTATTCTGTTTATAGTATTTAGAAAAGTCATATTTTAGTTGAGTTATTCATTTTCTATTCTTATAAATTAAAAGTAATATTCAATTTCAAATAATTTTTGTTATTTTAAAAATTAAATAAAGTTTTTACACTTGGAAATGTTAACTGAAGTGTTAAAAACGACACTACTTGGGAAGGTAACTGACTATGCAGCGGGTTTAAAGTCGAAAGGACAAGTTGGTCGAAAATAAAACATGAAAAATTCGATTCTGGTATCATCCCCTACTACTTTCTAAGTGACACGACGAAATCCCTTTTTCCGATGACAATTTATGTTCGGTTGAGTAGTCATCGACAAAGATACGATAATTGGTCATCGGGGTATGTCGTTATACGTGTTAGAGCGAGATTGACGGAGTCAAGTACTTTGAAGGGACAGAAGCACTTTGAGCAGATTTGCTTTGGCCGTTGTTTCGGGCTTGTATTTTAGTTTAGATCAAAAGACTCGAGCTATCGACCAATTCAGCCGTACTTAAGCTGCGTCGCCGAAAGACTATACAAGGCCTATACAACAGGTATCCATAGGATGTAAATCAGAAAGGTGCCAATAACATTTATATTTAACTCGTAAATTTACTTTACGATATCATACTTCACATGTTTCATTTTACTTTTATAACTGCTTATATATTGTTTTTTATGTACAGTATTGTTCAATAAAGACTTCCTCGGATGATCGTGTTGCACTCATGGGAGTATATGAGTGCAACACGATCATCCGACAAAGGCTTAATTGAACAATACTGTACACTGAGAAAAAACTATTGCCCCAATGGCAGCTATGCTATTGAATTTAATTGAACTGCCGGATCAAAGAAGGGCACATAACCAATGTAATTCAAATGGGTTATGTGCCCTTCTTTGATCCGGCAGCTCAATTTTGTTGAAAGAATAATTTCTGTATCGAATGAAGAAAATAAATGTTAAAATATAATAATTCATAATTCAGAACTGGAAGTATGATGCAATCTAATAAAATATGTCAAATAGTTATTATGTAGAGTTCATACAATTTTATTAAAAAAAATACAAGTTAGTTTGAAATAATTGTTGACATTATTTTAAATAAAATTGTTAAATAGTATTTACAGTTTGTATAGGGGAGAGTGGGGCAAACCCGACCCCCTAACGGTTTTTTACTCTTGTGACTAAACGAATCAACTGATTTCATTTTTCGATGGCTTGTTTGAAAGATCATTTAATTGCGTAACTTTTTCCCAGAGACACCAATACTTCATCTTTTATTTCTTAGTTGTTGTGTTAACTTTAAAAAATTTTGCAAACGGTCCGGTTTTACCCACCCCCTGGGGTAAACCGGACCCCCCATGGGACAAACCAGATCATTTGGTTTTTTATTTATTATATTGCATTTACATAATCTACAATAATAAAAAACAAAAAGAATCATGTAAATAATGGTTGCAGTGATGAAAATAATAATTCGGGATTGCATTTTAATTAAATAAATATTTTTTTTAATTAAAAAAATAAAAATGTTTATCATTATCAGAGAAACAATATTAAAGGGTCTAATTCTAATTGGAAGACAATTATTTTTCATTGTAAGTAAATATTTTAATGAAAGAAACATTTTATTTAAAAATAATTTTTATAAAACTTTAATTCAATGGAAATATCCGCTATGGCCGGTTTGCCCCATCGAAAACGGTCCGGTTTGCCCCACAGGCCCATTTTGAGAATAAATGTTTGTCAAAAAGAAACGCTTTGCAAATTCATGAAAGTTTTTGGTGGTAAATATTCCTGAGGTGTGTACCTTCAAAACCCAAGACCTAATATTTGGAAATATTACACGATTTTCTCAGAATCTCCTTAAGAAAAAATTCGTAAAAGTGTAGAAAAAAATTAAAAAACAAACTTTTGCTCCCAGCGTTGCACAAACAAAAGTTAAAAATGTCAAATTGAAAAAATAATGTATACTACACATGGTTATTTAAAATTTCTAAATAGCACTTTTTCCAATTTCGCTATTTCGAAAACATTGAGGGGGTCCGGTTTACCCAAAGGTCCAGTTTGCCTCACTCTCCACTATGGGTGATTTTTCATCAACTGTGATGCTTATGCCCCTACTATAAGGTGAGAAACGCGCGCTGGGTGTTCAGCTGTCAACGACTTTTAACATTCGAAAACGGCAATAGATACAATAAAAATTTTAAAGAAAAAAAGATGCGCAATGAAATTTCCTGTAAGGATATATGTATATTTTAAACATTTAAATTCAGAAGTTGCATTTTGAGTGTCAAGGGGACTTCGATTTCGTCCGAGAAAAATTTACGTGCCCTTATGGAATACAGACGCTCTATTTTATACCAGGGTAAGTCCGGAGAAGATGGCCATTTCAAGTATTTTGCAGAATTTACTGGCAGATGTCGCTTATTTTAGGTTATTCTTGTGCATTTCGTGGCAGAAAGTAAACATAATCAAAAAATTGTTGAAAAAGAATGAAAAAGTAATTGTAAATCTTCTTTACTTTTTGGGTAGTTCTAAAAAAATTGATGAAATTCACGTTTCTCATTGTTACATTCTTATTTTTTAACCTATTTCTAAAATTCAAGATTTTTTAAAAGTACATAACGCACGCTTTAGTAAAACCTAAAAATCACAGATCAAAATATTTTATTTATTTAATCATTAATGTTTACTTTTGACATGTTTTATCGGGTGAGATGGCCATGTTTTGTTATTTTGATTTAGAAATGCATGTTTTATTGTGGAAATTACTATGTAACACTGTGATAAATATATAATTTTAAAAAGTTACATGAAAAATACACTGAATTCATTGAATAAGTGTTCATGCTATAAATTCTTGTTCATGCGTGATTTAAATTCATAATTAGTGATTTGAAACCAAATCACTATAGTACATGTTATAAAAAAGCATGACAAAAATAATATAAATGTAGTTAATGTTTCTTATTTTATATTTGATACATATTTTATAACTTTAATTCAGAGAACGACCAGAAAAATAAAAAATCGATTAGAGCACGAAATCGAAAATCGAAATTTATTTCCTGCTCAGCAATTTGGCTTTTGTAAGAAGCGTTCAGCCTTGGACTGTGTGGCATCCTTTTTTGTTAACACCATCGGCGGCTTTGCCAAGTCCCTACATACAATAGCGGTCTCAGTTGACATAAAAGGAGCATTCAATAATGTCAGGTCTACTATTCTGAATAAGATTTTGATAGAATTGGGATTCCATCCATGTATAATAAACTTCATTACTCACATCACTGCGAGAAGATTAACTTCTTTTAATCCCGATGGTTCGGGGGAGAGGGTGTGTGGGGTGGGAGTACCGCAAGGCGGGGTCCTATCTCCTATTCTCTTTAACCTGTACCTGAGGGATTTGGAAACATATCTACCGAACAATATGAAACACGTTATGTATGCTGATGATCTTTTGTTATTTAGACAATTTTCAACTTCTAATCATAGGGACTTGAATGATGTTTCATTGGAGGTTTCGGCAGCATTAGAAAGTCTTACTAACTGGCTAAATACAATGGGGATGGATTTTACTCCTCATGAAACTACATGTTGTGTCTTTTCTCGTTCAAGGATTTCTTTTGAGGATTGGTAGTTAGGGTGGGTGACTCCTCTATTGGGTGCAGCAATGAATTGAAGCTTCTGGGGATAGTCCTGGATAAAAAATTTCTTTGGAGGAAGCATATTAAGATGATTGCGGATAAGGCTACCAGGGCCATCGGAATTTTGAAAATAGTTACGAGAGCAACTTGGGGGATGACGCCAGTTCTATCCCTGCTTGTTTTTCAAAACCTCATCAAATCCATTCTTAACTGGGGTGCTCCCCTTTTTGCAAATTCATCAATTACAACTCTTATGATTCTGGATAGAATTCAATATGTGGCTCTAAGAATTGCTTTTGGTTGCCTTAGAACTACCCATATTCCAATACTCCTATCCGAAGCTGGAGAATCCCCCTTGTCGTATGACAGAACACAATTGGTTAACTCCTTTATATCGCGTAACTCCACATGGACAGATAATCCCCTGATTAAGGACTTGAGTTGTTTGTCAGATGTACTAAGAGAACATAAACTTAACAAAAATATAAAAAAACTCCCTCTTTTGAATTCCTTCACGAACTTGACTCCAATTTTGACTTACTGTCAAAAAACATGCAAACCTGCATACTTTGACTGGCCTTGGACTTCTCTCTCTTCATCTTCCAGGTGTGATGTTTGGTCTGGAGTGGGTATCAGGGAGCATCATGCACCTGAGGAGGCTTTCCGTGAAACTATCAATGATAATTATGAGGAATACTATTTGATTTATACTCTGGTATTAAAGGTAACGAACATATTGACCTCATTTGCAAGGAAGTTAATAACTATAATGACAGAGTACATGTGGGTTTAACACTAACAGACCTTAAGGACAATATTTTTACCCCTGACGGACTTACATGGGTGGCCCATGACTGGCCTTTTACTGGCAGGGACACATCTGAGAAACAGTATTTTCAAAGAGTTTCACACAAGACCAAGAGACCCTGGTTTGGGGAATTTTCTCTACCAAGATGCAGGATAAACGTGATCACCGGACTCAGGACTGGTCACGTTTATACATGCAATCACTTTGAAAAAAATAAAAGGAGAACTTCTCTTGGATGTGATTGCGGTGATCCCCGGAGAACATTGAAACACATTATTTTCGTTTGTCCCATGTTGACTCCTGTCAGAGGAAAATTTTTTGAATTTTTAACCCGTAAATTCTCGGATCTCGAGTCAGGATCGGCTCCGATCTATGATCTTATATTTCCTCCAAATGAGGAAACTATAAGGAAACTTGGTGGTTTCTTCTGCTATAATAAACAGTTTGTTTAGAAATAATAATTCAATATCTATTTTAATTTGTCTAAATTCTAACATAAAATCAATTTCGAGAAATAACTGGTATTGCTTATGCTGGTCCTAAAAGTATAATATTTAGTAGTATGCTCTGACAATGGTGTATAATTTCTTCATGTTTCTTTCTGAAATTTCATTCCTGACGAAGTACCTATAAAATATCTACACAATTGCAACCTGAAGTGTCTACAAGGTCTGCTATTGAAGCCATCAACTGATATAATCCTACCAACCCCTGGATTTCTGATTTGGAAACCTTAAACCTGCCTCACTTCACAATACGAGCTCAATTCACATGTTGTAATATGCTTATTCTTCTGATTATGTTGCATTGTTCTGACAGTTGGCACAGCCTAAGATCATCAAAGAAGAAGAAGAAGATTCAATTTGGCATAGGATCTATATTGAAAATTGTCGAAAACATCTTTTTCAAACTGGCGACCATAATATCTCAAAAATGGATTGTCCAATATCGCTTAAAATTTAGAGAGCAAGTTCAGCATATGTAACTATCGTTATAAATAAGGTACATTTGAAAAAGGTCAACTTCACAGAAAATAAAATATTTTATTTTAACCCGAATTTGTTGTTAAAATAACACACAATAAATTTTACCCTCATAGATGGCGCCACGCTTTATCGTTCAACATTGGCTAATTTCACACGCAATAAAATTTAGCCTCATAGTTAGCGCCACGTTTTGTCGTTTAACATTGCCTAATTTCACACGCAAAGAAAATCACACCAAGATTTTTCTGTGTTGTTTCTTTTTTACACAACAAAATAGAAACAAAGAAATTATGTTTTTTAAAATAATTCGAAAACACTTAAAAAATTTTATTTTTAACCCGTGTCAGTCCAGCAAATAATCGCTTGTAGTCCAAAACGGTAAAAAAATAACCAAAAAATATAATATATAAGGTTTTGAAGTAGTTGAATTCGAATTGAGGTTAGTTTATTAAAATTCAAAATTTTGACTTAGTATGGTGGATAATTTTAAAATTGATGCGTTAACACAGAAATTCATTTTATTCAGAGTCGCTGATTATAAATCTAAGATCGGATTATTAAAATTCAAAATAGCGGATGCTTAATTTTAAACGATTCCACGTTAAATTTTTCTATGACATTTTAAAATCAGTTAAATATATTTTTTTCTCGTTCCTTATAGAAAAATATTTAATACGTATTTTTTTATTTTTCCATAATTGCCAAAATTTTCGAGACATAAATTTTCGAAATTCATGATTTTTAAAAGCAGACCTATTTTCAATAGCTTATAATTTTTAAAATTTTGAGTTTAGAAAAAAGTTGTCAAAGAAAGAAAATTTTGGTTTTTCTTAAACTTTTAAAAGATTTAAAACAAATTTTTTAAAATTTTTAATAAGAGATACATAAAGCATCGTTCAAAATTAAGCATCCGCTATTTTGAATTTTAAAAATCCGATCTCAGATTTATAATCAGCGACTCTGAATAAAATGAATTTCTGTGGAAACGCATCAATCTTAAAATTATCCACCATACTAAGTCAAAATTTTGAATTTTAATAAACTAACCTCAATTCGAATTCAACTACTCCAAAACCCTATATATATTATATTTTTTGGTTATTTTTTTACCGTTTTGGACTACAAGCGATTATTTACTGGACGATAGTTACATATGCTGAACTTGCTCTCTAAATTTTAAGCGATATTGGACAATCCATTTTTGAGATATTAAGGTCGCCAGTTTGAAAAAGATGTTTTCGACAATTTTCAATATAGATCCTATGCCAAATTGAATCTTCTTCTTCTTCTTTGATGATCTTAGGCTGTGCCAGCTGTTAGAACTATACAACATAATCAGAAGAATAAGCATATTAGAACATGTGAATTGAGCTCGTATTGTGAAGTGAGTCAGGTTTAAGGTTTCCAAATCAGAAATCCAGGGGTTGGTAGGATTATATCAGTTGATGGCTTCAATAGCAGACCTTGTAGACACTTCAGGTTGCAATTGTGTAGATATTTTATAGGTACTTCGTCAGGAATGAAATTTCAGAAAGAAACATGAAGAAATTATACACCATTGTCAGAGCATACTACTAAATATTATACTTTTAGGACCAGCATAAGCAATACCAGTTATTTCTCGAAATTGATTTTATGTTAGAATTTAGACAAATTAAAATAGATATTGAATTATTATTTCTAAACAAACTGTTTATTATAGCAGAAGAAACCACCAAGTTTCCTGATAGTTTCCTCATTTGGAGGAAATATAAGATCATAGTTCGGAGCCGATCCTGACTCGAGATACGGGAATTGGACATATTTGAATTTTTGGAAATAAGTAATTGAAAATATTGAATTTTGAAATCTAAGATGCTAATTTTCATTCATTTCTATTTTTAAATTTACATATAAAGATTTTTTATAATTTTGCTTCCTGGTGAGGAAGCTTTGTAGTCGTTTAATTTATAAAATTTTTAAAAATTCTTTAAATAAATTTCCTTCTATACAGGACTATGTTATTTAAGACCCTGAACAATTGTCCGGACGAATTCATGTGTGTGTGTGTGGATCCCGTTTTTTTGTAAATACGATAACTCGAAGAGTTTCAGCGAATTCGGCTGAAAATTGCTATGCATATCTATATTAATAAAATCAGACTTTTGTCTGTACATTGCACGAAATTCATTTTTTCTAACATAATTTATTTATTTGAGCAACGGAGATTCCAAAAATGGTAATAGAAAATTTCCTGTCTGTATGTATGTATGTATGTATGTATGTATGTATGTGTGTATGTATGTATGTATGTCTGCAAAATTTTGTTCGCTTATAACTTGAAAACATCTTGACCGAATAAAGTAAAATTTAGCAATCTTTTAGGTATTGGTCTAACTTAAAATATTAGCTATATTTGATGAAAAAATATTGAGCTGAACAAAAGTTATGAATTTTTTCAAAAAGTTCAAAAAAAAATTTTTTTTTAATTTTTTCAGATTAGGATAAATTTCTTAATTTATTAATAATATAAATGATTTTAAAGATATATAATATACATATAATAATAAACAAATTTTTTTTTATTAAAAAATAATACTAATATGAAAAAATTATGAATTTTTCCAAAAATTTAACCTTTAGGGATGTTTTAAGCATTGTAAAGGCAAAAGTTAAACAGGGTGTCTATTATTATTTTTGTTCAACAAACTATCCGGTTTTTCCCAGCTTAGTCCAAATTTTTCCAGGTGGAAATGGCTACAAAAATTAACTTATTTTATGAAAATACTCTTCGACGGTTTTTATTCTTACCAATACTCTCAACAGGGGTTCCACCAACTGGAAAAACGGTAAATATGCAGGAATTTAATTTAATCGGGAAAACTGTGAATTCAGCTTGCAATATAGGTCTTATTTTAGATTTTAGCAATTATGATACAATTAGTTCGAATTCGACTTTACTATAAATCCAAAAATTAGTGAAAATTTTGGATTATAATTATACTATAATACTATAATACTATAATTAAATTTCTACAAATAATTGACAAATATTGTTTTCTGTATTTTAATTAATTAAAAAAAAATTATTTGATGATAAAAGTCAATCACTGATTTAAAATAGTAATATTTTTTTTAATGAAATAGTTAAAGGTAGCTAATTATTATTTTTTTGGTCAAATTAAATTCCCCACCATTTCCCATTCTTCGAGACTGGTAGACACACTACTGAATGCATTTGAAGAAACTAAAACCCGTCGAAGACGGGTACGACAGCTAGTTTATCATAAAAATATCTCGAAATGGATTGATGGACATTAAAAAATTTATTAAAAAAATTTTTTTTCAAATTTTTTTTTGTTGAATATTTAACACTGTTTTTCTAAAAATGTCAAAATAACAGTGAAGTTAATATATAATAAAATCTTATTTTTTGCATCAAGACATATCGATTGGTATATATATATATAAAGAATAAATTGTATGTGAGTTTATAGAGTTAATGACAATTAAAGCAGAAAAATTACTTTTTTTATCAAAAATTTACTTCTTTCATTAAAATTATATTCCAGCACAATAAAATTTTACTCTTTTTTTCAAAAATTTTATCCGTTGCATTAAAACTGATCGATTGGCATATATAAAGTATATATTGTATTTGAATTTATAAAATTAAACATAATTAAAACCAAAGATTAGCACTTTTATTAGAAATTTATTTCTTTCTTAAAAATCATGTTGCCTCATAATAACATGTTACTCTTGACTTAAAAAGAAACTAAAAATCTTCATTTCATCAAGACAAATCGATTGATGTATAAAAAGAATATACTTTATTAGCATTAATAGAATTAAATAAAATGAAAAAATTCACTTTAAAGCAAATTTTTTGCTTATCGTAAAGAGGAAGCATAATGTTCATGTAATAAACATCTTAATTCACAACTTGTTTCAACAAAATACTTGAAATAAATTAACTATTTCCAATTAAATTATACAAAATTTCAACTATTCAAAAAGATTTGTTTATAGTTTTATTTCACATTATAAAAATCTAAATAACTTGTAGGGGATGAGATTCGGTTGTGGGCATGGTTCGGTTGTGGACACCCACGCAGAACTTTTGACAGAAATGAGATTTGTCTAATCTGGCAAATATCACGTTTATGTGATATAAACTACCTAACGTAGTTTTCTATGCGAATACAAAAGTGATTAGACAACTACGATTTTTACTATATATAAATTAATAGTATTTTTTAAGTTGAATATAGCAAAAATTTATTTTTAAACATGGTTAAATGTTCAACAAATCCAAGTGAATTAATTAAAATGATAAGTTCAAAGCGTATTTACACAGTCAATATGTTATATTTTATGATCCTATACCATGTATCACATAAATGTTCACAAGCAAAATTTTCTTCATGATGTTTTAAAATGATCGTCAAGTTTAGTTGTGGGCATCCAAATTGATTCGGTTGTGGACATTACTCTTGTTTTTGATAAATCGTGAAAAATCGTTGTCGATATAATCATACTTAATTCCTTACAACGTTTAATAGTGTTTCATGGATTTTAAGAGTTTCGTGGTTCGCAGTTATAGTAATAATAGTAACTGGGCAGTTTAGGTTCAGTGCGAGATATCTTATATGCCCTTACATGGGGAGCATGTAATGTCAAAATTAGAAGAAATCATCCTTATGTAGTTAATGAATGGTTAATTAATTAATTTTTTTGCATTTTTAATAGATTTTTTAAGAGTGCCCACAACCGAACCAAAATTTTCTTTGTTAGAAAAATGACCAATTTATTGAATTTTTAATAAAATTTTTCTAGTCAACAGAATCAATTAATTTTCTTCACGAGTAGTTAGCTAAACTCCCTTGCTTTAAATACATATACATATATTTGCTTAATAACTACAAGGACAAAAATTATGAGTCAAAAACGAAATTATGCTCACAACCGAACCTATTCCCCTACTTTTTATTACCAAAAATTGTGGTATTTTGTCGCAAATATCAAATATTAAATATCGGTTTCGATCATTTTTAAGTGAGTCGAAAAAATTCACAATTTTCTTAATTTCCCTGACAAAAAATTTTTTCCTAACATTTTCTTGACTTTACTGACATTTTTGCTTTGAAATATGTTCAAAAATAATCTTTTTTTTAACATACAGGAGTACAAAAAAAGACTTATTTTTTAAATGTTCAATATCCACTTACACATTTGTATAGGAGGGAAGAGGTTTGACAAATGTCCACGACTGTCTAGAATGGGGGATTAACGCAAGTTTTTTTCTAAGCATATTTTATAGTTTGAAACAACCTCTTGCATGGATTAAAAAAATATGGAATAAGTTAAAAGATAAAATTTCCAACCTCTTGAAAAATTAAAATTTTAGACCATCCCACATATTTTACAGTTAAAAACGGTGCAAGAAAATAAATATAACCTACATTAATAATTCAATTTCAAAGGACTCAAAATTGAGGGTGGTGCCTCCCCTTGAAGTTTTTGAAGATTATAATTCGTAATGAAATTAGAAATTTTCCAAAACATTTTGCAATATTTAATAATTAGTAAACAAAAAATTAAAAATCAGTAAGAAAAATCTCGAACTTTTTACGAAATTTATTTAACCTAATTCACTTTTTGAAAAATTTCAAAATGTTTTCGAATTTATTTTACACATTTGGAAAATGTTTAAATTTGTGTCGCAAAATAATTTTCTCATCGTTTTTCGAATTATTTATAACTGTTTAGTAAAAAAAAAATTTTTAATTTTTACAGTGTAGCAAAAGGTTTATTTAATTTTCGATTTTCTAATTTTGTTGTAAATTCTGAAATAAACATTATTTTTTATTATTGTTATAATTAAAAAATTTATAATTCTTTATTGCAATATGAATTATTTTACAAAGTAGAATAAATTTGAGGGTGTTGGTTGATTTGAAATCAAAAATATTTTTATTTTTGTTAAAGTTATGAAGGTCAAAAGCGGTTAAATTTTAAAAAGTTGTAGCGAAATACAAAATATATTCACTTAAAAAATCTATTTACAAGTTATAATTTTAATCAAGGGTTATCATTGGTACCTATTAACATATAAATTTCAAGAAATTAAACTTGTCTAAATTATCTTATTAACATTTTAAATGGAAACAAGTAATTAAATTTCATTCTTAATAAAATTAAAAAATTACGAAATTTTCACGTATCATGTTACATTAATTAAAAATTTATCTTTGATTTTGATTCAAACTAACGATCCTTCTGTTTCAATTAATATCATGTTAAAATTAAATTAAAATTTTTAAAACCATTTTTTGTGTTTCAAACAGTTCTTAAATAAAATTATTTATCTTTGCAATAATCGCAAATATGATGATTCATAGGGCCATAGATGACATGAAGTAGGTAATGACACTCTGCCAATGTAGTAGATTTCTCTTAGTTGCTTGCACCGACCCGCTGTAGCTGAGCCAATACACCCTGGCCAAAGTAAGCCATTACGCGCCTCGGAGGTGTATTGACAGTTGTCCTTTAAACACAAATGTTTCAAGCTCTAAACAAGCTAACATGAAACCGTTTCTTGTCTGCTAAGAAAAATGGTTATTTTTCATGTTTTGAAATGAAGAAATATAAATCTCGCGCTTAATATTTAATTATACAAGAGTAGGAACTGCTTAATTGAATGTTATTGGAAAGCGCTATGTGTTTAGAAGACTAAAAAAACTGTAACGTTTTACCTTTCTACAAAATACACAATGCCGCTGAATCCGAATTCGACGGCAGAATTGACAGATTTACTCAAAATTTTTAATATTTAAAAATAATTTTCAATGACATCTTTCAGAGTGTCACTAGTGTCTCCTAATTTGCTTACATCTTCTTGTGATTTTCAACTACATAATTTACGGTGAAAGTTAATATAAATTATTTTTTAATGCGTATTTGACCATTACACGGAGAAAAAACTGGTGCTATTATTGCTTGCAGAATCTTTACTAATTTTATTAGTCACTGCTGAATACAATTTTAGCTTGAAGTTATAATAATTTATATACGAAATCATCTATTTAATGTAATGGAGAGTTCGATACAATAAGCATAAGAGACAGTAGTTAATTTTATACGAAATCTTTATTATAAAACAAAGAAAACGTGCTATAAAAGTATTACATTCTTCTTATAAGAATTGCTTGAACTCCGACTAATTTTCAGGCGGACTTTACACAACACAATCTTACACCGAAAAAATAATATACTGAAACTTAGTAACTCCCACTAACACGAAGAATACATCCCCCTAAAATAGGTGCCAAGGATATATTCTACACATTAGAGGCGATTCACCTATTCATAATTATAATTAGATGTAGTTTTTTAGTTTCGACTTGTGGCTGAATATATCATATGTAAGGTGTAAGTAATAGTTTCCTATCAAGTCAATTTGATAGGAAACTATTACGTACACCTTACATATGATTCACCAAATCATCAAGTATATATATTCTAATGTGAAGTGTATTATATTTTTTTCCTATTGATGAAAATATTTTAGCATGAAGAATAGAATACTTTACCTTGAAGAATATAGTATTCTATTAATACAGAATTGAAATATTGATATTCTATTCTCAATCCGATTTCAGGAACGAATTCTCTTATTATTCTTTCGTTCAAACCACGTAGCCTCTTTATAGTATTTGTTTTTTGACCTAACACAATTAAAAAGTGAAAAACAAATTCCCAATAAAATAAGAAGAAAAATAGTAGTAATAAATTTAACTAATAAATCGAAAAGAAACTAAAATTACGATGACACATGCGCCTTTCCATACAATTATATATTCTAAGTTGCAGAATGTATACTTCTTTTAAGAATATCTACACACACACGCACGGAAATCCGAACTTGGACGAATATCATCGACAATATTTGGTCCAACTCGGCTCGACTCTTTGACACAAACTGTACATTTTTCGCTTTTGAGGTTCACCTTTTACTTTTCTCACGAGATTGAAGGTCTCCATAGAATAAGGAGACGAGCGCAAATCTTGGAAAGGATATTAGCAGTCGTGACGAATATTTATAATAAATTTCTTTTAAATGAACTGAGAGAAAAATTTTTCTTCTGAATGTTAATTTTATTGAAGTAAATCGAAAAATTAAATGCAGAGAAATATTTTCAATTTTAGAAAACAAAAATTAAAAGCAAAGGAAGAGTTTCAATGAGAAAATAAATATTGAATTATTTATCAATAAATGTCATCTCAGATAAAGAATAGAACATTATTTTGGCCAAAAAATATTATTATAATAGAAATAAAATGTAAAGGCAATTTCAACAAGAAATAAAATGTAAAATAAATATATAAATAAATAAAGGTAATATAATATTACAATAGTCAGGGTGTCTATTATTTTCGTTAAACAAAATGCTCAGTTTCTCCGGCTATGTCATAATTTTTCCCGGTTTTTTCTCTTATAATAATTCTAATAAAAAATTTTATTAGAGTTTTGACGAGTTTCTTTAAGTTTTTTGAAAATAATGCTTTTTAAGCAATTTTAATTGAAAATTTGAGAAATAATTGAATTAGCAAAGAATTTTTCCAATTTTTTAAAATAATCTTGTTTGTTTATAATTATAATTAAAAATTTGGTTATTTAATATTATTAAAATTATATTGATAATAATTAAATTTATGCCAAGAACTTTACTACTTATATAAAAGTAATTTAATCCTCTCAAAGAATGTTATTATTTATGAAAACAGTGGAAATAATTTAATTCCGGCGAATAATTTTATAAAATTTTTTCAAAATAATAGCAGTAATAATTAATAGTTTACTTAATAATAGTAATAAAAATTTATTTTACTTTAGAAATATATAAATATCATTTAATATTTAAACATTTAGAAATTTAAAGTTGTAAAAATTTAAGAGAAGTTTAATTATTGAATATTTATTGAATATGTTACGTCCGTAACTCCTGGTTAATTTATCTTATTTCAATATAATATTTATGCATGTATTTTCTTATAGTATTCTACTTATATTATATTATTATTGTGTTTTATGTATTTTATATTATTGTATTCTGCATATTTTTAACATATGGCAATGATTATTATATATTTTAAAACAAAATACAAATTGTAACAAATATGGGCATATTTCTAGAACTTTTAAATTTTCAGGTATTTGAAAACTTAATTTTTTTATTCAAGGCACAATCTTAAAATGAATTTCATTGTTTTGTGCATTGATCAAATAGTAGAAAAAACCATGCGATACTCATTTCTACACATTGTTAACCCCCCTGTGCATATATTTAACCCCAAGAAAATGTTTCTAAATGCATTGATTTTTCATAAAGTTGGATTTTCACATCAATCAGTATCTTGGGGTTTTTAGGGTAGCTGATTATGAATATGATGTTAATTTTTCAAAATTTAAAATGGCGGATCCAATATAGCGGACGAAGTTTAAAAAAAATTAATGGAATTCGACAGCATTGGATATTTAGGGGTTTTTGGGGTCGCTGATTATGATTCTGTAGTCGGATATCGAAAATTCCAAATGGCGTATCCAATATGTCGGATGAAAATTTAAAAAATAATTTAATTTGCACAAAAGTGGGTATGAAGGGGTTTTTAGGGTCGCTAATTATTATGAATCGGAATTTAGTTTTTTAAAAATTTTAAAAGTGGTTTCAAAATATCATAAAAATTATTGATATTTTAAATACGGTTTTTAAAATATTTTGTGATTAATTATAATTAAAAAGCAATAGAAGTAAACAAATAAATAACCACGAGATATAATTATTTAAATATTCTAAAAAATGTCTAGTTTTATTTTATACTAAAAGTACAAACAGTATGAACAAAAAATGAATAACATTTAATTGAAAGTTTTACTTCTCTTTCTTTATCCATAATTAATATTATTTAAATAAAATACATAATATTTTCAAATGTGGCTAACTTCGTTAAAAAACATTTTTATGAAAAATAAAAAATACGTGTCTCTTTATTTTTCATATAAAATAACATATTTCATCGACAGATAATTTTACGACTTGAAGTTATTCGGCTTGCCTGATTTGAAATGGATTCAACCTATATAACAACCAGAAGTTCAAAAAAATCCTGCAAAAAGATTTTATTTTTCAGAAATGTATCCACCATGTTAGATTTTCTATTTAAAATTTTTTAAAAATTATTTCAAATTCGTAATCAGCAAAACAGGAAACTCTTAAATGTCAAAAGATATTTAAATCTGATAATTTTTCTAAAATTTCGTCCGCCATTTTGGATTCGCCATTAAAATTTTTTTTAACTAACCTCAGATTTGTAATCAGTGGACTCAAAAAATCTATAAATAATAAATTTTAGACAAACTTACGAGTTTAATTCTTTCTTTTTCCATGAAGCAATGATTATGACCGTAGAAGCTCATATTATTTCTTAGATAAATTCTTTTTACGAATAGTGTAGAGGTTAACGATTTTTTTGTATACTTTTATAATACACGAACAGAGATTACAATGAGTTAAAAGTGATTAGAAGTCAAATTCAACATGTGCCCTTCAAAAATGTAGGTTTTTATTATGAGTTTCGTTTTTAAATTTACCTTTTAAAGTCTCTGCATTCCTAATGTATAAGTGGCACATATTCCTGTAAGGCTTTAAATTACTTCTTATTATGTAGACAATGTAACGCCGTTTTATGGTTACTTAAAAATCTTCGTTAAAAAAGTTACATCAACTTAATTGCGAAATTGTCAAAATTTAAGAAAAGTTGTCTCGCAATGTTGAATGTCACACACAAGAAACTGGCGATTTCGACACTTTTACTCACTATTGTCGTTCCCTACCTAATTAAAATGATTATTATACACAAGGTATATTTAAAGAGCACAATAATTTATCAAATTATGGTACTGCAAAATCATTTTTATAATTTTTAAAATATAATAATAAACGGAAACATAAATTTTAAAATTTCTAACGATATGCCCATATACGAGAAAAGAGTAATATTTTAGTTCATGTAAAAAAAACAATGATACAGCATCAAAAACATGACCTTTTTAACAAATTTTGACAAGCGAGTGACGATAATATTAGAGAGAGAAGATTATGTAAACAAGCGACGGACAAAATTCAAACAAGAGGAAAATTACCTGTTCCCCCCTTAGCCTAGCAGTTTTTCTACACAATTCCCAAATTTACGAGGGACAACAGTCGCCCGTTACCGCCACTTACATTAACAAATATTGACACGTGCATGTTTTCTAGAAAGTAACCGCACAGTAAGAGGGAGGAAAATCATCAGTCGCCCAGAGCAGTTTTTCTACACAATTCCTAAATCTACGAGGGACAACAGTCGCCCGTTACTGCCACTTACATTAACAAATATTGACACGTGCATGTTTTCTAGAAAGTAACCGCACAGTAAGAGGGAGGAAAATCATCAGTCGCCCAGAGCAGTTTTCTATACAATTCCCAAATCGAGGAGGACCCACCAGTCGCCCATTACTCCACAGTGATAAATGTTGATAAATATAGCGTGTAAATACATTTTCATAAAACATCAAAAGTGACCACCTTATGGCCAAACAAGTGTCCACCTTAGGGCCAAGACACAATTTTTTAAACGTTTAAGAAAAAATTTGTTAAAGCACAATATTAATTATATTCGTTTGGAATATTATTGTACGATATATAAAGATAATTATAACGATTTTCACTAATTTAAAATGGTTAATTTCGATGATTTTAACACCCTGATAAACAATTTCTCGATCATTTAAAAACAGAAATTTTACAACGTTAACGTTACAAATTGACTCATACAAAACTTTACTAAAATCTTTGTCTTCTCAAATAATAACAATAACAGAAAACATTTGAAGATACTAACTAATATACAAAAATTTTCTTAGAGTGACCACCTTAGGGCCCTATCCCCTATAAAAGTAATATCCAATTATTAATTTTGAACATTATTTAAAAGTAAACTCTAAATAATAATTATGAATATTATTGAACTCCAACTATTAATTTTGAACATTATTTGAAAGTGAACTCATAGTATTAATCTTGAACGTGCAACAATAAAAGTTAACTATTTCCCCAAATATTAATTTTGAATATACTTCAGTTTTTAAAAAATAAATTTCCGAAATATAACTTTGAAATAAATTTGAGTGCATACCTAGCTCTTATATTGAAACAACGCATACCAAATTTGGAACTATCGAAATTTGCTCAAGAGGCGACAACCATTTGGTCAGGCAGATATTTTTCCGGAATACAATACACTATCTCATTAGTGTAAACAACAGCAACCATTAAGGATAACAGTTGAGCGGCCCCTTCACATCTAGTGCTCAAAACAATTTCAAGATCGGATTACAAGATTATCATCACACAACAAGTAATCATTATTCTGTAATTAAATTCATAATTTTGTACTCATTGTATTTTTGTCAACTCTTTTCTCTCTTGTTGGTTTTTTAAATAAATTATTCTCTCACAACATTTAGTAGGCTCATTGACTTATCCTCATCCCAAATTAGATTCATTTATGAAACTAATTTAAATCGAGGAACGTTAGATATACATATTTAAAAAGGTTTCTTGTTTTGACGTAACTAAAGCCCTTTGAAATTTTGGTGCATCGGCCAGGGAAAATTATAAAGTCGATCAGCCATAATTTTGTCAAAATTTTAATAAAATTCGAAAATTTTATTGACTATAACTTTTTAATTAACTAAAAATTTTAATCAATCAATGAGTATACCAGTTGTTAAAAAAAGGTGAAATTTTTTTTTGATAAATAATAATAACAAATAATAGAAGAGAGTCACTACGGTCGGGACATTTTTTGACTTGTGCCCATAACTTCCGTTCCAGGCCGAAATTCACGTATTCTGACATATGGTTGGAAAGATCTTCTAAAGTGGAATGTTTCTTCTGTACATCAGAAAATGTTTGGACAAAAATTGGAAAAGTTAAAAACATTCCAAAAAAAGAAAAAATGTCGTTACGGTCGGAACAGGTCTTTACGGTCGGGTCACTGTAAAAAATTAATGTGATATGAAGGAATATTACTAAAATTGGCCATTAAATTACACAAGAACGCTGAAATACACTTGAAAATACAAAAAGGAAACATAAAATTCACATAAAAATTAATCTAAAAACGTTCTCAGTACTCGAAATGTTTACTATACGTTATCGAAGGAGATGTGAAATGAGACTTTTTAAAATAGTTTTACGTACATTTTTCGAACATGAATATATTTTTTCACTGTAAAATGACGTTCTGCACACATCTCTACCTTAAACAAATGAATTTCCGATGTCAGAACGCACCATAATTGTAAAATAATGCGTCCTAATATGCACGATAAAGTGACCCGACCGTAAGTTTCGCGTCGTTTTTATTCTTTTAGCACACAGACATAAACGCACGATATAAAAACCAAATAACATACCAAAGTATTAAAACACTCTGTAATGAATAAATTTTATCTTCTTAATTTAACGTTTGCATCTTCCATTTTGTTTAATTAATCTTTTTCGACACAAAGTAAAAGTTTTGCTCAAAAAATTTACCACACATTTACGTTTTACGTTTATACTGCTCGCGTACTTCATTGGAACTTAATGAAAGTGACATGAAAAGTTTTATACCATTACTAACAAATATTTACATGCAGTGGTAAATGGCACCAGTTTGTCATAACTGAGAAACCTGAGGTGACCCAACCGTAAAGGTGTCCACTGTAGTGACTCTCCCCTATCATCATATAATAAAAAATATTAAGGACATTTTATATTTTTATTTAAATTGGTACATTTTATATTGATTGATAATATTATACTAGATTTAAGTCGCAAGGTGCATTCATAAAATATATTTTATATTAATTTTAATGAACAGGGGTTCGGGTCCTCTTAACTTATAATTTTTAAAGTTGCAAGGTGCATTCTTTAAATAAATCCAGTATTATATTGATGAATAGGGGTTCGATTCCTCTTGACTTATGAAATTTTTTGTCTTGTATATGAATCATTTTAATATTTAATTTGTGCTAAACCAAATTTTGTTTCATTCTTTAATTGTCATTTGTTATCATTGTCAAATGTTTAAAAATATTTTATTGTCCTAAAGCTAAACAAAAAATTAACTACAAAAGAAAAGTGTATTTTATACTCAAGAAACAAGATTGACAATTTTACAATTATTGCGTATATTGTAAATTTTAATACTATGCAATCTTTTAATGTCTTCTTCGAATAAAAATACTATCGATTTCTCACATTTAACTCGCTCTAAAATAAAAAATAATCTAGAATTGTTATTGCATTCGGGAATTCCTTATTATTAAGAAAATCCATACACAAGTACACTCAGATATTCTAGAAAAAATCCTAATTCTGAAGAAAAACATTGACAGCTTGACTCAGGTTTTATTTTTTAACTTTTTGACACTGACGATAATTCTTCTGAAACTGACAATAACGACAGCAAAGATTCTATATTTGAAGAAACTCTAGTAGAACAAAATTTAGGAAATCAGTTTCAAGCAAATTTAGGTTCAAATAATCCATTAGTTGACGAAGTTGAAACAAGCGAACACTGAAAACGATTCTTTTGATAGCACTAGAGAAAGTAACGATTTTGAAGAAAACGTGGCGCTTCCAAACAATCATCAAGTATCTTTATGCGATGCATTAGAAGCTATACCAATTTTTGACGAAAAAATATCCCATTATCTATATTTATTGAAAGTTGTTTAGAAGCAAAATCTACGCTTCTTGAAAATGCACAAGTGCAACAAATTTAGTCAAATTAATTAGAAGTCGAATTTCGCATGAAGCGCGAAGAATTATTATAGGAAATAATTCTATTACAGTAGAACAATTAACAGAAAGATTAAAACAAATTTACACGCCAGCAAAATCTGTATATCAGGTACAAGGAGAACTAGGAGTAATATATATGTGGGAACACAAAAATGTAATTTCTCAGGGTTCAAGAATCGCAGAAGCAGCAGAAAGAATATTAGACGCTCATATGCTTAGCAATAAAAATGCAGTAGATGAAGCATTTAAGACAAATTTAGATAAATCAACTGTTGATTGTTTCTCACGAGGAATGAGACCAAAATTTAAAATACGAATAGGAACAGCTGATACTTTTCAAGATATAATCTAATAAAGCAGTAGAAATAGGAAGAAAATTGTTATCACACCGTGAACTAAGAAAAACTGAGCAAAGTACCGAAAATAATTCTCATCTTAAAAATATCAAAGAATTTGCTAAAATAACAAAAATCAACATAGCCCAAGATAATGTGATAACTTGTTTAATTTGTGGTAAAAAGGGTCATTTTCCAGTAAACTGTTGTCAACTTAATAAATTGATAGGACAAAGACGAGAAAACACATTTTATTTAGAACCACGACAAAATTTTTCAAATCAAAATAGATTTAATAATCGAAATACAATGTTTAATAAATTTCAAAATCAAAACTTTAACAAAAATCCTCAACAAAATCAATTTAGAAACACATCACAAAATCAGTTTAGAAACATGTCACAAAATCAATTTCGTCCTTCATATCAAAATCAAAGACAAAACCAACAACAAAATTTTTTCCCTAATCAACAACGAAATTTTTCTCAAGAATCAAGAACTAATACAACAAACTTCGCAAACAGAAATTCTAGTATAATATGTAACTATTGTAAAAAACTAGGACACCTTACCACTAATTGTAGAAAAAAGATGTGGGATGATAACAATAAGCAACAAACAAATTCACAAACACAAAATCAGGAAAACTCCAAAATTCCTCTTCAATAGGATGCTCTGGGGAAGAATTAAGAAAAAATTATTATGCATCCAGAAACATCAATTTAGCAAAAACTAATACCATCCCGTACATTCGAATTGATAGTAAAGAATTAAAAGTTCCAATAACAATGATGATTGACACAGGAGCAGGTCCAAATTTATTAAAAATTCGTGCATTGAATCCTGACATAAAAATTGATAAAAATAAATGTCTGAAATTAACAGGAATAAATGATCACGCTGTTTATACTTTAGGTCAAGTTGAGATCAATATTTTTGGAATTCTAACAACTTTTAATCTTTTATCAAATGATGTTCCAATTGAACACGATGGAATATTAGGAACAGAATTTTTCATAAAAAATAAAGTCAAAATTAATTACGAAGAAAAACATCTAGAAATCAATAAACAAAAATTCAATTTTGATTCGGAAAATTATTTTACAATACCAGCAAGATCAATTTACAATATTCATGTAAAAATTTTAAATAAAAATAAAAAAGTAGGTTACATTCCAAGATTAGTAGTGAAAGAAGGTGTTTACTTAGGTGATGCAGTAATCTCAAACATAGAAGGATTAGCTTATTTAAAGGCTGTAAACACACTTAACGAATCAATTGATATTTCAATTTTTGAAGTAAATTTAGAATATTTTGATGAAATAAAGCAGGAAAGTTCAGTAAACAAATCTGAAATTAAAAATGAAGACTCAACAATGAAACAAATTATTGATACATTTTCAAAAAATATTAAATCAGAAAATGTTTTCAATATTACAGGCAACAATAGAGTTGAAGAAATAAAAAAACTACTTCGTCTTGAACATTTAAATAAAGAAGAATTAGAACACATAATGAATTTAGTAAAGAATTATTCCGATAGATTTCATATACCTGGAGAATATTTAGAAGGAACAGATCTTATAAAACATAGGATAATAACTACAGATGATACACCGATTATTACTAAACAGTATAGATTTCCACCTGTTCATAAAGAAGAAATGACACGTCAAGTAAACGAATTGTTAGAACAAAAAATTATTAAACATTCTGACTCACCGTACAATACACCAATATGGATTGTACCAAAAAAAGATGACTCACATGGAAATAAAAAATGGCGATTAGTTTTAGACTTTAGAAAACTCAACGAACGCACGGTAGGTCAATTTTACCCCCTCCCTAACATTACGGACCTACTTGATCAACTAGGAAATGCTCAATATTTTTCAGTCTTTGACTTGGCGTCAGGTTTTCATCAAATCAAAATGGATCCTAGAGATTCTTATAAAACAGCATTTTCAACGCCATTCGGACATTATGAATTTGACAGAATGCCTTTCGGATTAAAAAATTCACCAAGTACATTCCAAAAACTTATTGATCAAGTATTATTGGGTTTACAAGGATCAGAACTATTTGTTTATTTGGACGACATTGTAATTTATGCAGATACTTTAGAAGAACACGAAGAAAAATTTTCGAAACTTATGGAACGCCTACGTTTTGCTAATTTGAAACTACAACCAGATAAATGCGAATTTTTGAGGTTAGAAGTAGGATATTTAGGACACATAATTGATAAAAATGGTGTACGACCCGACCCGAAAAAGGTAGAAGCTGTAAAGAAATTCCCAATTCCAAAAAATGTTAAAAATATAAAACAATTCTTAGGACTAGCAGGATATTATCGAAAGTTTATAGACGGATTTTCAAAAATCGCAAATCCTTTGAATCAACTTTTAAAAAAGGATATACCTTTTCTGTGGACTGATAAACAGCAAGCTGTTTTTAATACATTAAAAGATAAACTTTGTGAGGAACCACTTTTAAAGAGACCAGACTTTTCTCAACCATTTATATTAACAACGGACGCTTCAGGTTTTGCAATTGGAGGAATTTTATCACAAGGAGTGATTGGTAAAGATCAACCAGTCGCTTATACGTCACGAACTTTAAATGAATGTGAAAGAAAATATGATACTTATGAAAAAGAAGCATTGGCAATTATATATAGTGTACAACATTTTCGACCGTATCATTATGGAAGAAAATTTACTTTAGTTACGGATCACAAACCACTTGTTTGGTTTCAAAATTCTAAAGATCCCTGTTCAAGAGTAACAAGATGGAAATTGAAATTAGCCGAATATGATTTTAATGTAGTCTACAAAGCAGGAAAAACAAATGTTAATGCAGATGCCTTGTCCAGAAATCCAGTTGAAGACATCGTGGAAGAAAAAGTTCTAGGAATAAAAGAAGAAAAATTTAAGAAAACTCAGGAAATTCAAGAAAATATAATGAAATGTGTGCAAGAAAAAATTGAAGAATACATACATTGTGTAGCAAATGAAAATAAATATTACAAGAATTCGGAGATAATAGGAAGTCTCCACGATATTGAAAAAATGATTATGAACAATGAAACTTATGAAAAATCGGAGATATTAAGAAGTCTCCAATCTATAAAAAAATATTTAAGGACAATAAAGCCTACTTGAGTTTGGAGATAAGAAAAAGTCTCCTATGTATTGAAAAAATAATTAATGAATGCTACATGAATTTGGAGATAAGGAAAAGTCTCCCATTTATTGAAAAAATATTTAAGGACAATGAATCCTACATGAGTTCGGAGATAATAAGAATTCTCCAAAATATTAAGAAAAATTATTGTACAAGTAATGAAACTTGTAACGTTATTACCAGAAATCAAAGAAGAATGCAAGAAAATGATAATCAAGAAAAGAAATATGAAGAAATCCATGGAAATGAAGAAATAAAAGTACACAAAACAAAGAAACGAGGTAGACCGAAGAAACAAAGCACACGTTTGAATACCTCCTTATCAAAGAAGAGAAGGGGAAGACCGAAAAAGGTAAATGATACAAATAATCAAAGAAAAGAAAAATTTTATAATGATGTTATTCCTGACGAAATTGAATCAGATCCTGAGTACATTAAACAAAAAACAAAATTAAACAAAAATGAAGAAATTGATCAAGGCTACGAAAATTCTAACTCCGAAGAGTCATCTGATGAAGAAGATAACTTAATGGAAAATGAAAATTGTGACGATTTAAATATAAAACAAGAAAAATATGTTATTGACTGTAGAGACCAATTAAAAGTCAAAAGTATTAGTATTGCAAAGACAGCCCAAATCAATAACGTAACTTGGGACGAAATCTTATCAATGATAAAATCAATTTTTAAAAATTCATTTGTAAAAGTTGTTGTATGTAATAAATATACAAAATATCCTAATAAAGAAGAATATATGCAGTTAATAGCAGAAGCGCATTTAAGCTCAGTTGGAGGACATAAAGATGTAACGAAAACTTATGGTCGAATACGTCAAAATTATTATTGGGAAAATATGAAAAGTTGTATTTAAAAATACATACAAAGTTGGCTTCAATGCCAATTAAAAAAATTAGTTATAGTAAAAACAGAAGATCCAATGATTATTACAGACACACCAGGTACAGCATTTGAAGAAATCGCAATGGACATTGTTGGTCCATTACCAAAAACTAAAAACGGAAGTGAATATATATATTAACAATACAAGACAATTTAACTAAATATTCTTTATCAATTTCACTTCCAAATCATCAAGCAAGTACAATAGCTGATGCATTTATTAAAAGATTTATTTATATTTTTGGATCACCCAAAGGAGTTTTAACAGATCAAGGAACAGACTTTTTAAGTAATTTAATGAGAAGATTAGCAAAAAGATTTAGATTTCAACAATTTAAAACAACTGCATTCTACCCTGAATCGAACTAATCAATCGAAAGATCTCACCACGTTTTAGGAGAATGTTTAAAACAATTTATAAATAAAAATGAAGAATGGGACGATTGGTTAGAATTAGCTATGTTTTCGTATAATACAAGTATTCATGAAGGAACAAGGTGTACTCCATACGAAGTAATTTTTGGAAAATTAGCACGATTACCGTCAAGCGATCCGCCACTTGAACATGAAAAATTATAAACTTACGACCAATATTTAACAGACTTAAGAACAAGACTTCATAAAACGAGAAACATCGCTAGAAAAAATTTAATATTAGCAAAAGAAAAAAAAGTCTATTATGATAAAAATGGCAACCCACAAAATCTTAAACTGGGAGACGAAGTATTTTTACTACACAGTGAAAAATTCATAAATTTTCTAATCAATATACAGGCCCACACAAAATATTAGAAATTTTAAACAAAGGAAACGTTAAAATACAAGTTAAACATAAACAAAAAATAGTATATACAAACAGATTAAAACTTTTGCGAATTAAACAAGAATAATAGAATAATTTCAATAATACGTATGGTATAATGTTGCAATAAGGGACTTCTAATAGAAAAAAAGATTTAAATTCTTTTCAATGCATTAAACTTTTCTATATATACAAATTTTTATAAAGTTTTTTTCACTATAACAATAATCTCATTAAAAAAATTATTTTATTTAAATGTAATGACTTTATTTTAAATCTTAAACACTATTCTATATAATTGTTTAAAACTAAAAGAAATGGAACCTAATTTTTATCAAAAATTAAAATAAACCCTATAACTGATTCAATGTAATTTTATCGAAGAAGACTCTAAAATGGAATTGTTCAAATTTCTAATAACAAACATTTTTACTTACAAATTGTACCTTATTATTGACTAAATTATATAATTAAAAATTATTTCAGAAGATTCAAGTAAAAATATCACTTGAGAATGAAAGAAATTTGTATGAATAAAATAACTAAAAATGGAATATAAGTAATAAAAATAGGTTTAAGAATTTATATGCTTCATAAAGAAAGAAATATTTTCTGTCTGTAAAATTTACAGTAGTATATTTTCAAATTCTCAAATTTATAGAACTATTAAAAAAAAATTTTTTTTAAAATAATTTCCAAACAAACTAAAAAAAATTTTAAATCGTAAACTTCGATATAAAAATTCTACGCAATCTCAATCCTTTGTATCAAACAATTTTGTTCTGTAAAAAATTTTAAGCATCAAATTGTAACACAAATAATTATTAAAATTGTGACATATAAATTCTTTGTATAGATGATTAAAAATCATAAATTAATAACTGAAAGAATTATTGTAATTTAAATAAAAGATGAGTTAAATAATATAAGTTTGAATACATTTTTTTATACAAAGAATAGACAGAATGCATGTATGAGCAATAATAACATCTCCCATTTCGTTTCGATTGTCTCCCATGCTCAATCTAAGGGGGTAGGTGTTACGTCTGTAACTTCTGGTAAATTTATCTAATTTCAATATAATATTTATGCATGTATTTTCATATTGTATTCTACTTATATTATATTATTATTGTATTTTATGTATTTTGTATTATTGTTTTCTGTATATTTTTAACATATGGCAATGGTTATTATATATTTTAAAACAAAATACAAATTGTAACAAATATACGGGCAAAGAGTAATATTTTAGTTCATGTAAAAAGAATAATGATACAGCATCAAAAACATGACCTTTCTAACAAATTTTGACAAGCGAGTGAAGATAATATTAGAGAGAGAAGATTATGTAAACAAGCGACGAACAAAAATTCAAACAAGAGGAAAATCGCCTGTTCCCCCCTCAGCCGAGCAGTTTTTCTACACAATTTTTAAATCTACGAGGGACAACAGTCGCGCGTTACCGCCACTTTCATTAACAAATATTGACACGTGCATGTTTCCTAGAAAGTAACAACACAGTAAGCGGGAGGAAAATCATCAGTCGCCCAGAGCAGTTTTCTATACAATTCCCAAATCGAGGAGGACCCACCAGTCGCCCGTTACTCCAACTTAAACCAATATCAACACGTGCCTGATTTCAAAGCTTTACACTTATGAGAAACGTTTTATATAAAAAGGGAGACAATTTCTGGTTAGATTAGAGAATAATTTTTGGAAATCAATTAGTCCGGATCTAGCTGCGAAAAAGTGAACATCGTCGAGTATTATTATTTAAAAGTGAATTTTCAAAGTACAACGTTAGAATACACTATCTCATTATTGTAAACAACAGCAACCATTAAGGATAACAGTTGAGCGGACCCTTCACGTTTAGTGCTCAAAACAATTTCAAGATCGGATTACAAGATTATTATCACACAACAAGTAATCATTATTCTTTAAGTAAAATTTATAATTTAGTACTTATTCTATTTTTGTCAACTCTTTTCTCTCTTGTTGGTTTTTAAATAAATTATTCTCTAACAACATTTAGTAGGCTCATTGACTTATCCTCATCCCAAATTAGATTCATTTATGAAACTAATTTAAAACGAGGAACGTTAGGTATATTTAAAAAGGTTTCTTGTTTTAACGTAACAAATAATAATATAATTTCTATAATAAAAAAATAATTTTAAACTTTAAGAGCGACTTTATATTTTAAAAATATATTTAAAATTACAGTTACTAACTTTGCAGGATTATTTTCGATAAATTTTAATAAAGTTCTTTGAAAGAATTCAATTTTTTCAATAGAAAGAAAATTTTTTTTAATTATTTCAAAATTTTTTAATTATTTGTTTATATAAATTCACTAATCTTGAAACAATAAAATTAAAAAATTAAAAAACCTTATTTTTCAGAATTTTCAAAAAAAACTTGCAATATTTTAATTTTATTAAAAAATTTGAAGTGTATATGAGCCTCCGGAAAGTAAAACCACATATAAAATTTGTACTGACATTTTCATTAGTACCTGATGCCTAAAAGTTAATGTGCTAAATACAAATTTCAGTTTTAATTATTTCATTTGCTTTCAAAAGATAAACTTGGTTAAAATTTATTTTTAAAGCATTGATTTTTTTATTTATTACAGTTCAATGAAAATGATTGAATAAATTTTATGTGTGGTTTTACTTTCCAGAGGATTATATCTTTTAAAATTAGGTAATAGAAATTTTAATTATTAATCTTCGCACTAAGAAAAATGAATACATTAGAATGCGACTCTTTATAAAATTCAGATATTTATCAAATATTATATTGAAATACTTTAAAAATTCTGTTTGTTAAAAAGTTTTTATTAAAATTATATAACGAATTTATTTATTTTCAGTGTAATTTCACAAAATTTTTATTAATTCGATATTTTTTAAACTTTATTTACAAACTTTGTTTGAATCAGTGACTGATTTTTACTATCAGATTGATTATTTTTTAAGCAGTTCAAATTTGAAGAACAGTATAAATAGCTGTAAAAATTGAAATAAAAAGCGATTTTTTAAAAAGAAATTCAAATAATAAAACTTTCTTATTATAGTAAAAAAATTCCCGGTTTGGCATAAAATCCTTGGTTTATTCCCGGTTTTTGCCGGTTAAATTAAATTCCCGGTTGCCCCGGATGGTAGACACCCTGATTTATTCTATTATTATTAAAATTCTCTTATAAATTTTAATATTTTTAAAACAAATTGATTATAATTTTTAATAGAAATAAATAGATATATAGTTCCAATAAAAGCATTTTTTCTAGATAAATTAAATTATATAAGATATAACACAGAATCTTAGATTAGTAATTTTCCCATTTCAATCAATAAAGGCAACTTACCCATACATATTTATACTTACCTTATTGATGAATGATGTTTCTTATTTTTTGACATTGTCTTATCGGTGTTTCAAACATTGAATGTGTTTTCCCTCTTGATGTTTGATGCGTTCTCGAGTTTGAGCATGTAGTTTTATAAAGTATAAGTAATTAAAGGCCTCTATGCGAAGTTTTACACATATTTCATGACTATCATTAAACCATTTCGGACAATATTCCTTTGTAAATGTTATGCATTTCTCAGTCAAGTCTTTTAACCATTGATCTAAACACCAGTAAGTTTGATAGTACTTTGTAAACGAAAAGAGTTGAATAGCAATGATTTTGCTAAACTCAGCAGCAGCTCTAGTCAGCTTCTTTATTCCTTCTTTGCTTCCATCTTTATTTGGGTACTCGCGAAGTTCGAGGCAGTACTCCCTTTCATCTAAAGGTTCATTTTCCTTTCTAATTAATTTTTTTCTGCAATTATCAAACGAGTTATATCTCTTCATGACGTGACGAGCAATGACTCCGGCAAAGTAGTTGATAGCATTATTTTCATAAAAGCCTATTCAACTAGGTTTTGATTACTTTCTATTCGATTTTCGCAAAGCTCTAATACATTTAGTAATTCCTGTATTTCCTCTGTTTCTTCAAAGTCTTCGAAATGTTGCAAATCATTACTGTTTCTGATCTCTGAATTATTTGATAAATTCGATTCGTTTATTTTTTGATCGACGCGAGCATTTGCTAATTCTTAAGAGACGATTGTGACTGGAGAAATTAGAGATGGTGCAGATTCACACCTAACATTAACTCTATCACTAGCTTGGATTATTCCACAGCCAAGGATGTGAATTAAATTTAATCGGAATTTTTTCGCCGAAGGATTTAGATTAAATCCTCTTCGTTGGCGAATTTTTGAAAAAAATATTCCAGAGAGTCTTGATTTGCAAGTGCACAGGCAAGTTCGAAATTTGGAAATTTTCCTCTTGTTTTTTGTAAACTTTAAAAAGCCCTTTAACTGTCATTGGCAGTCCTTGAAAGCAGGGTGGCCGTGTCATTTTTGGTCCGAAATTTTTTTAGGTGTCCTTGTTGTTTTTTCGATAGTTAGACATTTTCGTTATCAATGCAGGGTTCTTCAAACGGTTTCAGACTCCATTTTGAAGACCATTCAACAAAACCCGCTAAAACTTTTTCCACTTCTGGGTTTGCAGGAGATAATGGTTTTTTTCGCGATTCTCCGTACTGCAAATGTAAACATTACACAGATCAATTACCGTGTCTAATTTTTCAGCAAAATCTGCTGAATTTTACCACATCAAACTTTTTATTCCGTTTGGATCTTGAGCTGCAAGTCTAATAGATGCTGCAAATCTTCTGCTAAAGACCTACATTGCTCGCAAAACATTCATGCTCTCAAAGACATTAGGATTCAGATGATCATCAAAGATGTGTGACAATAATCTTGATGAACTCATTGTCATATCATATCATATCACCTCTGATTTGATATAAATTTTTCCATGTATCTTCAGCATTGCGAATATTCTTTTAATTAAGTGAGGAAAATCTGCCATTCCAGAATATAGTTGCCCATCCACTTCGAACCATGGATTAGTTTCTGTAATACCTAATAATTTGAAGGCATTCTGGTTATTTGTGCATTGATCAGAGGTTTATATGATGGCGCTACATCATCTTGCCTCGAGTGCTCTGCCCTTCGGTTTTCGGGTGCGTCAACAAATCTCGAGAGCAGGTAGTCTTCCCGAATAGACGGAAGGCTGTCATACCGATATTTCGAGATTGGTGCAACCTCTTACCAGTGTTGTAGGCTTTTCTCGCGTTTAGGTAGTATTCCTTCGAGAGCTAATCTCTCTTCCGAAATCGGGATAGTACTTACCATCTGATCTGTGTGGTAGCGACATTCGTAGATAAGGTAGCGACACATAATTTTTTCAGTGTAGGTAATTTTACGATGCATTGTTTCACTTTATTAAACATGTTTGCACAAAATCCAGGCTTAATATTTATGTCGCTGATCCATCTTACAACAGTTCTTTCATGGGGTAAAGAGCAAATAGCTTTACGAAGTTGTTTATAACTGGATGCAGAATGGTATATCATATGTTTAACCAGTTCCTTTTCGGCATCTGAATCGTTCGTTCATCTGTAAATGAACCATGGTTCTCGAAACCTCATTTTTACAATCATGACAAACCAAAAATTTGTTTAACCTTTCATGTTTCCTTTTCTGTAATTGTTCGCGATAAGAATTTCATTGAAATGTCGTTTATTTTAATTTTCTGTTCGCTGATTTTAGTGCTCTTTCTAAGAGACAAATTTGTTTTTGCAGTAAAAATCCCTTTGATTAAATTTCTTATTTATAGGAATACACTTCAAAATATTCGAGGAGTTCTTTATTGCCCAGAGGTGGTTCAATATCTGTCCATTCCATTCTGTCGTCATCATCGGTAAATATAACTGATGGTTTTGAATATACTCTAACGTTTTGTTCATTTACCGTTTGAAATTCAGTTTGTTGACCAGCTTTGTTTTCCGGAATTACAACCTCCTGTTCATTAATAGAAAGATCAGTGTTATAATTATCTTTAATGCGGTATTGAAAAGCTTCTGGTATAGCATCCCTAATTAATCGGGTATGATCTAGTACATTTTTGGTTAAAGTGTTAGTATTTCTGGTTTAAAATGATCTCCGCATAATGCCGCTTTCCGTATACTTAAAGCCGCCCAGGTTTCAAGAGCTTCCTTCATATAAGAAAAGTCACACTCTATAAAAACTGACACATCACTCTGTTAAGAAAGAATCCGACAAATAATCGGAACATAAGATAGTCCAATATCATAATTTCATACTTTAGCAGAAAAAGACAAGTTAAATTTTAAATTCGTTATAGTAGATGAAACTGAAATTACCCATTTTTATTCAACGAAGAAATTAGAAAAAAGATTTCTAAAAATTTCGGAATACAAATTTTTTATTTATTTTTAATTCAAGTAAACCCTCCAAACCTTAAAATAAAAAAAACTTTGGGAAACAGAAGTTGCAATTTTTTAAAGGGTTTTTAGAAATTTTAACTAATCTAATAATTCCTCGTCTTAGAAGTCATTTTTTTATAATTGTTTAATTTAATATTTGATGCTATTTAAAAAAATTCAAAAGGTTGAAAGTCGGAAAAACAGTGATTTTGGTTTTTTGTAACGAATTTTGGAAAATCCAAAAATTTTAAGTAATTTAATAATCCCTCGCCACGGTAGTCAATTTTTTCATTTGATAATTGTTTATTTTGTTATTAGACGCTTTTTGAAAAAAATTTCAAATGATAACAAGTTGGAGAAAGCAGTGAATTTCAATTTTCTCATTTATTGAAATTTTATTATTTATGAAAATAATAGAATGTTTGTAAATAGTTTTATTGACATTCTTTATTAAATAATTGAATTTCCTTAAAAAATTGTATTATTTGTAAAAATAATTAAATTCTTTACTTATTTATGAAAATAATTGAATTTTTGCTAAAAATGTTATTAAATTTTTTAAAAATAATTGAACTAATACTTAATTAATTAATTCGTCAAAAGAACTTTATTATTTCTGAAAATAATTGAATTTATACAAAGATTTTTATTAAAATTCTTCATTAAATAATTTTGTTTTTTTGTGTCAGGGATTTTCCGAAAATCCGAGAATTTTAAGTAATTTAATAATTTCTCTCCACGGTATTTATTTTTTCTTTTGGTAGTTGTGTATTTTGATATTAGACGTTATATAAAATAATTTTAATTGATTCCAAGTCGGAGAAAGCAATGATTTTTATTTTTTTGGTAGATTTTTTCTAATAATCACGAAATTTTAAGTAAATTAATAATTTCTCGCCTCTGTATTCATGTTTTTCTTTTGATAATTGTTAATTTTAATGTCGTGAGCCATTTAAAAAAAATCCAAGTTGTTCCAAGTCAGGAAAATCAGTGATTTTGCTTTCTTTGAATGGCATTCCAAGATTTTTTGAAGATCTATGAAAAAAAATTCAAAATCACTGCTTTCCTCGCCATCGATCCTCTTGAAATCTTTTTTAAATTGCGTCTAATAGTAATATAAACAATTATCAAAAGAAAAACTGACTACCGAGGAGAGGAATTATTAATTTACTTTAAAAGAATAAATTCTTGGATTTTCCAAAAATGCGTGCCAAAAAAATTATAAAACTCTGTATCCTTTACTTGGAACCTTTAGAAAATTTTTTTAATAGCGTCTAATATTAAAATAAACAATTATTAAAAGAAAAAAATACTACTGAGGCGAGGAATTATTATTTTAGATGAAATTTCAAAAAATACGTGAAAAAAATTGTAACTTCTGTTTCTCTACGTTAAAAATAGAGAAAAAAAATATATTCTGCACTTTTTAGAGAAAAATTTTTTTCTTAATTTTTCTGTTTAATCAACGTTAGCAACTTTAGTTTCATTATAGTAGAAGGGTTAAGAATTTAATGTTTAACATATGAAATAATTAAACGTTAGATTTAAATAAAAATTACAATTTTCTGTCAATACAAACAATTTAAATATTATAACCTAACATTTTTCAATTATTTCTTAAAAACAAAAAATTGTAATATTTGTTTAAATGCAACATTAATTGTTTACAATGTTGAAAATTGACTTTTTCATCTTTTCACTAAAGCAAATTAAAAATATAATTTTTCTTTTCTTGTTAAAATGAGAAATTATGTCATTGCACTAACTTTTGTTTTGACCGACTATCAAATTCTTTTTAATTTCAAGTAATGAAATTTCACTACTTCATTCTAAAGTTATTTACTTAACCATTTACAACTTTTGAACTTTCAAATACACGAAATTATTTCGTATTTAAATATTTCCAAAAATGACTAGCTAAAATAAAAAAAATATTTTTTTGTTTAAAAATTAATTTTTTAATGTAGAAAAAATATTTTAGAATAAGAAATAAACAAAGTAATGAAATAATTTCCGTTCATTTATACGTTAAAAACTGTTGTGACATAATGATTTTTAAATGAAGAAAGTATATATTTACCGCAATTTGTTAACCACTTCTCGTGTTTTTTTGTACCTCGTTAAGGGAAAACATACAAATGGCAAGAAATTTTTTGGCAATTTTTATATTAGCAACGATTAAAAAATGATGGATACTTCTTCTTTTCTTCCATAATGACAAACAATAAACAAATACGGTATTCTAACCTTTCAGTTAAAATACTCTGTTGCTCATACAAACATTTAAAACAGGAATTTTAGTTACTTTAAAATGACAAATAAAATCCCACACCACACGCGGCCGGGTTCTGAGCTGTGTGGGTTTAGCAACAACAATTTAATAAATAAACAATTAAAAAAAATAACATCCGCGGGAGCCAGTCGACAGAAGGTCGACGGTATAAAATAGTAATACTTAATTTATGAGACTCTTTAGCAAAAAACAAAATCGGGGGGGTTATGTTGGTCGAACCCATGTGAGCGTCTTAAAAATAAAAGTAAGGAATCACTTTACGTTATTTCTAGTCGACATTATCCTTTATTTTTAATTAATTCCAATAAAATTATATACTAGCGATGTAACTAATTCGCACACTCGCTTTGTGGCCACAACAAATTATACTTTTCTCACACACTTATTACAGAATGGACGACCCAAGAATGCCGCATTGGCGACACCGCATGAGCCTCAACCCAAATTTGAATAAGGCGCATGCGCCTAAAATGCCGCGCTTTATGGGCTTCTTAGCAATTTAAAACAATTAGAATTATACGTCACAAAAAATATACCACCTGTTACACTCTCCCTTTCAGATGTGACGTTATAATGAAATTCAACTAAAATGAACGGTGATATCTGAAACAACTCAAATCATAAGTTTAATAAAAAATACACATATATGAAGACACAAATTAAAGTTAATAATGTAAAGTAGATTCGTCACATTAAAACGCTCAATGTAATATTGTGAAATTTCAGTTTTTATTGTCGACTGGATAACCATAAAAATAAAAATTAACATATTTTTCTATAATAAAGATATAAACCTTATCTTATGTAAGTCAATTGACTTCGTCGACTCTTAAACAAAACATATATTTAAGTACAATAAATAAAATGTATTCTTATTAAGTCATTCGACTTCGTAATATAAAACAAAAATAACGATTATCTTTCGATAAACTGTCTCTCACTTTTAGTTCTTCTTAAGCATTGTTGGCATGATCACCGTGACCTCTTCTCCATCCCGTAGTTTCGGACGTTCTTCCATGACCTCATCCAAAGACTTGACGGTTTGTGAAGTAAGCAATGAATTAGTGGCTCTCTAGCGTTTCTTTTCAAAAAATTCCAACGGCGACTTGATTGGAGTTTTCTCAAAATCGTCGACAGATTTCAAAGCATTCTCTCGAATCAAAAATTTCCCGATTTTGTTAGACAAATCGGAGTCGTCGTTAAACTTAACCTTTATTCGACGCTTCAACTCGTCGACTTTGTCATCGATCAAGTATCAATGATCCTCGGGAATCATAAACGTCGGCCATGTTGCATAATTTAGCCGTAAGTAGTCGACCAAACCGGCAAGTCTGATATTGCAATCAGGGCACTCTGGACAGTATAAGAATTCGTTTCGTCCGCATCCGGCACAGCGTCCCAAAATCCGCTCGTGTTTCACTCCGTGAGAAAAAATGCAGTCCACCGTATCATAACCCTCTGCCCCGAAGAGAGTGCAAAAGCCTGGACGATATGGCAGAGGACATTCTCGGAATTTATGTTCACGTGATCTGTAATTGACGCATCCTGGTGAAGTCTGCTTGCTGACCTGGGTGACATAAGTCTGGGTCGAACGATCTATCATTCCAGACTCCTTTTTTTAAAGCAATTTCGCTCTCGCGGTGATCATTTTGCGCAGAAGTTCCTGGCTAATGATCCTACAGTTGACGAAATATAGTGGTTGCTGGGCATCCTCTGGATTCAACAATTCTCCCACTCCAAGTTCCTGCAGCACTTCGCGAAAGCTGGGAATGCAAAATGGTAGTGGTTTCTCCGGAACAGATGGTGCCAATTCCACTCCCGGAAAATTGACCATTGTCAATTGTTTTCCCGTTTTTTCAGATTTCTGCACGGGGTGTTTGATGTTTGGAAATCTCTTTCTCTTCTCGTTCTCCACTTGGATTTGATCCGGGTAGACTCTCTCCACTCTCCTCACCTTGAGCTGAGATGGCTTCCAATTTCGTATCTCAGAGAGAAACATGTCGACTTGTTCGGCAATCTTCCGGTCACCTTTCCCTTTGAGGGGCAACACATTAAAGATTGTCGACCTCACCGATCTTGAGTCCTCGAAAAACTCTTTACCTGTTTCCTCTGGTGTTCGACTCTTTCACAGCCACGTCCTTACTTTTCTCCCTTTGATGAGCAAACGCTAGTTCACTCCTTTGAGCCTCAAAATTTTTTTGCAACGTCGTCATTGCTTCCTCTATCATCTTCCTGTGGAGCTACAAGTTCTCCCATTGGTCGACTGAAAGGTCAACTCTGCTGACAGTTGATGTCGCTTTCGAAACTGTTGTAGACTGATCCTGTAAAACATTACAATTTTCGAAGACTTCTTCTAGGAATTTTCCAATCAGTTACGCTATACTTTCCTACATATTTCCCAGATCTATCTTCTACTTCGACTGTTGACGAACCAAGAACTTTACCAATAAAAGTGGAACCTAAATATTCATAAGCAAGCTTTGCCGAGTATCTCTGAGACTTATTACTTAACTTTTTGTTTGGGTAGTAAACCTCCATCCCTTTCTTTAATTCAATTGTCGTCGGCCTACCCGAATCGACACTGGCAAGGCGTTTATCATTATATTTTTTTAGTTGACTTTTAACTTTATGTCTGAACTCATCAATTAAACTCATACGCCCCGCCCAAAAGGAAACCGAGCCATCGACTGATTCGTCTATATCTTTGTCAGTCGACTGTCTCAAGTTTTTCACTATAGCCTCCCTCCCATGGTTCAAGAAAAAAGGAGAGACCCTAGTTCCCGTGTGTGGTACCGTATTGTATGCCAATTGTAACTTTGATGAATTTTTGTCCCACTCTTTGTGATCATGCATTAGGAAGGCAGCGATCATGGGTTTAATGTGGTTCGATTAAACCTTTCAACTGGATTAGTTCCTCTTGCTAACAAGTATGATCTCACTTCCTCATTAACAAATTCCTTTCCATCCATTATCAGTAACTACGGCCTTGGGTGTACCCCAACGATCGAAAATCATATCAAGAATTTTAACTATCGTCTTACCCTTTCTCGTACGTACCGCGAAAAGTTGGAGAAACTTAGTATATAAATCTAAGACGACTAAAACACACGAATTTCCTTTTTTTGTTCGAGTTTCAGTTACGACAGTATCAATAGATAAATAAGACCACGGAAAATACGATGTTCTCGGAATCAATGGTCCTTTGATAGAATTCTGATTAAATTTTACCTTTACGCAAACATCGCACTCGTCGACACAATTTTTCACGTCATTAGTCATTCCCGGCTAATAAAAATTTTGGCGTATTCTATCTAGAGTCTTATCTTTGCCAAGATATCCGGCCCGTGGCAAATCATGGTTATCATATAGGATTATCGGTATTTCTTTGATTTTGACGACTTTTTTCCATTGGTTTTCGTCGACAATTAACGCTCTTTCGTAATCTGGATGATAGTAATACAGAACGTCGCCATCTATTTTCCACCCGTCAAATCTATCTGGTTGTTCTTTAACTAAATTAAATTTCGCTGTGTAACAGTCTTGGTCACAAATAGTATTCAATTGAATTTTGCTCTGAATTGCTTCCTCAATTACCTTCTCCCAGCCATTAAGATCAACGTCGACATTACGCATTCGCGATAGTGCATCAGGTGCCTCATTTAACGTTCCGCGTCGATGTTCTACGGTCATGTTATGCTGATAAAGGTAAATCGCCCATCTCGCCAATCGACCTACCGGGTTTTTTAAACCATGAAGCCACTGAAGAGCCTGATGATCAGTTACCACATTAAAAGGCATACCCTCTAAATATTATCTGAGTTTTTCCACGGCCCAAACTACCGCCAAGCTTTCTTTTTCTGTCGTCGTATAGTGCAATTCGGCACCTTTCAATAGTCGACTTAATACCTCAATGAGAATTTCCTTACCCGTCTCAGGATATGCCTGAACTAAGACCGCACCTAAACCGAAATCGCTTGCATCTGTATATAGAGTAAGGTTGCCCCCGTATCGGTACATATAATCTAGGCGCTTCGATTAAAGCCTTCTTGACGTCATCGAAGGACTTCTGATCGATCGCTGTCCATTTCCACGGAACTTTGATACTAGTCAATTTATTTAAAGGGCCCTGTATCCGTACAATGTTTTTTAAATATCTATGATACCAGTTCACTAACCCGTTAAACTGTCTAAGTTGAGTTCTATCTTTCGGAACTGGGAAATCGATAATCGGTTGAATCTTTTTCGGGTTTGGTCTCATGCCAAATTCATCGACTATATATCCGAGAAATTTAATTTCCTTACACGCGAAGAAACTTTTCTCACGATTTATTAACAATTTAGCTTCTTGAAAAATTTCGAAAACCAACGACAAAATTTGTTAATGTTCATCAAAATCCTCACTGACGATTATCCAATCGTCCAAATAAGTGACAACTTTATCACACCACTGATTTGGTAACCCTGTTTCCGATATTAATACATGTAAACGTTGTTTTAACGAGTCCATCAATCTCTGAAACGTCGACGGAGCTCCTGTCAAACCATACGGCATTCGCAACCATTCAAACAGTCCCCTACACTCAACAACAATTAGTAGTCCAGTACTTTCGACTGGACTCATCCATGGGTATCTGATGAAATGCTTCACTCATGTCCAATGTCGAAATATATTTTGCCTGATGCAATTGTGATAAGATCTAGCGCATATTATGCAAGGGGTAAGCCAATTTTCTTGACTTTTTATTTAATGGCTGATAGTTTACACAAAATCTGAGACCACCGTTAGCTTTAGGAGCAACGACTGGAGAAAAGGACCAATCGCTGTTACTTCTTCGAATATAATTCTTTCTTAATAACCTGTCGACTTCTTGATCAATAAATTGTCTCACAATTTCGCTTTGTCTGTGAGGTTTCTGTCGATGTGGTGTATCGTCATTTAATTCAATTACATATTTGACTAAGTCAGTCATACCTGTTGAGTCTTTGTCAAATTTTGCGAATTTAGCGTCTAAAAAAGCTTTTAACCTTTTTGATTCGTCACACGAAAAGGCCTGGAGTACATTAAGGGGTTACACCACTGTAGACATTTAAAAAAATTTAATTTTTTTATTAGCTTAAAAAATTGTTTGAACCTTCTAGAATAAGGAAGAAAAGGATTTTTACATGCCTGAAATCGATTTCATTGAAATTTCAAGATTTTTTACTAGAGAAGAATTTTAACTTACATAAAACATGCATTACAAAAATGGCTCCAGTGCGGACATTTTCGAATATTTATTAATTAAAATTTGTAATTTTTAAGTTGAATATGTAAGTTAACAACTACGTAAAATATTTTTACTATATTTCCTTTCCTTACATTAAAAAAAATTATTAAACAAATGCTTCTTATAGCCCGCTGTAGTGGTGTTGCTCTTTTAACGCGTTTTTCTTAAAACACAGTTTTTGAAATCTGCAAACAGTATAACTCAAACAATTTTTAATATTTTAAATCAGGTTTTTTATTACATTTTTAAAATCAAATTTTGAACAGAAATACGTAGGGGTTTTTTGATAAGTTAATTTACACAATTGTTATAAACAATTAAGTGTCGTTTTCTTTGCTCAAAAATTGAGTTTTTTGTCAAATGCTTGCCAATTACACAAAAATCAATATTTTTAAAATCCCCTACGTATTTCTGTAGCTATTCTCATGTATATTAAAAAAAAAATTTTATTTGTTTCTAGACTGAAATTTACATTACTTATACTGCTTGCCGCAGAGCTCCTGGAAAAAAGTATGCAATACTTGTGACAATGTGAATTTTCACGCGAGCCAGTTTATGTCGAAAATTCTGAATCGTCGCGCCATCCGTTGAAAAGCCCCAAGTTGACGGGCCCAAATTCTCATGGTAGTTGAGGAAAAGCTAGTACCGATAGCTGACCCACTATTTGAGGAAAAGTAGGTCGCGCGGCTAGCCTAACGAGCGAAAGTGATAGATGGCGGGTCCAGTACCACTTTGGAGGACGAGAAGAAGAAGAAGACGGGCCACGAGGAAAATTAGAGACGCCACAGGTGTCCTATACTTTCGCCGTCATAACGTTTTCTAGAGATCGCCGCGCCGGTACTACGACCGTCCCCGTATAATAGAAAATTGAGTAGCTAACTTTTTTTTGTGATTGAACAAAAACGAAGTTATATAGAGTGTAGTGTGAGACGTGACGAACACCAGGATTTGAGTATAAATAAAGTTCAAGATGTGTAGTTGAAGTTGTGCAGTTGTTGTGCATTTTCCCCAAGCTTCTCCCATTCTGCAGTCCTGATGAAGAAAGTGGTGAAGTGACATTTTTATGAAAAATAAGATTTTTATACCGTTCGATTCGTTATAAAATTTAGAATCTATCTACAGTATTACATTTTACCGATATTAATTAATTTTAAAGATAATGAGACCCTAATTATCGTACTTGCAGAGATTTTCGTGAAATACTTATTTATAGAACCATACTTGCAGAAAATTTAACCGTACTTGCAAAGATTCGTCAAAATGATGACGTAGATGAGAACTTTCATTGGAGGTCGAACCGTATTGGCGAGTGCGGCTTGGAAATGTAGCTCGACTAGACCCAAAAAACTAAGGCGTTGAACCGTATAACATACCTATTCTCAGGCCGTGACTGCACTTACGCTTTTAAGGCAGTATTTTGACGATTTCAAAATTAATTTTTAACAGTATTCGACATTTTATTTATAATAAATTAAAATTTTAAATTATTTTAACGCCATTAAATAAAGCATATTAAATTTAGTTAAAAGCAATTGTAAATATTAAAAAAAAACTTTTAAATATTAGTGGAGCTTGTTAGAAACGCGTTTCCTTAAATATCTCGAAATCACTCTGACTGCAAGTAACCATTTTCTTCATCAGGACGGCAGCATTTGCAGATCGAGTATCCCCCCCAGGAGTTGACGGACAAGAGGATAGGAGGATTCTCGTCGTAAAGGGAGCCAGTGGAACGATCACCGTGGGTAAGCCGTTTGCCAGTACTGTGCCAGTCGTTTCTCGCTGTTGGCTTTTCTGCTGCCAATTTTGTTTGGGCAGAATCTCCTCTGAGCGAGAGAGAAATTTGGAGGTTGAGGGTGTTGAGTTTCTTGGACCAAGTAGAGATAAGTTTATTAATTAATCTTACAAAAATTAATTGGCGTCTGGTGGCGAAATTTAATTAACTCAAATTTCTATTTTATTTATCTGTGTTGAATGCGTCAGATTTTGATTGACGTAAAGCAGAAAATTTGAGCAACAATTGCCATTGTTCAAAATCCTTACGTCACAAAATTTGGCGTCCAACGTGGAGCCAAGCTCGAACCGAGACTGCAAATTGAGTGTTGTACATTGTATTTCATAAAGTGTTGCCAGAAATCTGAAATTTTCACAAGCCAAACGAAAATTAAATTTTTTTTGTTATTAATAGTCGAAAAATTCAGAATTTTATTGCCAGAGCCGGCCAGAATTTTCGAATTTGTAAAATTGCCAGGTACAGACAGAGTTCGACAGAAAATTCGAAGATTTAAAAGGCCAGATGCCGGAGTGTTAGAAGTTACGTTGTCCTTGTCGCAGTATGTATAAAATAACAAGTGTAGTGCCTTTGCCATTAAAATTAAAATTTTTTTTGACGTGTAAAATTTTCCTTGTCGCGATAAAATTAAATTGAAGAATTTCAAAAAAATTTTTGTCATAAATTGCTGAAAGCCAGCCAGTGAAACGTTCCGATAAAAATTTCCCAATGAATAGTGCCAGAAATAAAAACAAAATTTTTTTGTTGTTGTCGAGCACATATCAGACCGGAAACAAAATTGAAAGTTAGTCACGTGACTTGGAATACTGCGCCGGTCGGTCAAGAGAAACGACGCGCCAGGATATTTAAATTTTTGTCAGCCAAGAGAAATTTCGCGCGCGCCGGGAAAAGTGGCTCAGTAGTAGTAATAGTGGCTATAGGGAGCGAGAGAGAGAGCGAACGAGGAGAAGAAATAGTGGGAGAGAAGAGCCACTAGTCATCCAGAAAAAGAAAAATTTTAAAAAGGGGGCCCGTCGAGAAATTACGTCATTACTTTCTGAGACCTACAGTGCCTACTGAGACATCAATTGTGTATCACTGGGACATCCCAAGTGATTAGAGAACGGTTACTGAGGGCCGAAATGAGGTTAGCCTTGAGTGAGGATGTCGACGTGCCCTTTTCGGAAAGGTACGACCTTTGGCAGTCTGACAAGATTTTCTGGTTAGAAGCAATACCCGAGCCAGAGAGTAACCCGTTCCCAAATGTCACTCGGAAAAGGGGCGGTAGAATTTCGTCCGCGGACGATGAGAAGTCGAGCAGTGGGGAAAGTAGGGCCAGCGACCGATTTAATGCCGAATTAGTGTCGAGGAAAGGGGGAAAAGATCGCAAAACGAAACGACGTACAGCAGACGGAGTCCGACCAATGTCATTTCGACCCCGCGATTCACACCCCCACCACCAGTCATGTCGTTAGCAAGCATGACCACTACTTCCCCCACCACCACTAGTGCTCACATGAGTGTGACAACTAGCACTATCATGACAGCCCTGTATACCATCCAGTCGGCAACAATGGCGCCGAATGCACAAAGAATGCTCGACGCGTTTGCGCGGTTGAGCCTGACCCCCGAAATAGAACGGTTAGCGGGTTGCACCGAAAGATTAGAGAGCCTTTACAGAGGGGGGATGGGATTGGCAATAGAGCCACAGCCGGACAGCGGTAGGAAATGGTTTTCAGATTACGCATCACCAGGAATCGAGGATCATTTCGTCCCAAAGACCCGAAAAGGGTGCCGAAATCCCGAACACACCCAACACGGATGAGCGGTTGAAACCTACCCCAGACCCCCCGTAACCCATCGAGCCGCAGTAGCACGAGTGAGGTAAAAGTGACTCAGGATAGAGTGCCCGCGAATAGAGAGCCGGCCAGTGTGTTCAGAAGAAAGGAAAAAGCGAAAGAAGGAGTAGAAGGGCATAAAAGGAAAGTTGAGAGGTAAATCCACTACAGTGGTAGTGAGGAGGGCCAGACGAGTTGTAGGTGTAGTTGTGGGAGTAGGAGCGACGACATCACTATTGCGAAAAGTAAAAATTTAAGAACCAATGAGCCGAAGTCAAAGAAAATGAGGAAAGAGAGTCGAAGATCAATTTTGAACGACTGTACAAGTAAGTCGGGAGCCGATTGTGAGAGCGATCTGTTTTAGAGGATCAGCAGAGGGAAAGAAAGCAACAAAATTAAGTCCGGCCGGAGATCCAAAGTGATAAAAATACTGAAGGATTGGGACTTAAAATTCTTTGGAGACGAAGACAACGTCGAGGAGTTTCTAGAGCGATTGGAGGACTGTAAAACTTGCTCAGCAATTTCCGACCGAGAAATACTGCAGGCATTACCAATCATTCTACAGAAAACCGCCAGTAGTTGGTATAGTTCGTTGCGCCGCGAAATGAATTCGTGGAGGTCATTCCAGAGGGCATTCAAAAATGAGTACTTGGTACCAGTGGACGATGATGACGTCATAGACGAACTTCGAACCAGGACGCAAGGAAAAGGGGAGAAAATTTGCCCATATTTGACCAGTTATTGACTGAATCTGGGTCACATGAAGCGACCACTGAGCCAGAAACAACAGGTCAATTTAGCCTATAAAGGCCTGACACCAGCCTATCGTCGTCAACTGGAGAGGCTCCATTTCGAATCGTTGAGTAAGATGGAGAAGATTCTAAGGGATTACGAGAGGGACAAGGATTTAAACGAGAGATATGCTATTCCCCCACCAAAGGAAAGAATGTGCTTCCCTTTAGCAGCCGTTAAGGAAAAGAAGAGCGGCCAGAAAATTAGTAGGAGTGAAAAAGTCGCAGCAATGGAGAAAGAGTCGGAGTCGAGTGAGAGCGATCACTCCACGAAGACAGAAAAGCCGAAGGAAAAGAAGAAGAAGAGCAAGAATGAGAAGAAAGAAAGGGAGAAAACAGAAGAAAAGAACGTCGAGGCGATGAGCCCAGCAACATCAAACCAGAAGCCAGCCATGGTACAGGGCCAAGTTGACAGTGCTCCGCCAGCCCAAGCCATGAAAATGCATTTTGCATACCCAATGGCGTACCCTGTGATGTTTCTAACGGGGATGAAACCAAATTACCCCAAGCCAAATGGTCCACACGAACCTAAGCCGGGGCAGGATGGTACAGCAGCTCCAACGACGCACAAGGAGTTTGTGGGGGCATGTTTTCACTGCCAGACACCAGGACATCGAGTCAGAGATTGTCCTTAGAGGATATGCTTCACGTGTCGAAAACACAAGGATATGCATTATTCAAATCAATGAAGCCAGCCTAAACAGAAGCTTTCGTGGTATGTAAAAGGCCAGGATGCAACTTTCTGACGTGCCCGAATTGTGAAGCAGTTAGAACCGCGTTGGGAAACGGTGTGAGGGGCGCAGCAGAGCTCTGTACCGCCTTAAACCTGACCCGGCAGTAAAAAATGCTGTTGAGCCGTGTGCCGTGGACAGGAGATCCGAGTTGTGTGTGCCGTGGAGAGGAGAGCCGAGTCGTATGAGCCGTGTGTTGTGAAGAGTAGAGCCGAGTTCTGTGAGCCGAATAAAGTAGAAAAGGAGAGCGAGCACGTAGATCGATTCGCGCCAAGTTGTAGTTCGGTGAAGACGGAACGAGAATTAGAGTTAGAGAGAGAGAGAGAGAGAGAGAGCACAGAGTTAGGGAAAGTTTCGAGCCAGTCATAGGTAGAGAGGACTTGACCGAAGAAAAAAAGTTTAAACTCATGTCAGAGAGAAAGAAAGGGCGGTCGAGTGAGGAGAACTCACTCCACCAGAGAGAGATAGAGAAAAGGGCCGAAGAGTGTGGGACAAAAGGTACGGATGTGATCCCGGTACCTATAATCCAGAGTAGGGGAGAGGCTGTGAGAGTCACAGCTGACCCAAAGCTAAGCGATGGAGAGGATATCGATGGATCTAGGACGGAGAATAGATACTTCTTCGACATGACAATCGGCGACCGCCATTTCGAAACACTTTTTGACCGTGGTACGTTGATTTTAGTTATTACCACCAGAGTGGCAAAACCTTACAAGAGCCGTATCCAGCCGTGCGGATCAGTGGTGACGAGCGCAACAGGAGATATTACTGAAGTAGCCGGAATTCTGGACCTTAATACAGTAGTCGACGGATATGCTCAACGTTTCGGAGTCAAAGTGATGTAGACTTTGACGCAAGACATCATTTTGGGCATCGATTTCTGTAAGGCCTAGGACATGAAAGTAAAGCTGAAAGAAGGACTGTGGAGAGTTTGCCAAGGAAAATGGCATGAGTTTGGGCCAAAAGAGAGAGAAGAGGACGAACAGCTAACATTCGCCGAATGTGTCGGTATTTCCGCGCTGGACGATGAACAAAAGAGTATCAACCAAGCCATAGTAGACAAATGGGTATTGCTAGAGTCCGAAGAACACGGAATGACAGACTTGACAGAACATCATATACGTATCACGGACGAAACGAGCCATCTGCAAGCCGTTGGAGGAGCGCACCAGTAATAACGAGAAGAGAAGAGAACGATTTTCGACAGTGTAACGACTATAGAGACGTCAACAAAGTTACGATCAAAGATGGGTATCCACTGCCATTCATTAATTATATTTTGGATAAGCTCCGAAAAGCCAGATACTTGTCGAAGGTAGATCTCAAGCTGGCGTATCACCAAATACCAATGGCCGAAGAGAGCAAGAAGTATACCGCCTTTGCCATACCTGGAGCAGGACTGTGGCAGTTCCGCCGAATGCCATTCAGGCTTAAGAACGCGCCGATGACGTTCCAATGCCTAATCGACGCATTATTGGGGACGACATCATAGTAGTCACAGACACTTTCGAAGAACATGCAAAGTGTTTGGAGTTCGTTCTCGAGAAATTAAACAAGGCGAAATTGATTGTTAATCCAGATAAGTGTGAGTTTTTTTCATTAAATTTGATATCTAGGGGTTTTCGGGGTCGCTAATTACGAATCTGACATCAGATTTTTAAAATTAAAAATGGCGGATCAATTTTTCAAAAAATATTTTAATTTTTATTATTCGGGGATGTATAAGGTATAGGTTTGTTCACAATTAATATTTAATCGGAATTAAAAAGTAATTTTTTTAATACATGAATATAATGAAAGTTTTTTTAAGTATGGGACAAGAAATTCCTGGTTGGACTTGAAATTTCCGGTAGATTCCTAATTTTTCCCTGTCAATGTCAATTCCCGGCTATTGCATGGTTAGCAGACCCGCCGTTTAAACAAATCAAAAATACAATATCAATACTTCGAAATTTGCAGAAAAATCTTATACTATTGTCGTAATCCCTTGAAACATAAAGAAAGTTCGAAAACAAGATAAGATTAAGATAAATGGACTTAAATCTGAAATTTAAAAGTCAATTTAGTAATTTGAACATTGCCTGATATAACTAAGCAGATTTAATAGATATAATTTAATTTATATAATAAAAATTGCTGTTTGGTAGGGACAACTGCATTAAATTTAACTTTAATTTAAAATTTGAAAATTAATAATGTATGATATTTAGGTTATGTTTTTATGTGGGTCAATTTACTTATATTCTCTCATTAAATTAAAACATTTTTAATTAAATACCTTTAATAAATTAATAATGTGTTCATTCACTTATTTGTTCTAAAGTTATGAGGATTATTACTTTCCTCCTCTGTTACTTTGCTCCTCGGTCTCTTCTAATGATTCAAATATTCGGTTGAAATTCACCAGCTAATTACGAAAATTTACTTTTTCATTAATATTATTATATATTATTCGTAATAATTTTTGCAGTAGCGATAATTTATAATTAAAAGATTTTGTACAGCAAGCACAATTTTATTTTTGATAAACTACTACAATTTTAAAATTCAGATGGTCTTTTCTCAAAGTAATAACGTTAATACAAGTACTTTTTTAAATTCGAAATTCGAGGAGAAAAATACTTTTTATGAATAACTCTAGTTTCATATAGACTTTCACAATTAAATAGTCGACCATGTATTAGGATCTTGAAATGTAAACTAAAATTTCATTAGTTTATTTTGTTTCATCGTTTTTTTAATGAATTATAAATTGTTAGTATTTGCAGTTACGTATGGATTGAACATTGAAAATCTGATGTCAGATTCGTAATTAGCGACCCCGAAAACCCCTAGATACCAAGTTTCATGAAAAACTTCAAAGTTTTTAAAACTTTCATCCGCCATTTTGGATCCACCATTTTTAATTTTGAAAATCTGATGTCAGATTCATAATTAGTGACCCCGAAAACCCCTAGATATCAAATTTAATGAAAAATTTCAGAGTTTTTAAATTTTTCATCCGCCATTTTGAATTTTGAAAATCTGATATCATATTCATAATCAGCGACCCCGAAAACCCCTAGATACGGGTCTTTTAAAAATTTTATTAACTAATTGTGCACTTTCAAATTTTAAACTTTTTTGGGGGTTTTTAAGCTACTGGAAGGGTAGTTTCAACCCTTAAACCTTCTTCTTTGCCGATAAAAAAATACGTATCTAATATTTTGCCGAGTTCTTTGAATGTGCCAAGTTTCAGCCAAATCGGAGAGTAACACTTGGGTAGGTTTACTTGCGAGTGTCCTCCGATTTTGTCGGGACAGAGTGGGAAGCATTCCTATCTCCACCACGAATTAATCGCCAAGGAAGAGGCCAGAGCGGTCACCGACCCGCACAGGAGTTCCATCACGGGGACGCCCAAACGAGTGGGCCGTCCTACTTATCCTTCCCGATCACGGAGAAACTGACGTGGGAAACGCTTGTGGCCAGGAGAGAAAACGCAGAAAGGAGGAGAGAGGCACGCCGAACCGTGGAGGAAACGGAGGGGGCAGCCAGGGAACAGAGAATTTGTTACGAAGCCAGAAGATTGGTGAGAACTAAGCGCGTTGGAGGAGAGAGGAACGAGGGAGAAAAAGGATTTGGTCCGACTAGATGGAGCCGAGGTGGTTACCCCTTACCGATGGCCGGCTAAACAGGGCCCAGAGGAAAGCACCGAGGCGTACGAGAGTAGGCTCGCGGAGTACGAACTGGAAATGTTCCTGAACTCGAAAGAGCCATTGACGACGGTTGCATTGGAGAGAGCCAGGGCCCAGCAGAGGAAGACCCTCCAAGAACGACGTGAAAGGCAATGGACAGATGACGACTTCGAAAGCTAACCACCCATGCCACGAGCGTTAAGGTCGAAGAGCCCCCAACCGGGACCACCGACCGAGCCAAGACGAGAGTTGGGAGCAAAGCCAAAAGAGAAAGGGGTGTCCCAAGTCAGGACCATGGAGGGAGGCCAGAGCACGGAGCAGAGGAAACGGAGAAGTGAGGGACCACCACTCAAGCAAAAGGCGAGGGGAATAGTGTTCAGGGGACTGAAACTCATTCCGACAGAGAGGTCGTTACACTCACCGCCCTATAGTTGTTTCAACTGCTGGCGAGGGGGGCACAATGCCGAAGAGTGCCGCCAACCAAAACGATACGAGTACAGTTGGAACTGCGGTCGACGCTTTACCAGTGTGGGGAGATGCCCCCGATGTGCCCGGGCGTACGCTCGATATATGGGACGACCGAATGAAGCGGAACTCCAACCAGAAGAAAGACCAGCGAGAGAAGGAAGAGCTTGTGGATGCAGAGCTACCGAGATCAAGTAGTGGGCAGACAGTTGAACAGTTCCTCAGCTGAGAACGAGGAAGAAGAAGGGAAACCGGAGGACCTAGCTCAAAGCACCCTAACATTAACTAAGGCACTAGCGGGTTTACCAGCCGAAACCCTAGACTTAGCAAAACCCTTAGAGAAAGGGAGAGTAAGCTAGGAAAGAAAGCACGAAATTGAGCCAGAGAGAGGAGGAGAGCTACAGAGGAAGTAGGAAAGCCTGAGAGAATAGGAGAGGCAGGAGCCAAAGGAGTCATGAGGATGACGGTCCTACATAAAATAGTACCGGTCATGGGGAGGTGATTGTGACGATGTGAATTTTCACGCGAGCCAGTTTATGTCGAAAATTCTGAATCGTCGCGCCATCCGTTGGAAAAGCCCCGAGTTGACGGACCCAAATTCTCATGATAATTGAAGAAAAGCTAGTACCGCCAGCTGACCCACTATTTGAGGGAAAGTAGGTCGCGCGGCTAGCCTAACGAGAGAAAGTGATAGATGGCGAGGCCAGTACCACTTTGGAGGACGAGAAGAAGAAGAAGACGGGCAACGAGGAAAATTAGAGACGCAACAGGTGTCCTATACTTTCGCCGCCATAACTTTTTCTAGAGATCGCCGCCCCGGTACTACGACTGTCGCCGTAATAGAAAATTGAGTGGATAATTTTTTTGTGATTGAATAAAAACGAGGTTGTATACGAGTGTAGTGTGAGACGTGACGAACACCAGGATTTGAGTATAAATAAAGTTCAAGTTGTGTAGTTGAAGTTGTGCATTTGTTGTGCATTTCTCCAAGCTTCTCCCATTTGCAGATCGAGTATCCCCCCAGGAGTTGACGGCCAAGAAGACAGGAGGATTCTCGTCGTAAAGGGAGCCAGTGGAACGATCACCGTGGGTAAGTCGTTTGCCAGTACTGTGTCAGTCGTGTCTCGCCGTTGGCTTTTCTGCTGTTAATCCATTCCCAGGATCAAATCACTAGATAATTCAGGAAGAACGCTGAACCATTGTGGGCCGTAAATGTCGCCTTTATTTATTACGAATCCTGTACCACCCGAAGACCTAACAACAGATTTATCACCCAAACGGACACGCATCTTCGACAACGAATCCTCTTCCAATTCTTTGGTCTGAAAGTGCTTTACTCTCTCATAAGCTGAAGCACTTAAAAATGACCTCTCACTACCGCTATCCACTATTCCCGAAACTTTTTCGCCGAAAATAACTATTCCAACAGGAATTCTAACCACGCGCTTTGGTTCTATTAATTCACGACTAGAGCGGTATATTCTGTGTTGAGATAGCCGATGTATATAGTTTATAATATATATAACCTTCTAGGTTTGAAACTTTATTTTGCTCAAGATCCCTAACTGCCTGTATATTATTTTTTGACCTAATTTAGATATTTATAAAGACTCATTATCCTCGTTCACGCCTTTCGATTCAGTAATCTGAGGATTGACTACTGAAAGCGCTCTACGTTTCCCTGACGCGATTCTCTTTCCTTATTATAGTGCCCGATTATCCAAAAAGGAAAAAAATTATATGTGGATCACTTTTACAAAATCGAGCCCCATGTCCTGTTTGTCCCCAATTAAGGCAAATCATATTCTCACGACTATAAGGATGTTTATTACCATCGAAATCAATGTTTATGACCCTTGATGTCTGTGGATTAGACGACTTTGGAGAAGGAGTCTGTTTCGGTTTTGAATCATTAAATCGTTGCAAATTGTTGACGAGACGGTCACGATTTAACGATTTTGACCTAGATTTCGCGTTATTAAGCGCGTTTTAGTCGTCGGTTGACCCATCGTCGGATTTCTCCGATCAAGAATCACATTTGCTATTCTCGCGATCTACTTATTCATTGTCTTGTAACCGATTCAACCGAGTTCTCATCGACTTGACTCGTGCTGCTTGTAAGTCGACCGCTCTACGATGAATATAATTTCTTTCACTGACATAGTGTAAGAACTCACTATTATTTCTAAGAGACAAATTTAAGATTTCGAAAATCAACCTATAGTTGAACTTAGAAAATATTTGCTTCAACCGTTCTCTAAACTCAGGATGTTTTTGCATTCTTGAAAATATAATTCTTGCACGACAAGCAAATTCCGCAAAAGTTTCATGATTTTTTAATTCCAATTGACTAATTTCAAGTAACAAATCGGAATCATGCCTTTTAACTCCCCACTCATATTGAAAATCCCGCGCAAAATCGAACAAAGTGCTCCATAATTCTTTATTCAGGAAGTACCAGGACTTATAAGGATCCTCGGACAATCGAGACAAGTGAGGCACAAAGATATCGCTTGGAATTCCACTGGAGGACAAATGATCTTCCAGTATCAATAAAAATTGTTCTGGATCTTTCGTCGTCTTAGGAAATGAAATTTTCCAAGATAAAATGACTCGGCCAATTTGAATTGCGCTGGGCACATCCTCGAATCCATCGTTTCTTGATTCGCGAAAGAAAAATCCCGTACTATCCCTGCCCGACAACTGATCACCATTCCCCAGGACATTTTCTCTTCCTACCGATTGTGACTCAGTTCTCAAACACGGACGAGTTCCCGATAACTCACTATCTCTCATTGAGTTGTAAATTTCGGTCTCCGATTTAACAAAACCGGATGTCATCTCTCGGTAAACGAACTCGTTTAAGGATAATCTATCTCTTCCCCACGGAAGACCGTTTTGAAATCCTAATAAAAATTCTGCATCAACTGATCAGTATGTGCGTCCTGCGTGATTCATGGTTTGACTACTATCAGTAGCTATATCCATACGCTGTGTCGCCAATACTGAACCAAAAGAATGATAACTTTAATAAGGACACATCTGAATTCAAATCTCTTTAATTCCATTTTTATATTAACAACAAAAAAATTTATAGTTTAACTCCACACTATTAAAAAAAATGGTTTCCGTTATGTCGATCAGAATTTATAATAAAAATAATCCAATCAACTCCAGTAAAGAATTCCCTAAATTATAATCTTGATTAATTAATGCAGAATTGCAATTGCAATTTTTTTTTAAATCTAGTTAATACAACCACAATTGTTATTAACGGTTGTATCTAACAACAAGGGGAACCAACTCTCGTCAGCAAGTTGACCAAAATTAACAACATTCCTTAACGTCTAATTTAATAATGTGGTTTTTAATCTGACATCAATGACATCGACTTTTACTAGGTTTACCACCCAATGACTGCTAAAATATTGATTATGTTTTCATTGATTTAGCAACATGCACTTTAATCACAAATAAAATTATTCTTTCACATTTTCTTTCTTTAATTTAATATTAATCAATAAATCAAATATATATATATATATATATATATATATATATATATATATATATATATATATATATATATATATATATATATATATGTGGCACGGACAGTTAAAAGGGACCTACGGTCCGAAAAAAAGATTTCGAGAAAAACGACTTTGAAGTTTACCAAGTTAGTTTTTTTGCACTGCTTTTTGTCAAAGTACCTAACTTTGAAGTGAAATTGTGAGAAAACTAATGCAGCTAGAAAGCTGCGGTTTATTGCGTTAGAAAGATCGGTTTATTTACTATAAGAGCAGATAAAAAAGTCAAAATCGATTTTTTCGGATCGTAGGTCCCTTTTAACTGTCCGTGTCACATATATATATAACAAAATAAAAATTTTGTTTGTAAAATCAATAAAATATTAATAATTAACAATTTAAGCAATAACAACTAACAATAAATAAGATTAATTAAAAAGAATCTAAACAACAGCAAAAGAATATTAACAATTATACAACAATATGATTTAATAAACAAATTTTGATAATTATTAAATGTCTGCCAAACCTATGAAAGCAGTCTACCAAAGTATAGTAATTCGTCTTAACAATTAATATTAAAATCACTTACAAAAAAATACATACATTCTATTCTGACTTTTATTACTAAACAGAAAATAAAATTTCCTGAAATATAATAATCGATATTAAACAATAAATTATTAGAAATACACAATAATCAAGTTAATTATAAATATAAAGTAAATAATTCATAAATAACTTTCATGCGCCGGAGGAAGAGCAAGATCTTTACCATCCGTCTGCAATTTGTTTAATAAAGGGGAAAAAGTCAGCTGATAGAGCAAGATTTGACAGTTGCTATTTTCAATTAATGTTCGTTAAATTATTATAATCAATGTCAGGAACAAGATCTTTGACAACAATTAACAGAGACCAAAACTGAAACTTTAATTATTTGCTTATTTCCAATTTTCGTCAACAAAAATACTTCAAAATTATTAGTTCGTCAACAGTAATTCTACCACAATAATTTATAAGGTAATTATGACATTCGTAACAAGATACATTCAATGACAATTACAAAATAAAAAATAAAATATTACTGTCAAAGATTAAAACTTGATTCTTGGATCGTTTTTATTTTCGAATTAATTTTCACACTTACTCACTCAATATTTGCACAAAACGCAAAAATGCAACAAGATACAAGATTCGACATTTATCTGTGCAAAAAATTAATAAATAAATATTGTCAAAAAATTACATTAATAATTTTGTCAAAATTTATAGTTATTTCCTGATTCCATACACAAGAGTCAATTTATTCAATAATTACATTTATCGTCAATTCATGAATAAAATAAAATCTGGGAAATATTTTTCAATTCAATTTTATTTAGACGAACATTATTTTCGTTATAAGTTGTAGGGGTCGACTGTAAACACTGTCGACTCTCAAGATTAACTTATATATCGCTATGATTCACTATTGAAACAAAAATTTCCCTTAAGTCATATAAAATTTTTAAAGTAATTATGAAATAGTAATTATTATAACTGAAATTTCACAAAAAATTATGAAAAAAGGACTTAATTATCTCAACGTGCCCCACTTCGGGCGTCAAATGAAATAGGAATTTTAGTTACTTTAAAATGACAAATAAAATTCCACACCACACGCGGCCAGGTTCTGAGCTGTGTAGGTTTAGCAACAACAATTTATTAAATAAACAATTAAAATAAATAACATCCGCGGGCGCCATTCGACAGAAGGTCGACGGTATAAAATAGTAATACTTAATTTATGAGACTCTTTAGCAAAAAACGAAATTGGGGGGAGGGTTATGTTGGGCGAACCCATGTGAGCGTCTTAAAAATAAAAGTGAGGAATCAACTTACATTATTTCTAGTCGACATTATCCTTTATTTTTAATTAATTCCAATCAAATTATATACAAGCGATAAAACTAATTCGCACACTCGCTTTGTAGCCACAACAAATTATACTTTTGTCACACACTTATTACAGCATGGACGACCCAAGAATGCCGCATTGGCGACACCGCATGAGCCTAAACCCAAATTTGAATAAGGCGCATGCGCCTAAAATGCCGCGCTTTATGGGCTTCTTAGCAATTTAAAACAATTAGAATTATACGTCACAAAAAATATACCACCTGTTACACATTAAACATATTGTGCATTATGAAATAAAAAATAAAATCCAAATTTCATCCCAGTTTAAGAGAAATAACAATATTAAAGTAGCCAATATTAATTCTTATTTGATTTATTAATCAAAATTATAATCAAGTTAAAAGTGAGAAAAAAGTAAAAGGTAAACATCGAAAACAGAAAACATACAGTTTGTGTAAAAGAGCTCGGCCGGTTCGAGTTGGACGAAATATTGTCGATGATATTCGTCTAAGTTTGGATATCCGTGAGTGTGTGTGTCTCACGGACATAGAGAGGAAACATAACCGGCGAACGCAAATGAATTCAAAATGCACCCCTAAATACCACTATTTGGCCACTAGAGGCGCTATTATACGGGAACAACTCATTTCTATTGCGTGCCTACTCTCAGTTTCTGTCTAAATAAATTTTTGTAAACACCCATATTCAAGAAGATTATTGGTCTAAGACTTTGGAAAAATGTCAAAGTTGTAAAATTTTTGCATTCAAAATTAATCTTCTCTTACAATTTTTAATATATTTTAACGCAATTTTTTTCTAAGCCTTTTTTAAAGTTAAAAAAAACCTCTCGCATTTCATATATTTTAGGGTTAAAAATAGTACAGGAAAAAAATATAACCTACTTTAATAATTCAAATTTACATGGATCAAAGTTAGGGGTTGTGCCTCCCGTTAAAAAAACAATTACGGTATGCTTATGTAAATTATTGAATTTATGTAACTTTTTTCAATTGTACTTACATATAAGTATGTACATATGTACAAAACAAAAATAAATATTTTTAGTCAAATTCTCAAATAAAAATAATGATTGATAACATTTTTTTAATATCTAAGAGTGTAAAATTGAAAAAATTAAATTGGCTGTAAAAAAATTATTGTTTAATGTTTTTTCTGATGTTATTTCTTGTTCCTAGTTTTGTGCGTCATGGTGAAGTCTTTTTAAGAAATTGAAATATTTTATAAAAATAAAATCAGAATTTCGGTATTCTTTAGTACAAGCAACAATTTAGTTCCCTCAATAGTGTTTCACTACGAAAAAAAGAATTTTATACTTTTTTTCATTTTTTTACGTTTAAAGCGTCAACTTTGTACAGGGAATCACAAAATCGTCATGGTGAAGCCTTCACATATTCTATAATAAATAAAAAAAATAATTTTTTAGCAAATAATTTACAGCCGTATTTTTTCAGTAAATATAAAAGACAGGAATATGAAACCGATTGAAAATTGCTAATAATTTATTTTAAAAAACAGTATTTATTTTGCGTCATGGTGAAGCCTTTTTTTACTTTCATTGAACTTGTGGTTTAAACAAGTGTATAATTACAAAAATTTTTGTAATTTTTACAAATAAAATTTAATAATTAAAAGTTACCTTGTTTAAACTATAATTTTAGTAAGTTGTGACATTAATTATTTTATAAATTTTCATAAAAGAAAGTATAAATGTTTGAAAGTTACCAAGAATTTATTTTCATTTAAATTATGTTAATAAATTACGATAAATGATTTTAAATAGTTTTTAAAAATACAATATATATTTCCATAAATTTTCATACATTAAAACATAAATTTCCATAAATTTTAAAAATTAATTTTTAAAATTTTGATTTATTTACTCAGAAAAATTTATTTAGGTGCCTCAAAAAATTTATAAACGACCGAATAAATTACCATAATTTTCTATACATTACCATAAATTACTGCATAAATTTCCGAAAGTAGATTTTTAAATCCTGAATTAAACAAAAAACAATTCCTATATGTTCAACTATCAATTTTGTTAGCATAACAAAACTATGTCAACGAATTATGCTACATGGATACGTGAACAGTTACTTTGTTTAAAAAATACAAAAATTACAAACAATTTGTTCGGTCCGTGACAGATATTTCATTCTTGACTATCATACTTAAAATTTACATTATGATTTTTATTTTTATTGAAAAAAAATTTTAAATAACAATAACCAAATTGTCGATTTCATGGAGAATTACCCATATATATATATACCATATAATGTAAATTAAATGTTATACATAACTTAAATAATTATTCTTATAAATATTTTGCCTCTTAAAATTAAAAATAAATTTACCTATAACATCTGCGAATATTGTTTTGTTTACAAAAATTACCTTTCAAAGTTCAATTGAAAGTGCTATCATTCAAATAACTTTCAGTGGTAGTTGTAAGACCATACATTAAGTCTGTTCTCGTTGCCTGCACTTTCTTACACTTTAACACCTAACCTGCACTATGCTGTTCTCTTTGCCGGATAAACGCAATTTTACCAAAACATTCGCTACACTTTCTGCACCTACTCTTGAGATGGTGTAAAAGTTAAACTGAGTGCAGACAACGAGAACAAACCTATTATTGCTTCAAAAATTGCACAACTAAACTATAGAAATTGTTTCTTATTTAAAAAATATCCACTTCAATAAAAATTAAAGTTTAAAACTAATTTTTGTAAATTTAGACAAAAAAGTTTAATTGCGCTTATTTAAAAATGTAAAGTTTTCAAAAATAATTTTGTAAATTCCTTAGTTACAAATATGTGATATATTATGTTAATATATAATAAAATTTATTCATTAGTTTAAAACTAATTTTTAACTAATTTTTTTTAAATATTATATGTATATTTTATATACAAAAAAATTTGTTTCACATATATAAGTTTTTTATTAGAAACAAATAAATATTTATTTATCCCTACGCCAAATGATTCCCGTTCTTTTTCCCGAATCCTGTTTCCCGACGAACCACGTCTCGACAACCTATATCCCGACAGTTACTTTTCCTGAATCCAATTTCCCGATAACCATGTTCCCGAAAGTACAAGTCCCGACGAATAATAATTTTAAATAATAATAGGAACTTTATTTATCAAAATAAATGGAGTAAATCATAGAGCAATGTTGTGTGCCAATAATGTTAAATATTAGGAAACAGAGCCAAAATTTTTGTATTCTTCGTATTGTAACACAATGGACCGTAAGCGATTTTGGACTTCATTCCACTTCTTTTTCGGACCTGTTTTTACTGATCGACCCAAACTAAGTTCGGCTATCATAATTTCTGAATCCGCCAGTTCTTTTTGGAATTCTTTTAAAGCCGAATATAAGTCGGGATGGTGTTTTCCCACAAGTAGACGGAAACGATTGTGCCATCCTTCACTTGCGTTATTTGTCTTATGGTGTCCATCTCGTGCCGACTTATAGTGGTCCACAAGTTTATTAGATATCTGAGAGGTACAGCCCTTCTTCTTCTTCTATTTCAGCCTCAACAGTTTGCAAAGTAAATGCGACATCCTCTTCAGAAACATGCTAAGAGCATGTGAGAACAAAGTTTGATATCTCTGTTGATAGGATCATTATATTGCTCCTGCAATCCTTCTGATTGAATTTTCCGATAAAGGAATTGACAGAAGTGATAGAAACAACCAGAATATGCAGTTTTAGGATATATATCTACACTAGCATTTATAATGGCCTTCTCAAAATTTCCCATAATTTTCTGCGGCTTGCAATTTCCAATACCATATTCTGTCGCCTGTAAAATACTGGCCTATGGCCTGTAAAACAGTACTATACTGCACGGTTTCTTTTGAAGAAAGCAGAGAAAAAACGAAAGGAAATGTGACATATTCTGGTGCAGCTGTAGGTATTCTTAGATTTTTAGGAACCAATTCCATTACCTTAAAAGTACCGTCCACAAACCAAGTGCTACTTCTGCACAGAAATTCCAAGTTACGCCGCGTAGCAAAAACATGGACTCTGCCTTCTTCAGACTCGAAATCATGAATAAGAAATTTTTCCCCTGACAAAGTATTCGAAAAACGTTCAGGAATTTCACCTAATTCCGCCAACGATTTTGGATTAGGAGGTAAATCTTTACGTCGATATTTCCTCATTTGTTTTGCCAAATTTTGACGTTCTGGTAATTGACTTAGAACGCGTAGAGGAACGTCTGCAAGCTCTGCTCGAAGTATCTGTGCAGGTGGCTGCTCAGGATGAGATGCAGTTATTCGTTTTAGTCTGTCACAGATAATCTCTGCTTCATCTATGATATATATATATATATATATATATATATATATATATATATATATATATTATATAAGTTAGAAAACTTCACACGCAATAAAATAGTACCTTCTTCACGATTCGGTGCATGTGTGGATGAGTGTGGTGATTGTACAGGTCCTCTAAGTATGATAACCTCTTCATTATTCATTACTGTTACAGCTCTTGCACCGCATTCACCTCTCCGCAATCGATTACAGTCCCAATACGTTTTCTCGCCTCTGTCTCTTGACTTTAAATATACATAACCGTCGATGATTAGTTTTTTACCAACAATTTGACCTGATGACTCCATATTTTAGAATTGAAACACGAAAATTTAGAAAAAGTAAGCTGATTGTCGGGAAGAAGGATTTGGGAAAATATGTGTCGGGAATTTGAATTCAGGAAAAATATTTGTCTGGAAAAACGATTTCGTGAAATTGGATTCGGGAAAATGGGTCCATGACCGCAATTATAACCTCACTAAATAAATATGCAAGTACGGTTCTGATAATTAAATAGTAAGGATGAATTTGTCAGCGTACAGGTTGAAATCAAGTGAAGGGGTTATTGAAGGGGTACCGTGCAGTTCGGGGCGGTAGCGATTCTACGCAATTAAATTCTACAAATGAAAATTCAACACAGTAAACTCTACACGAGAAAACTCTCACTTTATATTTCGACAAGTTATAATAATTCTACATAATGAAACTCTACGCATTCTAATTAAATAAAATATAATTAAATTAATTTTTTAAAATTCTTCACGATTAAATACTACACCAATAAATTCTACAAAGTTTAATTCTACGCATGATAAAATATATTTTTTATTATTCTTTATAAGTTGTTAATTCTACGCAGTTAAATTCAACACCAGATAATTCTACAAAAATAAATGCATTTTAATAAATAGATTTTTTTAAAATTCTACGCAATTAAATTCTACAAAAAATAATTCTACAAGTTTTAACTTTTTTTTATAATAAATTTTTAGAAGATTAAACTCTACACAGGGAAATTCTATAAATATAATTCTACGAGAAAAATGTCTACAGATAGCAATTGTAATATTTAATTTAATTAAATTATTAACTCTACGCCGTTAAATTCAATACTAGATAATTCTACGAAAATAAATACATTTTTAAATGTTCTACGCAATTAAACACTACAATTCAAAATTCTATACAAATTTAAATTGTGGTTTTTTTTCAAAGTCAACTAATAATAATTCTACGCCGTTCAATTTAACATTAAATAATTCTGCGCAAATAAACTCTACACGGTAAAACTCAGCACAAGTTTGTTTATTTGCGTAGAATTATTTAATGTTGAATTGAACGGCGTAGAATTATCAATAATTGACTTTGAAAAAAACCACAATTTAAATTTGTATAGAATTTTAAATTGTAGTGTTTAATTGCGTAGAATTTTAAAAAAATGTATTTATTTTCTTAGAATTATCTAGTATTGAATTTAACGGCGTAGAGTTAATAATTTAATTAAATTAAATATTACAATTGCTATCTGTAGACATTTTTCTCGTAGAATTATATTTATAGAATTTCCCTGTGTAGAGTTTAATCTTCTAAAAATTTATTATAAAAAAAAGTTAAAATTTGTAGAATTTAATTGCGTAGAATTTTAAAAAAATCTATTTATTAAAATGCATTTATTTTTGTAGAATTATCTGGTGTTGAATTTAACTGCGTAGAATTAACAACTTATAAAGAATAATAAAAAATATATTTTATCATGCGTAGAAATAAACTTTGTAGAATTTATTGGTGTAGTATTTTATCGTGAAGAATTTTAAAAAATTAATTAAATTATATTTTATTTAATTAGAATGCGTAGAGTTTCATTATGTATAATTAATTTGCGTAGAATTATTATAACTTGTCTAAATATAAAGTGAGAGTTTTCTCGTGTAAAGTTTACTGTGTTGAATTTTCATTTGTAGAATTTAATTGCGTAGAATCGCTTCCGCCCCGTGCAGTTCTGCGGTCCGACTGTATTCTCTTTTGAGTAATATTAGCAGCAGATTTCTCTTCGTTTAGCTTTTTAATATTTAAGTGTTTTCACAATTGAAACTAAAATAAATTTATTTGAGGCTGAAAAGGTGCCTTGTAAAAAATATGATTTTTCACAAAAATCTGTCTGTTTATGGAAATATTTTTTGTTATGTGCCTTACCACTATTAATTTCATGGATTTCACAAGCACACAAAAAAAAGTTGTCTATTCATTGAACCAGACATACATATCTTATAGTAATTTCGACCGCTGAAAACGAATCTGAAGTCAGAATTGCTCCATCACCCTTAGTTTATTTTTAAATCGACAAAACTACCCTTAAATTCAAATTTTAAAGTAAAAAAATTGAATAACAAATTTCTCTCTAAAACAAAACAATAAATTTATCTACTTTTGCTACAACAACTCAGAAACAATGTCAACATTGCTTAAACACCCTTTGTTTTTTATTCAATCGAAAAAACTACCCCTAAAATGTCAAAATTCAAAATTATAATATAAAAACCCACATTGGTTTTCAAAGCAACAAATTAAATTTATATACTTCTCTTTCAAAATTTCAAAAGCAATATCAAAATTACATTATCACTCCCTGTGTTTTAAAATTGAAAAAACCACCCCCAATATGTAAAAATTCAAAATGTATAATAAAAAAAAATTAAAAACCGCCTTTTTTTAAATAGAAAAATAAATTTATGTACTTCTCTTTCGACAACTCAAAAGCAATGTCAAAATTACTTTATCCCTCTCTGTTTTTTTTAATTGAAAAACCAAACCCTTTGTTTTTTTAAATTGAAATAACTACACTAATATGTACACTGAAAGAAAATGTATATTAAATTTTGTAAAAGTACTTTACAATTTGGGAAAAAAGTGCAACAAACCGAAATTTTGATATAAAAAATACTAAACTTTAAAAAAAAATATGTAGAATTTAGTAAAGTTGTATTAAAATATTTAAAATTGAATGTAAATTCTTCATATTTGATATAATTATACTAAATTCGATATAATCTTTATTAAAATTTAATATTTTTGTATCAAAATTTCGGTTTGTTGCAGTTTTCCCCAAATTGTAAAATACTTTTAGAAAATTTAATATACATTTTCTTTCAGTGTACATATTAGTGGTAGTTATTTTAATTTGAAAAAACAAAGGGTGATGGATTAATTTTGATAACTCTTTTGAGTTGTTAAAAAAGAAGTACAAAAATTTATTGTTCTATTTTAAAAAACAATGTGGTTTTTAATTTTTTACTTTAAACTTTTATTTTGTGAATTTAAGGGTATGTTTTTCAAATAAAAAAAAACAGAGAGGGATGGAGTAATTTTGACATTGCTTTTGAGTTGTCGAAAGAGAAGTGCATAAATTTATTGTTCTATTTTAAAAAACAATGTGATTTTTAATTTTTTTTATTATACATTTTGAATTTTTACATATTAGGGGTAGTTTTTTCGATTTAATAAAAAACAAAGGGTGTTTAAGCAATGTTGACATTGTTTTTGAGTTGTTATAGCAAAAGTAGATAAATTTATTGTTTTATTTTAGAGAGAAATCTGTTATTCAATTTTTTTTACTTAAAAATTTGAATTTAAGTGTAGTTTTGTCGATTTAAAAAAACTGAGGGTGATGGAGCAATTCTGACTTCAGATTCGTTTTCAGCGGGCAAAGTTACTATAAGATATGTATGTCTGGTTCAATGAACAGACAACTTTTTTTTGTGTGCCTGTGTTATGAGCAATACCGAATCAAAACTCTTAACGTATAAGAATCTCGAATAGTGACAAATCAATTTAAGCGCATTATTTTGTCTAAATTCAAGATCAAAATCTGAATTTTAAAAAAATTTTAGATGCTGTGTAAATTTGAAATTATATTTTTTATGTGCAATGTTAAATCTGAATTTGGGATTTATATTAGATTCTTGTTCCATTTTTCAAAAAAATTTTATAATTTCAATTTGTATTCTTGTATGTTTGCAATAGTTATGATTTTTTTAAAAAAGTCTCGTTATTTCAACTATATTTTCATTTTCACGCCTCAGAAGCCATTTAAAAAAATTGCAAGAAGATCGAAGGCGGGGAAAGCAGTGATTTTTATTTTTTGTCACGAATTTTTCAAAAATCCTAAATTAAAAAATATATCATTATCGAAAAAAAATCAAAATCACTGCTTTCCCCGCCTTTGATCTTCTTGCAAAATCTTTGAATGACTTCTAACATTAAAATTAAAATAAATAATATGCAAACAAAAAAATTGCTTCTAATGGGTGGAAATTATAATTTAGTTTTAATATCAAGATTTTTAGAAAATCCTCGAAAAATCAAAATTACTACTTTTCTTGCCTTGGATCCTTTTGCGATTTTTTAATGGCTTCTGTTATTAAAATAACTATAATTACTAAGTGAAAAAAACATGCCTCTACTCAACTCAAGTTTCAAATGTAATTTTTATACATGTAATTTTCTCATGAAATCCCTCAAACATTTTTTAAGCGCATATAAATGTAATACAATTCAAACTCAAAAGATTTCAATTATAATTTCTGCAAATATTGTAATTTTCATTCTTATGTTTCTAATAATAGTTGGGGTAGTTTTTCTAAACCGTATTTTCTAAAAAATTTTTTTCTAATAAAGGTGAATTTATAAGAAAACTTTTTTCTAATAAAGGTGAATTTTTAAAAAAACTTTTTGCTAAGAAAGGTAATTTAAAAATTTTCTTTTGATTATATAATATTGCTTTTTCATTATCATTGTTTATAAAATGTTAAAAACAAATTAAGTTCTGCGCCTCCTACAGAAAAAAGAAAAATTGTTTTGTATTGCCAACATTCCCCTGAATAATAAACCATTTCAAAAAAAATGTACGTCAATTACAAAAAAAGTTATTAAATAATAACTGTGGCGGTGCTAAGCGATTAATGGCTCGCAAGCATGGCTTTCATTGACGCTGTGTTCACTGGCGCTGCGCTACAAGTTTGTACAAATTCCAACAGTCTGAATATTTAAGAAAAGAGTAATACAGTTTGAATTGTTAGTATATTTATATAACATTTTAGTTAAAATATAATAATATTACAATAAAATTCAACAATGTAATAAAATAACAATATTTAGAATATAATTATATAAGGTGATTCTTCTGAAAGTGATACTTTTAAAATTCGATTTTTCAACTTATTTTTTTTAAATTATATGGTTTCTTTATTAAACTTACATTATTTTATACTCAAGAGGAAGAATTCTAATTGCGAAAAATTAATTGTTGAAAATATTAAAGTTTTTCTTCTTTAAAGAAGATTGACTTTATTGCTTCAATTGGTTACTTTCATTTGTTTCGTGAGTTTTTTTTAATAAAGTTAGACACTAATATAATTCACATATTCATAATAAAATTACACTGTTAAAAAATTTGTATAAAATTTATTAAAAATTCATTTTTAGAACCAACAAAATTTTTTTAAATACTTTCTTTTATGACGAAGAACACCGTTTTCGTTATTTTTAAATTCAGTAAAATAATAAATAATAACACACATCAAATAAATAATAAAAGAAAACAAAAAATAAATAAGAACAATACACAACAGATAATAAATAATTTAAATTAAATAAAATTGATTCATTTAATTATTTTATTGTTATACAAAATTTTTTAAAAAAATTTTCATAAATTGATTTATAAGATTATAATTTTAATTACAAATATTAATAATATTGTAAAAAAATTGTTCGATGTTAGAATTTAAACTTTTTATCAATAACTACTTTGAGAATTTTATTAAAGGACCCCGCACTTTTTGTACAGGAAATGGCTTTCGGTCAAATTTTCTGAAACTTCACAGTTTTGTAGTTCAGGGTCTTCTGAACAAAAAATTTGAAAGCCAAAATTAAAAATAATGAACAGTTTTTGAGCTACAGTAGCTCAAAGTTAAAAAATACTGACACTATTTTGTGAATGCTCTGTACATAAAAATCAATCAAAATTGCTCAACAACTGTCACTCGGGGTTTTTTTTGGGTCCCTGATCACGAATCTAATGTTAGAATTGCAAAACTCAATATAGAGGATCCAATATGGCGGACGGGGTTTTTAAAAACTACTCGAATTCACTAAGGCCTGTCACTCGGAGGTTTTTTGGGTCTCTGATAACGAATCTAATGTTAGAATTGCAAAATTCAATATGGAGGATACAATATGTCGGACGAGTTTTTTAAAATCTACTCGAATTCACTACAGACCTGTCACTCGGGGGTTTTTTGGGTCCCTGATAACGAATCTAATGTTAGAATTGCAAAATTTAATATGGAGGATCCAATATGTCGGACGAGTTTTTTAAAATCTACTCGAATTCACTAAAGACCTGTCACTCGGGGGCTTTTTGGGTCTCTGATTATGATCCTATCGTGTCACATCATTTTTTAGTTATGCATAAAATGAAGTAACTAATGTACATCAATATTTAATGTTACTTAAGAAAAGATGTTGGATATTTTTATGTTCTTGAAATCTGTGTAGAACGGTGTGTAATGTTGGTGGAATACTCTACTATCGTATGAAAAGACTTCTAACATTAACAGTAGAATTAACTGTTTGTGAGTATAAATAGTGCTGTAATCCTAACTAAAGAGAACATTATCACACTTTTAGCTTCTGAATTGTTCATTGGAATAAAAATAGAAAAGAATTTTTGACGTACTATGTGTAAGTGAACTTTTTGTAACATTTTGATTTTAAAAAATGAATAAAAATAATCGAGAATGTACTTGACATGTATATAAAAATAAAGAAAATAAGAAAAACAAATTATCATTCGCCATTTTAAGACTTCCGATTTTATCTAGTTATAAACTATATTTTAAGTTATTCGTGAATTATTTCAATTCCTTCTTCTTCTTCGACATTTGGTCCTCTTTTTGCAGCATCTAATACGTGATTTAAGAGAGATGTGTCTGGATATCTGACATTTGGTTGCTGTCTTGCAAATCCAAGGAATCGAATAATACTTGCTACGTGAGCGCATGAGCCAAGTGTTCTTGCCCCTGTCTGGCATGTGCAATAGTAACCATCTATTTGGTCGTGGATATCGTTTGGCATTAAATCTGCATCAAGTATTCTGTAGGAAATAAATGTCTGATGTCTTACTGCGTTTCTAAATCTGGAATATGTTCTTATTCTTATGAACCCTGGTTCGTTCACATGTTCGTCTATCTGAAACTCATCGTCATTTTCTCTCACTATTTTGTCTTGAACGTACGAAGGTGCTAGACTAATCTGATACACCCCTACCATTAATTCCTGAATGTGCTCTAAATCTAAAATGGGAAGTTCTGGGACATCATTTCTATTTAGACGTCTCCATTGTCCATTTCGCCTCCGGAGGTTTACCTGTTCCACTCTTGCTTGAACAACGTTTGGCTCTAGGGATTGTTGCAACATTCGTCTTGCAACTTCATCGGTTGCACCTTCCATGAAAATCTGTGGGCGAAAAAGATTTAAAATGGCTCCAGCAATGCAATAAAAACTGTTCAGATTCTTTGCATGACTCATATTAATAGTACCAGCGAAAAACTTAAAGATTAATCTAAAGTGTCCATTAATAGCTTCAACAATCCATCGATTTTTCGTGAGCAAGCGTGATTGGTTAGCATTTTAACATTTATTCCTAAACGTTCTAATAGTCGTATCACATCACGATATCCTCCATCAACCAGTATTATATCGCCCTCTTGACACCAGTCCCTTAAAGTATTCGAATTGTTTTCAAATTCCTGTCGCAAGATTTCAGCATCATTATTTCTCGAATCTGAGAAGTGTGGACCAAAAATTGCCAAAATATATCCATTTGGAGCTACCATAATTGTAGGTTTCAAAAGATGTTGTCCTTTGTGAACAGAGTATGACTGCCGTAGGACACGGAAATTGGAGCTTTTCTGAATGTAGGAGTATGTGCTATCAATTATAATAATAGCCTTTGGCTCTTCCGGCTCAATGTTATACAAAATATTAGAAAAATATGTTACATGGCGATCTATATAATTCTGGCGTGTTATTGATGTTATTCCAATATTTTCGGGAACAAATTGTTCCATTAAATACTTTCTTACATTAATTATAATTAAACTCACGCACTGCCTGCTCGGGTAATCAAAAATAAGTTTTAAGAAATCGTCGGTCAGGCCGTGTCTCAACTTACATATAAATGTCAATAATTGTTTTTTACTTACAAACCTATGGTTTCCACCTTGCCTAATTGTATCACAAAATTCATACAATTGTTGAAACTGAGCTTTTGTATCAGGAGAAATACATGAAAATTCTTCTTCACTCAAATTATTTGCATTTGAAAATCTATCCTTTTGATTACATGCATTCCTAAGACCTTGAAAAAATAATTGTACTTGACGTCCTGTAATAATGTAAGGTCTATTAATAGAACGAAAATGTGGCATTAACTCATTCAAAAATATCCCATCTTCATCCAAATGATGTGGACAGGATCTTACATTTTCGGGCATGTAAATATCTCTCAATATAAAAACTTTAATTCTACCATTTTCGGACAATCTAAGAAGGTTATGTTGCGCGTTGCAAACAACGCAAGAGCTACTGGATGTTTGCGTTAAGACATTCAAACGCATGTAATTTAGATCTGCATTCTGCAAAGCTATTTCATTAGAAATTGATAAAAAGCAATTGAAACATAGTCGAGAATTTTCGTCTAACGGAAGTGGAGGATGTTCAAGCTGATCTCTTCGAGATATAGCAATCTGACGTCTTATAATATTTTCATTGACATTCATTAAGGGGTTACATCCACTTAGGATTTTGAAAAAATCGATTTTTTATTGCATTTTCGTAAAGTATATTTATTTAAGAGTACCCTGAAAAAATTTCTGTGTGATCCGATGAATATTTCCCAAGTTATATTAAAATTTGCATGCATGTGTCGGAGCGACTGAAAGCGGACCGTCGAAATTGAATGTTTTGATGCAAGAACTAGACGCAGCCCATTTGATTAGTATTGTCTATGCCTGCTTTTTGCATTAAATATTGAATTGTGTAGTGTAGCAATAAGCTTGTAAGAGACATTTGAATATTTTTATTTTCACGGCACGAAAATGAAAATTTCAAGAGAAAGAGAGCAATTTCCAAAATTCAAAAATCAAGACCCAAAAAACGAAAAAATGTTTTCAATCCGAAAAAGTTGAAACAGAGGAAAGTAGTTTCAGTGCTTCTGACAAAAAGCTCAAATTGCAAGAAGAAATCTTAGTTCCGTTTAATTCATTTATTTAATACAGAATTTTAAATTTTATTACAGTGTTTGCGGCAATTTCTGAATTCGTGAAGTGCAAAGTTTGTGATGGAATAATTAAGTTTGAAACGGCGTCTGAACGAGGACTTGGTTTTAAAATTGTTTTATTGTGTGATAAGTGTGCAGCTCGTAGTATAAATTCTAGTCCTTTTGTCAAACATTCTTATGAGATAAATAGACGTTTTTTATTTGTCATGAGAGTTCTCGGATTAGGATTAGCAGGCGCGAAAAAATTTTGTGGATTGATGGACATGCCGGCTTTTTTAACGCAAACCACTTACGATTGGATTATTGATAGTGTGTATTCCTGTGTCAAAAATGCCGCTGAAAAACTTTTTCAAAAAGCTTGTACTGAGGAGAAAAAATTGACTTCTAAACACGAAGGTGATGCAAATTCTACAGAATTCTCTATATCTGGCGATGGAACCTGGAAAAAACGAGGATATTCTTCATTGTACGGCGTGACATCTCTAATTGGATACTATTCTGGGTAAATCATTGTTGTTTTAGCGAAAAGTTCCTACTGTAAACTGTGTGAAACTTAGAGCAAGAAACTTAACAGTGAGGAGTATAATGAATGGTATGAAGATCATGTGGAAAATTGCAGTGCGAATCATTCAGGTTCTTCTGGAAAAATGGAGGTAGATTCTGTAGTCGAAATGTTTAAGCGATCACGGGAAAAGTTTGGAGTGATTTACAAAAATTACATAGGAGATGGCGAATCTAAAACGTACACGGGGATTTTAAAGGCTGCACCTTACGGTAAAAAAGTAGTGGCAAAGAAAGAATGTATTGGACACGTTCAAAAAAGAATCAGCTCGCGGCTCCGAAATTGTGTAAAGACAAATGTGGAAACAATTAACAAAAATGGGAAAAATCGTCAAAAAAACTCTTGGCGGAAGAGGCAAGCTCACAGGCAAAATGATTTATAAATTGACAGTTTATTGTGGTTTAGCAATTAGGAGAAATTGTCATTCAGTCGAAAATATGCGTAATTCTATATGGGCCACATATTATCACTACTGCTCAACGGATAAAAATCCTAAACACTCTTGGCAGCGGGCAGCAGCTGCGAATGAGTTATCATCTTTTAAGCATGATTATCAGCCATTTACAGAGGATGATGCGAAGGCTCTGCACCCCATTTACACTGATCTCAGCAAGAAGGAATTACTGGAAATATGTCTGGGTGGTTTCACCCAAAACAACAACGAGAGCTACAACCAATTAATTTGGAAAATCTCTCCAAAAATAATCCCGTCTGGCTCGAAAATTGTTGAAATGGCTACATACATAGCTGCTGGGGTGTTCAACGAAGGTGCATCATCTTTATTATACTTTATGAATGCCACTGGAATTTCTCTTGGACCCAATGCGCACTCATATGCTGAAAGAGAGAATGCACTACGAGTGTCAATCGCCGACCGAAGAGCTCAGGAGAGTACACGTGAAGGCCGAATGGCTCGTAGACAACACCAAATAGAAGTTTTAGAGGCGCTGAAGGTGAAGAAGCTACATTATATGGACCCGGAATAGACGATTCGATGTAAGTTGAAAAAAAACTTATTATGAGTAAAGTGGTTTTGAAACTTTAAATGCGTTTTTCTCAAAACTATGTTTTTAAAGTCGGTGAGCAAGATTTCTCGAAAACGGCTGAATTGATCGGCCTCAGATTTAAACACAAGCTTCTTAATAATTTTGTTTAGTGATTAATCGAAGGTTTTTTTTACAATAAATATTTTTCATTTTATAAACAATTGATGTCGTGAATTTTTGTCAAAAATTGATACTTCCGCTTTCTGAAAGCGCCATTTTGTAAAAAATTATTTTTTTGTCTATTCCTTCGATTAATCACAAGATAATGTATTATATTAACGAAAAAATCTTGGATTCTTAATTTTACATGATACAGTTGAGAAATAACGTGCTCACCGCTAGCTGTCTCGATTCGAAGGAGCTCCAGAAAATATTTTATACAAGGTGTACAAAAATAATTTTTATAAATAAACTATGCAAAAATAAAGTTAAAAGTACTCTTTATATGTGCATTAATTTGCGAATTAAAATACTCCATAGTTTTACCAGAAAAAATTCCTAAAATATCGACTTTTTTCGGCTGTCTAACTGGATGTAACCCCTTAATGGCATTTGTCGCCCACCATATTGTGCATTGCAAGTATAATAAAAGAAGCGTATTCTAAATGCCATTATTCTAAGTTTAACTGATATTTGGTTTAATAGAATAATTTTATTTGTAAAAATAAAAAAACGTTTAACTGAAAGAAGTAAATAAAAATAAAATATAATAATAAAATAATAATAATATAATAATAAATAAAAAATATAACTAGAAAAATCCAAAGAAAAAGTTAACTATATTAATAAACGAAATAAAGATATTTACATTTCATAAAGGAAGAATTTCTTCTAATAAAAAAGACAAAAAATAAAAAGCATTAAAATATGTAATTCAATAACAAACCAAATAAAAAAAAATCAGTAAATAAGTATGCAAGCGTCGTTAATAACCAATCTTTCTTTAAAAACCCATATAAAATCAAAAATAATCTTGTATGGAGATTCGCTTAAAAGTCACAGACTTCTCTCTGTATTATTCTAAACGACCTACAAACGTTCAAGAGCGCACAGAGAATGGTCGAAAAATACCTATTACATACGGTCTCTACTCTTTTTGCCTCGCTGTGTTCAAACAGAGCTGTCCCTCTCAATGTTTACTGCTACAGTGGTAGTCATTGCCTGATAAGGATTCTAACTTTAGATTCGTGATCAGAGACCCAAAAAGCCCCCGAGTGACAAGTTTTTAGTGAATTCGAGTAATTTTTAAAAAACCCGTCCGCCATATTGGATACTCCATATTGAATTTTGCAATTCTAACATTAGATTCGTGATCAGGGACCCAAAAAACTGTGAAGTTTCAGAAAATTTGACCGAAAGCCATTTCCTGTACAAAAAGTGCGGGGTCCTTTATAAGAATTAACAAAATAATTGAGAATTCTTTAAAAAAATTACATGTATTTACCATTTCTAACATCACTTGAGTAGAATTTATTTTTCTGTTATTTGTAAAAAAAATTTCTTTGCATCAAGTGGTTATCACACATATGGGAATACTCATTACCAAAATTTCTATCAAAACATTTATCACTATAGAAAAACAAAAGACGACACTTTCTGTTCACGGAATACCAAATTATTATTATGTATTTAAAGGTTGGTTTTTAAATTTAAAAAAACAAAGGGTGATGGAGCAATTTTGACATTGCTTTTGAATTGTCGAAAGGGAAGTACATACATTTTTTGTTCTATTTTAAAAAACAATTTGGTTTTTCATTTTTTTAATTTAAAGTTTTATTTTGTGAATTTAAGGGTAGGTTTTTCAAATAAAAAAAACAGAAAGGGATGTAGTAATTTTGACATTGCTTTTGAGCTGTCGAAAGAGAAGTACATAAATTTATTGTTCTATTTTTAAAAACAATGTGGTTTTTAATTTTTTTATTATACATTTTGAATTTTTAAATATTAGGGGTCGTTTTTTCAATTTAAAAACACAGGGGGTGATAAAGTAATTTGGATATTGCTTTTGAAATTTTGAAAGAGAAGTACATAAATTTATTTTGTTGTTTTGAAAACTAATGTTGGTTTTTATATTATACATTTTGAATTTTGACATTTTAGGGGTTGTTTTTTCGATTTAATAAAAAACAAAGGGTGTTTAAGCAATGTTGACATTGTTTCTGAGTTGTTGTAGCAAAAGTAGATAAATTTATTGTTTTGTTTTAGAGAGAAATCTGTTATTCAATTTTTTTTTACTTTGAAATTTCAATTTGAGGGTAGTTTTGTTGATTTAAAATAAACTTTAGATTCGTTTTCAGCGGGCATAATTACTATAAGATATGTATGTCTGGTTCAATGAACAGACAACTTTTTTTTGTACCTGTGTTATACATGCTATTCATCCAAAATAATAATAATAATATTTTGAATAATAAACTAATGTTCCTAATCTCACTAACTTAGATAGTTAACCACAAGAAAATAAATTTCTGTTGTGACGGACTAAAATATAACAAAAAATTTTTTATATATATATACATCATAATTTTATAATAATAAATAAACATTTATTTGACGAAAAATGATTAAAAAATTTAACAAATCATATAGTGACAAATTTTTTATTATTGTTTGTAAACCAATTTTTGTTTAAAGTAATATTTTATTATATTGGCATTTCAATTTATTAAACAATTGTAATTTCCATCTGCTGTTCTTAAAATACAATTTAAAAAAACAGTTTAATTTCAATGAAACTTTCTACTCGGGGATTTTTTGGGGTCGCTGATCACTAATCTGAACTTAGATTTTCGAAATTAAAAATTGCCGAACTAATGTGACCAAAAAAAATTATTTATTATTAAAACCATTATATTTGCTTGAAATTTTTTATTGAGGGGGTTTTTAGATCACCAAATTCGAATCTCGAGTTAGATTTTTAAAATACAAATGGAAATTCATAGCAACTTTGATAACACAGACAAACAAAAAAATTCTTTTGCCGAGACACTACAGGTGAACTAAACGTCAACTCATCACTGATATTTTCTAGATTAATTGGGATTTGATTAATGCTTCGTGTATATACTCCTCAGGCGATAGGAAAAAGGTCCCCCAAATATTTTTTGAAAAAAATAAAAAAATGGCGAAGATATGACACTTTGAATTTTTTAGTACTTTTTTTAAATTCATAACTTCTACTCTAACAATCCGATCTTAATTTCAATATCAGAAATTGTTCGTAAAATACCATATTTTAAATTAAAAAATATTATAATTAACAAAAAATATTTTTGCACTATTTTTGACAAATTTGAAAAATAAAAATCGCCATTTAAAAAATATAGGGTTTTCAATTTATTTTTTATTTGTACCAAAACCATTTAAAAAATATAGGGTTTTCAATTTATTTTTTATTTGTACCAAAAGATGCCAAAACTTGTCTATTAAATTATCTGTTATGTTTCATTGTGGGACCGCCATGGATTTCCGAAAAAAAATTTAATTTAATGTTATGCATGATACACATTTATACGTCCTTTGAGAAAATGTAAAAAAACAAATGACCATCACAAGTAATATGAATTCATTGCTAATTGTTCCCTGTCTTTTCCAAAGTTTTTCATCATGCATCACATTAAATTTAATTTTTTTTCGAAAACTCATGGCGGTCCTACAATGAATCTTACCAGATCATTTAATAGGCAAATTTTGGCATCTTTTGGTACAAACAAGAAGACTAGAGACAGGAGGGGTAACTCAGCTGTTTTCTCACTCACAGCAGTGAGTCAGAATTAGTGGGATTATGAAGGCGTGGTTAGATTGCGTCAAATATCTTCTTTCGGTTCTGCACATTTCTCTCACTCTTACGTTATATATTTAAATAAGTGACACGCGTGTGTGAGTGGAAGTGCAGAATCGAAACACGATATTTGGCGCAATCTAACCACGCCTTCATAATCCCCCTATATTTGTCCTACCCCTACTACGGCAGTAAGCCCTCCTGTCTCTAGTCTTCTTGGGTACAAATAAAAAATAAATTGAAAACCCCATATTTTTAAATGGCGATTTTTATTTTTCAAATTTGTCAAAAATAGGGCATAAAAATATTTTTTGTTAATTGTAATATTTTTTAGTTTAAAAAATGGTATTTTACGAACAATTTCTGATATTTAAAATTAAAATCGGATTATTAGAGTAGAAGTTATGAATTTTTTTAAAGAAAAGTACTAAAAAATTCAAATGGTCATATCTTCACCATTTTTTTATTTTTTTCAAAAAACATTTGGGTGACTTTTTTCCCGTCGCCTAAGGAGTATATACACGGACTATTAACCAAATCCCAATTAATCTAGAAAATATTTTGGATAAGTTGACGTGGAGTTCTCGCCTACAATAATATATTCCCATGTATTTTGTGAGAAAGTGTATACACGAATAAACATACACTAATGTAATATTAGGGTGTCCGTAAAAATTCGACTTTCGAATTTTGCTTACGCCACCCCCCAGTTTGGTTCCAATAAAATAAAAAAAAATTTTCCCAAAATTTGAAGCCGATTGATTTATATTAACACGTGCCAGTAATCGATCGAAATTTCCCATTGAAAATACATGGGAAAAATACACTTTTTAAAAAAAAAATCATAACTTTTTTAATTTTTATGCAAAAAATTCTCCAGGTCACATTTGTCTTCATTTTTAGCTACACTATAAGATAGCACTTCGAAAAAAATTCAATTTTCAAAAATTTTCAAAATGGCGGACTTTTAAAATGGGTCATAAAAATGCACCACAATGTATCAGTAGTTTTATCACATAAATGGATGTCAAAAACAAAATTTGATGTCTTCAAAAGAATAATAATGTAAAAGTTCCTACAATTAAAATATATTAAATGGAGTTATTTCTAAATTACTTAAGTTGTTTTAATTATTCTTGGAAATATGAAAAGTTTAATTTCTAAAAAAAAGTTCCCAAAATATCCAATAATTGTTTCTTGTAACTATTAATCTATCAATTAATATTCAGACTATTTACTTCAAAAATAAAGAAAATAAAAATTTTGAATCCGCCATATTGGGTCGGGTAATTTTAAAAATAAATTTTTGACATTAGATTCGTAAATAGCGATTCCAAAAATCGCCCTTGACGTTGTTTTTGAAATTTTTTTCAAAAATGTGGAAAATAAAAATTTTGAATCCACCATTTTGGATAAAAAATTTTGAAAAATTTATTTCTGATATCAGTTTCATGACGAATGGTAGGAAATACCCCCAATTAAGAAAATTTTTTGAATTTCCGACAACATTTATGTGATAAAACTACTGATACATTGTGGTGCATTTTTATGACCCATTTTAAAAGTCCGCCATTTTGAAAATTTTTGAAAATTGAATTTTTTCGAAGTCTTATCTTATAGTGCAGCTAAAAATGAAGACACGTGTGACCTGGAGAATTTTTTGCATAAAAATTAAAAAAGTTATGATTTTTTTTTAAAAAGTGCATTTTTCCCATGTATTTTCAATGGGAAATTTCGATCGATTACTGGCACGTGTTAATATTAATCAATCGGCTTCAAATTTTCTGAATTTTTTTTTTTATTTTATTGGAACTAAACTGGGGGGTGGCGTAAACAAAGTTTAAAAAAATAAATTTCCCATGTATCTTACGGACACCCTAATGTAATATACTATCATGAAAATATTGAATCTTTTGACTTTAATTTGTGTTTTTTAGCAGATTTTTTAAATATTTTAAAACTTTGAGCAATTTTGTCAATTCTAACTTCAAAATTCGAATTCAGTGTCAAAAAATACATAGAATTGTTTTATCGTAGTATTATAAATTTTTTTTATTTTAATTTGGTTTTTTTAAGTTGTATATCCCATGTGGAAGGATTTGCGGAAATTTTCCGGAAGTGGTTTCCGAAAATTTTCCGCAAGTTTTCCGCAAGTTTTTTTTGTACAAAAATTATTCGGAAATTTTCCGGAAATTTTTTTTTTACGGAAATCATCCGGAAAATTTCCAGAAATTTATTTTTTTTACGGAAATCTTCCGGAAATTAATTTTTTTTCGGAAATCATCCGGAAAAATTCCGGAAATTTATTTTTTTTACGGAAATCATCCGGAAATCTTCCGAAAAATTTCCAGAAAGGGCTTAGGGGGTTAAGTATGCAAAAAGTGCCCCCGCTTCTATTATTCTCAAATTTGGCCCATATGTTACTATCCATATGACTATAACTTTCTGCAATTTTGAACTCAAAATTCGCTTTTTTGGGGGAGTTATGGAGGGGGAAAGCAAAATCAAAAAACTTATTTTTCTCGAAAACTACTGAACCGATTTTAATGGAATTTTAAGAGGTTGTAAAAATAGATAAGACGATTTTAGAAAAAAAAATCAAATTTTTTTTTTCAAAAAAAATTTTCAAAAAAAATTTTTGAAATTTTCAAAATTTTTTTTTAGGGTTATTTTTTAAAGTGACCACTTTCTCTTTTGTTGTAAAAAGTACCTTATACTGTCCCCTTTAACATATATTTTTTTCAAATTTTTTAAAAATATAGTTTTTGAGTAAAATGTCAAAAACCATGGTCATGCTATTTGTCACGTACGGTAATGCACATATATACATATGGGCCATATTAATGTGATAGGGTATAGCTAAATAAGTATGGAAAAAATGACCCGAATATATTTTTCCCATTCATTCCTACCCACTTAAAAAAAACTTTCTCAAATTTTTAACTCAAAATTTTGAGTTTTTTAGAACTTATGGAGGGGAAAAAATCGAAAAACGCATTTTCCTCAAAAACTACTGTATGTATTTTAATCAGCTTTGGATATGTTGAAAATACAATTAAAGAGATTCCAAAAAAAATTTTTAAATTTTTTTTTTCAAAAAATTCCAAAAATCTTTTTTTTTGAAAATTTCAAAATAAAATTTTTTAGTTCTATTAAAGTGACATTTTTATGCATTTTCTCATTTCATTCTCTTATGTGATCTACTAATAAAAAAATTTTGCCCGACATGATTTCAAGGTGTGTCACGGTAAATAACTCAAAAACCCTACCCGGAACATTTTTATGTTGTATGCGAATGGTCAACTAATTAATTATTTATTTAATTACAAAATAATACTTAGGAGTTTTCTGAATACAAGCCTGAAATCGATGTAAAAAAATTATATCCTAAGAAAAATCGAAAAATTTTTATTTTTACATTTAAAATTTTTTTCTTTTTGGATCGTTGAAGCGGTACATCACACTTTTTTTATTTAACTTCTTTAACAGTCTTACTTTTAAAACAATAATGGCCTAGATGATTTTAGAGTGCGACACGGTAAAAAAAACTCCAAAATCCTAAAATTTGATTTTAAAATTTTCGAAATTTTTTTGTTTGTCTAAAAATATTTTTTTATGTCAACTTCAGATTTGTATTTATCAACCTTAATAAGCCACTAGTAATAAGTTGCAAAAATATTTGACAGTTTTTTTAAAATTAACCATTCGCATACAACATAAAAATGTTCCGGGTAGGGTTTTTGAGTTATTTACCGTGACACACATTGAAATCATGTCGGGCAAATTTTTTTTATTAGTAGATTACATAAGAGAATGAAATGAGAAAATACATAAAAATGTCAGTTTAATAGAACTAAAAATTTTTTTTAGAAAATTTCGAAAAATTTTTATTTTGAAATTTTCAAAAAAAAAGATTTTTGGAATTTTTTGAAAAAAAAAATTTAAAAATTTTTTTTGGAATCTCTTTAATTGTATTTTCAACATATCCAAAGCTGATTAAAATACATACAGTAGTTTTTGAGGAAAATGCGTTTTTCGATTTTTTCCCCTCCATAAGTTCCAAAAAACTCAAAATTTTGAGTTAAAAATTTGAAAAAGTTATTTTTAAGTGGGTAGGAATGAATGGGAAAAATATATTCGGGTCATTTTTTCCATACTTATTTAGCTATACCCTATCACATTAATATGGCCCATATGTATATATGTGCATTCCCGTACGTGACAAATAGCATGACCATGGTTTTTGACATTTTACTCAAAAACTATATTTTTAAAAAATTTGAAAAAAATATATGTTAAAGGGGACATTATAAGGTACTTTTTACAACAAAAGAGAAAGTGGTCACTTTAAAAAATAACCCTAAAAAAAAATTTTGAAAATTTCAAAAATTTTTTTTGAAAAAAAAATTTTGATTTTTTTTTCTAAAATCGTCTTATCTATTTTTACAACCTCTTAAAATTCCATTAAAATCGGTTCAGTAGTTTTCGAGAAAAATAAGTTTTTTGATTTTGCTTTCCCCCTCCGTAACTCCCCCAAAAAAGCGAATTTTGAGTTCAAAATTGCAGAAAGTTATAGTCATATGGATAGTAACATATGGGCCAAATTTGAGAATAATAGAAGCGGGGGTACTTTTTGCATACTTAACCCCCTAAGCCCTTTATTTTTTTTAACAGAAATCATCCGGAAATTTATTTTTTTACCGAAATCATCAGGAAAATTTCCGGAAATTTATTTTTTTACGGAAATCAACCGGAAATCTTCTTGAAAATTTCTGGAAATTAATTTTTTTTACGGAAATCATCAGGAAAATTTCCGGAAATTTATTTTTTACGGAAATTATGCGGAAATCTATTTTTTACGGAAATCATCCTGAAATCTTCCGTAAATTTACGGAAATTTATTTTTTTTACGAAAATCATTCGGAAATCTTTCGGAAAATTTCCGGAAATTAATTTTTTTTCGGAAATCATCCGGAAAAATTTCGGAAATCTATTTTTATGGAAATCATCCGGAAATCTATTGTTTTACAGAAATCTTCCGGAAAATTTCCGGAAATTTATTTTTTTACGGAAATCATTCGGAAATCTTCCGGAAATTTATTTTTATTACGGAAATCATTCGGAAATCTTTCAGAAAATTTCCGGAAATTAAATTTTTTTCGGAAATCATAAGTTAAAATTCCGGAATTCTATTTTTTCTAACACACGCACCGAAAGTACATCATTTCTTACCTATAAAGAAGGTGGAAGGTACGTCTTTCCTGCAGGCAGGGAGAGAATGCTACTTTCCCTCCCCGTGACGTCGTAACGGGGAGGGAAAGTAATACTTTCCCTCCCCGCTGTGTTGTCACGGGGAGAGAAAGTAATATTTTTTTCCTGCTGCTATAAAAGTTTGTAATTTTTTTTAATTTTTTAAAAATATAATAAGAGCTTTATATTTTTTAAGATTAAATATGTATCGTGTTGTTATTTTTTTATTAATAATGGATTTTAAATAAATATGCCAACAAAAAATTCCATTAAATAATTGCATATTTGTACTTTCGTTTACGTGTGTAGGAAAAATAGTATGTGCACCACGTAAGGAAAATAATTTGCGCCTCGTGTATTTGCAGTTCTCGACTTCGATCACACTCGCCTTCGGCTCGTACGCTCGCTACGTCTCGAACTCCAAACTATACCCTCGGGAAAATCACTATTTTCCTCCCTAGGTGCACAATATACTATTTTACGGAAATCATCCGAAAAAATTCCAGAAATTTATTTTTTTACGGAAATCATCCGGAAAATTTCCAGAAATTTATTTTTTACGGAAATCATTCGGAAATCTTCCGGACGATTATTTTTTTACGGAAATCATCCGGAAATTTTTTTAATGAAAATCATCAGGAAATTAATTTTTTACGGTAATTTTCTGGTATCTAATTCATCTGTCTTTGGTGCAAAGTTTGTGTTTTGATGAATAAAAGATATTTTGTGTATTTGAGTATCTTCGATAATAGTCTCGAAAATAGTCACATTTAACGTCTTCCTAAAACACATCCCAAAACGTTTTAAAAATGAGGACAAAAGTGTCTTAAATATGGACATCTGTTTTTTCAGTGTCTTCACTCAGTGGTTACTTTTGCTTCCCCCTGTTCCCTATTTAATAACTTTAACAATTATTTTCTTATCTGCTTTAATTTTTTTTACAATTAATATTCAGCATGTTTTTTTATTAATATTATAATTGGAAAAAAAATTTATTTTAAACGAAAGTTATAATTTAATTGGGAATTACAGAAAAGTGCACTTTTCTCGATTCTACGCAAAGAAGTCATAAAGTTGAATATGGTATATTTTACACAAAGTTTATTTTAATCTATTTTAATCTAGTTTTTATTTCTTCCATTCGAAAGTTCATATTAAATAGCAACTTTTCTTGCGTTGTTTCCCAATTTTCTTTAATAAATTCGTGTAAAAATATTTTTTTAAAACTTTCCTCACTATTTTGCTTCCTCGTGAGGAAGCTTTGTAGTCGTTTAATTTACAAAATTTTTTAAAATCCTTTTAACAAATTTTCTTCTATATGGGACTATGTTATATAAGACCCTGAACAATTGTCCGGATGTATGTATGTGTGTGTGTATGTGTGTGTGTGTGTGTGGATCCCGATTTTTGTGAACACGATAACTCGAAGAGGTTTTAACGAATTTGGCTAAAATTTACCAGGTATATTTATCATAAAAATATCTCGAACTGGATTGATAGACTTTAAAAAATTCTCAGAAAAAATTTTTTTTTTGACTTTTTTCTAAACAAAATTTTTTTTCAAAAAATTTTTTTTAAGTTGGTTATTGAAGTTAATATATAATAAAATCTTATTCTTTGCATCAAGACGAATCGATTGGTATATAAAAAGAATAAATTGTATGAGAATTTATAGAGTTAATCACAATTAAAGCTGAAAAATTCGCATTTTTCTCAAAAAATGAGTTCTTTCCGCAAAATTATGTTGCTGTATAAGAAAATCTTACTCACTTATTTCTAAAATTTTATTCTTTGCATCAAGACGGATCGATTGGTATATATAAAGTATATATTGTATTTAAATTTATAAAATTAAAACCAATTACAGACACAAAATTTGCATTTTTAATAAAAATTCATTTTTTCTTAAGAATCATGTTGCTGTACAATAAAATGTTATTATTTATTGAAAAATAAATCTAAAATCTTATTCCTTGCATCAAGACGAATTGATTGATGTATGTAAAATATATATTCTATTGAAAATTGTATAATGAATTACAATTAAAGATGAAAAATTCATTTTTTTATTAAAAATTTTATTTTGTTCATTTAGGATTAAAACAAATTTTATAAATATTTTTTTGATTTTATAAATATTAGATCGTATTAGAAATTACTTAAAAATTAAATATACTTAATATACTTAATTATAATTATAATAAATATAACAAATTTTTAAAATTAATTTTTAATTAGATTTGAAGACAACAACATGGAAAATATGTCAATACGTGACAATAAGTTAGTGCTTCCTCCACGAGGAAGCAAATTTTTTTGCTGATCGTATAGAGAAAGCAAAATGTTCATGTAATGAACATCTGGATTTACAACTTGTTTTTATTTGGAATTGGAGTTTACATTTGAACATGTAAACTCCAATTCCAAATAAAAAAAACACGTTATGAAAAATGTGTTTTCCATTTTTCTATATTCACATTCTTACTTCGATTTTTCTTCCAATTTATACAATTAAATTTAAAAGTTGTATTTATGATAAATTTTGATAAAGAAATAAATATCTTTAATAATTTTTTTTTTGCTTTGTAAACTCCGGTGCTTAATTTTAATTTGCCGGAAATGGCTTCCGGAAAGTTTCCGCATGCCTTTCACAAAAATATATGCTAAAAGAGTAGAAATCTGTACTTTTTTAGCATAGATTTCTACAAATCGAGTATAAACAGCACCGTGCTGTTTATATGCTGTTTAAACGCTTGATTTTTCTCTCCGTCTAAATGAACAAAAAATAATTCCTCAAAAACGTTTAAAAATACTTTTTTTCCTTCATAATTTTTGAATGTTAAATTTCTTTCAATTCCGTTTATTTCTAAGAATGAACTGAAATATATAGAACTTAGCATATTCTTATGTCCGCCAGTGGAAAAAAGGCTCAGAATTAAAATTAGGAATTTCTAAGACAAGTCCTCAAACTACAAATCCTGAAATATTGCGTACGCATTCCCAATCACTTTAAATTATTTATTTGTTTCTAAGTAATAGTTAAGATAAACAATCCTTAAAACTTTGTTGATACTTTACAAAAGTAACATTTAAATGTTAAATTATCCATCTTTAAAAAAAATAATTTTCGAGGTTAAATTATCTTGAAATATATACTTTAAAATAAAAAATAACTATTTCCGTAGATCGTCATATTTTTTCCATGCTCGGAAAAAATCCAATTTTAAAAAATTGGGTAATATTCTAGAATATTTAAAAATTATTTTTAAAATCAGTGAAATATTTATGGGTCAATCTCTAGAAAGGAACAAATTCAAAATTGAAATTTTATAAAAAAAAAGTTGAAAAATCACTTTTATTATTAATCCTGTGGCATAAGGGGGATCTTAATAAACCTATAAAATACGTGGTTACAATCTTTATTAATATTATTATTAAAAATTAATGATTTTTATTCAGAATTTTTGTTGAAAATTTATCGCAAATAAAATATTTTAAAAATTGATAGAAATTACATGAAATTTGTTACCCGGGGGTTTTCGTGGTCGCTGATTACGAATCCGATATCAGTTTTTACAAATCCAAAATGGTGGATTCAATATGTCGGACACCATATGTATGTTTTTTGAAACATTCATCGGATTCGGTTAAAACTCGTTTCTCGGCGATTTTTGGGGTCGATAATTACGAATTTCAAGTCAGTTTTTAAATATTCCAAATAGCGGATCCAATATGGCAAACACTTTTTTGCGAGGATATGCCAGAATTCTGAAGTTATGAAGTTAAAATTGCTTCAGATCAGATTAAGTGATTGCGAAAGGCCCAGAGCAACAGATTTAAAGCGAATCCAAATAATAATAAATTTTTAATTTTCAAAAAGTGACTTGGAATTCGTAATTATCGACCCCAAAAATCCCCTAGAAACGAGTTTCAACCGAATCCGATAAATGTTTCAAAAAAGTGTCTACCATACTGGATCCGCCATTTTGGATTTTGGATAACTGATAAAAGATTCGTAATTAGCGATCCCGAAAACCTCTGAGTAAGTTTCAAGCAAATTCAATTAATTTTTCATAAAAGTGTCCGACATATTTAATCCGCCATTTTTTATTTTTAAAAACTGATATGGGATTCGTAGTCAGCGACCCCAAAAACCACCGAGTAACGAGTTTCAAATAAATCCGATAAATTTTTCAAAAAATGTGTCCGCCATATTAGATCCGCCATTTTTAATTTTCAAAAACTGACTTGAAATTCGTAATTATCGACCCCGAAAACCCCCGAGTAACGAGTTTCAAGCAAATCCGATGAATGTTTCAAAAAAGTGCCCGCCATATTGGATCCGCCATTTTGAATTTTGAAAAACTGATATTGGATTTGTAATCATCGACCTCGAAAACCCTCGAGTAACGAGTTTCAAACGAATCCCATGATTAATAAAGGAGGGGAGTTTTGTTTTATGAGATAGCTTCTAAATATGTTCATTCTGTTGTAAAAAAATAAATTTTATAAATAAATTCATAACATCTTTGGTTTTCTTTGTTTTTAAATAAAACAATGTGAATAAAATTTTTAATAATTATTATTATTTACCTTCAAAAAACAAAATTTATTGCGGTAACGGAGGGGAGTTTTTATTGTGTCGATGAACACCGCCACACTAAAAATCCTTTTAAAACTGATTATTTTCTTTTACTTTCATAATTTTATGCAATGACCATAATTATACTAACACTACAAAGAGTTTTGATTTATTTATTTTTATGTTATCGTTTTTTTCTATATTTAAAAATTATATTTGTGAGTGGTAACGGAGGGGAGTTTTATTTCTGCACAAAACTAATTTAATTCTAAGAAAAAATACCTCACAAATATTTCACTTTATTCTTAATGAATGAATTACAAATAGAATAATAAGTAGATGTTACCTGGCGAAAGATTTTTTAATATTGCAGAATTAATATAATACCTCTTTTATAAATGAAACTTACTTTATGAACAGTAACGGAGGGGAGTTTTTAAAAACTATATAAACACGTGTATCTCTAAATATTAAAAAATTTTTATTTATTTTTCATAGGATCCGATTAAATCATGATGAATGAATAAGGAGGTAAAAGTTTTGAAAAATTATTATTATTTATTTAGAAAAATCTAAGGTACGGGTCATTTGTCCCGATTGTGAGAATGACCCTTATATGAATTTTTTGTAATGGTTAACAATAGTAAAAGATTTACTTACCTTTAGAAATGATGATTTATATCTTTAAAGCTGCCTATAAGAATCAATTTCCACAATGAGTTTAATTACTTTACAAAATTTTATCACTTGAGTTTGATGTTCACATTATAATAAAATTCATAAATATCAAATAATAATAACTACAAATGTCACTGAAATCCGACTCATTTCCTTAAAAAATAGATTTCCGGAAAAATTACTGATGTTTTCCGTAAAATAAAATTAATTTTGCAAAAAGATTCTGGATGATTTCCGTAAAAATAAATTTCCGTAAATTTTCCGGATGATTTCCGTTAAAAAAAATAAATTTCTGGAAATTTTCCGGAAGATTTCCGTAAAAACTAGATTTCCGGAAATTTTCCGGAACGATTTCCGTATGATTTCCGTAAAAAAATAAATTTCCGGTAAGTTTCCGGATGATTTCCGTAAAAATAATTAATTTCCGGAAATGTTCCGGATGATTTCCTCTTTAAAAAAATTTCTGAAAATTTTCCGGAAGATTTCCGGATACTTTCCGGATGATTTTCGTAAGAAAATAAATTTCCGGATGATTTCCGTAAAAAAAATTTCCGGAAATTTTCCGAAAGATTTCCGAATGATTTCCGTAAAAAAAATAAATTTCCGGAAATTTTCCGAATGATTTCCGTAAAAAAAATAAATTTCCGGAAAATTTCCGTAAAAATAATTAGTCTCCGGATGATTTCCGTACATATAATTAATTTCCGGATGATTTCCGTAAAAAAAACAAATTTCCGGAAATTTTCCGGAAGATTTCCGGATGATTTCCGTAAAAAAATAGATTTCCGGATAATTTCCGTAAAAAAAATAAATTTCCGGAAATTTTCGAGAAGATTTCCGGATGATTTCCGTAAAAAAAATAAATTTCCGGAAATTTGCCGGAAGATTTCCGGATGATTTCCGCAAAAAAAATAAATTTCCGGAAATGTTCCGGAAAATTTATGTACAAAAAAATAAATTTCCGGAAGATTTCCATACAAAAAAAATAAATTTCCGGAAGATTTCCGAATAATTTCTGTACAAAAAAAATTTGCGGAAAATTTCCGGAAACCACTTCCGAAAAGTTTCCACATTCCACCGCAAATCCTTCCACATGGGTATTGAGTTAATCTTAAAATTTGGAGCAATTCTTTCAACACTAACTTCAAATTCGTATTCAGCGGGGAAAAACGTAGAAAGATACTGCTGTAGTATTATAGAAATTTAAAAAAACATTTTTAATTTTTATTCGATTTTAGGAGTCGTTTTTTGAGTTTATCTCAAAATTTTGAACAAATCTGTTAATTCTACTTTTGAATTTGGACTCAGCTTGAGAAATGCATAAAAATATATTACTGTAGTGTAAACCAAAATTTTTTTTATTCTAATTTGGTTTTTGAGTCGTTTTTGAGTATAACTCAAAAAAAGAACCAATTTGATAATTCTGACGTCGGACTCAGATTCAGCAGGCCAAAATTTTTAAATTTTTAAAATCTTATTCGACATTCGAATTTGGTGACCTAAAAATCCCTAAATAACAAGTTTCAAGCAAATATAAAGATTTTAATTTAAACAAATTTTTGGTTGACATTTCTGATCCGCCATTTTGAATTTCGAGAATCTGAGTTCAGATTAGTGATCAGCGATTCCAAAAAACCCCGAGTAGAAAGTTTCATTAAAATTCACCGATTTTTAAAAAATTTTCTGTCATATTGGATCGGACATTTTGAATTTTTTAATTTTGACCTAAGGTTTGATTTATTAATAAACTACGATGACAAATGCATAAAACTCTTGTATTTGGAAGTAATTTAGTGGTCTATAAGACTTTTATTGACAATAATGTTAGATTATTTTTTAATTTTGTATGTTATATGAGGCATTTTACGTGTAATGTCCTAAGTTGAAATTTCAACTTCTTGAAAAAAATTGAAACTCGGGGAATTTGTTGTTCTATCAAGTAGAAATGTGCCCCAAAAAATATTTTTGACTTTTTCGAAAATTTGAAGGGGGTAGAGGGGGGCCAATTTGACCAAATTTGCTAACACCGGCTACTTTGTGAATTTTTTCTGAACGTACTTTTAATGGGAAAAATTTTTCAGAATATGTTTCGGAAAGGTTTTTTCGTCCTCTTTTCAATGGTGAGTTTTATTTTTTAATATTTTAAAAATTTATCCCAATTTTTGATAATTAATATTTAAATTTCAATTTCCCAAAAAATTGATAGAACAACAAATTCCCCGAGTTTCAATTTTTTTCAAGAAGTTGAAATTTCAACACGTAAAATGCTTCATATGTGTCATATACAGCCGCCATTTTAAAATTTTCAAAATGGCCACATTGTAATCGAAAATATATCGTTGTATGAACAATTTGATACCTCGTACATATTTAATTATGTTGCGCTGAATTTTGAGTCTGCGAGTGATCCGGTTGACATAGAATGGCCCATAAATATAATAAAAAAGCTAAAGAAAAAAATCTTAAAAATTTAGTTTTTTAAGGGTTTTCTAAAGTTCAGTATAGGGGAGACTGGGGCAAACACGCTCACTTTTTTTCAGAACGATAAAAAACTAGGAAATCATTCTCAAAATTCAAGTTAATTTATATAATTTGATCACTTAATTTTTTTAAGAATTTAAGGTAATCCCTACAGTTTTATTTTGTATAATTGTATATAAAATAATAATGTATTTGTATAATAAATTTCTGATTATTTCTGTCTTCAGTATGATTTATTAATAATAAATTATGAGTTCTATAAACAATAAATAGTAGTTTATTAAATTATAAGTATAGGTTTTATGAATTGCAACCGTGAACTGAACGAAGACAAAAAATAGGACCTGGATCTATAGGGAGGCTAGGGCGGGCACGAACCCCGGGCGCCAACTTTATAGGGGCACCGAAATTGTTTTTGTTATATGGAAAAATATTAATATTTTAAAAAAAACAAACTTTCTGTTTCCTTATTTTAGGATAAGTGGCGCTGTCGTTATGAAAAAATAATAGATCACAATTCAATATGTATTTGCGTTTGACCGTTTAATCCGGAATATTTATTTGAGAGAAAAATCAGTGTTGTTATGATTATTTTTTAAAAATGAGCACAGAAGACGGTAAATTATTTTAATTAATAAAATTAATTATTTTATATAAAGCTTTTTTAATGAAAGGTGCGCTTTTAACAAAGTTGTGTATGTCAATTTTTTGGGTTAAATTTGTTTACATTTATCGTTATAAAACCTCTTTTATTTATTAAATGGTTGTATCAGAAAGAAATGGCACCTTCAACAAACTTAGAGGAACCAAAAAGCTCTTTAAATATTGAAATATGAAGATTTCGACTATATCAGCAGATAGTGACATCTATTAGATGTCATTTGAACATATTTCAAAATTTCTATCAGCAAATAAATTCTAACATTAAATCTTTAAATATTTTTTTATTGCAAATGAATTGATATTAATTATTATAATATTTAGCCCTATAATATGAGACGCATTCCTGGATAATATATCAGCTTTGTTTTAAGTAAGCACTAAATAAAATAAGATTTTAATCGACTGGTGTCCGCAATAGTAATTTTTTATTTACATTTGTTTAATGTGAAACTAGAAAAAAATTATGTGGAGCTCAGAACAAAAAAGCAGCAAAATTAAAACGAGAAGAAGAAAAAGAATATGTTCTCACAATGGATGCTTGGTTAAAAACAAATCCTAACTAATCTTCTGTTAATAACGTTATTAACAAAAATACCAGCGATAATGACAGTTGTGATAATTCTGCGAATGATGGTAAAATTGTAGTATGTTTTGGAAATAAAAATAATAATTATTTTATTGTAAGTTTATATTTAAAAATTTTAAATTATGTTTTTGACTTTCTCAATATAATGTACTTAAAAATGCTATTTTTTTATATAGGATGAAAACATTAATTCAGAGGATATGTTTGAGTCGGAATTAAGTCAGAAAAGACAAGACCGTAATAATCCTCTTGATGTGTTATCTGCAAAAGTTTTTGAATCCTTGACATCAGTCTCAAGTGAAAATTTGACTAAAATAAATGCGTTAGAAAGTATTGATCAAAGTCAAGTTATTGCAGTGGTAATACAAAATATTAAAGCAACAGATTCAAACACATGGCCACTAACTGAAAATTTAAACCATAATATAAGAACGTCTATTATAACTGAAATTGCATCACTGCCATCGAATTATCCTGATTTTAACTTGTCCAAAACTGAACGTGGGGATAGATGTTTAACTAAAAGCATGTGATACAGGACGCTTGCCAATGGCGAAAATGTAAAAAGAATGTGGTTAATACACTCTGATTCTGCAAATACACTTTATAGTGTTTATTGTAAAACGTTTAGTAATATTGAAAAAAGTAAATCTTTACTATTAATTACTGGTTTTATTAATTGGAAAAATGCACTGGAAAAACTCGATAAACATGAAAAATCAATTAATCATAAACACTGTGAAATAAAACGGAAAACTAGACTAATCTCTTTAAAGACTTTCGAAAGAATTGATAAAAATTTGGAGAAATCTATTGAAGCGGAAAAAAATAAGTGGAAAAGTATATTAGTGGTCATAATTGATGCTATTATGTACTTGTCAACAAATTATTTGCCATTCCGTGGATCTAATGAATCCATTGAAAATCTTTTAGAAAATGGGTTTTTAAGTAGTCGTGGGAACTTTCTTAATCTAATTTTTTTATTAGCTAAGTACAATCCTACGCTACATAAAACTTTATTAAATGTAAAAATGGGCAATCAACGTATCTTTCAAAAACTACACAAAACGAATTAATAGAATTTTTGGGAAGCATATGTAGAGATAAAATAATTCAAGAAATTAAAGAAGCAAGGTATTTCACAAAAATGTTTAACTGTACACCCGATTCTTCTCATAAGGAGCAAATGAGTCAAGTAATCAGATATGTGAAAACAGGGCCTAATGAATGTGTAATAAATGAAGCTTTCATAGATTTTATAAAAGTCGAAGGAAAAAACTGGTGAATATTTAACAGAAAAATTATGGTTTAGATTTACAATATTTTCGTGGCCAATCTTATGATAATGGTTCCAATACGGCAGGAATCCTTAAAGTAGTTGAAGCAAGAATTTTGCAACAAAATGGAACTAGCCGAATTTGTGCCCTGTTTTGCTCATTCACTAAATCGTGTAGGAGTTCAAGCCGTCTCATCTTCCACAGTAGCAATTAATTTATTCGCAACTGTGCAATCAGTTTTTATTTTCTTTGTAAATTCAACAAGTCGATGGAAAATTTTAAAAGATTTTACCAAAACAAATCTACAAGGGTGTAGCGAAACAAGGTGGTCGGCAAAATATATAGCACTTGCTGATTTAACCAACAATCTTCCTAAAGTAGCGAAAGCGCTAGAAAAAATACAAGAAAATTGCGCTCCTGAAGTAAAGTTTCAAGCAATAAATCTTTGTAAGCACATTACAAAATTCGATTTTATTTTGAATTAAATAGTCTGGAATTCTATTCTTCGTGAAATAAATAGAGTTAATAATGAAACTCAAAAAAAGACATACTCCCTTCACTTTTAGTGAAATTAAGGGGTTACACAACTGTAAATGCCTCAAAAACAAGGTTTTTTCAGGAATTTTTTTGAATGGAAGGAAAGAATATATAGTTATAATTTTTTAGGAAGTTATTGACTGTATATTCAAGTAAAAAATTACAAATTTTTATTAATAAATATTCAAAAATGGCGGCACAGGAACCATTTTAGTATTGCATACTTTTTTCCAGGAGCTCTGCGGCAAGCAGTATAAGTAATGTAAATTTCAGTCTAGAAAGAAATAAAAAAATTTTTTTTAATCTACATGAGAATAGCTACAGAAATACGTAGGGAATTTTAAAAATATTGATTTTTGTGTAATTGGCAAGCATTTGAAGAAAAAACTCATTTTTTAAGCAAAGAAAACGACACTTAATTGTTTATAACAATTGTGTAAATTAACTTATCAAAAAACCCCTACGTATTTCTGTTCAAAATTTAATTTTAAAAATGTAATAAAAAACCCGATTAAAAATATTAATTAATCCTTTTCTTCCTTATTCTAGAAGGTTCAAACAAAAAGGAAGAAAAGGATTTTTACATGCCTGAAATCGATTTCATTGAAATTTCAAGCTTTTTTACCGGAGAAGAATTTTAACTTACATAAAACATGCATTACAAAAATGGCTCCAGTGCGGACATTTTCGAATATTTATTAATTAAAATTTGTAATTTTTAAGTTGAATATGTAAGTTAATAACTACTTAAAATATTTTTACTATATTTTCTTTCCTTACATTAAAAAAATTATTAAACAAATGCTTCTTATAGCCCGCTGTAGTGGTGTTGCTCTTTTAAAGCGTTTTTCTCAAAACACAGTTTTTGAAATCTGCAAGCAGCATAACTCAAACAATTTTCAATATTTTTAATCGGGTTTTTTTATTACATTTTTAAAATTAAATTTTGAACAGAAATACGTAGGGGTTTTTTGATAAGTTAATTTACACAATTGTTATAAACAATTAAGTGTCGTTTTCTTTGCTTAAAAAATGAGTTTTTTCTTCAAATGCTTGCGAATTACACAAAAATCAATATTTTTAAAATCCCCTACGTATTTCTGTAGCTATTCTCATGTAGATTAAGAAAAAAATTTTTTTTTGTTTCTTGACTGAAATTTACATTACTTATACTGCTTGCCGCAGAGCTCCTGGAAAAAAATATGCATTACTAAAATGTTTCCTGTGCCGCCATTTTGTAATATTTATTAATAAAAATTTGTAATTCTTTACTTAAATATATAGTCAATAACTTTCTAAAACATTATAAATATATATCCTTTCCTTCCATTAGAAAAAAATTCCTGAAAAAACCTTATTTTTGAGGCATTTACAGTGGTGTAACCCCTTAATGGAAGGCTTGCTTTCTTGGTTAAAAGTAATGAGAAATAAACCTGTTGAATTTTAGAAAGAAGAGGCCACAATTTTGGTAGTTAAAATGAATGTAGAACAAATATTGCAAAAAATACGTATACCTAAAAGAAAAAAGATGTTTGATAAAAAACGCGACAACGAATCAAGAAAGATAACTCCGAAAAACATTTTTGCACAGGGTCTTGACATCGTTTTTGACCGAATCATTTATGGAAATTTCAAAAAGAATGGAAAGTGCAAACCATTTTAACAATTACTTCTCATTTCTAAGTGGAAGTGTACTAAGCAAAATGTCTCTTGAAGAATTGAAGCAACATGGTGCCGATTTGGGTTTAAAATATACAAAAGATTTGAATGCTTTAGACTTTTGTCAGGAACTTGAGGTATTTCAATGCCAGGCTTCAGTTCTCCTGAAATCTTTAAATTTAGAAGAAATGAATGCTTTGAGTATGCTGCAGTTTATTTACTCTAACAATCTAGAAGATGCTTTTCCAAATTTATGTGTAGCATTACGCATATACTGTTCACTTCCAACAACTTCTGCAAGCTGCGAAAGAAGTTTCAGTAAATTGAAATTGATAAAAAATTATCCACGCTCTTCTATGATCCAAGAGAGGTTAACTGCGCTTCTAACTTTCCTGCAAATGTAGATTTTTTCAGTAACTTAACGTGATTTTTAGAACTTATCGATTTGAAAATTTTAACACTTTCCATTAAATCTACAGAATCTTTAACAAAATGAGGTAAGTTTCAGAAACTAATTTTATCCGTGTATTTTTCCCCTATTTTCTGTGAGGTTTTGGTCGGATGCCATAGAATATATAAGAGAAATAAGGAGGTTGAAAGGGTGGTAGGTAGGAAATAACTTGGGGCTGTAAGCAGGCAACATGGATGCTAGTATACTGTGCAAAAGGGGGTAATTGCGTGTCGGGCTTGACTTATAGCATCTAAATCAGTGTCATACGACCTCGTGTTTCTGCCCACTACCCTTATGGGTGACTCGATATGAGTGTGTGTACTATCGCAGGGTATGATATTTGAGCTGAGCGTTCGCCACATAGATTCAAAAGGACTTGAGATTGGCCAATTCGAAAGTTTCGATTATCTTTTCCGAGAGGATAACGACCCGAATCTCTCTCGCATGTCTTATACACGCCTTCATTCTACAAGCAAATATAATCGCACTACAGTCATTTTGCTTAACTTCAGTCAGTTTAAGTTTATATTGCGATATTTCTCTAATTATCTTTTGCCTCAAGCTCCCACAGTTGTACACACATTACGCGAGGTGAAGCTAGATTGTGGATGAGACTAACTATGAACATTATTTGCAGCTAATCCCATATCCTATACGTTTACTCACTCTCTTTTATGGCAATTGCACTTCAGCTTCTTTTGAATTGGTTTTTATTACACTTTTTCCTTTTCAATTGAGAAAAATATCCGTGTTAAAAGATTCATTAAATTTTTACGAGAAAACATAATTAGATTAAGAAAAAATGATTTACAAAGAGAATAAATGATTCTAACCTTTAACTACCAAATAATTAGAAACCAGCAATCATGTTCTGTAACTGTTAAGTAACATGCATGTAACTCTGTCACTATTACATTAGACTCTACTGTTTTGTTATTTATTTACACACCCGGTAAGAAAAAGTTGATTAAAATGCAAATAAATATACAAATATCAATATTAAAAGCAATATGAATTTTGACCGTGGTGTCATTTTAATGCATTTTATTATCTTTTCATTAAAATGAATTAAACTGTCAGTAATATTTAAATCATAAATGGAATTTTAATCATTACAAATTTTATGGTATTGAAAAGAATTGACTTCTTTAAATTTTAATTACCCTATAAGAATTAAAATACATATCAAATTAAAAAATAAAAATGTGACAGATGAATTATTATTTTAAAAGGAATGGAAACATGGAACTTCAAAAATGAACCTCCCCGACTTTGACCCCTTTAAATTTTAATTAGCGAATTACCCTATCGGCACAGAACATCAGGAATCTTTTAGGAACGTTGTAAAACGTAAGGAAATTTTTGTGTCCATTGGGGGTTATATATTTTTTATTACTTCCTCTTTAACCCAAAAACATATAGGTTGGTAAAAAATTTGAAAATTAAATTTTTGAAAAGGTTAGGATTTTTATCTTTTTACTCGTTTGACATTTTTCGAAAACTGAACACCTACAATGTTTTTATAAATATGTGTGTTTAAAAAATTTCTGAACTGAATGCAAAAATTATGTCAAATAGGGTCAGTTGGGGTAAACAGGAACAGATTTGCTATGTTTCACCAAAAACATAAGTTTTTTCTTTTAAATCGGAATACTTTCGGTTTTTTGTGTTTTGAGTTGTTATTTCACTTCCGTAGAACAATTTTATGGAGTAGTAAAAAATATGGGTATCATTTAATCGTAATAATCAACTTTTCTATTTTCCCCTTAATTGTTTGAAGTCTATAATGATTGAAATTTTAATATAGAAATAAGAAAACAATGTATTCTGGAAATATAGTATTTATTTAGAACGTAGTAATTAATAATTATACAAAACTGAAACAAGAACGTTTAAAGTTGACAATTTTTACAACTGAAATGGGTTCTTTATAAAAGTAAAAATTTATTTTTATGTAACTGAGATACGTTTAGTACATTAATTAAATTAATACATGCATTAAAGTTTAAAACACAATGAATTTTATTTTTTATTATACATATGCGTATACAAAACGAGGTGCCCGCTCTAAGTGCCTGAAATGACACTTTCCTTGCAGGTAGGGCAAAAATGATCTTCTCTTGTTTTTGTTTGAATAACCATTTTATAATTTCTTTCTTGAAAATAAGTCAATCCACAAATATAACTATGGTTTTTTTCAGGCACCGTGTGAAAACTTAAAATTAATCTTCTCTTTCAATTTTCAATATTTTTTAAAGAAAATTCTTTTAAAGGGGAGTGGTGCTTCCAAACCAACATAATTTTTGAAATTTGTGTAAGGATTTTAATCTAGTTTAATCAACATCTTCTTACCGGGCTTACTGTTATGTAATACAAAAATTACTGTTTTAAAACTATTGTTAGAAAATTAATATTTAATCTCTCTGATTAAATAACTCTATTAGAACAGAGTAATAAATCAGACATCTTCTTTTCTCCCACACAGCAGCGAAACACTTTCAATAATTCATTAATGATCTACTTGCAAACTTCGAAGTATTAATTAACTTGCAAAGTAAAGTTAAAATTGCACTGTAAAAACAAGGTTCTAAATTAAAGCTGATTTTTTTATTAAAATAGAAACAAATTACTATTTAATACCAAAACTGGTATTAAATTTGTACCTTTCTTTTTACAGTGTGTTTTAAGCTGAACATTCAATACAGTTTGAAAATAAAATTTTATTGAAGTAGGGGTAAGACTCCGTCAGAAAATATGCGATTTGCATGGGGTCTTTGGATTAGGCTGTAATTTGGTGAAATTGTAATATTGGATACTAGAAACAAATGTGCAAAAATTTTTTTGAAATTAAGTTACGCCATTTTGAATTTTTTTGTTATAATTTTTTAAAATCTTAATATTTCCTAAAGTTTTCTGTGAAATTTAATAAAATTTGGAAGGCTTATACTTGACATCATGTTTCATCTGACTATCACATAAAAAAAACAAAAAAAAATTTTTTGTCCAAAAAAAGGCAAAAAAAATTTTTTGAAACCGTTTTGCACGAGCGGGACCGATTTTTGAGTTTTCTTGTCAATTAATAAAATATTCCTTATAATTTCACCTTTCTTTTAAAAAAAGAAAATCGATGGAGACTCAAATAGTTTTCAAGATATTGCAATTTTTGTAGAAACGCGACCAGGTTTCAGTGTCAGCGATGTGTGAGCAATTTTTCTAAAAAAAAACTTTAAATTGAATTTTCTCAAAAACCCCACCTTTTCTTGCTTAAATTTTTATTGGAAATTGTGTTCTTATAAAAGAATGTTTTCCTTAAGAATTTAAGTTGTGTCCTATTTTATAACAATAGAAAAAATTTTTTTCATGAATTTTGCAAAATATCGAGTAAACACTCATATTTAATGCGCTTTTAATATTAATAACATTATTATTTTACAGGAATAAGCAAATAAGTTTTAAAGAATTTAATTTTATGAAAATCATTTTATCTTACTTAATTTTTTCCTGTTTTAAACATTCGTTTATAGTCCTCCATATTAATATTTTGCCAACCATGATTTGCAGTTCAAGGTATGGAAACAATTGTTTTTTTATGATTGTTTCTCAATACTACAGATGTGACATTTCTGTATCCCTGGAATAGCTGGAACCTTCTTCCAATGTTGACTTTTCTGTTTTCGAAAGCGTTAACCCTGTTAAAAATTCCTGCGAAAGATCTTATATAGGATCCTGTTCCAGGAATGTTCGTAAGATCCATTGCAAGTTCTCACGTAAGAACGCAGTAACGTTCTTATGTACCCAGGTTCTCTAATGAAACTTAATAAGATAAAGCGTGTTATCCTTTGTACAGAAACAAACAAGAACATAGCATCCTGTCCAGTTTCATTTTGTAAAATCATTTGTAAGATCTTGCATTAACAATCTGGAAGTAAAAAACTCAGCTTAAAATCCCCGTACAGGATCCTCTCAGGATCCTATGCAGGTTCCGATGCAGGAACTTTAGCTATTAAAGGTTCCTGCAAAGGTTTATGAACCGGAACACTTACAGGATCATGTATAGCAAACTTTGTAAAGGAACTTTTGCAGTTTTGTAAACTGCAGGTACTTAAGTGTAAAGGATTCTGCAAATGACTTGTAAAAGATCCTACACGGTTTAATCAATTGATTAATTAATTTATTTATTTATATTTTAAACTCCTGCGCAGTAGTTTTCTGTAAGTTTCTCGAATGTGCAAACCATTTTTCTGTCTAACATTGTTATACAGGCCTAACATATTAAAATATGAAGTTTATGTCTGTCAAATGTTGCTTAGCATAAAAAAATGGTAAACTTAACATTTAAAAAATTAAAAAGTTTCCTATACATAATCCTGCAAGTGATCCTTGCAAGTACAGTACCTTTGCAGGAACATTTAATAACTAAAGTTCCTGCATCGAAACCTGCTCAGGATGCCGAGAGGATCCTGAGTTTTTTACTTCCAGATTGTTAATGCAAGATCTTACAAACGATTTTACAAAGGAAACTGTCGAGGATGCTATGTTGTTGTTTGTTTCGGTACAAAGGATAATACGCTTGATTTTATAAAATTTCACTAGAGAACCTGGAATCTTGAATTTCTTCGAGGTGTTCCGATCTAAAGTTATGAATTGTTGCGTAATGCTTAACAATACTACCAATGCTATCACAAGCTCCTTTGCCGTGTCTCGTTGCAGAAAAAATCAATTTTTTCATTGAAGATGAGAAAAATTCAAAAAATTGGTAACGATTTTTAAACTGAGATGGGGCTCCATCAGAAATAAATATTTTTTCGTCAAGAAGGTGAAAATTAGGAAGTTCCTCTTCCAAATTCGTAATTACTAAATTAGAAGCCATAATAGCATGAGCGGAGTCATGTTTTGTGTCGTCACAAATAACTGCAAAAGTTGCACAATTGGTGCATTCTTCGAAAAGACAATCTTCTGTCGCAAAAGAACATAATATTAAAAAAAAATTTTTCCTTTTCGACATCTTGCAAATTGGCGCGTTTTTCGTCCCTAATATTGTTCAAAGCAATGAGGAACAGTTTAAAATTTGAACAAGAAATGCTAAGGCATACTTCCTTGGGGGGATTGACCACAACCCATTTTGGTTTCAATGCATAAAATTTAATTCTACCAAGTTTCAGTTCAGAATGCTGCTGTTTAAACAGATGAAAAATCTCATTAATACTTTTCTTCAAAAATCGTTTCGTCACTTTTACCTTTTCCCCATTTTCAACAATATTTACAACATCACATTTATTAGGACTTTGCCGCGAACAATCAAGGTCATCATTTAAGTAATATTCTCTTACTAACTGGATAGTAGAATTATCAATCGGATGACCGTAATATATATTAGGAGATTAATATACGCCTTTTTACTTATATAATTGCCTTGAATTATCTATCATGTGTTTCGTGATACAAGGAAAATTTGTTAAAATATAGTTTTTAGAATAACTCTCAGGAACCATTATTAACAATTTAATTTTCTCCGATTTCAATTTAGAATTTTCGAGTGACGACATAAAATTTGATTCCCATTCCTCTAACTTTTTGTCTTCAGTACTAGGCGACAATAATACGGGAAGAGCTTTTAACATTTTATTTCATATTACTTCTGTAAACAAATCAATAATCTCTTTGCGTTTTCTACTAACATAGTTGGACAAATTTTTAGAATTAGAAATTTTATTGTGAACAGGCGACACATTTAAATTTAACTTTTGAATTATTTCATTTAACTCATCCAACTCAACATTTGATACATTAGAATCACTATTATTATTATTGACATTCGCAGTCACATTTATTTCAGATTCAATTTCGAAATTTGCTACTTCTGTTTGTGCAGAAAGTAGAATCAATTTGTAATCAACAATTTTTGGATAACTGAAGCTAGATTATAGTAACAACGTTTGCAAACATAAGTTTCATTCTTGATCGTATTATTAGGATAAAAAAGTGTCATTAAAACAGCTAATTCGTGAAGCTGAATAAACCTGTGCTGAAGAACAATATAAACAGCTTTTTTATGTACTTTCCTTAAATCAGGGCATTTTTTTCGATCTGATGAAAAAGTACTTTTTACAACATTCATCATTTGACCTAAAAATTTTATAAAATGTTGGTTAACTTTTTCGAACTTGAAAAAAATAATAATGATGATCTACAACAAAAATAATATAACCATACCTTTAGTTTTTTCAAAAATAATATGATTTTTGAAATTCCTGAAATTCATACTCGCTAATACTTGGTTGAACAATATAATGTCAACAATTTTAAACTCTATGACAGCAAAGATTATTAATTATTTATTTGTTTCTATGGAGACACATAACTTTTTTAAACTACTTTTCGAGAAAGCAGTAAATGTGAGCGTATAATCGATATTTTGCAAAATTAAATGAAACAATTCAAGATAGAGAAAAATGATGAAATATTTTTATAGATTTCTTAATAAGGAACAACTTTTACTTAAGAAATTTTTTCCATCCAATGTATTTTTTGAGAAAAATCATGTTTTTCTTTAAAAAAAATACAAAAATTTATTATTTTGTAATAAAATCGGGCACAACTTAAATTCTAATGGAAAATATTCTTTTATTTATATTAACACAATTCTTTAAAAAATTTGAGCAAAAATAGGTGGGGTTTTTGAAAAAATTCAATTTAAAGTTATTTAGAAAAATGGCCGCCATTTTGTTATTTTTGAATATTTTTCCAATTTTCCAACGGATTTGAGAAGAGTTACAAAGGCTCTTTATTTGATGTTTGACTTTAATGTTTATTTTTAAAATTGAGCGGCTGGATTCCATAAGGGCACGTAAATTTTTCTCGGCCGAAATCGAAATCCCCTGGACACTCAAAATTCAACTTCTGAATTTAAATGTTTAAAATATATATCCTTATAGGAAATTTCATTGCGCATGTTTTTTTCTTTTAAATTTTTATTGTATCTATTACCGTTTCCAAAATATAAAGAAAAAACTGTTTTTTTAAAGAGCCAACGACGTTTAACATTCGCCATTTGTTAACTAATTGTTTAATTGAACTGTATCTTTCGGGAAAAACTTTTTTAGACCTTAATGAACAACTTTCTGGCTGGAAGTTTTTTGTTGCTCAAAATTTGCTCAACTTCCCCGCTTAGTGAAAATTTCAGTTTACGAATTTTGCAATATCTCAATAAAAAATTAATAACTTTTCTATTTATACTTAAAACATCATTTTTCTTTTTTACTCACTCGTAGGATAAAATAACGCGTATTTTCGTTTTTGTTTGATTATAAAATTCGTAAAGTTGACTGAGTAATCGCAAGTTGAAGTGAAAAAAACAATAAAAATTTCGCTCTTAAAAAAACAGTTTTTTCATTATATTTTGAAAACGGTAAGAGATACAATAAAAAGGGTGTAGCCGGATAATCAGGCGAAAATTGCCCCCGCATGTATTTTTTCGTATTTTGCTCATACATTCCTACCCACTTGAAGATAATATCCTAAAATTCCCAACTCAAAATTTTAAGTTTTGTGGGAGTTATGGAGGGGGAAAGAAAAATCAATAAAAACATTTTTCTCAAAAACTACTAAATCGATTTTAATGAAATTTAAATATGTTCAAAAGACAAGTAAAGAGAATCTAAAAAATAATTTTCGGAATTTTATTTCCAAAAAAGTTTAAACATTTTTTATTTTGAAATTTAAAAAAAAAAAGATTTTTATTTTATTGAAGTGGTACACCAAATTTTTTTCTTATTTTACTCTCTTAAGTGTTCCGTTTTATAAAAAAATTATGCTCGACATGGTTTCAGGGGCGTCACTGTGAAAAACTCAAAAAACTCTACCTGTTACAATTTTACGTAGTATATGATTAGTTAATTTTTAAAAATTGAACAAATTCTTTCGAAACTTGTTTTATGGGGTTTCTTGGGGTTGCTGGATACAAATCTGAAGGTGTTTAAAAAAAATTTCTTCAAAAAATCAAAAAAAATAGTTTGAAATTTTTCAAAAAAATTTTTTTCGTTATTTTGAAGTGGTACACTAAAATTTTTTTCTTTTTTAACTCTTTTAAGTTTTCTTGTATTTAAAAAAAACTAAGGCCTACATGATTTTTCGGTGTATCATGGTAAAAAACTCAAAAAACCCTTCCTGGTACATTTTTATGTAATATATGACTATTTAATTTTAAAAATTTGAATAAATCCTTTTCTTTATTAGGATGTGTTAAAGAAAATTTATAGAAAAAAATTTAAGGTACAAATCACTTTTTTAAGGATAATTTCAATAAAGTGGCTAATGAAATAAGATATTAACTGCCTAAGACACTTATTGTTTTAAACTATATCAATTTTATTTGCATTCTTGTAGTGAGAATAAGTAGTAATTGTTAAATTAAATAATTTGATGATTTGTTGTCACTCCAGACTAATACTTGCATAACAATGTTACTGCAATAGGTCAGTAGCTACACCTGGTGTAAAGTAAAGAAATCTTGAAGTTTCTAAAACCATTACTGACTCTTGATCGCGCATGCGCAAAATTGAGCAAAGCAATATCTGTTCACAGTGTTGCGGCGAAACCGATCGTATTACTATATATCAATTTTGACAAGAGTGCTATTCTAGGTTAAGAAATTAATCTGATTAATAATCTATTTTTTTAGGACTATTTAATTCTAATCCGTCTCTTTCAAGACAATTTAATTATAATCAGTCGTTTTCAAATCCATTCAATTATAATCAGTTTTTAAGACTATTTAGTTGTAATCAGTCTTTTTAAGACTTTAATTATAATCAGTCTTTTTCAAGACTATTTAATTACAATCAGTCTTATTCAAGACTATTAAATTTCAATCAGTCTTTTTCAAGACTTCAATTACAATCATTTTTTTGCAGGATTATTTTAAAAACATTTTTAAAAAGCGATCGTATATTTTCCTAACAGCGCATAATGGTGTAAACTGAATCTTTTTGTTTCTTAATTATGTCTGGATTACAGGAAAAGACGTGTGATGGTTGCGATAGAGTATTGAGAAATCAGCCAGGTAAGTTAAAGTTAGTAAGTAATGAATCAGAAGCAACTAATTATTCTACTTGTCTTAAACGATTAATTAATGTGGATGACTCGCTATGCAAAAAATGTCGGCTCTCTATTTACAAAAAAAGCCATCTGAAGACACAGATTTTGATTAGGAAACCGATTGTGATTTGGAAGATCCAACAGTTTTATTAAAATTAAAAGAATCTGAAAATGAGTTAGAAACTGCATTAATTAAAATTCATATGCCAAGAACAATTGCGACTCATAAATATTGTTTTCTTTGTTCTTCTACCAACAATTTAACAGTTATTCCTGAAGAGTCAAGAATGCAGTATTACGTAAAGAAGAAAATATTTATTCCAAATGGGAACAGATGCTGTAAAACGCATATAATAAGAAATCTAATATATGAAGAAGATCTTCCGCTTTTGAAAGTGTATTCGCAAACAGCAAAACTTAGCGTGTCTGAGTTGTCAAAAGTGATGCAAACTTTGACCATCAAATGCGATGCAACATTGTATGATAATATTGGAGAATTTGGCATTTCAGAACACCAAATTCAAGTTTTTACAGGATTGTCTTGGGAAAATTTTCTTGAAATTAAAGAGATGATGACGTCAATGCGTAATAGACAATCTCGATCTGTGATTCAAGCTCTTGTCGTATTTTTCTTAAAATTGCGAACGGGGAATTCAAACAAGCTTTTAGCCTCAATACTTAATATAAAAAATGAACAAGCCATTTCAGATTATTCATCTAGCATAACGAAATCGTTTGAAACTGACATTTTACCAGGTAGATTCGGTATTATGTCTATTGATAGAAATGATATTATGAATAATCATACAACAGAAATCGCTAAAAGATTGATGCTTAAAGTAAAGTACTTTTAATATGTGACGGTACATATGCACGACACCAGAAAAGCTGAAACAATGAATACAGTCGGGCCTCCGAACTGCACGCTTTGAAAGTGAACGCTGTCGCCAAACTGCACGCTAAGTTTAGTTTCCAAGTCCTCCACAGTGTACGGTGGCGCTACTAAAGTCAGTGCCGTATATTTGAAAGTTAAAAAATAAAAAACAAAGACGGTATGCTTATATAAATTGTTGAATGTATGTAACTTTTTTTTATAATTGTAGATACATATAAATATGTACATATTTATATAAGATGTATACTACAATAATATATTTATTTTTATAGGAATTTATTTATATTTATAATATAAATTAAATGTTATTTATAACTTAAAAAGTAATTCTTATGAATATTTTGCCTCTTAAAATTAAAAATAAATTTACTGATTTATTTACATTATTTCACTGTAAAAAAGAGCGTCTTGGTTTAATACGTTTACGTGGTCTTTACTTGTCTTTTCAACATATTTGAATTTCATTAAAATCGATTTAGTAGTTTTTGAGAAAAATGCTTTTATTGATTTTTCTTTCCCCCTCCATAACTCCCACAAAACTTAAAATTTTGAGTTGGGAATTTTAGGAAATTATCTTCAAGTGGGTAGGAATGTATGTGCAAAATACGAAAAAGATACATGCGGGGGCAATTTTCGCATACTTATCCGGCTATACCCTTTAAAAGAAAAAAACATGCGCAATGAAATTTCCTGTAAGGATATATATTTTAAACATTTAAATTCAAAAGTTGAATTTTGAGTGTCCAGGGGACTTCGATTTCGGCCGAGAAAAATTTACGTGCCCTTATGGAATCCAGCCGCTCAAATGTCTTCTATCGATATTTTGAAGCCGCCATTTTGAAATTTTTAAACGTACATTTCGCCATATTGAAGGTTAGTTTTTGCCGATGCAATATTTGTAGTTTTTACGCATGCATTCTTACTTGCTAACTTAAAAAAATTCATTTTTCCAAAAAAGTAAAATATTTTCAGTTTTTTGTCGAAAAAATGTTCACAACTTTTTCAAATTAAAGTTTTTTTCATTTTAAACTTCAGATTTTGAAAAAGCGATAAAAACTCTATAGGGATGGATACCTACCAAATTTTTAACTTACTAAATCGTTAAGAACGATGACTCTACAAGTTGAGTAAAAGATATGTCCTTTCCTCCGTTAAAGGGTTAATAATATAATTTAAAAGTTCAAGAAAGTTTCATGCTAAACATTTATTTAATTTGGAAATTCAAATCTTTACAATTGTTTTTATTAAACATGAATATTCAAAACTTTGCAGGTAACTATTTATTAAATTTTTAAGATAATTTTGGTGCTGTGGGAAAAATAAAAAAAAATCATAAGTTTCTCATTAATAAGCAGCTGTTACGTAATATCGAGTTGAAATTTTAATACTGAATCAGGTCTTTAAAAACCTCGATTCGAAGCTTGTTAGAGAATAAATAGAGAATCCTTAATAGAAAAACATCTAATTTTTCTTGCTGGGTTTAGATGGTGACGGTCGCGATTGGTAGAAATACGTTGATGAACGTCGCTATTGAATGAAAAACGATAATGACGGTCGTTATTGCTCAGAAATTGTAATAATGACTCTTGCTATTGGTTTATTTTCTATGTTCATAAGAGCTTCAAGAGTATTATAGTTTATTACAGAATATTAAAGAAAATAAAAGTGAAAAGTGAAGAACACGTGTTTTTTCCTTATAAATTAAAATGTTCTTAATTAATGTAATATTAAGAAAACTGGACAAGTGCGAGTTCCACTCGTACTGAATTGACGGGTTCCGTACAAAAATATATAAATAATACTTTTGATGTTGTAACAACAATTGGTAGGATTGTTTCCACTTTTGTATTATTTTGGTAAGTTGAATTTTCGACACTTGGTTAAAAATAAATAACATTGAAAAATGTAAGTATTACTTATTTTGTACATATTATAAACAATAAGTGAACACGAACCAATTTTTGAATAAATTTAATAAATTGGTTCCTCTGCGTTTATTGCTTAAAATACAAAATAAGTAATACTTACATTTTTCAATGTTATTTATTTTTAACCAAGTGTCGAAAATTCAACTTACCAAAATAATACAAAAGTGGAAACAATCCTACCAATTGTTGTTACAACATCAAAATTATTATTAATATATTTTTGTACGGAACACATCAATTCAGTGCAAGTGTAACTTGCACTTGTCCAGATTTTTAATTTTATTTTTAATTTTTTAATGATTTTTTAATATATTTTTTGTGATCAGACTTTAAAAATACACTAATAAACCCATTTTTAGTTAATTAGAATAAATAATGTTGGAAATTAGAAAAAAGTTTTTAAATTTTTTCAAAGAATTATTAATATATTTTTTTTGATTGGACTGTAGAAATATAATAATAAAACAATTTTCAGCTCATTAGATAAAAAAATGTGGAAATTAGAAAAAAAAATTTTTTTAATTTATTAGATTCTCCTTGACAACGCTTTGGCCATTATTACACAGCAAGTTCTCTTTATTTTTCCTGTAATATTCGCGTTAAAATACACCAGTTTGCCAAATTTTAGCCCTCCACCCTGTAAAATGCAGAGAGTAGTTGTTAAGCTTTATGTTGGAAAGCCCAATATTAAGTAAAGTTTATGTAATTGAAAAATATTAATTTTTTTACTAATTTTTAATAATTAATTAATAAATAATATGAAAATAAAAAATATGTTAATTTTTCCTAATCGGGTATTGAAAGTAAATATATTAAGCGTTATTGTACAGAAGAATAAAAAAATGTCCCTTTTTAAAAAAATTAATAAATAAATAATCAATTACTTATTTACTTAATAATTATTTATAAAAAAACAGTTGAGCTTATGCTTGATGGATGCGGAATTTGACCATCTTTACGATGATAAGCTCACAATTGAGAAAAGATTGTAGTTCGGCTCCCCGGTGTAACGGCTCATATTCTTTACACGTCACACTTAAAAAAAAATAATTAACAACTATAGATATAATAAAATAATAACATCACAAACACACATAAGAAATAAATAAATTATTATCTCGAATTCAATCAATACATATATACATATATATTTTGTTCTTCTTTTATAGATCAATCATTCATAAAAAATATAAATATAACGCAACGTAATAAAAGATGATTATTTACTTGTCTTAAAATGAGCTCATTATTCGGATCTTATATATATATATATATGAATTTTATAAATTAGCTAGCCATGAGTGGATAGAGAGAGAGGTAGACTTTTATATGAGACGTAAAAATATATAACATAAAGACGACTTATCACTTCCTTGACATTGGTGAAGGAGTTCATCGGACATACAATCCGTTATCGCCTCGTGGATCTAGTTGATGAAGATTCCAAGGTTTGCCATTTTACATTAATTAGTCCGGGCATTTGAGTTAGTCGCCATTGGATTCGGCCACGTGGTTGTTTAATAATTCCTCCTTTTGGTTTGTCAATTCACCATATCAACGCGCCACACTATAAGGTGATATTTGATTTATACAAAACACAATTTTTTATAATATTGCACTCATATCAATTATGATTTTCACCGTATTTTACATACCTATAAGGTCGTCGGCGACGCGCTTATCTTGTGGCGACAAGTCTCTAGAGGACAGTTTAACGAATGTAGGAATCATACACTTAATTCTATCTCTCATGCTTTTCGTTAAGACTCGAATTTACACGAAAGATTCCGAATCTAAGAAATTGGCGGGCAATTATTCCCACTACTTGCAAAACATAAAAATTACAAAGTACATACACAATGCACACTTTAAATACATAAAGAAATTCTGCGATCCATTTTCTATTTACATTTGATTAATTCTTATTACAAATTTCATTCCTTTTAGTACATATAATAACATGAGTTTACATACATCACCCGACAATTAATTACATTTACTTGAACATTTTATCAACGAAATTGTACCATTACAAAGTTCTAAGGCCTATAGATTTGAATGGCATGTTCAAGAAAGTCAAAAAATTCCCGAATAAATGGCAATCACATCAAATCATGTCAATTAAACTTATACAAATAATAATAAGATACGAAGTTTAAAGCGAAATTCAATAATTATCTTACATTCAATTTTCTTGTCTAAATGTTATTTTATTTCTTATTATTATCATTTATTTATTTTTATTTTATTTTTTATTTATTTATGACCTCGACAAATGAGTATTTGGATCCACAAAGAAAAGAATAAACTATTTTAATTATTATTAAGACATAATAAATAACAAACTCATAAAACAAAACAAAGAGAATGGAAATCATTCGTCATGGTCTAAGTCATCTTTCTTATAATATTTTCTAAGATTGGTTCTATTATAAATACCAATCCCCCGATTTAAGTCATCGACGTCGCATAGTTCGTAAGAATTATTTCCCAAATCCTTTTTTATCCTATACGGTCCATAATAGATGTGAAAAAGTTTCCGCGTAATTTTTTTTAGCGCATCAGATTGTTTCGGGATAAAAAGCAAAACTAAATCATTTTCATTTAATTTTACTCCTGACGGATGCTTTTGAGACTTCGCGCGTCTGGCATAGCTTTTATCAATATTTTCCTTCGCTAAAATAATCTTGGCTTCACGCGATAAGTGAGCGGTCTCAGGGAAACTCAAAATTCTCTCGATCATATCTTTAGGTTGATTTCCCGTATGAAATTCAACAGGTGAAAATCCGGTACTAAAGTGAGTGGTGGCATTCAAAAACCATTCGATATCTCTAGTGTGTAAAGCCCACCTTGTGTGCCTATCAGCGCATAATGTTCGAAAAAGCCTCCCAAGTTCGCGCATGACTCTCTCTGCAGAATTGCTTTGAGGATGTCTAATAGAAGAATAAACAACCTTAATTCCAGATTCAATCAATTTTTTACTCCATTTTGGAGAAGTTAACTGCGTACCGTGATCAGCCAGAATTCGCGTCGGCAATCCCATTTCCGGAATATATTTAATGAATAGTTTTCTCAAAATGATATCAGTAGTTTCCTTCTTTATAGGGTATAACTTGACATATTTTGAGAAAGCATCCAGCATGACAAAAATATATTCAAGACCTCCTCTTGAACGCGGCAAGGGTCCAAAAAAATCCACGCAAACTAAGTCCCCTGGTTTTTTAGCACGAATTAATTGATACGTCCCTTCCATCTTTATATTGACATCTTTTACCCTCTGGCATAAATCACACGAAAGAACATGGCGTTTAATGTCACGATTCATTGATTTCCAATGATAAAATCGCTTAATATATGTTTTTGTTTTGTATATACCGGGATGTCCCAACTTTGAATGGACACAGTCAATTAGAGCATTTTTTATGACATCAGGAATCACGACCTGCCAAGAATTCAATACCCCATCCCTTCTAAAGAGAACATTTTCTTTAATAATATAACAATTGAGATTTGGGTTATCATTTATTTTCTCAAAAATTTTTTTTATTTTAGGATCCCTATTCTGTAGATCTGATAAATTTTTTAAAGAGTCATATAATTTCTCCTCATATTTCATTATATTACATTCAACTATTTCATTCTCTGTATCTTCATCCATCAGCAAAACGTCAACAGATAAACTCGTAGGTGAAACAGATTCAAATTCACCACGTGGATTTCGGCTAAATAAATCTGCCACTATATTATCTTTGCCTTTGCAGTATGACACTTCAAAGTCATACTGCTGAAGAAGAATACTCCAATGTATCATACGAGCATTGAGATAAACAGTTGTGTTCAAAAATGTTAATGCCTTATGATCCGTTATAATTTCAAACTTCGCGCCTATCAGATAAATTCGAAGCTTAATTATTGAATAAACGATTGCCAGTAGCTCTTTCTCGGTAGTTGTATAATTGACTTCTGCCGAATCAAGACATCTACTGACCAATGCAACAATTTTATGATCACCCTCCTGGTCGATCTGATATAGTACGCCACTAACACCTAGATCAGACGCATCAGTCTGCAATTTAAATTTCGAATTTGGCATATAATGATATAATTTAACACAATCCACGAAAGCATTTCTCATCTCATCAAATGCGCGATCATGATCACTGGTCCAATTCCAAGGATTATTTCTTTGTAAAAGATTTCGAAAGGGATATAACAAATTTGAATGACGAACAGTAAACGATCGATAATATGTACATACACCAATGAATTGTTGTAATTGTTGTAAATTTTTTGGTTTTTCAAAATGAATTATCGAATCAATTGTACTAGTTAATGGGCGTATACCATCCGTCGAAAGCTCAAATCCCAAAAATTCAACCTTTTTTTACAAAACTTTGATTTTTCTAAATTGATGGTAAAATTATTTTTTTGGAAAACTCTAAAAATTGAACATAAAGCTAAAATGTGATCATATATTGAACCCCGCGTTACCATAAGAAAATCATCTACGTATTTTGTAAGAATATCGTCAAATTGAGTCCCAAGAACGACATTCAAAGCACTAATAAATGCGGAGCCCGCTGTTTTCAGACCGTTAAGCGACAAAATTGGTACATTTTACCATCAAAAACAAGGGCCGTATACTTTCTACAATCAGGGTGCAATGGAATTTGACAGTATCCCGACGTTAAGTCAGTTATTGTCATAAATGAAACTCCAAAAAATTTTTGCATTATGTCACTAATAATAGGTGGACTTTCATGATCTGACTCAATTATTTCATTTACATATCTTGCGTCAAGACACACACGTACTGTCCCATATGCTTTAATCACTATCCGCAAAGGATTACAATATTCGCAATCTGCCTTTTCTATTATTTTAGCTTCTTCCATCTCCCCTAAAGTTATGCGCACCTTCCCCCTATGCTCAAACGGGACTGGGTAAGTTTTCCGTATGACCGTTTTATGAGGTTTGATTCGAAATTTATATTGTTCAACGTCAGCACAGTCAGGTTTGAGTGTAAACAGTCTCTCAAATTCCAACATTCGATTTACAAAAAATTTTCCCTCTTCGTTACTCAAATCAAGTAATGATAATGCAAGATCCTCTAATTTTTCACGAAATCCAGGACTATCGGTACATTCTGTACAATCTATATCCCCTCCCAAACCACAAATATTATAACCCGACTCAATCAAATCATTTTCATGAATTATGTTATCTCCCACCAACTCAAATTTATGACATTCATTCATTATTTCATTACTTTCTACATTCAAATTTTTTTCGAACATCACAACAGAATTCATTTCAAATATAAAAGAATTTTTAGAATCAAATGAATTATAATCGATAGCTTGTGAATATTGATATTCTTGATTGTCCTTTGAAATCAAACATTTATTCAAAGGCACTTTACCAAACAAAACAAATTCACTCGGAATATCATTTTCGTTAATAGTAATACGTGACTGTTGATAGTTTACTATCGCTTGATTTTTTAGCATCCAATCGTTACCTAATATGATCGGATTAGATAATCTAGGAACAACCAAGAATCCCGAAGGAACAATTTTCTTTCCAATTTTTAGATCATAAAATATTTGTTTTTTTATATTGGTGGGCTTTTTTCCGATAGCTGTGAATAATACGACATTTGAGACTGGTAGTTCCATGAGGGTATTATGTTTTAATAAATATAAATAATATTCCTCTGAAACGGCAGTAATTTGGCTGCCAGTGTCTATTAAAGCCAAAATAGGTACAGAAAAAATAGAAACAATCACTCGGGGACAACGAGGTATATTTGATGTATCACTGGGCTGTTCATTTTCATTAGTCTCCGTCAATCCCTTCCCTAAATCATTGAAATCATCGTAATCAGCTGGGCGCGACATTTCCATGGACAATATCGCGCCGTCTACCAGTTTAAATGATCCCGTGAAGACGACGCACAAATCTGACGCAGATTGACAGAGAAAGAAGGGGGAGGGATAGTCATATCGGGTAAGGGTAAGTTCCCTTTCTTGAGAAAGGGAACTCGACTCTAAAGGTTCTCGATGATTACGCTCCCCACGCGTTTCAATATGACCACTCGTTACCCCCTCTGCCGTGCCCACTCTTCCTCCATTCCCCTTAGAATCTCCCTGAAACCGCTGACCATGCGCATGACGACTCCTCATTCTATCGTTAAAGTCAGAATTGTCGCAAGAACTCTGGCTTGATGGCTCACTTGAATTTTTTTTGGATTATTAATTTTCTCACTAAATGTTAAATTGAGTTGTGCGAGTGCTTGTGATATTCTGTCGAAATTCGCAAAGTCTATGGTGACCAGGGCTTCTCTCATTCTCATAGGCATTTGCTGTACGACAGAATAGTTCATCTCGTACAACTCCATTCGAGGCAAAAAATATTGTGCTTCCTGCACCTGTTTCAAAAAATACATTTGCAGACTACCATGCGTGCCATTAAATCTTCTCGCTAACCATTCAGTCTTAATTCGTACTCGAATAGGTATCGAATAAAATTCTGCTAAAAATTTTACTTTGAAATCATTATAATCGACAAATGAATTTCGCTGCATGTCAAACCACACACTCGCTCGGCCCTCAAAAGCCCCGTCAAGGATATTTACGCGTTGTTCATTTGCGATATTTTTTAGATTAAAAAATTTTTCTAACTTTTCGATAAATTGATTGGGGTTTTGCGAATCTTCAAATTGTGGGGGTTTGACGTTAATGTTAATAGAACGAAATCCGTCAACTAAAACTCTAACCAATTGTTCACCCCCATTATCTCCGCTTCGACCCTGAGCCTGATTTTCAATTATCTCACGTAAATTATCTATTTGATTAATTTGTGTTAAACTCATTTGTCTCAATCTTAAAATTTCTTGGCGTAGTTGCTGTTCGCTCATAGCGTTTAGCGTCTCGTCATTGTCCGCCATTCTGTCTATTAATTTTATACGAACACTATTTTTCTTTTCTATAGGAACTATTCTCAATTTTGTGTTATTAAGACCCTCGTATAAAACACCCTGTTGCGATCTAGTTTTACGCGAAAAATTTTCGTTGTTCATAAATTAATTTTTACTTCAAAATTTCGAATAATTATCAATTTCATTAATACACAATATAAAATGGGTCTATCAGTCGAGCCCTACACGTTGAGCGCCAAAAATGTAACGGCTCATATTCTTTACACGTCACACTTTAAAAAAAATAATTAACAACTATAGATATAATAAAATAATAACATCACAAACACACATAAGAAATATAAATATAACGCAACGTAATAAAAGATGATTATTTACTTGTCTTAAAATGAGCTCATTATTCGGATCTTATATATATATATATATATATATATATATATATATATATATATATATATATATATATGAATTTTATAAATTAGCTAGCCATGAGTGGATAGAGAGAGGTAGACTTTTATATGAGACGTAAAAATATATAACATAAAGACGACTTATCACTTCCTTGACATTGGTGAAGGAGTTCATCGGACATACAATCCGTTATCGCCTCGTGGATCTAGTTGATGAAGATTCCAAGGTTTGTCATTTTACATTAATTAGTCCGGGCATTTGAGTTAGTCGCCATTGGATTCGGCCACGAGGTTGTTTAATAATTCCTCCTTTTGGTTTGTCAATTCACCATATCAACGCGCCACACTATAAGGTGATATTTGATTTATACAAAACACAATTTTCTATAATATTGCACTCATATCAATTATGATTTTCACCGTATTTTACATACCTATAAGGTCGTCGGCGAGGCGCTTATCTTGTGGCGACAAGTCTCTAGAGGACAGTTTAACGAATGTAGGAATCATACACTTAATTCTATCTCTCATGCTTTTCGTTAAGACTCGAATTTACACGAAAGATTCCGAATCTAAGAAATTGGCGGGCAATTATTCCCACTACTTGCAAAATAAGCGTCTCGCAATATCTCTCTCTATATCACTCTTCTTTCTCTCTCTTTGTAGACTCACTCACATGACTAATTCGCTTCACCGGATACAGCATGGCTAGCGCCTATATTTAATTTCTACACGGGTATTATTTAGTTAATTAATTAATTAATTAAATAATTAATCATTTGAAAGTCAATCAAGCGGCATCTTTTCCTAAACCAGTATTGAATGTACACATATTCAGCTATATTTTAAAACAAAAAATAGAAAAAAATGTAATCTTTTCAAAAAATTAATAAATAAATTTTCCATTATTTAAACTTTTTTCAATTTTGAGCTTATCATCGTAAAGATGATCAAATTCTGCATCCAACGAGTATAAGTACATCTATTTTTTATAAATAATTACTAACTAAATAAATAATTGATTATTTATTTATTAATTAATAAAATGACAGTCTCAACCCTGTAAAATGCAGAGAGTAGTTGTTAAGCTTTGTGTTGGAAAGCCCTAAATTAAGTAACGTTTATTTTTTTTAAATATTAATTTTTTTACTAATCAATAAAATATGTTAATTTTTCCTAATCAGGTATTGAAAGTAAATATATTAAGCGTTATTTTACAGAAGAATAAAAAAATGTTGCTTTTTAAAAAATTAATAAATAAATAATCAATTACTTATTTACTTAATAATTATTTATAAAAAACAGCTGAGTTTATGCTTGTTGGATGCAGAATTTGGTAAGCTTTACGATGATAAGCTCATAATTGAGATGAGTTTATTTGCTTGAAAAATATTTAATTTTTTAGTAATTTTTTACTACTATTAATTAGGTAATTAATTAATTAAATAATTAATTATTTGAAAACCAATGAAGCGGCATTTTTTCCTCAACCGGTATTGAATGTACACATATTAAGCTTAATTTTAAACCAATAAAAAAGAAAAAAATGGGTAAGACTCCGTCAGAAAATATGCGATTTGCATGGGGTCTTTGGATTAGGCTGTAATTTGGTGAAATTGTAGTATTAGATACTAGAAACAAGTGTGCCAAAAATTTTTTTAAAATTTTGAAATTTGTTAAAGTTACGCCATTCTGAATTCTTTTGTTATAATTTTTTTAAATCTTAATATTTTCGAAAGTTTTCGATAAAATTTAATAAAATTTGAAAGGCTTATACTTAACATCATGTTTCTTCTGACTATCACATAAAAAAAACAAAAAAAAATTTTGAAACCGTTTTGCCCGAGCGGGACCGATTTTTGAGTTTTCTTGTCAATTAATAAAATATTCCTTATAATTTCACCTTTCATTTAAAAAAAGGAAATCTATGGAGACTCAAACAGTTTTCGAGATATTGCAATTTTTGGGAAGCGCGACCAGGTTTCAGTGGCAGCGATGTGTGAGTGCCCGGAAATCCTAATTCTTACACTTTACTGTTCAAAATTGTCTAGAACCTACAAATTTTATCCGATATTGATGTTCTTTGTCTTAAATGAAAGGAGATAAATTTTCTAAAAGTTTCCCCGAAACTGTTGTTTCAATTATTAATTGTTTATATATTTTTTTGTTACTCAAAGTAAACAATTTACAAGAATTTTGAAAAAAATCGTGTTTATTATTTATTTTTGCATTCATGATCGAAATCAATTTAAATTAGTCTAATATGACCATCCGATAAATAATAATGCATAATTCAATTTATTTAAATAATTTCGTTAATTAACAAATAGATAACTCTGGTCCTTTTTAAGAAAAATTGTATTTTTGCAGATAAATTTATGTTTATTTAAGTAATTTATGTTTATTTTGTTACAAAATAATTTTGAAGTTAATGATTATCATTGTTATTAACAATTATATTTATATAAAATATAAATTAAAAATTAATTAATCAATTTTTATTACTTACTTATATCTTTATTTATATTAGCATAAATTTGTCTTTAAAAAATACAATTTTTTTTATAATTGTTAATAACAAAAAAATATATAAACAATTAATAATTGAAACAACGGTTTCGGTGAAACTCTTAGAAAATTTATCTTCTTTCATTTAAGACCAAGAACATCAAAATCGGATAAAATTTGTAGGTTCTAGACAATTTTGAACAGTAAAGTGTAAGAATTAGGATTCCCGGGCACTCACACATCGCTTATAAGGAATATTTTATTAATTGACAAGAAAACTCAAAAATCGGTCCCGCACGGGCAAAACGGTTTCAAAAAATTTTTTTTGACTTTTTTTGGGCAAAAATTTTTTTTTCGTTTTTTTACGTAATAGTCAGAAGAAACATGAAGTTAAGTATAAGCCTTCCAAATTTTATTAAATTTCATCTAAAACTTTCGGAAATATTAAGATTTAAAAAAATTATAACAAAAAAATTCAAAATGGCGTAACTTTAACAAATTTAAAAATTTTAAAAAAAATTTTGGCACACTTGTTTCTAGTATCTAATACTACAATTTCACCAAATTACAGCCTAATCCAAAGACCCCATGCAAATCGTATATTTTCTGACGGAGTCTTACCCAAATGTATTTTTTTATAAATTGTGAAATAAATTTTCAATTATTTATTCATTTAACAATTATTTATAAAAAATAGTTGAATTTATGCTTGTTGAATACGGAATTTGATCAGCTTTACGATGATAATTTTATGATTGAGAAAAGTTTATTTGCTTCAAAAATATTTCATTTTTTAGGAATTTTTTACTGATTTTTATTAATTAATTAATTAATTAAAAATTCAAAAACTAACAAATTGCATTTTTAATAATAGGGTATGGAAAGTACACATATTAAGCTTTATTTTAAGGCAAAAAAAGAGAAAAAAGTCACAATTATTTTTAAATTTGAAAAAATTAACTTCATTTGTTAATTTAAAAGTTTTTTATGGATGGCCTTTAATGATATGTACATATAAGGTTTAAACGCGTTTTTTTTTTAAATAACGTTTTTTTAAATGTCAGACACTTCACTTCTGAATCTAATAGTGATGCATTCGATCGACACGATATAAAAACGATTTATTCTTATATAATATCAAAAAACGGTAAGAGAATAAGTCTTTTGTTTTTCGAACCATATTATTGCTAGTCGAGCAAAATACCGAAATTTTTATTTAGAGATTGTTTTTATGTCAAGAAAAACAAAATTTTTGATTAAATACATTCAAATAAATCATAGTTTCTTGAATAGAAATGTTGTGATCTTTAATAGAAAAGTTTACTACTATTTAGAGTTTCGTACACCTTAGGTATACTGACAGAACCCTTATAAAATCACCCGTATGTCCCTCCAAGCCATGCAAAATGGGCTGTCCTACCTTCCTTTCTACAAACCCCAATTTGGTGATCTGAAATTCGGTAGGGATCTTCAGTTTTAAGTGCAGATTACAGGAAAAATATAGCAAACACGATTAGCCTACATATTCGAGAAAGAGAAGGGAATGAAATTTAATTTTATTGAAAAAATTGCAAAAAATGAAACTGTACCCCCCTTAACTTTTACAAATCACAACCTGGTGATCTAAAATTCGGTAGGGATCTTCAGTTTTAAGTGCAGATTACAGGAAAAATATAGTCAACCTGATTGGCCTATATATTTAAGAAATGGAAGGGATCGAAAATAAATTTTTTTTTAAAAATTGCAAAAAAGGAACCTGTCTCCCTCTTTACTTCTACAAATCTCAACCTGGTGAGCTGAAATTCGGTAAGGATCTTCAGTTTTAAGTGCAGATAAGAGAAAAAATATAGTCAACCTAATTCGTCTATATATTAACGAAATAGAAGGGAAAGAATTTAAATTTTTTCAAAAAAATTGCAAAAAATGACCTTGCCCCCACTTAACTTCTACAAATCTTATCCTAGTGAGCTGAAATTCAGTAGGGATCTTCAGTTTTAAGTGCAAATTACAGGAAAAGTATAGCAAAACTGATTGCCCTATACATTTGCGAAATGGAAGGGTAAGAAATTAAATTTTTCCGAAAAAATTGCAAAAAATGACCCTGTCCCTCACTTAAATTCTACATATCTCAACCTCTTGAGCTGAAATTAGGCAGGGATCTTTAGTTTAAAGTGCACATTAATTGAAAATATTAAAACAATACTTGCAACATTCATTGGCAAATGGTGGTATTAAAATAAACAATTAAAAAAATATATTAAAATTGTTTGATAAAAAAATAATTAAAAAAAATAAAAGTTTTGTATATCTAATATTGTAAACAATAATAAGTAGAGGAACAAAATTCGTACAATTAGTTCCTCTACTTATTATTGTTTACAATATTAGATATACAATACTTTAATTGTTTTTAATTATTTTTCTCTTATCGATTGTTTTTAATATAATTTTTCAATTGTTTTTTTTAATTTTACTATTTACCGATGAATGTTGCAAGTATTGTTTTAATATTTGTGTACGGAACATGCCATTGCATTGCGAGTTCAACTCGCACTTGTCCAATTTTTTTAATTTAGTTTAAAATTTTTTTTTCAGATTTTTTAATATATTTTTTGTGGGTAGACTGTAAAAAAATATACTAATAAACCCATTTTTAGTTAATTAGTTCAAATAATGTATAAATTTTTTTTTCAAATTTATACATTATTTGATCCAATTAACTAAAAATGGGTTTATTAGTATATTTTTTACAATCTACCCACAAAAAATATATTAAAAAATCTGAAAAAAAATTTCAACGCTATGGCCATTATGATATATCAAGTTCTCTATATTTTTATTGAAATATTATATAATATTGCATATATTATTACATATATTATATGTAATATTTGCGTTAAAGTGCACCAGTATGCCAAATTTGAGTTCTCTAGGTCAAATAGTTTAGCCGCTAGGGGGGACACGATTTGGCTACGGACATAAGAGTCTCACCAATAGAGTTCTTTCGGTACACCGAAGGTGTACGGAACCCTAAAAATGAGTTTTATTTTGGTGTACGGAACCTTCGATCTTAGTGCGAGCTGCACTCGCACTTGTCCTATTTTTTTAGTTAATTTATAGTTTTATTTTTTTATAGAAAATTATAATAAATATTGTCTACTTAAATTAATAAAATTAATACTCATATTTAGTTAATTGTATTTTAAATTAAATGAAAGAAGAGATTTATTAAAAGGTGATTAAATTTTTTTATGTTATAAGATAATTATTAATTTTACAGTAAAATTATAGATTTTTTCAAATAATTGATTAATGAAAATTATAACAAATAATATTTTATGAATTTTTTAATTAAAAAACAAGGATAATAAGTATTGCAGCTTTAATTACTAGTTACAAAAAATTTTATAATAACCATAAATTTCTCATTACACAGTAAAAAGAAAGTCTTTATTTTAAGGCAGCAAGGCGGTCTTAAATTGAGATGCAACATTTTTAAGTCAATCCATGCTGCATTCAAGCAAAAGATTCTGTATGATTAAACATTGTAACAGATAGTGTAAAATTTAAGTATAAATTAAATTTTGTAACTTTATATTCATTTTATTATTTACAGTGAAACTAAAGTAAAATGATAAAAATTTTCTTTTTTTGACTTTCCTTAATTTTTAGTGAAAATACAGTTTTTTAAACGATAACTGCGTTTTAAGAAGTTCGCTGGTAAAATACTTTTTTTATTTTTATGGACACTTTTTAAAATACTTGTAAAGATCTGCAATGAAATTTGATGAAATAAGTTATAAATTAATTATGAAAATAACAATTTTATAAAAATTTCAAGCTTTAAAAATTATATTCTAATAAACGGCTGATAAGACGTACAGTTATGTTACTGTTTAATTTTAGAATTTCAAAGTATTTACACGAAATTTGATTTCAAATTTTAAGATAAATTTCTTTTTTATTATTTAATATTAAGCAGCGTAAACTCTTTTAGTATAACAGGTGACGGGATGTGTCGCTTCTAAGTTAAATTCTATTCTTGCGGATTGTTAAAGAACATCAAGAGAAAAGGCGTTCTACAGGTACAGATGTTGCCTGAATGCTCAAAATATCTCGAGCCATTTTAGATAAGTTAGGAAATTGTTTTTCTTGGCATTGCTCCTATTTTAAAATGTCAGTACTCCTATCTACTCGATTCATATTCAAATAAACATTAAATTCTTCTCGACAATTTCCTTGCCTTTGAGATGAATTGCTATTTCTTGAGCTCGTACTTGGAGTTGAGTAAAGTGCTAACGGATCAAAATCGTCATCGGAATTAATTATTGTATCACTTTTCGACGTTTATCAACACTTATGAACTAACCTGTAACACACATGGGTAATTTTCACGTAACTGTAATACTTGGCGGCGTCACAGAAAATACATTCAAAATAAAAAATTTTTGCTTGAGTATAGATACATTTCACAGGTATATATAAAACCTATTCGCAACCACAAATATGTGCAAATAGATATTATATTTTTTGATAAATTGCAGAATTCCCTCCAAAATTTCAGCTCCGTGGCGTGTTCGTTTTTTAAAACTTTAAGTTAAAATTCAGAAATTTTATTGAAAACGCTGAAACTGAAAACGAGAATTTTTGTAATATGAATTATGTATATAGGTGAACAATTTCTACATATAATACATCTTCTAATACTTCTTATAAAATTATAAAATGTAAAATAGTTTTGTCCACAAATTTTTTCAATTTTGTAATAAGATATTTTTCCCTATAATTTAACTTTTTATGGCACATTTTAATGTTAACTGAGAATTAAAATCTAAAATAAGATCCATTAACAACAAATATCAGTAAAAAAAAGGTTTAAAATTTTCCAGTTCTACACTTAAAAACAATTTTTTTTTGTAAAAATGTGAAGTTCACAAAAAAAGTGGTCAGTACCGTGGTATTACTATTCTTTTAATGTAAACACTCTCTATGGTAATTATTACGATTTTTTTGAAGATTATATTAGAAACAAATTATCTGCCAAAAGAAAAGATTTATTTTGCAAAATTTTGGGAATTAGGTTAGTTTAAATGTCAAATGTCAGCTCCGTGGTGTCACATAAAATGTCAGTTCCGTGGCGCCTGTGGCGTACAGTGTAAAGGTGCAAATTCATGGATTAACAGTTGCTACAACAACACATATTACAGAAGAGAACAGACATAGTTGTGTCCTTTTATATTTCAGTGCTTTGGCAACCGTTGACTTATTAAAAAACACCTTAATATTCGAAAAAACACGCCTTTATAATAACCAAGCAGAAGCACAGTTTAATTACTTTTCTACAATTAGTTTTAAGCGCTAATTTCATAATGTTATGTCAAGCTGATAGTAAATAGTAAATATTTTTGCTGGGGCTATTTTGTGCACTAAAATGCCTTTTTTAACTCAGTGATTTATTTAAATTCAGAATTAAAAGAAAATCAACTTTTGCATATATATGTTATACTTCCTTCTGAAGGTTTCCTATGAGTTAGTCAATGAAATAAATTTTTTTGTCGGAGTTGTAGTTATTAAAAGTTGTTCCAAAAATAGACCCCGGGATGGAACTACTTTGTGTATTGAAATTTGTGTATTTATAATGTTACATAAACGTTTTTTTTGATACTTTCTTATTCATTAAATCTTTTGTGTGGATATTTCAGAGTAAATTAAAAAAGAATGAGATATTAAACAAAAAATTTTGTAAATATTATACAACAAAATGTAAAATAAAATACTAAGATTTTGCTAAAATCATGATTTATTAAAAATTAACAACCTTTCTTCAAATCTTATATTACTCTGAAAATAAATAACACTTTTTCTTTTTAAATATACATTTTACAATAATACATTACGATAATTATAAAACTATCATTTAAACACATGTAAATAACTTTAAATCATCATTTTAATAGAAGCTTTTTTAAACGTTTTGAATATGATATTTTTTAAAAACTTGAAATTAATATTTTAAGGTTAAATGAATAACAATTTAATATCTAATACATTTTTTCAGTTATTTTAAGAGAAACGAGAGAAATAGTTTTAAGACTAATTTGAAAAACTTATAAATATTAAAGTTAATTTTTTGTCGTTATGTTGCTCACCGGTTGAAAAAAACTAAATAAAAAAAATATAAATATTAAATATAATATATATAATATATAATATAATAATAATAAATATATAATATATAATATAATATAATATATAAATATATATAATATATATATTTTATATATAATATTAAATATTTACTATTTACTATCAGCTTGACATAACATTATGAAATTAGCGCTTAAAACTAATTGTAGAAAAGTAATTAAACTGTGCTTCTTATCGTTTTTAGGATTTTAATTAACTTATTTTTGGTTTTTTGACAAAGAAGTTCTTTTTAATAATTTTATTTATTAAATACCTGGTGTACATAAAGTAGCCCCAGTTGCCGGCAGTATTATTCAATGCATAGGGTGGTCAGCTCCGTGGCAGCCAATTTTCGAAAATTTGTTATAATTTTTTTATAATTATAGCTGTAGTAAAACCATTCAAATGACAACTATATTATGCCCTAATTATGAGGAAAAGTGATATTCAACATTAAAAAAAACAAAATTTTTTTTCTTTTAAAAATGATCTTGAAATTGCACAGTTACGTGAAAATCACCCACATATATATTCGCATTTAACTTAAATATAAACACACACTTAACACTTAAAAGTACGTATGGAATTGTTCTTATATACCACATGGTGAAATTTTTCATGACTTGAGAGATATGCTATTTCACTGAAAACTGAGAATTAAATAACATTCTGTCTTGTGAGAAACACAACATAAAAAATATTTTTTTGAAAGTCAATTCATGAAGACAAATATATGGGTGATTCTCCAAAAAACCTAATTTGGCATGTAGTCAAGATTTTCTAAATAATTATAATCATTTGGAAAATTACCAAGCCATATTTCCCTATTTTATCACTTTTTCTAAATGTTCTACAAGAAAAAGTTGTGAAATTTTATTGTTTAATACATTTTTAAAATATTTTACCACCTCAAAATTGATTTTCTAACCTGTCATCTAAGTGTTTTTCATTTTTTCAATACGTAAAACAATTATTTAAAACATGAAAATAGGTACTTTAACCTAAAATGTATGAAAAATAATTTTTGCCAATTGTTAAAAGAGATGTTTGATAACTGTAAGTATTTCAAAATCTATAAAATTTATAGATAATATTAATAAATTATGATTATTAAATAATTTTTTGTAAATAGAAAAATATATATAATATATATATATATATATATATATATATATATATATATATATATATATATATAATATATAATAAATATATATATATATATATATATATATATATATATATATATATATATATATATATATATATATATATATATATATATATATATATATATATATATATATATAATATATATTATATAATATATATAATAAAAAAACGCTGGCGTCAAATTCTAACCTCTTAATTTTTTTGTAAATTTTAATTTAAAATATATACTTTAAAAGCTAAAAGTTAGCATGATCATGCTATACAGGTGGTAGATTTTTGAAAGCTCAATATAATTGACTGTTTATTTTATTTTATTATTATTATTATTTATTATTTATTTATTTATTATTTATTTATTATTATTTATTTCGGGAGAATCACCCATATATTAACACTATTTGTTTTTCATAAAATAATAGTATATTCAAATCTGAAATAACCACAAATGGAAACAGACGATCAGCTGTCATTTACCTTGGATAGAAACGCGCATCGCACACTGCGCATGTGTGCAGTGTGCACACAAAATTCTACAGAATTTTCAAGCGCAGTTAACTAATCTTTCACGTACTTTACAAAACTGAACAAATGACTTTTGGTTAAAATTTAAAAAACTGTTGCCCATACTAGTACTAGAATATTTCTAGAACGTTTTTATATTTTCTAATAAAAAGTATATGATACAGACTTGTATTTTGCGTCCTATCCAAAAGTCAAGCACTTTTAAGGAAGGATTTACGTACTTTTTTTCCATGTAGAGATTAAATAGAGTTCTAAGTAGGAATGAAGGACAACAAAAAGAGGATGCTGAGAACTAATTAGTAAGGATGAGGTATTCATTTAGCAGAACAGAGAATTAAATGATTATAAAAATTGTGACTCTTATTTGTAGGGGAATGATTAGTTGTTAAAAAATAGAAAGATAGTTATAGCTTATAGTTGAATCGCAAGGATATTTTCTGGTTTAGATGGAAATTGAATTCAACTCTCAGTCTTTTCTCTTCTCCTTTTGTCCCCATGTCTTCTTCAATGGAATTTTCTGTACCATTCTCTCAATCTTTCTTTACTTTTCTGATGCCTATCAATAGTCCATGATAAGCTTATAGTTGAATCGCAAGGATATTTTCTGGTTTAGATAGAAATTGAATTCAACTCTCAGTCTTTTCTCTTCTTTCTTTGTCCCCATGTCTTCTTCAATGGGTTTTTCTGTACCATTCTCTCAATCTTTCTATACTTTTCTGTTGCCTTTGGCCATCTTCGTGTACTATCTGCGTTTCTACCCCTTCGTAAGAACACCCCATTGAGATAGATCCTTTGACGTATTCAACTGCATCAAAAAGGATTTAAGTTACCTGGAATTTGCTTAAAAATTGTATAATATTTTCCAGAACTTTTCAATCATGTTTTTAAAAATGGAAACCTACTGTATTAAAATAATATAATGAATGATGTAATTGTAAATGCTGAAATGCATGATGTACAATTGAGAAAGAAATTACATTGTCATAGAAGCGCATTTGGCGATGATGAGGAATTTAAAAGAGCAGGAGGGAAGAAGTGGTTATATGGGGTTGAAAAGTAGGAGAGGAGACATGAAAAATAGAGGTTGAGACCCATTGAAGGGAGATAGAAGTTGGGAAAGGCATGCATGGTTGGTAGATTTGCATGTCAATGGCAAGTAATATAAATTACACGTAATTACCCTACCGTTCGAGAGACTCGTGAATTTCATTCCGGTCTATTTTCAACTGCAATCACATTAAACGACCTACTGGCCAAAGTTGAGAATCCTGCAGATGTTCAAAAAGGAATAACTGGAGTAAAGTCTTACGTGTATAATTTCTAACTTTTTTCGTCTTTCTCTGGAAGCTCAATAAACAGGTTGCGAGATAACAATTCTACTTACATTATACTCTATCGCCTTTGAATATCCTCTCTCTTATTCCCAATTAACCCTCTTCTCTTCATTTTACCAGTTTTCTTAAAAATTCTTGTCTTTCTTTTTTAAACTTATCAATATCGATACATATATACAAATATATGTACCTTTGTAATTATATCACAGACGCTTTTTAAATTAAGCACAAAAATTATTAGTTAGGTAAGCAGTTTTTTCTTCTACTTTTGTGCATAATTAAAAAAATAAAAATGTCCTGCAAATCTCGAATAATATATGATTAATAGTGTTAAATGACTTTCAAAAATTAAACAAGGTATCATCCAGTTGCAATCATTTTGTAAAGGTTCATTTATTTGCATAAAATAAAATAAATTAGTTAATGTGGATCTACGCTTAATACACCCGTGTTGTTTATAAATAAGCATGGTTTCATTGAAATAAATAGAAATCCAGATAGGTCTATTATGTTCAACTCTATTTCCACTATCATAATTACATACAGGACAAATAGCTGACTTCAAAAGAATACGACTGAAGGTTGTTTTCCTCAAACGTACGATAAATTATAAACGGCTAATATCACAATCGAAATAAAATTAATTTGCGTTTAGAAACAAAATACAACAGCATTGAATTCTTTGGAAAATTTTCAATCGACTAGTATCATCGATGATATTTATGTTTTTAATGAATTACTTTTTATATAAATAGATTTTAATATTAAAAAATTCACAACTATTATAATTGTAATGTTAATTTTACATGCATCACATGAAAAAAATTCCTGGGATATCCTTTTGCTCAGAGAGATTTATTAGTAGAAGACCTCCATGGAATAACGATCTATCTACAGTTAATTAATTCTTCCTTGAAATAACCACTAAAGTATAAGGGATACACTACCGTTGGGAATTATCGGTACAGCTGCACGCCTACGGCCCAAAACATACCAATCTTTAAATCACGATTTTTTTGTAAATACAAATGTCAGAAAATTAACAAATATACCATTCGAAAGATTATTAAATTCTACGATTAATGATACATAACTGAAAATTTTTCTAATTTATACAAAGATTGTAGCAATCGACAAATTTGACAACAAAATTTTTTTTTTAATTTTTTAACCCCTGCACATTTTTTAAAAATTAAAGAAAAAATTTGAAACTTTTTGTTACAAACGTAACCAGAAAATATTATGCAGGGAATTAAATTTGGAGGACAGAAAAAACAGTTTGAGAGGAAATTCAGGGTATTAAAATAAGTAAGACTCTATTCTGTAAGAATACATATATTATAAAATCAGTCTTGTTTACAGAAGTCATTTCATTACTGAAGCGTCGAAAATGCGACGATCCGTCGTCATCCGCCAGAAATCTCACAATCAAAAAAAACTTCGCCCATTTTCGTTTATCGTCGTGAAACCGAATCCCTTCTTAGGGCAGTCACACCTCTTTTACTCACTCTTCTATCTCTCGCATTCCAACATTCTCCCACCTTGAGCTAACGCTCAATCAATTTGGGGGTAAATCTCGTCTTAAACCACTCTCCCACTTCGCGTGACATAAGGTTTCTCAATTTTGACAATTGTTGAACATTATTATTCTTTTGGGAAAATTCACACTCGGCATTCGCACTTTTTATTTTTCTAATACTTTCACACTTTGACTTTACAATTTTTTCCCTATCTCGATCATCATCTTTCACACCACAATCAATTTCCAAAGGATACAGACGTTGAATAGGGCGGAGTAATTCTCCGTCTTTTGTTTTAATTCGAAATACTCTAATCTGATCATCTCGGCCAGGTAAAAGCGCTATCACACGACCCAAAGGCCATTCGATTCGTTTCGTATTGTCATTCCCGATTAATACAAGATCTCCCTCATTCAATTTTCGCATCTCTTTTACATTTGCATTCTCGCGTAAAGCTCCCAAGTATTCTGATCTAAATCTCTGTCTCAAACTGACCTTTAAGTGACTGTAAATATCGCGATTTTTCTCTAATCTCTTCACGCCCACATGTTTTCGCTTCTATTGCATCAAAATCTGCTACTTGACTCTCAGATAAATCTCTCAAAAACATATTCGGCGTCAAAGGAACCAAATCCGTAGAATCCGTTGACATATATGTCAACGGTCGTGAATTGACAATCGCTTCGCAATCACACAATAAAGTGATCATGTTTTCGTAATCGACAGTAGTTTTCCCTAAACTTCCACGCAACACCTGTTTAACGATACGTATCAACCGCTCCCACCAACCTCCCCACCACGCTGCAGAGGGGGGATTGAAATGCCACTTGATCCGTTTTAGTCGCGCTGTATTTTCGATTTCTTTCCAATTTAACTTTTTTAAATTATTTTCGGTTCCTACGAAATTTGTGCCATTGTCTGAGAAGACTTCTGCTGGTCTACCTCTTCTCGCAATGAATCGACAAAACCCTTTAATAAACGATGCAGTGGACAAAGATAACAATACTTCTAAATGAATCGCTCTGTACACCGCGCATGTAAAAAGGCACACATACGCTTTTTCGTTACCCTTTAAATATAAGGGACCCGCCAAATCAACACCGACTACCTCAAACACACCGGCATCTCTCACTCTTTCGATAGGCAAAGGTGCTTTAACTGCTTCCATTCTTTTTACTGTGTACCGTTTACATCTCATGCATTTAGATAATATACTACGAACTTTTTTACGGGCAGACAGTATCCAATATTTTTCACGCAAATTGCAAAGTAAAATCTGACAACCTGCGTGTTTGAGGTTTCGATGTTCTTCTTCAATTATTCGCGTAACAATTAAATGACTCGAATTTAAAACAATCGGGCAACGAAAACTTCTCTCATCCATACGATTAAATACTTTCGTTTTTATTCTTAGCAAATCATTCTCATCTCTCAAAACATCTAAACATTTTAGTTTTTTGTCATTATTATTTACAAACATCTCCCTTTGTGACACTTTCAACAATAAAATTTCCGCGCTTTTCAATTCGTCACTTGAAATAGAATCAGTTAAAATTCTTTTTTCTTTTTCTTTACATTTTGAATTATTTATAAATCTTTGTATCCATGATACCATCTTTAACAATCTTACCATAATCAGAAAAATATTTACAAAAATTGATCACTCATACCATCTGTTTCTGTACTTAACAAAATTGTAGAACTTACCGCTGTCTTCCTCCTTTCGCAATTTACCTCATCCTCGATCACCTGAAACTCAGCACTGGGCCAGGCGCTTCGAGATTAACTTCAGCCAGTCGGTCCCTCCCACCATCTCGAAGCAAGCAATTGTGTGCCTGCTTTACAGCCTCTAGACGGTAGATCTGGCCGGGTTTTGAGTACCAGGCACATGTCTCCACTTCGTTCCTGCAGTCAGTTGTCTAATCTCCTGCACCCGGTTCCATACAAATGTACTCCACTGAGCTTCCTGATTTATCCATGTTAACACCGCACTAGAGTCAGACCAGTATTATACTACTTCCGGATTCTCAAAATTAATGCGTCGATCAATGATTTTGCCAGTCTCGCTGCAATCGTTGCTGCTAATAGCTCGAGTCGAGGTATAGTAATTTCTTTTGTTGGCACTACTCGCGATTTCGCACCAATTAACTGGACCTCTATTTTTTCCCGCGTGTTCTGTTCGAATAAACACCACTGCTGCATATGCGTGTCCACTAGCGTCAGCAAAAACATGAAAACTAGTCTTACTATTTTCCCGAACCGCACCCAACTTTCTTGGAATTTTCACATCTTTAAGGTCACTTAAACTTTTTATCCAAGCAAGAAATTCCGATTTAACTTCTCCTTCCAATACAATGTCCCATCCTGCATTCTCTTTCCAAATTTTTTGCAACAAAAGTTTTGGATATAACATGACCGGACAACTAAAACCGATAGGGTCAAAAACTCTCTGTGCAACAGATAATATAAACCTTTTTGTTATGGTATGACATTCTAAATTAGATGGGATACTCGCGAGGTTAACCGATAATGTGTCTTCGACTTTATTCCACACTAGTCCCAGGACCGATGTCTCACTATTATTGCTGTTATCCCCCGTACACTCCCACCGTCTAAGGTCAAACCCTGCCACTTCCAAAACATTTGTTGCTTCACTTTTAAACCGCACAAAATCATCCTGTGACTCTACACTTGTTACACAGTTGTCCGAGTAAAAACAGTCAGACATTTTTATTATTACCTTGTCACTTATCTTTACATTGTTATCGTTTCTGGTAATTTTTTCGAGATGAAATTTAATCGTGGCCCCCAGTAAAAATGGACTACACGTTAAACCAAAAACCACTCTTTTGTGTCGATATGTTATTATTTTATCCCCACTACGCCACAAAAAACGTAAATAATCGCGATCCGAAGATTGCAGGTTCGAGTCCTGTCACGGTCGCCAAATGTTACAAACGTAACCAGAAAATATTATGCAGGGAATTAAATTTGGAGGACAGAAAAAACAGTTTGAGAGGAAATTCAGGGTATTAAAATAAGTAAGACTCTATTCTGTAAGAATACATATATTATAAAATCAGTCTTGTTTACAGAAGTCATTTCATTACTGAAGCGTCGAAAATGCGACAATCCGTCGTCATCCCGCCAGAAATCACAATCAAAAAAAACTTCGCCCATTTTCGTTTATCGTCGTGAAACCCGAATCCCTTCTTAGGGCAGTCACACCTCTTTACTCACTCTTCTATCTCTCGCATTTCCAACACTTTTATACATGTGATTATTAAAGTCTCATCTTTAATTTAAGACCAAAAAATATAAAAATCTTAATCGGTGATCATCCAAAAAAAAATCAAATTAAGGGCAAATCCAAGTTGTAAAATGTAAACAAAGCAAAATGCAAACGAAACACTAAATTCACATTTTTCATACAGTCTTTTTTTCACAAAAATTAACGTTTTTACACTTTCTTAACGGAAATGTTAAATTAGAGTGTCAAAGTTTCCAAAGAAATAATTTTTAACTTGGAGGAATAAAAAGCTATTACTAAAATAACTAATTAAAATGACCTGTAAAATAACATTTGTGACAAGTAGCGAAAAATAAACTGTTTGAGTATATCAACCGCACGGACGATGAAGAAGTTTTTACCCTTTCCCTTGCAATTTCAAGAAGAAAAGAGAAAAATTTCTCCTTCCACATGTGGAATGTCCAATCGCTGATATGAGACTTCTTCATCCTCAGTGCGGTTGATATACTCAAACAGATTATTTTTCGCGACGTATCAAAAATGCTATTTTACAAGTCACTTTGATTAGTTACTAGCGTTATTTTCCTCACTCGCTCATGCTCGCTTGGATGACAGTTTACTTATTTCTACTTATACATATATTTATTCTTTCATAATATTACTATAATATTTTAATTTTTATTATTTATTTAATAGCATCTTTATTGTTAATATATAATATAAGTAGTACATGCACCTTGATATAAATTTTCTACAAAATGCGTATATTAAATTAATAATTTTAAATACCGATGGTAAATCACAACCGATGGTAAATCACAGTAAAGAAATCGATGAACACATTTTAAATCTAAATAACCTAATTCACGAGGCAATAGATGTCTCAGTTCCTAAAATTAAGAGTATAGATTCGATAGGCAAATATATAAATCTAAAAATTAAGAAATTGCAAAGTAGAAAAAGTTTTCTTCTTTCTAAAATTAATAGACTCAAAAAACAAAGGGCTGATAAAGAAGAAATTAGAATGTTCGAATATTTATTGCATGAAGTAAAGCAAAGTTTAAAGAATGAATTCTCCAAGTCAATAAATAATTACTGGCAGGGAAGAATATCTTCCATTTCACTTAAAGACAGCAAAAATATGTTTCCTGAAATAAATAAAGTTTTCAGATCGAAAAATCAATCTGAAATGCCCTCATTAAAAGTCCCATTAAGCAAAAAGAACTTGTTAGATTCTGTAGAAATTGACGCGAGTAATGTAGGAAAAGATGAAAAGGATAACTTCATAATATCTGAACCGGAAGACAAAATAAAAATAATGGGTGCACATTTTGCCTCAGTGTACGTTCAAAACGAAAATTTAGGCCGACCAGAATTAACAAATATTATAAATAAAAAAGTAGAACTGTTCGAAAACGAATTAATAAATGATTTAAACAATAGTAAGACTTTAGTTCAATTTAATGATAATAACAGGGCAACGGCCCCTGAATTCCAAGAAGACGAAAAATATTTTTGTACTTGTGAAAAAATGATTAAATTATTTCGAAAATTAAACACAAAAAAATCGGCTGGAGATGATGGAATTCCAAATGTAGTGTTAAGAAATTTACCGGTTAGCATAATTAAAGATTATACGATATTATTCAATAACATGATCAATAATAACTATTTTCCAGACTATTGGAAGATAGCGAAAGTGGTCCCAATAAAAAAGAAAGAAAAAGAAGGTTGTTATCTGGGTAGTTATAGGCCAGTCAGTCTTTTATCAAATGTAGGTAAACTATTCGAAAGATTTATAAATGAAAATATTATTAGGCATTGTGCAAAACTAGAAATACTACCAGAAGAACAATTCGGCTTCCGTGCTCATCATTCCACTTTACACGCGGTCAACAAACTAGTATCTGATGTTTGTTGGGATTTAAATCAAAATAAATTTGTAGGCGCGTACTTAATTGACTTAGAAAAGGCATTTGACTCAGTCTGGCTGGACGGTCTATTTTATAAATTGCTTAAAAAGGGATTTCCCATACATTTAGTGAGATTTTTATGGACAATGTTACACAATAAGAAATTTTTTGTAAGTGATAATAAGTGTAAGGAAAAAGGATATTTAATATTAAAAACGGGCTGCAGCAAGGCGCAGTGACTTCGGCAATATTGTTTATTATATACATGTATGATCTTCTAAAGATGTATGGTATAAATACTAATTCGAACGTTAAGGGAATAGCATTCGCTGATGACCTTATTATCACAGTGTCTGGAAAGAAAGTGGCCAGTATTCAGGACGAATTACAGGGCATATTCGAAAATGTTCTCTACTACTGTCATACGTGGAAACTAAAAGTTAACATTGACAAGTGCGAAACAATATTGTTCCGACCGAAAAGAATAAACAAACCAAATATCGGAATATGGAGAGAATTTCATATTAAAGAAAATAAAGACTCGGAAGTTAGACTAAAACACTGTACTTGCGTGCGATACTTAGGTATATATCTTCAAGACACGTTACAATTCACTGAACACGTTGAAAAGCAAATTAAGAAAGCCAAAAAGCATTTGGTGCTTGTAGCGCTCTGTTTCATTCAAAACATCTTAATAGTCAGGTAAAAATAGTGTGTTACCTATTACTTATTCGACCCATATTAACGTATGGAGCACAAACGTGGTTCAACATTAGTCCGATCACTGTGGAAGAACTTCGAAAATTTGAACGTGCCTGTTTGCGCGTATGTCTTAATTTATACAATACCCCAGAATCGAATTATAAGAAAACGTATTCAAACCAAATATTGTACGACAAAGCGAATATCAGCAGAATTGATATATTTGTACTTAAAATAGTTCGAGATCACATTGTAAACTCGGCAAAAAATAATGTAAATAGTTTAATATACGGACCCTACTTTCCAAACTCATTGTATTTTGAAAAAACACGACACAGTGGATTTATACCACCAGAAGCGTTCACATACCTCGACCAACTAGGATTAATTCAAAATAGAAATAATGTTCCTGTCATCTATCACATTAAACGTAATAAACGAAATAGAAAAATCGAATACACCCCTGAGCAAATAGAAAATCAAGATGTTAGTTTAAAATTTTCGACCAGCTTACCTAAAAGGGACACAAAAAGTTTCTATAGGAATAAAGCAGATAAATATTGGTGGTTTTTATAATTACAAAATTCATTAAATATACTACAATTACATCGAACAAAATTTCGATCAGATATTTTCTTTTTTTTTACAACTTCATAAAGATTAATGTTGCGACTAGTTTTTTATAAACAATTTTTTCTAGTTCTTGAAAATTATTAAAATGGTACAATTTCATCGTACCCAATAAATCAACACACAGCGATCAATAACAAAATAAATGAAAATTGTCATATCTGCGAGAATCCACGAAGGGATCACACGGATTAGGAGAAATATGTTAAAATACGTCTTTTTTCCAATGTTTTTTATAAGACTAAGTTTTTGTAAATAATGTATATATTTTTATTAAATAAATATTGGTATACAAAAAAAAAAATGGTAAATCACAGTGGTGAGACTCTGTGGCTTGCGATCACCGAGGTTAAGCAACATTCAGTGCGGTTAGTACTTGGATGGGTGACCGCCTTGGTGCCCGCTATAGGCCCGGTGTTTTTCTCACTACTTTCGTGATTTATCAAGCGGGAGGTTTGACGTCAAGGTATAATGATGTGCACTGTCGATTATTGTCCGGTACACACCATTAGAACTTGACTGTCGATAAACCAGTTGTACTCAAGAGAGGTTTTCTACAGTTTCCCTCTCCTCTGGCGAGAAAACCTAATTAACAGGTGGTCCAGGCAAATGCGAGTACTCCTAATAGAGACGGCTGTACACGCAAATTAGGTTAATATTTAAAAAAATTATGTAGAATGGTTATGCTTAATCCAAAAAAGTATTTCTCGGGAACTCTTGTCGAATTGCGTAAGGCCAATAGGGCAGGAGTATAAACAATTAAAAAAAATAATTTTAAATAAATAATGAAAATTATTAATTATTAAATAGAAGACTATTTATATATGATTTATAATTAATACACATATATTATAATAATTAATTAATCTTAAAATTTACATTTTTAAAAGGTGTATTTGGTCATCTCAATATAATTAAGTAATTTATTTTTCTGTACTTTCTTTAAAAAAATTTCCTTTTTTGATGAATAATGAAAGCATTACTCCACCAGTAGACTAAGTTAAGAAATTGAATTAATTTTGAAATGTTTAAGTATGATTTTTCATTAAATAGTTTATTTATTTTATAATAGTTCGTCAATAATTAAGATATTTGAAAAGAATTATTGTTAGAAATAGAAAAATTAAAAGGTTTCATATTTGAATTCGTGGTAAATAAGTTTTTCTTTGATTTCAAACAAATTTTACTTTTTTAAAAAAGTATAATTTCCTTCAAGGAATTTAATTTTTATTGGAAGCCGAGTATTATTTAAAATGTTTTGAGCAATTAATACTCTGAGCGAAACAACTTTAAATATGTTATTATTTATTATACTTTTATTTTTGGTTTTTATTCGAAAAAGCATTTGCTATGAAACAAAAGAAACATTGAAGGCATTTTGTGGAATATGTCCCAAAATTTTGCGGGAAAAATTTTCCCCAAAATTTTGTGAGATATTCACCAAGATTTTGGTGAAAAGTTTACCCAGGAAATTTTGTGTAAATTGCACAAATTTTTATGAATATTCTGAAATTTTGTTGGTAAATTTTCAACAACAGTTTTGAAAAAATTCACAAATTTTGGTAACGTTTTCCTAAAATTTTGTGGTGAATTTGCAATCAAATTTAATGAAATTTCCTTAAATATTTGTGAATGTTCCCTACAATATTTTGATAAATTTTTTACTAGAGTTTTAGAGAAATTTCACAAATGTTTGTAATTGTTATTCTATATTTTTGGTATATTTTCGTCAGGATTATATGGATTAAATTAAATTTTATTGTATATTTACTTAAAAATGAAGCCACGTGTTTAAATGAAAACTAATATATATTTTTTATTAGTCGCAATACTTAAGGTAATCTTAAGTTATAATACATTATTATGTACAAAACTAATAATAATAATAATAGTATACAAATAGTATAATACAATATTATTTTATTTTTTTAATATATAAGATAAAATACTTTTTAATGTACAAAAGTTTCCATTAAAATCTATAATGTAATTTATCAATCAGTCAAACTTTGCATCGCTAACCATTTTTCTTGTATTTTTCATCCACTTTCTTGTCCTTTCATGAGAATTAATATCCAATAAAATTCTGAACAGTTGTTAAAAGATTTATTAAATCAATAATTAGTTTTATTCCATTTCGCTCATTACGATCAATGGAGCGCAGTACTATTAACTTATTGTTATTAGATATTATTTACCTGCCTAATACGTATTCTTTATAGATAATCCATAAATTTTTTTACAATTTTAAAACTTCACTTACACAAAAAAAATTGTTAGCACGAACGATGTAGATTCGACTCTAGCAAATGTTTAAGAGCAATTGAAGCGGCGTATGCTGACATTCGGAAATTTTGTGGAAAATATTTGAAATTTCTAAATTTTTCTTCAATACTTTTCAATCCTCCTTCTTTCTATCTCAATAAAACTTTACGAAAAAAACAGGCACCGAAAAACTCATACAATAGACCCTTTTGTAATAAGAAACCAGTAAAGTTGGTCATCCTAAGAAACCACATGTTAAACATATTTTCTAAAAAGCGAATATTCTTCCCTAAAGCATCTTCTATTTTTTCTTCAAAACGAAAATATTTACAATATATAGTATACATAACTATTAATTTTTGAAACTCAATCAATTTTACAATGAAATAACTAAACATTCTTTGTTAATAAAAATGCACAAAAAGTATTTTTTTCCTAACTTTCATATTTTATTAATCCATAAATTTTATTTTTAAAAAAACTATTTGATGTATTATGCAATTTAATTAAAAAATGTTAACCTAATTATAATTTTAAAGGCAATAAATATTCCGTTATAAATTATTTCTCTAAAAACTTAATTCAAGAAGCTTGGCTGACTTTTTTAGGATTCGGTGAAAAATATGTTAATATTTTTAATTAAATAAAAGTAATTTTAATTAAATAAAAAGTTGTTGAAAATTCATTAAAATTTTGTTGAATATGTTTTCCCCAAAAAGTTAGTGAATATTCACCAGTTTATAAAAAGTATTCCTTAAGTTAATTAATTTTTAGAGATATTCACCAATTTTTTGGAGAAAAGTACTTTTCCCAAAAAATGTGTAATATACATCATAAAAAGTTAGTGAATATTCCCCAAATTTTTTACAGTGTACGCATATATCCTTTTCTTATATAGAACGTAACATTACAGCATGACTTTAATCTTACACGCTTTGGGAAACATTGCAAAACAGTTTTATTTCTAATAATTAAAATAAAAGAAAAATTCTTGTTTATTTATTAAACATACATTTTAAAGCGATTTTTATTTACTTTACATACTCGTGTAATAGTACTGGAATTTTAAATTAATTTTGCTTTTAAATATTAACTATTAGATTACTGTAAATTTATGCTAAAATATTACAGTAATATTACTATAATGAAAATAATTATAATAATAAAGGACAGTATATTTACTTTAATATTACTTATATTATTTATTAAATTATTACAGTACTGGACAACATTGTCAGTCTAGCTATTTATAAGGACAAGAAAAAAGATTTTTAACATATAATTTTTAAAAACTAATTTTTTTGTTACAAGTTTTGTAAGGTGATAAAATTTTTAAAAGAATAAGACCTTTTAGAAGACATGTGTCCAGTAATTAACCTATCATTTTTTTCTTTATATAAGCAGGACGTAAAAGTTATAAGTTATTTAAATTTTTGTAAAACTTTGAAAATGCGAATTCTTTTTTTCTAAATAAAATTTTTGTCTAAATGACTTGTAAAAGGTCTTATTATTTTTAAAATTATATCATCATACAAAACATGTGCTGCTAAAATTGCACATTTTAAGGCGAGGCACCAACCCAAACTTTGATCTTTTTAAATTTGAATTATTAAAGTAGGTTATATTTATCTTCCTGAACGATTTTTAATTCTAAAATATACATGATGGTAAAAAATTTGAAATTTTAATTTTTGAAGAGGTTAGAATTTTTATCTTTTAACTAATTGCATATTTTTGTAAATCGAAGCGAGAGGTTATTTAAAACTATAAAATAAGGTTAGAAAAAACTTTGCGTTAAATAATTTTGAAAATTGTAAGGGAATATTTATTTTGAATGTTCCAATTTTAGACCACAAGACATCTATGTGTTTTAAATAAGGGAATATAACGTCTCAAAATCAGACACTTGATTTTGTAGTGCGTGAGTATGTATTATGTGTATATGTGTGAGAATACATGTGTATGTATTGTGTGTATATGTGTGAGTATACTTGTGTATATATTGAGTGTATTTGTGTGAGTATGCATGTGTATGTGCTGTGTATATATGTGTGAGTATACATGTGTATGTGCTTAGTGCATATGTTGAGTATACATGTGTATTTATTGAGTGTACATGTGTGAGTATACATGAGTATGTATTGCGTGCATGTGTGTGAGTATACATGGGTATGTGTGTATATATGTGAATGTATTGAGTGTATACATATTATTATTATACATGTGTGTGTATTGAGTAAATATGTGTGAGTATACATGTGTACTTACGTGCCCTTATGGAATGCCGCTCAATTAATGTAACAATTTAATTTAAATGGGTTAACTATTTTTTCCCAACGAATGTAATGAGTGTTGTATTATGTCATGAGTGTCCCGAACCTTTAGCCCAAGTTTTACCTTCGAAAAATTCTAAAATGTTAAATAAATGCACAAAAAACTATTTTTCTCAACTTTAATAGTGCATTAACAGTTAGAACAGAGTCATAAAATAATATATTATTAGCAAATTCTTATTTTCTTGGCGAAATGAAAATGTCATTTTTTCACACTTTTCTCTGTGTTTTGCTTAATTTAAAAATTTTTTTCTTTATTAAACGTGATCTTATAGTGAAATTTATGGTTCGTTTGAGTTTCATGATTGTAAGAGTAACGAAACAATACTTGTCCGTAACAAATTAATCATCATTAAATGGAAGATTTGCAGAAAATTTTTTTTTGAAAAATTTTACTATTTCTGACGAAAAACGTCTCTTATGACGTTTATATTGCTTTTTATTCCATCTAGTCAAAAATTATTTCATTGCAAACTTTGACAATCTAATTTATCATTTCCGTTAAGAAAGTGTAAAAATGTTAATATTTGTGAGAGAAAAGACTGTATGAAAAATGTGATTTTACTGATTGGTTTAAAGATTGGTATGTTTTGGGCCATGGGCTTTTGATAAATTTTTATATATAGCATATTTGTTTTACCCAAAATATTCCCATATAATATCGTTTGCTCATACTTGGATTATTACACGGGCAAATGTGAAAATCAAAATTTTAGTCTCTCTAGCAGTTAGTAGTAATATTTAAAAGGGTATGAAATAATGAACAGAGAATATATAAAACATCAAAGACCAACGCACACCTTACATTAGCTGTGCAGCTGTGAAAAATTATATAAAGACCCGTTAACGCCATTGGAAAAAAATTTAACGTTCCACCATGCGCATCCAGACTAAGATTAATGTATACTTGACGAGTTAAGATAAAAAAAACGACTGGAAAAATGAAATTTTTAACAAGCCCCGAGACTTTTCACTTTTACCTTTTACAATGTTTCAGATTTTTGAAGGTGATAACATTATTTGTTTCATTTACTTTATTTTAGACTTACAATTAGTCTAAAAATAAAATGTTAAACTGCTTAGAACGTGGCACACCTACGTCGTTACATTTGTTCTTTAATATTTAAACCCTTTTAGTTGCAAAAATAATGTAGAATTTATTTATAATGTTCCATTTTCAATATTCTTTGTTATAAATACACAATATAAACCAAAATTGGCAATATTAAATAATATTTCATGATCAAAATTATAATTTCAATGTTGATTCAATACGCCCCGGGTAGTGATCCATTACATTCCGGCCCGAGGCGAAATTGCTCACCTCGCATTTTTCCAAAAACATTGTCTCCCGTACTTTTCGTGTTTTCAACAGACATTTGGCATATTTGTACAATTGATCTAAATTCAGTGACTTTCTAAAAAAAATTGCTCACATTTCATTGAAAATCGTCACATAGGGGTTTTCGGATTCGCTAATTACAAATTTGAAGTTGATTTTTAAAAATTAAAAATGACAGATCCAATTGGGCGGCCAAAGAAAATTAAACACTAATCAGATTTACTTGAAAATCATTACTCTGGGGTTTTCAAGGTCGCTAAAAATAAATATAACGTCTATTTAAAACATTTTTAATGTCAAATTTACTGCAGTTTTAATCTTTGCTTTGTGAATAACTTATTTCTTTTATTCAAATGATCTCTAGAGAAGAGCTCTTTTTAACATTTTAAATTTTCGGCCTCTGGTATGTCTCTTTTTAGCGTTCAAGAGTAGTCCGCTAACATATTTTTATTTATTTTCCTTGGTAGAGTTTTTCCATTTTCTTGATATCACGTTTATAATCCTTAACCATTTCTGCCACAATTCCTCAGAAACAAAATAAGCGAAAAATTTAAAGAAATTTTGGGAAAAATGGTGGAGAATTTCAAACGATTAATTTGCGTACTAAGCTATAACGTTCACTTTTTAAATTCTCATATTGATGACTTTACCAAAAATCTTGATGATTTTAGCGAGGAACAAGGTGTGAGATTTTACCAAGATATGAAGAAAATGGAAAAACGCTACCAAGGAGAATAGAATAAAAATATGTTAGCGGACTACTCTTGGACGCTAAAAAGATACATAGCTGTAGCCGAAAATTCAAAGAGGAAAAAAGTAATCTTCTCGGGCGATCACTTAAATCGAAAAGAGTAAGGTATTCATAAAACAAAGATTAAAACTGCAGTAAATTTGACATTTAAAATTTTTTAAATCGACGTTATAGTCATTTTTAGCGACCCTGAAAACCCCAGAGTCGTGATTTTCATGGGAATTTAATGTATTTCGTTAGCTGTTGTACTAAATCCGCCAATTTTTAGGATTCCGCACACCTACGGTGTACCAACGGAACCCTATTGGCGAGACTCTAGCGTCCGTAGCCCCAAATTGTTTCTCCCCACCTAGCGTTTTTCCTAAACAATTTGACCTAGACAGCTCAAATGTAGTACAGATATGTATTTTCACACGTAGATTACAGAAAAAATATAGAGAAAATGATTGGAGGTGTTGGTCATATCATTGTCAAGGAAATTACAAGATTCTTGGCCAAAAATGCATAAAAATTACCATTCCCCCTTTAACTTTTAAACTATTCAACATGGAGAGCTAAATTAAGCATACTGGTATATTTTAAAGCGAATATTACATGAAAAATATAGAGAACTTGCTATGTATTAATAGCCATAGCGTTGTTAAGAAAAAACATTTTTTTTTAATTTTTAAATTATTTGATATAATTAGTTAAAAATTGGTATAATATTGTATTTTTTCAGTTTGATCACAAAAATTTATTAAAAAAATAAAAAATTTTATTTTAATTTTTTTTAAAGATTTTGTTAAAAAATTTAAAAATAAAATTAAAAAAATAAATCCTACCAATTGTTATAATATTACAAGTATTATTCTTATATTTGTGTACGGAACCCACCAATTTAGTGCGAGCACAACTAGCACTTGTTCAGTTTTTTAGGGTTTCGTGGCCAAGGGCCAAAACCCTTATAGCGAGACTACGGTGTCCGTCCGTAATTTTTAAGTCTTAAGTCTGCTATGGTAATTGATAAATTATTATTTATTTATTATTTTACTCCACGAAACCCTATGATGTAGGCGCATTGCGCCTGCTTCTCCGACTGATTTTAATTTTTATAAATTGATTTCAAATTCGTAATAAGAGGGCCCGAAAACCCCTCTATGTTCAGTTGATGACAAAAATAATAACCATTTATTTTAGCAATTAATGGTTTAAACAATGATTTAATAAATAATTTTTTATCACCTGTACACGGAGAAAAATAGTTAGCTGCCGTATCCAGTTACATAGTTGTTGGAGCGCGATCCAATTATTTGGATAGAAAAACTATTTTCTCAGTTGATACATCCAACTTTTTAGCTGCATTATCTTTGCAATAGCTGAGGTGCCTTTTCTCTTATTGTTAGATACAGTATCCAATTTTATTGTTAGATGTGTTAACCAAATTATTGGATCTTACTCCAGAGTCCAACGAATTAGATACAGCAGCCAACTCTTTTTATGAGTGTACAACTATTATCCCAATGGGAAATTTACAACTAGCGGAGTACTGCGCCAGCACTGTCAGTACTGACAGCTACGCTGACAGACAGCACTGACATAACGCTGAAATGATAACATTGTGTAACTCTGGCGAAGTAAACGTAAACTTTTTTTTAACTTCTTTTAAAACGTAATTTAAAAAGTTTGATAACATAGTAATTGTATTTTTCTGAAGGGTAAGAAATCTTTTTTACTTTCTTTTTCACAAATTAAAATATAATCTTAAAATAAATATTATAATTTAAATTTTGAAATAATTTTACAATTTTTATTTCAGATCATTTTATAATTTAATCCTTTTTAAAATCTTATATGTGTTGTCATGATTTTCGATTATGTATTTGTAAAATATTCATCCCCTGATGAGGAACCATATATGTCTCGAAAGTAGTTGGGATAAAAATAATAAATATCATCTTAATAAACTGTAAAATAGGCTTTTTCATTATCTTACAAATGAATTTTTAATTCGGTCAAACAAACAAAAATTACTAGAAAAACAAGTTGTAAATCCAGATGTTCATTACATGAACATTTTGCTTCCTCTATACGATCAGCAAAAAAATTTGCTTCCTCGTGGAGGAAGCACTAACTTATTGTCACGTATTGACATATTTTCCATGTTGTTGTCTTCAAATCTAATTAAAAATTAATTTTAAAAATTTGTTATATTTATTATAATTATAATTAAGTATATTAAGTATTTTTAATTTTTAAGTAATTTCTAATACGATCTAATATTTATAAAATCAAAAAAATATTTATAAAATTGGTTTTAATCCTAAATAAACAAAATAAAATTTTTAATAAAAAAATGAATTTTTCATCTTTAATTGTAATTAATTCTATAATTTTCAATAGAATATATATTTTACATACATCAATCGATTCGTCTTGATGCAAGGAATAAGATTTTAGATTTATTTTTCAATAAATAATAACATTTAATTGTACAGCAACATGATTCTTAAGAAAAAATGAATTTTTATTAAAAATGCAAATTTTGTGTCTGTAATTGGTTTTAATTTTATAAATTTAAATACAATATATACTTTATATATATTAATCGATCCGTCTTGATGCAAAGAATAATATTGTATTATATATTAACTTCAATAACCAACTTAAAAAAAAATTTTTGAAAAAATTTTTTTTTAGAAAAAAGTCAAAAAAAAATTTTTTTCTGAGAATTTTTTAAAGTCTATCAATCCAGTTCGAGATATTTTTATGATAAATATAACTGGTAAATTTTTGCCAAATTCGTTAAAACCTCTTCGAGTTATCGTGTTCACAAAAATCGGGATCCACACACACACACATACACACACATACATACATCCGGACATTTGTTCAGGGTCTTATATAACATAGTCCCATATAGAAGAAAATTTGTCAAAAGGATTTTTAAAAATTTTGTAAATTAAACGACTACAAAGCTTCCTCACGAGAAAGCAAAATTGTTTATAACATTTAAAAATTAAATAAAAGACAATTACAGTAATTGTGCTTTAGATTTTCATATTTTAGTACCTAACGATTGAAATCTAGAAATATCGCAAACCTAAGAAAATAAACAAAATTGCTCACGAGGGGAATCGCCTTTGGATTTACAGACCAATGTTCTAACCTTTATGCTAACGACACACGTGTATAGTACAGTTTTATTATCTCAGTATCATTAAGACTTACAATTATTGAATTAAAGATGAGAAAACATAGAGATACGTTAGAAGTAATAAATTGAATTAAAATAAATCAAACTAAATTTTTAATAATAGAATTAAATAGCTTTGCTTATTGCATTTAACATTTTACAAGTGGTAATTTTTTAATAATTTTTTATTTATAGCAAGAAGTATAATAGTATTTTAATAACCAAATTATTGTTTAAATTGAAGTTTAAATTTTGTTTATAGTTTTAAATTGTTTCAATAATTTATTATTTATTCAAATTAAACAATTCCCAAACAGCACACTCTACACATACATTTCTCTACACTTATATGGGTCACACACAATTACAACACCAACTCATTTATCACCACACAATCTTACAAAACACTCATCACACCCATATACTTGATCGTTTCCATGCACAGGACCACTGGAAGTACCCCGAAGCATTGTTAACTCATTTTCGGTGGGTAAGGTCTAGGGGTTGATATGAGTTCGCTCTGTCGACGTGTTTCGGGGCCTAAAATCAGGAGCCAGCCTTGATTGGGTAGTCTGTGGTGAATATGAAGATCGAAATCCATATTGCTCCGAGCGAGTCCGGTCCGTCCGTGTATTCCGGGACCGGCTAAGCGGTGCTTAGACCTCAGGGAACGGGGGTAGAATACGTCCGAGGGTATACTTGTTCCCAACCTAAACCGACCCGCCCCTTCACAGACGATGCGCTGGTAGAAAGGAATCTATGGAGAATCAAATCAAAAAGAACGAGGAAAACGAAATTGAGGTAATGGAAACTGGAGACACGGAGTCTGTTATGTCAGACAAGAGTTTCCAAGAAATAAAAGTTGTAGCAGAGGTGCATCAACTTCCTTCCACAAGTGAATAAGGGAAATGCACTGCTGCAGATGGAGCGAAACAGGGTGGTCTCTTGATTCCGCCATGGGCCGAAGTATGGAAAATCATGCTTGGTATCATAGCAAAACAGAGACTTCAAAATGAAGCTCTGAAAAAACTCTTTTCGCTATGGAGAACTCATTTAGGAAGAATACTCTGAATGAAGGGAGAGAGTTCATGGCCGAAGCAAAGGAAATATTTGTCGGAGTTATGAGTGCGGGTTCGGCTCTCCGCTTTTTAGCAGATCGTCTCTAAAAGTTAATGGAACCATATGCTAAGTACCGAAGCGTTGGTCAAATGGTACGTCCTAAAACGCCATTGACCACCCCGAAACAAAAAAGGCATAAAGCCCCCTCTTCTACCAAAAGCACAAAGAGAGGCAGATAAAAAAGCCAGCCTCTATGGTAAAACAGAAGGAGGAAAACACTAAACCCACCACGCCGTTAGAGATAGAAAATAATCCTGACGGCTGGAGTGAAGTTGTTTCCAGGAAGGTGGAAAAAAAGAAGAAGAAAGAGACAAACAAATCGTCTGGTGATCAAGCTCAGAAAAGGAAACAAAAAACTGATGCCATCGGAATATCAATGGAGGAAGGAAAACTCCCTTCAAAGAAAATTATTGAGGAGCTTTTTAGCAAGATCAACCCTGCTGAAACAAAAACAGAGGTTCTGTCCATTATAAGAACGAAAAAGCAAGATTTGCTTTCCGTTCTTAAAAAGGGACAGGAGTTCTCAAAGTTCAGCAGCAAGTTGACTGATACCCTCAAAGGTCAAGCAAAGATCTCACCTCTGGTGGCAAAGAGATTACTAGAGATTAGAGATCTGGATAAGACAACCGGTATTGAAGATGTTAATAAGTCCTTAAAAAAAGGTTTGGGCAGGACCGATTTAGAGGTGTCCTGCAGACTCTTCACCCTGCATCAAGCAGTAAAGATGGCAGTTATCCAACTACCAGAAGCAGACACGGATGCTCTGCTTACGGCCGGTAAAGTTAATGTAAGTTGGATAAACTGCAGGATTTGTATCAGGATGGAAGTGGACAGAAAAAACAAATGCCTTAGTTATGGGCATATCGCAAAAGTCTACATAGGACCCGATAGGAGCAAAGTTTGCTGGAAGTGTGGCTTCTTGGACCATTCCCACAAGAACTGTGCACGGGAATCCCATTGCACAACTTGTAAGTACAAAGGGATAAAGAAGGCAAATCATGCTCCTGAAAGCGGGTCCTGCCCCGTCTATAGGTAGGGACTGAAAAATCTGAAGCAGAAGAGGTAAGATGTCTTTAGGTCAACCTCAGAAAGGGTAATGTTGTCCAAAATCTTCTGATGCAGTCTGCCAGAGAGAGAGAGGAGTGGATATACTACTCATTAGTGAGCAGTATAAGAAGCAAGGAGTCTCAAACTGGTTTCAAGTCTCATCAGGTAGATCGTCAATACATATATAGGGTGTTCCACGCGAAATCGGACAGTATTTGACTTTTGCATCACAGATTTTTTTCAAATATTTTTTTCTTTTAGTGCTCATTAAAATAAAATACTATGATTTTTTCAAATTTTTTCATCAAGCCGTTTAAGAGATGCAGGTTTTTAAAAAATCACGTTTTTACGAAAATGTTTTTTTTAAATGGTTATAACTCGGTCAAAAATTGGCCAAATTTGACGTCCTATATACGAAAATTTTTGTTTTTACACGTAGTTTTTGATAAAAATAAAAAAATTTATTTTGTGATTGAGGGCATACGATGAGATCTATTTATTTCGAATTTTTTAATTTTTATATCTTTATAATAAAGCAAACAATACGGCTTTGAGCTAAAATTATTAATAACACAGGTCAACAAAAAAGACTGACTTTTTTATGAGATATCACAGTGTCTATTAAAGAGGCTGAACATGATCCCGCGTCACAAAATTGGTCATCACGTCAGGATTTTGAGAAAAGTAGGGGTAAAGATCCCAAAAACGTGTTTTTGAGGGTTTTCAAAATTTTTTTTATCCTAAAACTGACGCGCCAGAATCTTCTACATAGACTTAAATTAAAGCTTGAATTGTCCACTTCAAGATCCATGTCCGTAAAACCAAAAAATTAAAAATTTTTTCAAAACATGAGGTTGAAGTTACAAAAAATGTGATTTGTAGGGTTGCTGATTATAACAATCAGATTATAACATTTTATAAGTTTCTGGCACGTCAGATTATAATCCGCGACCTCAAAAACCTTTGAGTAACAATTTTAAAGTGAATCCGATCAATTATAAATTTTGACATCCCCCATGTTGGATCCGCTATTTTGAATTTAAAAAAATCAATATCGGAGTCGTAATCAGCGACCCCAAAAACTTCTGAGTAACAATTTTTAATCGAATCCGATCAATTATACATTTTGACATCCGTCATTTTGGGCCCGACATTTTGAATTTTTGAAAACTAATATCGGATTCGTAATCAGCGACTTCAAAAACCTCCGAGTAAAAATTTTTAAGCGAATCCAATAACTTCAACCTCTTTTTTTGAAAAAATTTTTATTTTTTTGTGTTATGGATATGGGTCTTGTAATGGACAATTCAAACTTCAATTGAAGTCTATGTAGAAGTTTCTGGTGCGTCAGGTTTAGGTTAAAAAATATTTTTAAAACCCTCAAAAACAGGTTTTTTGGGGTCTTTACCCCCACTTTTCTCAAAATCCTGACGTGATGGCCAATTTTGTGACCCGGGATCGTGTCCAGCGTCTTTAATGGACATTATGAAATCTCATATGTTACATCCCGAGCGGAAAGCGAGGTTATTTAGAATTTTAATTATTATTTAATTTATTTCGGAGGAATGGTAGGCTGATTAAGTCAAGTTGGTAAAGCTTGACTATTTATTTTTATGTGAGTACGTTCTCTTCTATCGATCCTACGGAGGTCGTCTTGTAATTATTTAAAATATAATTGTTATATAATTACCTTTTATTAATAATTTAGTAATTTTAATGAATTTGAATTAAGTAAATGAATGATTTTAAAGTTTTATGGTAAAATTATTTATTTTCTTTGATTACAAGAAAGAATGAAATGTACAAATTTAGAATGTGATTATGGTGTGAAATTACAATTTGTTTAAAATGGTACTTACAATTACCTCTGTTTCGAGGGCAGATACAATGATGAATTTTTGACAAGGAATATATTTCCTATAGTAGTTGACACTGTGAGGTTTTACAACTCTTGAAAAAGAACGGTTGGGACTTTGTCATAGTTTTTAGTTCTTATTCTCCGAAAGCACACACGTCACGTTTGCAAATCGTATCTCGAGAATAGACTAGGCTACGACGGAAAATCTATTAATTTTTGATAATGCCGACTCACAAGTCTGGCGATAATGAGTAAACGAGTAAACTTTATAATGTTTGAAAATGCAAGATTTACGGACAAAATTATGATTACCGAAGGGTCAAGCTTAAAGATGAAGCTGTCACGACGCGAACGTAACGATAACTTTGTATCGAAATAAACTGACGGATGACAATGGATTTGCATGGGTTTTTATAGTAGCAAATCTTCCCTAGTAGGAGACAAAAGATCAAAGATCATCCCCATCTCTAAGCTTGACTCCTAGATCATCCCAAGAATTGAGTCAATTCTTGGAGCTTTGTGACCACCTGCACCACATATAGCATATCGCGAGTATCACTATTCCATGAGATAGTAAACTTTCTCAGGAAGAAAACTAAGCTCGTGCCTTCGCAACATACTAATATGAGTCAAATCCACTCATATATATATATATATATATATATATATATATATATATATATATATATATATATATTTATATAATATGGATTACAATTTATGTTGGTGTGCATCTAAATATCGAATCTCATAGCTTTAGTTCTATGAAGAGTAAGATAATTACATTGTATTTTGTCAACTATGAGGATCGATAAACAGATCAACTATTTCAAAAATAACATTCCATACTCTATACAGCTGCAAAATAATTCTTAGAAAATAATGCATAGGGAATAGAAGGATACATATTGTTTAATATTAGAATCATATTATATTAATTTTGAAACAAGAGTATTGCGTGAGAAGTAATTAGTTAATTAAATATTATTTCTTATTTAATTGCTTTTTGTTCTATCATAAAATTACATTTATTTAAAGATTTTTTTAATTTTGATGAATTATTAAAAAAATAATATCATTTCTCTAATAATTTTCTTATTAATTTAATATCTATTGCCTTCCTTTTGTTATACTTATTTCAAATGCAATATCTCTATTATTGACATTCTAATTGTGCCATCATCAACAATGATTCATTGCTAATGTCTTCAATTTCAAAAAGAGAATTTTGTTACTGGAATGTAACACATAAAAAAAGTAAGTCTTTTTTTGTTGACCTGTGTTATTAATGATTTTAGCTCAAAAGCCCTATTGTTTGCTATATTATATGGATATAAAAATAAAAAAATTCGAAATAAATAGATCCCATCGTTTGCCCACAATCAAACAACGCCTAAAAGTTGATAATTTAGTTCTAGCTTCTTACAAAAATTTTTGAAAAAATCGATCGATACATACATTCTTAAAAATAAAATTATATTTTAAAAATTAGAAATTTTTTTTCGTTAATTAAAAAAATAAATTTTTTAAAATGTTTTAATAAAAAACTACGTGTAAAAACAAAAATTTTCATATATAGAACGTCAAGTTTGGTCAATTTTTGACCGAGTTATAACCATTTCGAAAAAAACATTTTTGTTTAAAACGTGATTTTTCAAAAACTTGTATCTCTTAAACGGCTTGATGAAAAAATTTGAAAAAAATCATGGTAGCTTATTTCAATGAGCACTAAAAGAAAAAAAATATTTGAAAAAAATCTGAGATGCAAAAGTCAAATACTGTCCGATTTCGCGTGGAACGGCCCATATGCAATCCGGATATTCCCACCGGCTCATGCCTGGGTACAGACAAGGGGTTTGTTTGGGTGGAGATGGCGGGTATTCGCATATACAGCTGTTACTTCTCGCCCAAAGAAACACTTGGAAAGTTTGACAACAACATTCGCTCTCTTGAGGAAAGCCTGAGATTTTTCTACAGAGATGTCCTCATTGCGGGAGATTTCAATAGTAAGTCACCGTAATGGGGGGAGACTCGCCAGGACAGGAGAGGAATTTTGGTTTCCGACATGTTGTCGGCGAATGGGCTGGTGGTGTTAAACCGGGGCTACGAGTTTACGTTCAGGAGGGGAGAATCGGTATCTATCCTTGATTTAACAATCGCTTCTCCCCGCTTAGCCCGCAGAATAAGAGAATGGTGGGTTCTGGACGAGGAAACATGAAGTGACTACCAGTACATAGAGTTTCTAATCTCTAAGGATAAACTTCGAGGACGTACCGCACCAAAAAATGGTAGCAAAGGAGACTCTTAAAACCTCAGGAAACTAAACAGGGAGAAACTGGCGGAATCCCTAGAAGAGTCGCAACTTATTCGCAAATTAAACTGGGTGAGGAAACCAGCTTCTTGAAAGGGTATAGTGCGAGAGGCGAGGTGGGTGATTGTTTAAGCTTGCAATCACTCTATGCCTCGCCGGCAAAAAAGTAAAACGGTAAAGGGATCTATGTACTGGTGGAATGAAGAATTGGTCTGTCTTAAGAGAGAATGCCACGCAGCAAGAAGGCAGTTTATCCATTCGAAGGGAAACCTCTAGCTACAGGAAACATGGCATAAAGCCAGGCGTACTTTTAAGCGGGCCGTGAAATGTAGCCAACGCCGTTGCTGGAGGGACCTAATTGGAGACTCCGAGAAGATTCCGTGGGGTTCTGCCTTTAAGATTGTCGCTAAGAAATTAGTGACAAGGCATAAACCCATAGTTCAGAAAATCCGATTTGGGTTCTGAAAATCATAAAGGCACTGTTTTCCTACGTGGAACCTAGTCCCAGAGAGGACGAAATCTTGAAAAAGATTATCGCAGTGGATTCTGAGTTACTTCTTGACGTCCTTAATACGTGCTTGACAGCCGGAGAGTTCTTCGGTGACTGGAAAACGCAGAAGTTTGTCCTCCTCAGGAAAGGCAATAAACCTCTGGATAAGGTCACATCGTTCAGACCAATTTGTTTATTGAATACGATGGGCAAATTTCTAGAGGGAATGGTTCTGCAGAGACTTCAGGAAATCTTTATAGGCGAAAATAGCCTACCGGAAAAGCAATTTAGCTTTCGTAAAGGCCGGCCAACAGTGGACGCAATACTCACTGTTGTAAACCATGCGAAGAAAGTCAAAGATGACAAGAAGAAGGGATTCTGCGCGATTATTTCCATCGACAAACGTAATGCATTTAATTCCGCAAAGTGGGACAATTGCATTAAGGCGATGCGTCGTAAAGGGGTACCAACCTATTTGTTGCGAATAATAGAAAACTATCTCAGCGACAGATGGGTTGAATACAAGAGCGATGCATGTCATCTCTATCATGAAATGACATGCAGAGTTCCGCAAGGATCAAAGGTAGGTCCATTCGTATGGAACGTCATGTACGATGACTTTCTTAGAATTGAGTTACCTGAAGATACGATAATGGTTGGCTTTGAGGATGACGATATTATAGTGTGTGGCGCGCAGACTTCTTGGATTCTAGAAATAAGGGTGAACGAAAGCTTGAGATGAGCAAAGCTCTGGTTAGATCTCAACGGCCTACAAATGGCTACAGAGAAGACAGGAGCTTTGCTTGTCACAGGTAAAAGATCCTTTGAGGTCCTGAAGATTCGGATAGGACAGACTGAAGTCTCCTGCGGAAATAGTTTAGAGTACCTGGGAGTGACGTTGGATCGAAAATTAAAGTTCGACTAATATTCTAAGATCACGTCACTAAGTGCCGCCGACTGTATGGGGAATCTATCGAGGATAATACCCAATGTCGATGACCCCGAGGAAAAGAAACGCCTATTAGTAGCGAGCGTGGTTTAAGGGGTTATATACAGTCACGATTTTCAAAAAATTAATTATTTTTTTTGCATTTTCTTAATGTATATATATTTGCCTGTTGTGAAAAAAATTATTAAGATTTGAGAAATATTTTTGAAGTTGCAGAAAAAACTACAGAGGCCCGCCGTGGGGTATATACCAGGTGCAGCGTCTTTAAGGGGTTATATACAGTCACGATTTTCAAAAAATTGATTTTTTTGCATTTTCTTAAGGTATATATATTTACCTGTTGTGAAAATTTTTTTTATTAAGATTCGAGAAATATTTTCGAAGTTGCAGACAAAACTAGAAAGGCAAGTCCTCGGGTGTACAGCAGGTGCAGCGTCTTGAAACTCGCTTTTCAAACAAACTCAATAACGACTTTTTGCTGTCCTTAATCATTGGTTTTGTAAATAAAATTGAAATTTTAATTTTAGTCAACATTTGAAGACGATTTTTTTGTTCATAAAATTGAACTTTCTTTGTTTTTTGCTGCAATTTTGTCAAAAAGTGATGTTTTTTAATTCCTTTGATTAAGGACTTTATTTTTTAATATTCAAACAGAATTTTTTTGAATTTTTATTTTTAGATGATTCTGTCAATTGTTATCATGTTCACCGCGGGACACTTTTTTCGAAGACCATTGGGAGATATTATATAGAGACCAAAGGTGATAATATTTTTACAAATAAAATATATTTTTGTTACTATAAAATATGTAGAACATTATAGGAAAACTTTCGCTTTAATAAGTAAATATTCCTTTAAAAAAAATCCCAAAAACTGCATTTTCCCGACCGCCTGACTGTATATAACCTCTCAAGCAAAGCAGCTTGAAGCAGCTTCAAGCAAACCACGGCATCTATGATAAGCTACTCTCCGCACAGAGTCGTTGTGCGCGAAGAGTAGTTTTAGCATACAGAACAGTTTCAACAAACTCTAGTTCTTGCGAGCTTCCCGCCAGAAGACTTACTGGCGAGGAAGTCATTCAGCGCAACAAAGATCTAGTTACCTTGCAAGAGCAGAGTAGAAATCTCGCCAAAGCGGCTATCCGCAAAGAGGCGAGATGTAGACTCCTTGAACAATGGCAAGAGGCTACTACCTACTACTACCTGACATAAGTGCTGTCAGGTCACGAATGTTTCCGACAGTACCTTCATACATTTAAGATTAAGAGAGTAGCAAAATGCGTTTACTGCGACGCTGCAGTAGATGACGCGGAGCATACTCTCTTTTTTGCGGGTACTGGAGCCATCATAGAATGGCTATATTTACGGCAGTTGGCTTTGAAATTAACCCATTAACGCCTGAATGTACTGAATTTTTAGTCTAACTTCAAACTTAAATAGTTTCTAATAAACTTATTATTTTCTCTCCGATAAATAATTTTTTTGCATTAAAGTCTCCTCTACCCGAATATGATATTAGAAAATTAATAAAAATTGTTTAATGTTGAAAATTATATATGATCTTGGGAAGGTAAGATTTGAATAAAAAATTCAAAAGTGTGTCGTTAAAAGAGAAACGTTTCGTTGGCTAGGGTTTGCCAACCTCATCAGGCTAAAATTTTATTTAAAAAAAATTTTTTTTTCTTTAAAAAATACAAAAACTACAGTAATTTCAAAATTTTGAAATTTTTTTTTCAAATTTTCATTTGCATATTACTATAGCTTTAGAAAATACAAACAACTATTCTCTACAATATTTTTAATGGAGGTATTCTAATTTTATTCGGTTTTTTATTCACCTTTAGGTTACTTAAAATACTTTAATTTAAGATTTCTAAAATATTTTTAGGTTTTAAAACAATAAATTACGTGTTTTATTATAGCTTATTTTATTTTATTTGTTTTTATGACCTTTTATTCTTTTTTCTAAACTACGTTTTAATTAACCAATGTAAGTGGTATAACAATTATTTCAATTACTTTTCTAAACATTACCAGTTTCGTTATATTTTACTGTAAAAACAGAGTTTAAATTTTCTTGAAATATCTACACTATATATGTGACACACTCCCGAGAAAGGCACCTAAGAAGCAGACGAATTATATATTAGGTTCGTATTACATTTATTTTGATTAAAAGTTTATTTTTGATTATATTAATTTGAAACCAATTTTCATTGAATATTTTTGTCATAATAATGACTTGAAGTTTAATATTTGATTAATAATTGATTCTCTTTCTGTTTTTTAATGAAAAAATTAAAAACAAAACCTTACATTTTTTGCTTCTTAGGTACCTTTCTTCGGAAGGTGACATATATTGTATTATATTCTTAACCCCTTCACAGTGTTTGACGTCTATAGAGGCTAAAATAATTCGTGCCCCAAGTGTGTATGACCGCTAAAGCATCAAAAGAAAAGTTACATCAAAGTTAACGAATCTAGCTAAAAATGCCTAATCGGGGATTTTCGGTGTCGCTAAATCCAAATCCGTTATTGAAAATTTTAAATTCAAAATGGCGGCTTTAAAATGTCGACTAATAATTTTTTTTAGTTTACGAATTTGGTTGAAAATGCTCATTCGAGGGTTTTTGAGGTCTCTAAATCCAAATATTTAATCGAAAATTTAAAATGGCGGCTCCAAAATGTCGACAAAAAAAATTTAAAGTTCTCAAATTAGTTCTTAAAACTGAAAGCAGAGGAATTAATATGTCCGATGTTGTAAAACATTGTGAAATACTCAAAATCGATTTATATTTAAAAATTTAATAATAGTAATTAAATTAAATAGTTCGTGACTCCGGATTCGACTAAGAACAGAGTTTTAAATAGTTTGTGTAAATATATAAATTTAAAAATATAATATATGTAAAATATATTATACATATATAAAAATACAAACTCCAAAAGACTCAAATAACTATTTATAACCTCATTCGTAAACTTTTAAATTTTTAGTTGACATCTCGAAGTCGCCATTTCGAATTATAAAATTTTAACCCAATATTCTAATTCAGTGTCTCCAAAAACCTCCAAAGGTTCATTTCTAACCAAATCCGAAAACTTTTAAATTTTTAAAGCCGCCATTTTGAATTCTTTTAATTTTAACCAACTATTCGAAATCAGCGACCCCAAAAACCCCCAAGTGAGTATTGTTAGTCAAATACGGAAACTTTTAAATCTTTAAGCCGCGATTTGAAATTTTTAAATTTTGATCAAATATTCACATTCAGCGACACCAAAAACATAAAATATAATAATATCAAGTAATTAAAAAATAGTTATTCATGATACAAGTGCGTATAATCTGACTTACGCATGAGTGCAATACAAAATTTTTTGCAACACTAAAACAACTAAACTTGCAGCAATATTGCAAATATTATTGTAACTTTAGGTGTAGTGGGGAACAGTTAAATGAAGTTTTCTAGAAGCTAAAATAGAAAAATGTGATTGTAAATTGTTAATTAAAAGCATTCTTTCATTATTTCTTAGCAAACAGTCACAAGAATGCGTAAAGTAACCTTTTTACGCACTGAAAATCACTTTACACACTGGAATTCACTTTACACACTACTAGCGATGTGTAAAGTAACACTTTACATACCGCTATAAAAAGAAGTACTTTACACACAGTTTTCTGTGTGTAAAATTCAATTTTACAGGTTAGTACTGCAAAAAAATTTTTTGTTTGCACATTTGTGGCACGAAAACCTTATTTTGACTACACTGCTAAAGGGTTAATTCAAACAATTTTTTGAAATGCTGTGTTATTTTTTTTCTAATTTGGGTATCCTACCTTTGCTTTGTTTACAATTTCTAAGCAAAGAATACACGTTAAAACCTGAAGTAATACTCATACTGTTGAAAATAACCTTTAAAATAAGAAGAGAAACATTAGAAAACGTTTATTATTTTATAAGTTAGTCAAATATTTGTATAGCATTAAAAATGGCGATTTTTTCAAAATCTCAAAGTGAATTTCTTGTTTAAGCTCAAAATAACATGTAATAACAATATTTGTTAATATATTTAATAAATTATGTATAAAATAATATATTATAATATTCTATAAAATTTAAATATTTTTTTACAAAAATAAATTTCGTCCTTTCAGAAGGGCAGTTGTCGTACTGACAACAACATGCCGTATAATGTGCAGAGGCGCGTCCTACCGGAAGGCCCTTACGAAAGCTCATTTTTAAATCTACAGTTTAAATTTAAAATTTTTCTTATAAGAATTAAATATCACATCCGCTGTATCCGGATTTACATGTTTTTAATCATTCATTTGATATAAAATATTTACAAATTACGTATATAGGGGGAACAGGACATAATGACAAGGGGCGTAATGAATAATCGTAATTTATTTAAAAATCTTAAATCAAAATGATTTCGCTCTAAAGACTACTTGATGTACTGCAAGTTTCTACAAAGTTTGATTATTAATTATTTAATTACTTTTGTAACATTTGAAAATTTTCATTTCTTCGTTCTAATTTTTTAAAAATAACTTTAAAAAAGAAACTAAAATTGCGTTTTAGCTGCAAACATTCTTTGAGGGTCAATTTGAGATTTTTGATTTACACTTACTGTATTGATAAAAATTACAAAATATTTCCCAAGTACCCCTAGGGCGTGTTGGCTAATGCAACACGCTATGCATAAAGATAAACCTACGATACCGACGAAGTGTCTGTTCATTGTAGAAAAAAGTAAGAGTAATATAGGGACGTTCGTTTTTATAAAAGAAAGCTGAGATAAGCTGAGATACCAGAGTAACTTTCCTAGGAGATAAACACTTAATTAAAACAAAAATGTTCGAGTAAATCAACCTTAGAGTGAAAAGTTAGCCATTCCGCTCCGGTCTACACTACACAAAAAACTTGATACTAATACTTTAAGAATATTTTAGTTGCTTTTGCTAATCACGTTTTTGCTAAGAGGATTAGTATAATTAAAAATAACATAAAAATTTTAATCATCAACACCAAAAATATACATTTAAATCCACTTAATCTCGCAATCATCAGCAAACAAAAACAAGTGATGAGAATGTAATACTTAAAGTCGTAGCAATTTTAAGAAAAAAAAATATATTTTATGAAATATGTAATAGGAAACAAGAACAAGAAATCAAATAATGCATAACAATTGCAGAACATCGCGAGCGAAGCGAGCTGTTTGTGCACGAAGCGCGCAACAACACGCGAAGCGCGACGATTAATATTCGCGCGCCCCGAGGCGCGCTGAAACTCCCGAGCTCCCGCGCGAAGCGCCGGCAGATTTTTTAACTATTATTATATTTAGTTTTACAAATGGTTAATATATACATCACCTCCAAATAAATAATATAATGATAAAATATTTAATCTAAATCTAATTATAAAATTGAAAAAAAACATTTAATATAAATATATATTAAATTGTCTATTTATCAACTGAAAAAATTATTTCATATTTAATTTTTTAACGTATATTCTATTGAATAAACTTTAATTAAAAAGTAACAACAGTTTAGATTAATTATTTTATTTATTTCAAGGTCATGTTATATTAATTTAATCTAATTTAGAACATGAGTAGTATCGATCACGAAAACAATTTTTCTCCCACCTATCCTTAATGTACTTTATATTTTCTTCATTAATTAAGCTTAATGCATGAAAATAAAAATAAAATAATTTTAATAATAATTAGATTAGAAAAAAATACAGCTTATTTAAAATAGTGACGCACGGACGCTTTTACGTGGAAAAGTAGAGTATAAGAATTATTTATATTTTTTTTTCTTCAATCCCCCATAACATCAGTGAATTCAGGATATCCCAGGAAATAAAAATAAAAATTTCAAAATAATAATTTTTAAATGATTACAATAATAGAATAGAAATAAACACTTTATAATTCCTAATTTTTTAATGTAAAAAATTTATATGAAATAAAGAAAAGAATTAATTTTTTTATACTTAACAGTTCCTTTAAATAATAGAAAATTAAAATTATAGAAATCCCCTAACTTTTCTTTGACTTTCCTGAATGTTAGACATGCTATAGTTACAAAATATAAATTCTCTAAGGATAGTGACTATATATGAAAACAGAATATTATTAATAGTTTAACAAAAATTATTTCAAAATTTCCCGAAAGACATAATTTTTTATATATTTGTAACTTCTTTGATTTCCTAAAAAAAACTTTTATTGATGAAAAAGAACGTACTCTAGACAATGCTACATATAATTGTCCATGATTGAAAACATCTTTTCTTAAATCTATAGTAATTTTCTGAAAAATTTGTCCCTAAAACTTATTTATAGTCATAGCAAATGCTAATTTAATAGCAAATTGCCTTCTTTTAAATGTAAACGGATAAACTTTATCACAATGTAATGTAACACTGCAAAAAAACAATATTTCCAGCTTTGTCACATGTTAATATTTGACATTTAATAACATTATTTAATAGATCTAAAATTATCAATCTTGAACCATAACAAAGTTCTTCATTAATTCTCATATTCCTAATTAGCATTACAACTAAATGTATTCGTAAATGTAATTCATGTCGTGGTAAACCAGATGGTGAAAGTGTATTTAAATATTCTGTTAAGATAATTTCACTGAAATTGCCATTATCACAATATTTAGTAGAATCGACACATTTATATATTTTTTTTATCGTTATTTAATAATGCTACAACTCTTTTGTTTATTTCATTCACATTCACATTTCTAGAAACTAAAATTGCATAACTTAATAAGTCTTTAAATATAGACTTTTTAATCAAATAATTATATATATCTTGATCAATATCTATCTGACCTTTTTCAATAACACAGGTTTACAAATTAAAAACTTTTTTTTGACAATCAAACAAAACATTCTTTTTTCGATTAGTAGGTGTTTTCTGAGTAAGAAAATCATAGTTTTAATTTTTTTCCCTCGTGTAGTTTTTTTGTAGCTTCAAATTTTGTAATTTTGAGGCGCGACGGCACTTAAATTTACCTGTAGGAAAATCAACTCGTCCAACAATGATGAATAGGATGCCTTTGGAAAGGTAATTAAATAATCTTTCAATCTATATATTACAGAATAAAATTGAATGAAAATTGAGAGAGCTACAGTCGATTCAAGATCAAATTTCATAGAAATTTTGATGATTTTTAGACACTTGACTAACTTTTGATAATTTTTTCCACAACAAACAGTAGAAAATATTTAGGTTTTAAATTTTTTATTGATAGCTTATTCAATTGAGAAACTTTTCAGATCTTGTGGACCTTGATTGGATTAAAAATGAAAATTCCACACCATATTTAGTAAACAAAACTACTTTGCCATTTTTAATATACTTTTCAATATTTGCAGCAAACATGCAAATAGTAAAATTAAGTTAAGTACTAAAGTTACTAAAATCACACATCAAGGAATTCTAGAGTTGCTCAATTCGAATACAATGTCAAGTATCAAAATTTCAAGATGGCGGATCCAATATGGCGGACAAGTTTTTTTTTAAAGTCGATTTATGACAATTTCGTTACTTGGGGTTTTTCGGTGACGCTAATGACGAGTCTGATGTCAGATTTTAAAAATTAAAAATGGTAGATTCTATTGAGTGGACGAGTTTTGGCTCTCTGATTAGGTCTCTGATGACAAATTCGATGTCATATTTTGAAAATTCAAAAAGGTGGATTTAGTCTGTGCGAATATATTTTAAAAGTTCAAAGCTAAAACTCATAAAAATTAATACTTTAGAGTTTGTGGGGTCTTTAATTCCAAACCAACGACGGTTATAAATATAAACTATCTAATTTTTAATTTTCAATAAATTTCTATAACTTTTTAACTGCAATACATTTTAAATATATGTAATTAACTTTATCAAAGTATAAAAACAAAAGTTTTTAAATAATAAATTAAAATGATTTTTTTAATGTTTTCGAGCCCTTTTACATTCTTCATCCCCCTCCTTGATGTTTTTAGTGTCTGTATTTTCGAATGAGATTTAAAATGTATTGCAGTTAAAAAGTTATAGAAATTTATTGAAAATTAAAATTAAGATAGTTTATTGCAATTAGAGTAAAGTTTTTATTTTCCATCAACATTAAATCAATTTAAAAATTTTAAAACCAACTTTGGTTTCGGAATTAGAGACCCCAGAAACCCTAATGTATTAATTTTCATGAGTATTTCATGCTTTAAACAATTAAAATATATTCGTACAGACTGAATACACCTTTTTGAATTTTCAAAATATGACATGGAATTTGTAATCAGAGACCTAATCAGAGAGCCAAATCTCGTTCACTTAATTGAATCTACCATTTTTAATTTTTAAAATCTGACATCAGACTCGTCATTAGCGACACCGAAAAACCCCGAGTAACGAAATTGTCATTAATTTAATCGATTTTTAAACAAACTTGTCCGACATATTGGATCCGCCATCTTGAAATTTTGATACTTGACATTGTATTCGAATTGAGCAACTCTAGAATTCCTTGATGTGTGATTTTAGTAACTTTAGTACTTAACTTAATTTTACTATTTGCATGTTTGCTGCAAATATTGAAAAGCATTCTAAAAATGTCAAAGTAATTTCGTTCTCTAAACGTGGTGTAGAATTTTCATTTTTGATCCAATCAAGGTTCACATGGGCTGGAAAGTTTCTCAATGGAATAAGCTGTCAATAAAAATTTTAAAACCTAAATATTTTCTACTGTTTGTTGTGGAAAAAGTTATCAAAAGTTAGTCAAGTGTCTAAAAATCATCAAAATTTCCATGAAATTTGATCTTGAATCGACTGTAGCTTTCTCAATTTTCTTTCAATTTTATTTTGTAATATATGGATTGAAAGATAATTAAATTACCTTTCCAACGGTATCATATTCATCATTTTTGGACGAGTTGATTTTCCTACAGTTAAATTTAAGTGCCGTCGCTCCTCAAAAATACAAAATTTGAAGCTACAAAAAAACTACATGAGGAAAAAAATTTAAACTATGATTTTCTTACTCAGAAAACACCTACTAATCAAAAAAAGAATGCTTTGTTCTATTGGCAACTTCACTGTAAACCAGTGTAATTGATTCTGGTAATTGAATATTGTCATGTAGCTCATTAATTTCACCATTTTCTACTTTTAACAAATAATTTATGAACTCAAATTCTTCAGGTAATGTTTTCATATTTTGAAATAATAAAAATTTATGAAAACAACTCCAAACAATTTTATTACTCATTATCATCATCAATAAACCCTAAAGCTAAACAAGCAGATGTGAATGTCATATGTAATGTTCCATCAACTGTTTTCAAAGTGACAAAAGAAGTTGCCCCATTCCTTGTAAGCAAAAACAGTCTGAGATGAAATAATTCAACATTCAAAGGATTAGCAGAATATATTCTTTCAAATACTTTTTCATTACGTTCTCTAACTTTCCATTGTAGAGATTTCTGAACCCATGTGTAGTGTTCTGGTATGAATAATAATACTAATGTGCATTTCTGTCACGCTTGTTTAACTCAAAGTAATCTATTAACTTTGTTTTCTTATCTAAATCAAAAGAAACAATGTCACTTTTTCCATCACGAAATAATAACATTTTGTTCATTTGGTAAATGTAGAGGTAAACAGTTAATACTATGACTTTTTTACCAAATATTTAGTCAATATTCTCTATACTGCTTCAACAGGTCCAACATATCTGTTTTCTTCATAGTGATTTATTTCATCATGATTAAATACAGATTCGCTGTTATTATTAATTATAAGGATCAAAGCAGCATCATGGCCTTTATAAATATATTTGTATACGTATTTAACAGACTTTATACTGGAAATAACTTTCACATTAATATGACAATTGAATAATTTAGAAAGACTTGGACTATAGGGAACAACATAACGATTATCAATAATATAGTCATTTGGTCTTTCGTAAGTTTTTCCAGTGAAACTTCTAAGATATTTCACATAACAATAATCTTCAAATATAGTTTATCCTTCAAAAGATCTAGGAAAGTTTTTAGAAGATTTTCCATCAACTAAACACCAGTCGCCACAAGGACCGTGAATATAATGTTGCATTATAATTTTGTGCAACTAATTATCAACATTTTCATGTAGAATCTCGCCTAAAATATAACGTTCAACAGTTTCTGAAGTTAATAATTTCGAATTGTCTTTCAATATAACCAGTAAATGAATGTGAGGCAAACCACGTTTTTAAATTCAATAACATAAACATATGATTTAACTTCTCCAAATAATTTATTGTTAACAATAGTATTTATAATGTGTTTAACTTTTAAGTAAAAAACCCTAACTACTAAATCAGGTCGATCAGAAGCCGATTGATGAGGTAATAAATTTTCTACAATTTCTTTCTATTTTGGATTACATGTAATTGTTATGAATAAATCTGGCTTTCTAATCCCTTGATTGTGTAAGTGATCAACTAATACTTTATACGTTTTACTTCTTAATTTTATTTGATTATTTTGACAAAAAATAGTCTTTTTTTTAATTTTAACGTAGTTATCAACAACTCATTGTTGAAACAATTATCCGCCATGTAAGAATTGATTATACTCATGACCTCTCATTGCCATTTTATATTTTATGTAAGCAGATCTTGATATAGTATGATTTCTAGATCGCTTTTCACTGTCATTACGAATCATATCGATACCATAATCCTTACTTCCTTGTGAATAAAATATAGGATAAATCCAAGGTTCAACATTTGAATCTAAATTACTAACCAGTTTTACTTCTTTACTTGATTTGTTATAAATTGTAACATAAGACTTTTTTGAAAATTGTACCTTTCTTTATCAAATCCTTTCTTTAAAGTAAATAATTATTGTAGTTCCGGAATTTCGGTATTATTTAGTTTTGCTAAAGCAGTCTCTGTCTTAATTACTTCAGACATCATCAACAAAGACTTTGTGAAATTGTTACACTCTCTTACAGTACCGGCCAGAATTGTCAGTCCACTTACAAAATTCGTATTAAAAACATGCCTCTCGTTTTTTGATAATATTTCAGTTAAAAATAAGTCTAGAAAAATTTAAAAATAACCATTGGAAAGCTTAAAAAATTTCGCGTGAAATGAGCTAAAGTTCAAAACTATTCGTTAAATAGAAACTGAGTTAGAGTGTGAGAAATATCGTCTAATTTTCTGATTTTTGAAAATTCTGTTATCCAACTTCAAGTTCAGAATTGCTCTAAACGAGGTTAGAAAAAAAATTCAAATTCACATATAATAAAGCTTGAGATCTCCTCTTTAAAAGTAGACTAAGTATCTTAAAAAATATTACGTGGTTTAAAAGATATTGGAGATTTTAAAAAGGTCTGCACGATTGACAAGCAAACCATCATTCAAGCAAAACAGTCACATCGCGCCTCATAGCCAGGGCCGAATAGGACGCTTTATCAAAAACGGGCCCCATTATAATTAATTATGAATTATTATTAATTATTAATTATATTTAATTTTTAATTTACTAAAATTCTAGTTAACTAATTTATTTTTAATTTAGAGAAATTTATTAATTTATAATATTGATAATTTTTAATTTTGAAAAATTATTTAATGTTAATTAAATTAAATTTAAAATAATAATTTCTAATAAAAAAACTATAAATCGTGTTCAAAATACAGTTTTATTTAAAGAATCTCATTTAATTAATAATTAATAATTAATAATTAATTATTAATAATTAATTATTAATAATTAATAATTAATTATTAATTATTAATTATTAATTATTAATTATTAATTATTAATTATTAATTATTAATTATTAATTATTAATTATTAATTATTAATTATTAATTATTAATTATTAATTATTAATTATTAATTATTAATTATTAATTATTAATTATTAATTATTAATTATTAATTATTAATTATTAATTATTAATTATTAATTATTAATTATTAATTATTAATTATTAATTATTAATTATTAATTATTAATTATTAATTAAATGAGATTCTTTAAATAAAACTGTAATTTGAACACGATTTATAGTTTTTTTATTAGAAATTATTATTTTAAATTTAATTTAATTAACATTAAATAATTTTTCAAAATTAAAAATTATCAATATTATAAATTAATAAATTTCTCTAAATTAAAAATAAATTAGTTAACTAGAATTTTAGTAAATTAAAAATTAAATATAAATTAATAATTAATAATAAATTCATAATTAATTATAATGGGGCCCGTTTTTGATAAAGCGTCCTATTCGGCCCTGGCCTATGAGGCGCGATGTGACTGTTTTGCTTGAATGATGGTTTGCTTGTCAATCGTGCAGACCTTTTTAAAATCTCCAATATCTTTTAAACCACGTAATATTTTTTAAGATACTTAGTCTACTTTTAAAGAGGAGATCTCAAGCTTTATTATATGTGAATTTGAATTTTTTTTCTAACCTCGTTTAGAGCAATTCTGAACTTGAAGTTGGATAACAGAATTTTCAAAAATCAGAAAATTAGACGATATTTCTCACACTCTAACTCAGTTTCTATTTAACGAATAGTTTTGAACTTTAGCTCATTTCACGCGAAATTTTTTAAGCTTTCCAATGGTTATTTTTAAATTTTTCTAGACTTATTTTTAACTGAAATATTATCAAAAAACGAGAGGCATGTTTTTAATACGAATTTTGTAAGTGGACTGACAATTCTGGCCGGTACTGTATTAATTTTTAATAATTAACAATAACACTTCATCTAAATTGTCATATTTCTTTAATCTGTAACTAACAGCATCTTCTGGATCATAAACGAATAATTGACCAAAAGAAGGATCATCATCTTTTTCAGGATATAAGGCATTATTCATTTGATAATAAATTTGACCTTGATTTTTGTAACAAAACGGCTCTCGTCTATTACCTTTAAAATTAACTACATTAGCATTTAATGAAGCAAAAGCAAATAAATTATTATACATTCTAACATTAGCTCTAAAATGATCAGACTTTTTGTGCGATCCATCAAACAAACTTTTTAATTTACAAGGATATTCTACTAAAGGCAATGAAACACCACCATGCCTACAACAATCATTAAAAGTATTCTTGTTGTTCACTTTCTCTTTTGCAAAATGTTTAGCCTGACAATGTCTGCAATTAACAAACATTTCACTAAGATAGTTTTCTTCTTTATTTAAAGAACTATCAACTGATACTGATTTTAATTTAATGCTTTGACAATATGCTTTCTGGTAAGCTGCAAAACTTTTTTTAATTTCTGGTTCGAAGTGTTATCATTTCTTGTAGTTGAAGGTAATATCATCGTATCATCATCTTTTTCCACTTCATTTAAAGATTTTAACTTTATTTCTCTTACATTATTCCCACTTTTAATTACTTGTGTTTCATAGTCCGTTTGAGATATTTTTAGGTTATAATCTACTCCACTTAATTCAGTTATAGAACTATCTACAGTCATTGTTCTTAATTTAAGTCTTTGACGATATGCTTTTTGATAATCTGCAAACCTTTTTTTAATTTTGTGGTTTAGAATGTTATCATTTTCACCATTTCTTGCATGCAAATGTAATACTATCGTATCATCATCAGCTGTTTTCACTTCATTCAAGGATTTTAAGTTTCTTTCTGTTACTTCATTCCCATAATTAATTACCTGTATTTTATCACCTGATACTAATTGAGATATTCTTGAGTTATAATATAGTTTACTTAAAATATGAATGTCTTTTTGTTGCTCATAATTTATTTTTTCTTTTAATTTAAGTCTTTGACGGTATGCTTTTTGATAATCTGCTGAACATTTTTTAATTTATTTCGTAGACTTAGATTTTTCTTCATTTCTTATTGATGTTTGTAATAATTGAGAATTCAAATATTTGTAATAATTGACTTCTTTAAAAGATTTTAACTCAATTTTTTTGTTTACTCTCATATTGACTTAATTGCATTTCATTACATACAATTTTCTGGGATATTACTGATGTAGAACCAAGTGCATGGGAAACAACAATATTTCTTTGCTTCGCAACAAATATCTTTTGTTCTGATGTATTGCTTTGATGATATGTTTTTTGGTCATTTCCATCACAGCTTACACTATTTGTGACAATTTTTCGAACACAACTATTAATAACTTCTTAAATGTTTAATTTCTTTCGTTTATTTCATACCTTTATTTATATTATTTTGAAAGTTTAATGTCTTTTTTATTTCCTTACTACCCATCGCATATACACCTTTACTTGTTACTTCCACCTTCTGGACTTTCTCAATACCGTTATCATAAATTGGGAAATGTAGCAAACAATCATTTGTCAACATTAAATATGAATAATTTCTCATTGCTGCATGGTTATATACAACAGTTTTAGGTTTAATGTTACAATAAATGGAAGTAGCAAATACAATCGCGTATACACCGCAATTAACAAAATTAGGCTGTTGTTGAACTACTGGAAAAACTGTAGTAGGTTGAAATGGGTATAATCTATTTAAAAATTATATTTGATCTTTGTTTAAGCATTTTCTGTTAAGAATATCATAAATGTATAATTCATTTCCATCTTATTTCCATAATATGTACAAATCCAATGTCCATTGTCGAAAGGGCCACTAAACAGAATTTGAATATGGGACTGATTTTTTTAAATATATAAATATGTTGTGTTTTGAATTTGTAATATAACACCTGATTCAATTTCTAACAATTCTTGAAACTTATACATGTGACTTTTATTTAACATTTCTTCTTCCTTCTGAATTATACTAACATCACTATAACTTAATTTAAAAAAAACTATGCTTTGAATAACGATTCATTTTTATGAACAATTTTTAAAATTAAATACAAATAAAAAACTCAAATATTGTAATAAAATTGTATCTCTATTTCATTCTCTGTATATGTATCTCTATATTTATTAATCTTTTAATCTTTTTATCTATATATGTAATTATCTCTTAATCTTTTAATCTATTTATTTTTTTAGCTATTTATCTCTTTTATACATTATAATCTCTTAGACTCTTAAACGGTTTATCTCTTTATCTATTTATATGTATTTATCTCTTTTTCTCTTAATCTATTTACCTTTTTATCTATTTATTTCTTTATCTGTTTTACCTATTTATCTCTTTATATATTTACCTCCGTATCTGTTAATGTATTTATCTCTTTCTTTTCTTATTATATGTTTATTAAAAATTGCAACTTTAACGTTTTTATCTTAACACATTTTTTTCTTATTTCAATATATTTCTCATTATAATAACACGTTTGATCACTTTTTAACAACATAAATAATTCATTATGATTTACATTAAATTATAGTCAAATTTATTTTATACTTTTAATTACTTTAGTAAACTTAACCCTTTCGTACCTCCAGGATTTGCTGTTACTGGATTGTGTTGAAACTTGTTACTCGGGGGTTTTTTGGGTCGCTGATAATGAATCTGAAGTAAGATTTAAAAAATTCAAAATGGCGGATCCAATATGGCGGACGAATTTTTTTATAATTTACTGAATTGACTTGAAACTTGTTACTCAGGGGTTTTTAGAGTCGCTGATCATGAATCTGAAGTCAGATTTTAAAAATTCAAAATGTCGTATCCAATATGTCGGATCCAATATGTCGGATCCAATATGGCGGACAAATTTCTTAAAATTGACCGAATTGACTTGAGACTTGTTACTCAGGAGTTTTTGGGGTCGCTGATCACGAATCTGAAGTCAGTTTTTCAAAATTAAAAATGGCGAATCCAATATGGCGGACAAATTTTTTGAAATTTATTAAGTTTGCTTGAAACTTGATACTCGGGGGTTGTCCGATGTCGCTGATCACGAATCTGGCCTTCAACTTTCAAAATTGAAAATGGCAGATTTAATATGGAGGATGAATTTTTTAAAAATTGTTTAACGTTACTTAGAACTTCTTGTTTAGAGGTTTTTGAGGTCGTTGATCACGAAGCTGAAGTCCTATTTTCAAAATTTAAAATGGTGGGTCCAATATAGTGGACGAATTTTTAAAAAGTAATTGGATTTTATTGAAATTAGTTAATTCGAGGTTTTTAGAGGCACTGATTATTATGAATATAAAGTTATATTAAACCTCGCTCATCGACAGTGGTGTTTACATTTACCCCGAATTTTAAGAAAAATTCAAAATCTCAGGGTAAATGTAAACAGTCAGTTTTAGGCGATTGAGGTGCATCAATATTTTTTTGTACTTCATAAAATTTGTCTAGGGAAGTAAAGTAACAAGTTCATGCAAAAAAAATCCGTCCATTTTACGTTTTAACAAAAAAACTAATGTTCTTGGTGAAACATAGATATTCCGTTTACATTTACCCCAAATGACCCTATTAGATCCGCCATTTTGAATTTTTTAAATCTGATTTTTTTCTGATTTGTAATCAACGACCTCAAAAACATAAAAAAACGAGGTGTTGTTAAAAACTATTCACTAAATGTTAATGAACTGTATAGTTTGTTACATAACTGTTTCTTTTTAAACAGTCAATGTTTATCCTATTGTTTAAAGTAAATATTACAACTTTTTGTAATTTACTATTTTTTTTATTGTAGCCACATCCATTCGGAATAGAAAGCATTTTGGCGCAAATTAATTGGTTAATTTTTATAAGAATTACAACAAATTTTCTAACTGGTACATATGTGACGCGCTCCGAAGAAAGGTACCTAAGAAGCAAACGAATTATAGGTTAGGGTCGTTTTAGATTTCTCTTGATTAAAAGTTTATTTTTAATTATTTGAATTTGAAACCAATTTTTATTGAATATTTTGGATATAATGAAGACTTGAAGATTAATAATTTTTAATTAATAATTAATTTTCTTTTTGTATTTTTACTAGAAAAATTAAAAACATAACCTCAAATTTTTTGCTTCTTAGATACCTTTCCTCGGAGCGTGACACATATATGTACCGGAGGTACGAAAGGGTTAAACACTTTATTCACACAATTTTTACATAATTTAAGAATTTTAACAGTTACTATAACTAAGAACTACTTTATTTACTTTAAATTATTAATTTTATACTTTTAATCACTTTAGTAACTTTAAACACTTTATTGACCAAATTTTTACATAATGTAAGAATTTTAACACTTTTACTAACTATTATGTAACTATAAACTACTTTATTTACTAATTTTTATTTACCTGTCTTTCTTTTTAATTTCTTTAGTTTTCACTTTTATATTTTAATCACTTTTTTATTTCACTTCTTAAAAGAAAAATAAAAGGGCGATGTCGAAGTTAGTCTCGTGAGCATACTTACTCGAAACTGAGTCCCGAGCTACACTCACAGCTGGTTTGCTCGGGACCCAGTTTCGAGTAAGAGTGTCGAATGGGGGGACGACTACTTCTCCTCGCGGGACTATCTTAGACACTGCCCTAAAAGAGTAGCCCTCACAGCGGGGTTGCTCGGGACTCAGTTTCGAGTAAGTCTGCAGAATGGGGAAAGCTACTTTTCCTCACGGGGCTATCTTGGACACTGCCCTAAAAGGGCAATCCTCACAGCAGGGTTGCTCGGGAAGTTGCTCAGTTTCGAATAAGTGTGCCGAATGGGGGGAAGGCTACTTCCCCTCGCGGGACTGTCTTAGACTGCCTTATAAAAAGGCATCCTTCAGCGTAGGCAGGTAGAGATTTGTTTTCTCTCTCCTGAGAATGATATAAAAATAAGAGTTTTCCTTTTCCTTCTCACACCTTACGAAATCACATAAGAGTTTTCTTTTCCGTTAAAATTTAACGCTTAGATTTCCTTCTCGCATTTTACGAAATGACATAAGAGTTTCCTTTTTCGTTAAAATTTAAAGCTTTGCTTTCCTTCTCTCACCAAAGGAAGTCGCATAGCAACTTCTTCTATCGTTCCTATCGTTAAAATTTAACGCATTTTCGTCTCTCTTTCACTTAAGAAAAGTAGATAAAATAGAATAAGACTTTTCCTTTACTTCTACCTAATTTGCATACTGTTCGTTTGATATAAGGATTCTTAAATTCTAAAGTCAAAAAATTTTTTTAACAACTAATATTACCATAAATCGTGCACTCGATTGTTATACTTTCAAAAATATATTGACTTTTCGAATTTAAACATTTCATTTTTCAAAATGGCGCCTAAAAACTAAATTTTTTTTAAATTTGGAATTTGATGCTCGATATACATTTTTCTTAAACTTTGGCTTGAAAATGTTTATTCTCTAACAAATCCGTACTCGTGGGTTTTTAATGTCGCTGATTACGAATCTGATCTGATCAAAATGGCGGATGAAAGTTTCAAAAATTGGTTAGATTTTTTTACGAATACGTACACGAGGGTTTGTGGGGTCGCTCATCACTAATCTAATATTAGTTTTCCAAAATTCAAAAAAGAGATGTAAAATGGGGAACAATATTTTCAAAATTCAGTCGGATATTTGAAAATTCTTTCTCAGGGATTTTTTGGGGTCGCTGATTATGAATAGGATATTAGCATTTTAAAAATCAAATGGCGGATTTAATATTAGGCAATGATTATGCTAATAATAATTGTTACATTTTAGAAAACTGAAGAAATAAGAAAAAAATCCACTTACCTTTGAAAAAACTAAAATTCGTATTACTTGAAGAACATAAGATTTCTACTCTTATATATTTCATAACGCATTTACATAGCGGGAGAAATAGAACTTTACCACCTGGTGGACGAAAAGCGAATTATAACCAATTTTTGAAATTTTCGTCCGCCATGCTGTATCCGACATTTTTAATTTTGGAAAACTAATATCAGATCAGTGATTAGCGACCCCACAATCCTCCGTGTACGGATTTGTAAGAAAATCCAACCAACTTTTGAAATTTTCATTCGCCATATTGGATCCGCCATTTTGAATTTTTGAAAACTATTATCAGATTTGTAATCAGCGACCCCAAAAATCCCCAAGTACGGATTTGTAAGAGAATCCAACCAATTTTCGGTAAACATTTTCAAGTCAAAGTTTTAAAAAAAATGTATATCGAGCATTAAATTTCAAAAAAAAATTTAGTTAGGCGTCTTTTTGAAAAATCAAATGTTTAAATATAAAAAGTCAAAATATTTTTTTTTTTTTTTATTTATGGTAATATTAGTTGTCAAAAAATTTTTTTGACTTTAGAATAATAGTGGAAATAAATTGAGTTTAGAGAAAAAGGCGGATTGTGTTGAGAGTCGTTGGGGACAAAAATTTCTTTTACCTGACTTCTTAGTGAATGATTTACCGAAGTCTGATCAATCGACAAATATTATTCAAAGTGCCAACGAACAGACCGGTAATTCAATCCAAGGGGGGGGGAGAAAGCTGTTGTGAAAACAGCTGAGCCCACCGTGGATGACGAAGCTGTTGATGGAGCGAGGACTAAAAATAGATATTTCTTAAAATTAGTCATCACTCATCAACCCTATCTAGCGTTAACCTTTGGCGAAACAAAAATTCTGTACTGCGCCAACATTACTTGTCGAGGCTCGGCTACACTACGGCAGAACAATCGTTTGAGTACTAAGCCAGTGGTGAACATCGGTACTACACTGGCATTTCCCATTGGGTACACATAAAAAATTTTATAATTTAAGTGCTTTTCTTTAGATAACAATAATGAATTGTTTAAACAATGTTAAATTGATTATTTGTAATTATTTAACAAGTTTTTTTATTAATTTTTATAATTAATAAATATAACAACAATATATTTAACTATTGGGTAAGACTCCGTCAGAAAATATGCGATTTGCATGGGGTCTTTGGATTAGGCTGCAATTTGGTGAAATTGTAGTATTGGATACTAGAAACAAGTGTGCCAAAAAGTTTTTGAAAATTTTGAAATTTGTTAAAGTTACGCCATTTTGAATTTTTTTGTTATAATTTTTTTAAATTTTAATATTTCCGAAAGTTTTTGATAAAATTTAATAAAATTTGGAAGGCTTATACTTGACATCATGTTTCTTCTGACTATCACATAAAAAAAACAAAAAAAATTTTTTTTGCCCAAAAAAAGTCAAAAAAAATTTTTTGAAACCGTTTTGCCCGAGCGGGACCGATTTTTGAGTTTTCTTGTCAATTAATAAAATATTCCTTATAATTTCACCTTTCATTTAAAAAAAGAAAATCGATGGAGACTCAAATAGTTTTCGAGATATTGCAATTTTTGTGGAAGCGCGACCACGTTTCAGTGTCAGCGATGTGTGAGTGCCCGAATCCTAATTCTTACACTTTACTGTTCAAAATTGTCTAGAACCTACAAATTTTATCCGATTTTGATGTTCTTGGTCTTAAATGAAAGGAGATAATTTTTCTAAGAGTTTCCCCGAAACTGTTGTTTCAATTATTAATTGTTTATATATTTCTTTGTTACTCAAAGTAAACAATTTACAAGAATTTAAAAAAAAATCGTGTTTTTTTTATTTTTCCATTCCTCATGATCGAAATCAATTTAAATTAGTCTAGTATGACCACCCAAAATAATAATGCATAATTCAATTTATTTAAATAATTTCGTTAATTAATAAATAGATAACTCTGGTTCTTCTTAAAAAAAATTATATTTTTTACAGATAAATTTATGTTTATTTAAGTAATTTATGTCTATTTTGTTACAAAATAATTTTAAAATTAATAATTATCATTGTTATTAACAATTAGATTTATATAAAATATAAATTAAAAATTAATTAATCAATTTTTTATTACTTACTTATATCTTTATTTATATATGCATAAATTTGTCTCTAAAAAATACAATTTTTTTTAATAATTGTTATAAACAATGATAATTATTAATTTTAAAATTATTTTTTAACAAAATAGCCATAAATTATTTAAATAAACATAAATTTATCTGTAAAAAATATATTTTTTTAAGAAGAACCAGAGTTATCTATTTATTAATTAACGAAATTATTTAAATAAATCGAATTATGCATTATTATTTTTGGGTGGTCATACTGAAACTAATTTAAATTGATTTCGATCATGAGGAATTGAAAAATAAAAAATAAACACGATTTTTTTCAAAATTCTTGTAAATTGTTTACTTTGAGTAACAAAGAAATATATAAACAATTAATAATTGAAACAACAGTTTCGGGGAAACTCTTAGAAAAATTATCTCCTTTTTTTAAGACCAAGAACATCAAAATCGGATAAAATTTGTAGGTTCTAGACAATTTTGAACAGTAAAGTGTAAGAATTAGGATTCCCGGGCACTCACACATCGCTGACACTGAAACGTGGTCGCGCTTCCACAAAAATTGCAATATCTCGAAAACTATTTGAGTCTCCATCGATTTTCTTTTTTTAAATGAAAGGTGAAATTATAAGGAATATTTTATTAATTGACAAGAAAATTCAAAAATCGGTTCCGCTCGGGCAAAACGGTTTCAAAAAATTTTTTGGGACTTTTTTTGGGCAAAAAAAATTTTTTTGTTTTTTTTATGTGATAGTCAGAAGAAACATGATGTCAAGTATAAGCCTTCCAAATTTTATTAAATTTTATCAAAAACTTTCGGAAATATTAAAATTTAAAAAAAGTATAACAAAAAAATTAAAAATGGCGTAACTTTAACAAATTTCAAAATTTTCAAAAACTTTTTGGCACACTTGTTTCTAGTATCCAATACTACAATTTCACCAAATTGCAGCCTAATCCAAAGACCCCATGCAAATCGCATATTTTCTGACGGAGTCTTACCCTATTTCTAGATTTTTTTTTAAACAAAACCTTCGCCACCATAAGCGAATACTGCACAAGTCCCGTCATGCCGCGCTGGACATTCTATTTTTTTCTCGTAAAGTTATTGCTACCCAAAAATTTTTTTTCCTTTTATTTTTTCTTTAAAGTACTTCTTATTATGAGTATTTTGCAAAAAAATCATCTTAAACGTTCAATAAGAAAGAAAGTTATGTGCCTTTTTTGAAAAATCGACCAAAAGTTTGAGTAAGAGATAACTTAAAACATTTTAAAAATTTTTAAAAAACTTTTATACATTTTTATTCTATGCATATTGTGACAAAGTGATTGTCGACGAGAAATTTCGTTTTTGAATATCGAGGTGAGAGCATCGTGCGTGATAAGAGAGAGAAAAGAACGAGATAACGTGTGTCGTATTTTGTATCGCCAGAGTGAAAGAGGGCGAACGAGAGTGTTCATTATCGGCGTTTAAAAACTTGTTAAAGAGGAAGAGTACGGATTGATTGCTAACCTCAAATTTGTAAGGAAAGGAGAGTTTGTTTCTTTTGTTTTTGTGTTAATCGAACTTTTGTGTGTATGGCAATTTGGCCTAATTATTGAAGAGATTAGTGAAGTTGGTGGGGATCCGAATAAGACCACAGTACTAAATAAATTACATTTTTATCTGGCATTACCAGCGTCAAATTTCTTATTTCCTTATCCTGTGAATTATTGGTGTGTTAATTACTTAAAAATTTAACATAAGATTGTGCTTCACGCCATGTGCTTTCCAAGCGGTTTTGATTGAATCTCCCCAAATTAGTAGAGTCTCAGAAAATTTCTTTATTCAATAGAGTTTAAATAGTGATAATAATTATTTTGTCAATTTAATAATTTCAAATAAATAAATTGACTGGCGCTCAACTGAGCCTTTTTTGGTTAAATTGTTCGTGAGAGAAATGAGCATTAATTGCTGACTGGATTGAATGATTATTTGACTAATTAAAATTAAATAGCAAATAAAATCTAGAAATTATTGATTGATTATTTAAAGATAAATTCACAGTCACAATATAAAGAAACAAATTCAGAAAGTATTCTTAAAATTGATAAAATGATCTACAATTCTTCCCAGGTGCGAATTTAGGTTGGCCGCCAGAGTTTGAAGGTTGGCCCACGGTTGGCCTAACTTTGGCAAGCGAAGTTTTGGTTGCCAGAGTTTGCCCAACTTTGGCAAGTACTAGTGCCCACAGTTGGCCCGACTTTACAAGCCAACCATTACATGCAGAGTATAACCAACCGTCGGGCCAACTTTGGCGACAAAGGTCGACACAACTATGGGGAACGTATCTCATATGACTTACAAATTTAGGTTGGCCAAACTCTGGGCCACGGTTGGCCCGACGGTTGGCAAAACTTTGTGAAAAACAGTTTAAATGACTTAAACTTTCTCGGCTGGCCAAACTCTGGGCCACGGTTGGCCCGACTGTTGCAGCTTTAATATACATTTAACGGTATGGACTCCCATGTGAGCGTAGCGTAGTGGTCAGTGTATAAGACTTCGGCGCGTTAGGTTAGGGGTTCGATCCCAGCAAGCGGTAGATATTTTCGAAAATGTATGTATGAGATTGTGTTTAATAATAATAGGTAAAGGTTATATCTGATGTTCTTGCTAATAATAACGTGTTAATTGTTTAAATAATTTAGTTTTTTAATAATTTTTTACCTTTGGCTGTTAAAGTTGGCCAAACTTACGCATTTAAAGTCGTGCCAACTTTGGCGTCAGTTTTTGGACCAACCATGGAAATGTATAGCTGGCACAACATATGCATTTTAAGTTGGGCCAACTTCCTTATGACTTGTCGGGCCAACCATCGTCGCCATTAGACGGCCAACCGTTATCATCTGTATGGTTGGCCCAACCTCTGGCACGAGAAGTTGGACCGACCTTGTAAAAGTTGGCCCAACTATGGGCCAACCGAAAATTCGCACCTGGGTTATGATCACTTGGCGTGGAAATGCTCAGTTTTTAAATTTAAATGTTAAAAACAAACTAATTATTACTCTTTAAATTTAAGTAAGTAAAAATTCACGCGTTGATTTATTTTCATCAGATTTTTTAAAAATTTCACTTAACTATTCTTTGGATATTTATTTTCAAAATAAGCCATATTAAAATAAATTTGACCGTCTGTAAGTCTCAAAAGTGAAATCAAAGTTTCGATCTTTAACATGTACGGTAAAGAGAAAGAATGAGTTTATTACAGATTTTTAATTTTTGCACTTATACTAATTGTCGGATTTAAAAAACAAAAGTGTTATTTATTGAACTAAAATGATTTTTTTTAAAGAAAACAAATTTTGACCGTTTCATTCAAAAGATATTTAATGTCAAACTTAAAAAAATTATTAAAACATTGGTTTTAAAGGAGAGGCGAATTCGTAAACGTGGCAACAACGCTGGTTAAATACTACGGCTCGTCTGCTAATTTAGGCGCGAAATTTTAAAGATGGACATGTTTTAAACTTGCGACGTTGCCACGATCGTTTTCCATGAGACTCGCATTCAGAATCGTTTCATAAGTACCAGGAAGTAAGACTAAGGAGACTCCACTAATGCTATGGAAGTGAAACCATTCGTCGCATTGAAACTATACGTAAGAACGAAAATTATAGATTTCGCGCATGCGCACATATAATATATTTGTCTCTGTCTTACATACTATTTTTTCTAACACACGTAAACGAAAGTACAAGTATTCAATTATTTAATGGAATTATTTGAAATAAATACTATTGATTTTATAATGTTAATTTATTATTAGATTATGCGAAACAAACATTCACAATACTGATTATATTAAAATAAGAATGTCTGACAATTAAAAATAATTATTATTGGACAATATTACTTTCTCTCCCCGTGATTTTACAACGGTAAAGAAAAGTACTACTTTCCCTCCCCGTTATGACGTCACGGAAAAGAATAGTAACAGTCACTCTCTGCCTCCAGGAAAGACGTACTTTCCACCCTCTTTATAGATGAGAAACAATGTACTTTTGGTGCGTGTGTTAAAAAAAATAATTTTAATGACAGTAAATTGGCAGGAAAATTGATTAACTAAAAATTATGATCATCCTGATTAAGCTTAAAGTATCAATCCCCCAAATATGTCCACGTGGTTTATGGACGGCCCATAGGGCTCTTATCAAAATTTAAATTTCAAAAGAAGCGCAAAAACATTTTTACAAATCCATTTATATTTAATTTACTATTAACAATAATAATAAGAATATATATATATATATATGGGGCGTTCCACGCGAAATCGGACAGTATTTGACTTTTGCATCTCAGATTTTTTTCAAATATTTTTTTTCTTTTAGTGCTCATTGAAATAAGCTACCATGATTTTTTTAAAATTTTTTCATCAAGCCGTTTAAGAGATACAGGGTTTTGAAAAATCACGTTTTTTACAAAAGTGTTTTTTTTGAAATGGTTATAACTCGGTCAAAAATTAACCAAATTTGACTTTCTATATATGAAAATTTTTGATTTTATACGTAGTTTTTGTTAAAAATATTAAAAAATTTATTTTTTAAAATAACGAAAATTTTTTTTAATTTAAAAAAAATTTATTTTTAAGAATGTATGTATCGAACGATTTTTTTCAAATTTTTTTGTAAGAAACTAGAACTAAATTAACAACTTTTAGGCGTTGTCTGAATGTTAGCAAACGATGGGATCTATTTATTTTGAATTTTTTAATTTTTATATCCATACAATATAGCAAACAATAGGGCTTTGGAGCTAAAATTATTAATAACACAGGTCAACAAAAATAGTCTTACTTTATTTATGAGATTTCATAGTGTCCATTAAAGACGCTGAACACGATCCCGGGTCATAAAATTGGCCATCACGTCAGGATTTTGAGAAAAGTGGAGGTAAAGACCCTAAAAAACATGTTTTTGAAGGTTTTCAAAATTTTTTTTATCCTAAACTTGACGCGCCAGAAACTTTTACATAGACTGAAATTAAAGCTTGAATTGTCCACTACAAGAACCATATCCGTAAAACCAAAAAAAATTTAAAATTTTTTTAAAACATGGGATTGAAGTTACCAAAAAAAAGTTACTTTTAAAATTGTTTTGGATTCGCTTGGAAATTGTTACTCAGGGGTTTTTGAGGTCGCTGATTATGAATCCGATATCACTTTTCGAAAATTCAAAATGTCGGATCCAAAATAGCAGATGTCAAAATTTATAATTGATGGGATTTGCTTGAAAATTGGTACTCAGAGGTTTTGGGGTCGTTGACTACGACTCCGATATTAGTTTTTAAAAATTCAAAATAGCGGATCCAAGCTGATGATGTCAAAATTTATAATTGATAGGATTCGCTTGAAAATTGTTACTTAAGGGTGTTTGAGGTCACATATTATAATCTGACGTACCAGAAACTTATAAAATGTTATAATCTGATGATTATAATCAGCGACCCTTAAAATCACATTTTCGGTAAATTCAACCCCATGTTTTGAAAAAATTTTTTAATTTTTTTTTGGTTTTACGGATATGGCTCTTGTAGTGGACAATTCAAGCTTCAATTTTTGTCTTTGTAGAAGTTTGTAGCGCGTCAGGTTTAGGATAAAAAAAGTTTTGAAAACCTTCAAAAACACGTTTTTTAGGGTCTTTACCTCCACTTTTCTCAAAATCCTGACGTGATGGCCAATTTTATGACCCGGGATCGTGTTCAGCGTCTTTAATGGACACTATGAAATCTCATAAATAAAGTAAGACTATTTTTGTTGACCTGTGTTATTAATAATTTTAGCTCAAAAGTCCTATTGTTTGCTATATTATATGGTTATAAAAATTAAAAAATTCGAAATAAATAGATCCCATCGTTTGCCCACAATCGGACAACGCCTAAAAGTTGTTAATTTAGTTCTAGTTTCTTACAAAAAATTTTGAAAAAAATCGATCGATACAAACATTCTTAAAAATAATTTTTTTTTAAATTTAAAAAAAAATTTCCCTCATAACGGGGAGGGAAAGTAGTACTTTCCTTTACCGTTGTGAAATCACAGGGAGAGAAAGTAATATTGTCCAATAATAATTATTTTTAATTGTCAGACATTCTTATTTCAATATAATTAGTATTGTGAATGTTTGTTTCGCATAATCTAATAATAAATTAACATTATAAAATTAATAGTATTTATTTTAAAAAATTCTGTTAAATAATTGCATACATGTACTTTTGTTTAATTGTGTTAGAAAAAATAGTATGTAGGGGAGACCGGGGCGTAATGGTTCACTTCAATTTCAAAAAGTGGTAAATCAGAGTAATTTCGGTTTTTGGATCAAAATAATGTCCTTGGCATACTCAAAGCTGCCAGTGACTCACTTTTCTCACTTTTACTCAGTTTTTTTCAGGTCACTCACTATTACTCACTTTTTTAAAAAAAACTCACTTTTCTCACTATTTTTTGTAAAATACCTTATTTCTCAATTAAAAAAAATAAATTTTATTTAAGGGCAAGTCCAAGTTGAAAAATGTAAACAAACAAAACAGTAAACAAACCAAACACTAAAATCGCAATTGTTTGGGAGCATTTATTACCATAAAAATTAACATTTTTACTCTTTCTATACAAAAATAGTAAATTAGGGTGTCAAAGTTTTCAATAAAACCACATTTTTGACTATGAGTAGAGAAAGGTAGATTATGCGACTGCATAATTTTTTAAAATCGAGTAGAAACATTATAATATTATGTTAATTCATGTTTTAAACCTTTAACAACATGTTCCTAGAGCGCACAATATTTCACAATTTTTACTGATTGCATAATTTTACTCTTTTTGCATAATGATCGCATAATAGGCTCAAAAATTCCAAAATAGTGTTTTTTTAACTAAGCATTGTAAAAAAAAATTTTAGTTTCTTTATTTTTTAAATAAAATAATAAATAGGTAAGTTTTTAAACCACGTTATTAAATTTTAGTTTAAAAATTTAAGATTTATTATAAATTCTAAAAGAGATGTACTTACATCTCTTAAAATAAAATAAGAGTAACAAATGTTACTAAAAATTTAGATAATATTTTTATAAGTTACTTTTAGCTTTTATTGTTGGTTGTGATTATTATACGATTCAATCATAGAATATCAGAAAAATATGAAATATAAAATGTTCAGGAACGTTTTACGCTACATTTTCACTTATAATAGAGTTGTCGAAAATGTAATTTAAATCATCAGGAATCAGGAAAGTTTGAAGCTAAATTTTTGGTAAAATTTGACTATAAACATTTATTGAAGTGCGAGAAAAATAAACATGACTGGGTGCTGTCCAGACAGGAATGGTTCCTGTCCAAAAAAACAATTGAGTTTAGCAGCTGTCAGTGCTGTTTGGACATGTACGATTAATGTCCAGACATTACTGATTCCTTTATAGACAAGAATAGTTCCTGTCCAGAAAGCAAAGAGTACTGTCTAATTACAAAAATTTTTTTGACAGGAACCACTCCTGTCTAGACAGTACCCAGTCATGTTTATTTTTCTCAGAGTGGGACATTTAAGGGGACTTTCTGGTTTGGAATAGACAAAAAATACACTTTTTTTAAACTTTTATTGTGAAAAAAGTATTACAGTTTTTCCCAAAATTCTTTTTGGACATTGTTACACATTACGTGGAAAGAATATTAAAAACTTTTTGAAGTAAATTTTGTTACGTATGGCAGATGTAGGTGGCGTCTTCCAAAAGGTACCTTTTTCGGGGAGTAACTTTCCGAATGACCAGTACCTCATAAATTAAAAATTCAAACTGGATTCTGTTCATAAGTATTTGTTCTAGATAAAAAACCTAAAAAACGATTTTTAAATGTATTTTTTAATATTTTATAAACATTTTACTTAAAAAATCGCAAAACCGCTACGTTTTAGGGTCAATTTACCCCCGCATAAAAAAGGGGATTTGACTGTGAAATCGGTTTGGTAGATTTCGAGAAAAGTTACTCCCCGTTTAAAGTTTTCATGTAATGTGTACCTCTACTACAGTCCGTTAAGAAACGGACATCAAAATTGCTATAACTTTTTTCTTTCGCATATTTTTTCATAATTGTTTTGGGAAAGTAATTTTATGATACTAAGGAACATTTTAAACCAAAAAAAAATCGCTTTTTTTAAAATCCTAAACCAGAAAGTCCCCATAAATCTTTGCACAATTTTCACTAAAGTTTGCAAGTAAATTTTTCAAAGTTTGCAAGTAAGTAAATCTTTTATAAATTTTTAGGAAAGTTTTGGTGCTGTGTAGAAATACTCATAGTCAAATATGGTTTCATTGCAGACTTTGACAATCAATTTTGCGATTTTTGTTAAGAAAGTTTAAAAAAAATAAAAATTAATGGTAAAAGTATTAAATATCTGTACCTATTATTTATTAAATTGAGAAGAAAATTGATATTACAGATTAATTATTAATTTAAATCTTCAAAAATATGCCAAAATTAACCTCACTTTTACTCACTATTTTATTTGTAAAATCACTATTTACTCACTTTTTTCAATCAAAAACTCACTTTTTTCACTACTTTTAACCTCTAAGTACGCTGGCAGCCCTGCATACTGTAAGTTTGTATCAAGTTTAATTGTTATTTATTCATTATTGTTAAAAATATGGTAGAAAGAGTGATTTTGACGCTCGAAAATAAATTTTTGAAATCTTTGTTTCTTTGTTATATCTTTTTAAAAAATACTTGTAAAAAATTTGTGTTTATTAGGTTTTGAGTTTTAAACATTTGTTCTTAAAGAACAATTGACAATTTTTGTTGAATACTTACGGTATTGATAACAAATAACAAAACTTTAAACAAACACCTCCGGGGCGTAATGGATCACTTTGCTTATTCTATTAAGAAAAACCTATTATATTTAAAATATTTTAAAAAATCCTGTCAAATTAAATTTTTTGTAATTTTTATGTTAATAAGTACCAACGATAACCTTTTATAAAAAAATAACTGGAGAATAGATTTTTTAGGAAATGGCTTTTCCATTTCGCTACAACTTTTTAAAATTTGAAAATTGCACGAAAATGTTTAAAGTTTTAATAATATATGTTCCATTTTCAATATGCTTTGTTATAAATAGACAATGGAAACCAAAATTGTCAGTATCGTAATAATATTTGATGATCTAAAATATAATTTAATTGCTGATCCATTATGCCTCGTCCCGTGGCGAAATTTCTCACCTTGCATTTCTCCAAAAACATTGTTCTAGAAAAAAAGTATAAGTGATATTAGGGCGTACTTTTTTTAAATTGAAAACTGAGATGTTAGGCTAAGTGTTCTACATGATGAAATTTTTATTAAAGCAATTATGACAATGTTAGGCAACAAAACAGTGAAAATTGATCCATTACGCCCTTGCATAGACTCAGAATTAATATCTCATAAAATGGATTTTTATCTTGAAGTTAGGAAGTTCACCCAAACTTTGTCGCATTTTATTCTAAATTGCAAAATGCATTTAAAAAATTTACTATTCATTTTCTTTCTATTCAAGTTTTAAAGAAATTTTTGTACCTAGAATAGTAAAATATTTCTTTTCTCAACTGAATACATAAGTTAGCTAAAATATTGTCTCGTTTGAAAAGGTTTCTGTCGCATCTGGTTTATTATTAGATGGATAGCTAAGGGTCTCGCATTGTAAAGGCGAGTTTCCACTAGACGAACCGAACATAAGCGCAACAAGAATGACGGATATTTTCCTATTGTGTGTTCGGTTCGGCCCATGCTTTAAGTCGATCCATTAAATTTTCCCTGCAAAGTCGCATGGTTTAAACGTTCGACTAGCCACAAGAAAATGTGTACTACATGTGTAGTTATTTTGAAGCATTCACCACTATTTTGAAGTACATGTAGAAAAAAGGGTAAAAAAAAATGTGGGACTGTTCGGTTCGTGCTCGCAGGCGATCCTTTCGTTGTCGGTTTATGACAATACCTGAAAGCAACAATAAAAGTGTGTCCTCACTTTAGTATTTGCGAGTTCACTAGGAAATTCAAATACTTTCCAAAATATCTGTCAGTTAAATTTTTAGCTGGTATTTTTTCTTGTAATTTTTAATAACTCATTAAAGAAATGAGACAAAATTCTAATTAAAGAAAAAATAGTTAAAATTGACTTATTTACAATAAAAGAATCATGTAAGTCGAATTTATTGAACTAAATTAATTAATACCTTAATATTTAACCCAAGTAGCACATAACATTACTGTAATGTTACATGTAACATTACAATAATATTAAAATGTCCGCTTAAAGGTAATTTTGCGATCATTTTTTATAGCATTGCTGTGACACAGTTGTAATATTACTGTAACATTTCAGTGCCATTTTCATGTAATGTGTGATTTTAATTAAGAGGGAAAAATTATTATTATTATTAAGAAAATACTTTTTTGTAAAAAGCATTTAGCTAATAATTTATAATTAATAATTAATTAAAATTATAGGTGAAAATTAGTTATTATTTAAAAAATATTTTATACTTACTCCCTTAGTATGAATCAGTTAAAAGTCATGGTTTTAAATGACAATCAGTGACTGACTTTTTGCTTTTGAATAAGTTTAAAAGCAACTGATTTTCTGTGAAAAAACAACTGATTTTCAGTAAAAGTTAACTAGAAAATTAGTTAAACATGACTAATTAAATCAATTAAATAATAATTTACTGAAACAGTCATTTTTAACTGGCAATCAATTGTTTTTAACTAATATTCAAATAACAATTATAACGTTAGAGTTTTCTTTACAAAATTGTTAGGAATTAATGAAAAGATTAAATGTTTAAGTTTATGGTTTTAAAGATGAGTAGAAAATGTTTCTGAATTTTTAGCAAAAAACTGGGAGTCCCAGAAAATTTTGAGATTTATGACAGTGCTACGTCCGTAACTCCTTATTAATATACTTGATTTAACTATATATTTTCACGTATGTATCTATTTTTATATATTGTATTTATTTGATAATGCATACATCTTCTATTAAAATAATGTATTTCATCATGATATGTAGTAGTTTTAATTCTTATTTTCTGTATGTTTTTAAATTGCATTATATTCAGTGTATTTTCTAACGAATATTATATTTATATCATGTGTTTATTATTATAAATCCAGAAAAAAATAGTATTTCAAAAGAATGTAGAAAGAATAACGATTACGAGAAATTCAAGATCGAAGATACAGAATAATAATGTACATGCACCACGCCTGAGGATCAGAGACAAAGTTGCGACTTCAACTCTATGAAAGGTCGAAGCGATGTCTTGCGCAAAGACATCTGTTAAGGTCGAGACGATTCTAGTGGCTATGAGCATTCGTCTAATGAAGAAATTTTAATATAAAAAGGGTGAACATTTCTGATTAGAAGAGAGAGTAATAATTTGGAAACTAGCGTTTTAACATCTTTAAGAAAGAGAGTAATAATTTGGAAACCAGCGTCATAACATCTTTGGAAACCAGTCTCATAACATCTTTCAGAAAGAGAATAATTTTTTTGAAATCAATTAGTATTCAGTCTACCATCGTCAAGTTAACTCCAAGTATAATCTAAAAAGTGATCAACAGTTTATCCCCAAGTATTAATTTGAAAGTGTTTCCTCTAAAAGTGAACTTAAAAATTATTTTCAAAGTATTGCTTTGAAACGTACTACGGTTAAAGAGAATTAATTCCCCTCAGCAATTTTTACTATTTTCAAAAATATCAATTTGAAAATAAATTCAAGTATCTATCTTATATTGAAACAACACATTCCAAATTTCGAAGCATCGAAACTTGCTAAGGAGCCGACGTCCGTCTGGAAGAAAGCAAATATTACAAAAATACAAAACACGAATACACTATCTCATTAGTGTCAAAAAGTGGACTAATACACGAACATTAAGGACAACTGTTTGAGGCCCTTTGGCGACTAGCCCCCTCAACACCATTCAAGATCGGATTACTAGATAATATCACCACATCATTCAACACCAGTAATCGTTATTCTTAAAAGTAAGGTTTAGAATTTTAAATTATACTCATTGTATTTTTGTCAATGCTTTTCTTTCTTGTTGGTTTTTAAATAAATTATTCTCTCACAACATTTAGTAGGCTCATTGACTTATCCCCATCCCAAATTAGATTATTTATTCAAACTAATTTAAATCGAGGAACGTTAGGTATATTTTGAAAAGGTTTCTCGTTTTGACGTAAGTGAAGCCCTTTCAAAATTTTGGTGCATCGTCCCGGAAAATTATAAAGTCGATCAGCTATAATTTTGTCAAATTTTTAATAAAATTCGAAAATTTCATTCAACATTTATTATATATTAATGAAATAATAAAATAAAAATAAATAAATCAATGAGTATACCAATTGTTAAAAAAGGGGGAATTTTTTTGAATAATAACGAATATTATCAACATATAATAATAAAAAATAATAATCAGTAACTTCAAAATTTTTTCTTTGCATGGTGCATTTATTGAATAAATTCTGTATTTATATTAATAAATAGGGGTTCGAGTGCTCTTAACTTATAATTTTTAAAGTTGCAAGGTGCATTCATCAAATTAAATCCTGTATTATATTAATGAATAGGGGTTCAAGTCCTCTTGACTTATGGAATTTTTTGTCTCGTATATAAATCATTTTAATATTTAATTTGTGCTAAACCAAATTTTGTTTCATTCTTTAAATTATGATTTGTTATTGTTATTAAATGTTTAAAAGTATTTTATCGTCCTGAAGTTAAACAAAAAATTAACTACAAAGGAAAAGTGTATTTTATACTCAAAAAACAAGATTGACAATTTTACAATTATTGCGTATATTATAAATTTTGATACTATGCAATCTTTTAATGTCTTCTTCGAATGAAAATACTACCGATTCCTCATATTTAACTCGCTCTAAAATAAAAAATAATCCAGAATTGTTATTGCATTCGGGAATTCCTTATTATAAAGAAAATCCATACACAAGTACACGCAGATATTCTAGAGAAAACCCTAATCCCGAAGAAAAACATAAACAGCTTGACTCAGGTTTTATTTCTCAACTTTTTAACACTGACGATAATTATTCTGAAACTGACGTTAACGACAGCAAACATTCTATATTAGAAGAAACTCTAGTAGAGTTACGGTTCAAGAATCGCAGAAGCAGCTGAAAGAATATTACACGCGCATAGGCTTAGCAATGAAAATGCAGTAGATGAAGCATTTAAAACAAATTTAGATAAAACAACTGTTGATTGTTTCTCACGAGGACTTAGACCAGACATTGAATTAAGAAATTAGAATTATGAAGCAGTAGAAATAGAAAGAAAATTGTTATCACACCGTGAACTAAGAAAAACTAAGCAAAATACCGAAAATAATTCTTATCTTAAAAATGTCAAAGAATTTGCTAAAACAACAAAAATCAACATAGCTCGAGATAATATAATAACGTGTTTAGTTTGTGGTAAAAAGGGACACTTTGCAGTAAACTGTTTTCAGCTTAATAAAATGATAGGACCAAGACGAGAAAACTTATTTTATCTAGGACTACGACAAAAAATTTTTAAATCAAATTCAAAACAGATTTAATAATCCAAATCCAAGGTTCAATAAATTTAAAAGCTAAAACTTTAACAAAAACCCTCAACAAAATCAGTTTCAAAATCAATTTAGAAATACATCACAAAATCAGTTTAGAAACATGCAACAAAATCAATTTCGTCCTTCACACCAAAATCAACAACAATTTTTTTTCAAAATCCACAACGAAATTTTTCTCAAGAATCACGAACTAATAATACAACAAACTTCGCAAACAGAAGTCAAAATATAACGTGTAACTATTGTAGAAAATTAAGTAGAAATAAATATTTTCGGAATTCCAACAACTTTCAACCTTTTATTAAACGATGTTCTAATTGAACATGACGGAATATTAGGAACAGAATTTTTTATTAAAATAAAGTAAAAATTAATTATGAAGAAAGACATCTAGAAATCAATGAACAAAAATTTAATTTTGATTCAAAAAATTATTGTACAATTCTAGCAAGATCAATTTACAATATTCATGTAAAAATTTTGAATAAAAATATAAAAGAAGCTCATTGACTTATCCTCATCCCAAATTAGATTCTTTATTGAAACTATTTTAGAACGAGAAACGTTAGGTATATTTTGAAAAGGTTTCTCGTTTTGACGTTACAACAGTAATAAAAAATATCGAAAAACCTCAAATATTTTTATTATGGCACATCTGCGAAAAAATATGTGTTTCTTCAAAAATGCAGATAAATATTTAAACGTAAATGAAAAAAGGAAGGGTACCTTTGCATTATTTAAATTTAAACTTTTAACTGAGTTTAGGCTTTGACATGCAAGCAGCATTATCAGTTATCGCTCAACCCTTGAGTGAACGGTTACTGTGTAAATTGATGTGAATTGTTGTTCGTGATATAATAATTTTATAACTGTGAAAGTGGTTTAATTTATTTACAATATTGAAATGGCAGATACTAATAACGTTTTAGATGAGTTTATTCTCCAATTTATTGAAACTTTTAAAATGTCCACCGTGCTATGGGATCCAACATATAAAAACTATATGTAGAAAAATTTAAGAATTGATGCTTAGAATTAACTTGCAAATTCAACTGGTTATTCCGTTGATTGGTGTAAAAAGAAGGTTTCAAGCTTAAAAGCATCACACAGAAGAGGAAGAAAAAAAGAAAAGGAATCAAAGGGAACTGGAAAAGGTATGTTCAGTTTACAATTTATAAAATGTCTTTAATTTTCTAATGTTTAAACAATAATTATTGTTATTTACATAACTTCATATTCAAAGCTTATAGACATTTGCAGCTTTTTTCTATTTTTGCAATTAACTAATCTGAATAGAATAAAACCATTGACTTTTGCGATTTTAACAATTTAGCAATGTTTAAAAAATAATTGTTGTTATTTACATAACTTTATACTCAAAGCTTATTGACATTTGCAGCTTTTTTCTATTTTTGCAATTAACTAATTTAAATAGAAGAACACAAAAATATTTTGAAAATTTAATAATTTAGTAATGTTTAAAGTATTAATTGTTGATATCTACTTACTTCCTTCTGAAAGAAATTATCACTGTTTTTAGGGGGTGATGAAATTTATGAGAGTAGGTGGTTTGCGTATGAAGCAATATGATTTATAAATCACAAGGATAAACCACGAAAACGTATAAGGGCATACAGTACCGGCCAGAATTGTCAGTCCACTTACAAAATTCGTATTAAAAACATGCCTCTCGTTTTTTGATAATATTTCAGTTAAAAATAAGTCTAGAAAAATTTAAAAATAACCATTGGAAAGCTTATAAAATTTCGCGTGAAATGAGCTAAAGTTCAAAACTATTCGTTAAATAGAAACTGAGTTAGAGTGTGAGAAATATCGTCTAATTTTCTGATTTTTGAAAATTCTGTTATCCAACTTCAAGTTCAGGATTGCTCTAAACGAGGTTAGAAAAAAAATTCAAATTCACATATAATAAAGCTTGAGATCTCCTCTTTAAAAGTAAACTAACTAGCTTAAAAAATATTACGTGGTTTAAAAGATATTGGAGATTTTAAAAAGTCTGCACGATTGACAAGCAAACCATCATTCAAGCAAAACAGTCACATCGCGCCTCATAGCCAGGGCCGAATAGGACGCTTTATCAAAAACGGACCCCATTATTAATTATTAATTATTAATTATTAATTATTAATTATTAATTATTAATTATTAATTATTAATTATTAATTATTAATTATTAATTATTAATTATTAATTATTAATTATTAATTATTAATTATTAATTATTAATTATTAATTATTAATTATTAATTATTAATTATTAATTATTAATTATTAATTATTAATTATTAATTATTAATTATTAATTATTAATTATTAATTATTAATTATTAATTATTAATTATTAATTATTAATTATTAATTATTAATTATTAATTATTAATTATTAATTATTAATTATTAATTATTAATTATTAATTATTAATTATTAATTATTAATTATTAATTATTAATTATTAATTATTAATTATTAATTATTAATTATTAATTATTAATTATTAATTAAATGAGATTCTTTAAATAAAACTGTAATTTGAACACATTTTATAGTTTTTTTTATTAGAAATTATTATTTTAAATTTAATTTAATTAACATTAAATAATTTTTCAAAATTATAAATTATCAATATTATAAATTAATAAATTTCTCTAAATTAAAAATAAATTAGTTAACTAGAATTTTAGTAAATTAAAAATTAAATATAATTAATAATAATTCATAATTAATTATAATAATGGGGCCCGTTTTTGATAAAGCGTCCTATTCGGCCCTGGCTATGAGGCGCGATGTGACTGTTTTGCTTGAATGATGGTTTGCTTGTCAATCGTGCAGACCTTTTTAAAATCTCCAATATCTTTTAAACCACGTAATATTTTTTAAGCTACTTAGTTTACTTTTAAAAAGGAGATCTCAAGCTTTATTATATGTGAATTTGAATTTTTTTTCTAACCTCGTTTAGAGCAATCCTGAACTTGAAGTTGGATAACAGAATTTTCAAAAATCAGAAAATTAGACGATATTTCTCACACTCTAACTCAGTTTCTATTTAACGAATAGTTTTGAACTTTAGCTCATTTCACGCGAAATTTTATAAGCTTTCCAATGGTTATTTTTAAATTTTTCTAGACTTATTTTTAACTGAAATATTATCAAAAAACGAGAGGCATGTTTTTAATACGAATTTTGTAAGTGGACTGACAATTCTGGCCGGTACTGTATCTCTAGAACTTTTAAACATTATGTTTCCGTTTATTATTATATTTTAAAAATTATAAAAATGATTTTGCAGTACCATAATTTGATAAATTATTGTGCTCTTTAAATATACTTTGTGTATAATAATCATTTTAATTAGGTAGGGAACGACAATAGTGAGTAAAAGTGTTGAAATCGACAGTTTCTCGTGTGTGACATTGAACGTTTTTTTCAGTTTATATGGTATAACTTTTTTAACGAGTCATTATATATTTTGTGACTTATAGTAGATGTAGTGGGGAGTATAAGAAACCAAAAAATCATTGAGACAATGATGTGCCTCAATTAAGATAAAAATGGTGTACCTTTAACATTGCGAGACAACTTTTCTTAAATTTTGACAATTTCGCAATTAAGTTGATGTAACTTTTATAACGAATATTTTTAAGTAACCATAAAACGGCGTTACATTGTCTACATAATAAGAAGTAATTTAAAGCCTTACAGGAATATGTGCCACTTATATATTAGGAATGCAGTGACTTCAAAAGATAAATTTAAAAACGAAACTCATAATAAAAACCTACATTTTTGAAGGGCACATGTTAAATTTGACTTCTAATCACTTTTAACTCATTGTAATCTCTTCTCGTGTATTATAAAAGTATACAAAAAAATCGTTAACCTCTACACTATTCGTAAAAAGAATTTATCTAAGAAATAATATGAGCTTCTACGGTCATAATCATTGCTGCGTGGAAAAAGAAAGAATTAAACTCGTAAGTTTGTCTAAAATTTATTATTTATAGATTTTTGGGGTCCTCTGATTACAAATCTGAGGTTAGTTAAAAAAATTTTAATGGCGAATCCAAAATGGTGGACAAAATTTTAGAAAAATTATCAGATTTTAATATCTTTTGACATTTAAGAGTTTCCTGTTTTGCTGATTACGAATTTGAAATAATTTTTAAAAAATTTTAAATAGAAAATCTAACATGGTGGATACATTTCTGAAAAATAAAATCTTTTTGCAGGATTTTTTTTGAACTTCTGGTTGTTATATAGGTTGACTCCATTTCAAATCAGGCAAGCCGAATAACTTCAAGTCGTAAAATTATCTGTCGATGAAATATGTTATTTTATATGAAAAATAAAGAGACACGTATTTTTTTATTTTTCATAAAAATGGTTTTTAACGAAGTCAGCCACATTTGAAAATATTATGTATTTTATTTAAATAATATTAATTATGGATAAAGAAAGAGAAGTAAAACTTTCAATTAAATGTTATTTATTTTTTGTTCATACTGTTTGTACTTTTAATATAAAATAAAACTAGGAATTTTTTTATAATATTTAAATAATTATATCTCGTGGTAATTTATTTATTTACTTCTATTGCTTTTTAATTATAATTAATCACAAAATATTTTAAAAACCGTATTTAAAATATCAATAATTTTTATGATATTTTGAAACCACTTTTGAAATTTTTAAAAAACTAAATTCAGATTCATTATAATTAGCGACCTCAAAAACCCCTTCATACCCACTTTTGTGCAAATTAAATTATTTTTTAAATTTTCATCCGACATATTGGACACCATTTGGAATTTTCGATATCTGACTACAGAATCATAATCAGCGACCCCAAAAACCCCTAAATATCCAATGCTGTCGAATTCCATTAATTTTTTTTAAATTTCGTCCGCTATATTGGATCCGCCATTTTGAATTTTGAAAAATTAACATCATATTTATAATCAGCTACCCTAAAAACCCCAAGATACCGATTGATGTGAAAATTCAACTTTATGAAAAATCAATGCATTTAGAAACATTTTCTTGGGGTTAAATTTATACACAGGGGGGTTAACAATGTGTAGAAATGAGTATCTCAAGGTTTTTTCTACTATTTGATCAATGCACAAAACAATAAAATTCATTTCAAGATTGTGCCTTGAATAGAAAAATTAAGTTTTCCAATACCTGAAAGTTTAAAAGTTCTAGAAATATGCCCATAAACACAGTAAATAAATCCATATTCAGTAAGACAACTTCATGTCAGTCATAGGAAAGTATGGGAATTGCATAAGTCTGTCTATTGCGCACTCATAGTCTATGACTGACATAAAGCTTTCATATTGTTTACACTTTAATTTTCTCTTTACTCTTATAACCTAAAATCATTAAGACAGAATATACAATAAATTTTCTTTTATTTATTGATAGAATCTTTATTTTCTCTTGAAATGTATACCGTCTATTATTGATTTTAATTATGCATATGAGTTTTGCCATTCTACGGCTCCTTCTTTAAGGAAATAGTCTGCAACTTCGTTTCGAATTTGATCGTAATAAAGTCACCCCCTTCTTTGTACATTTGTTAATGGAAGCAACGACGTCATATCTTGATCATGTCTCCAAGATCCTGTCACAAAAACACTGTTTTCTTCACGATTAAATGATTCTCTTGGTGAATAAATATTTAGTGAATGTTTTCTTAAATAATTGTAAAGATGGAGACGTGCCAGTACAATTACTTGTGCAATATGTGACTGTAAAAACATTGGTCTTCTTAAAAATCTAAATACTGAAAAAATAATACCGAACGCTTTTTCTACAACTCAACGAGCCCTGCTGAATCGATAATTAAAAATTCTTCTCGCACTTCCTTTTATATGATCACCTGGAAATGGTTTCCAGAGATTTTTATTCATAGAAAATGCCGAATCTCCAACAATAAACATGGAATCTTTATTGTACGTCATGGAAAATTTTCTTCTGCTGTCAATCTTAAATTCTCTTCAAACATCATTTTGTAGAGTAATGAATCTTTTAAAACACCTCCATCTGAAATTTGTCCTTGACACCTGACATCAGCAAACATTCATTAATTATTGTGGCATATAGATTAAAATAATTGATTTTAGTTCTCGAAAGTAAATTTTTGACCTCCTAATTTCTATAACTTTACGATTACACAAAAAATATTCTTAATTGTAATTTAAAAAAATCCCTTTAAAAATTTTTTTTATTTTAAAATGACAGTGAAAAACTTATTTTACAATATCATATAATGTTTCAACTTTAAATCGTATAATTTAATTAATTTCACTCATGCGCCAAACAACCCCGGCTCGGGGTTGCTTGGCCTATTTTGTACAGCTTTGAATAAAGTGGAATAAAAAAACTATCAAATAGATTTGCAATTTTTTTGTTTTAAATTGAAGCTGAGATGTTACAGTAAGTTTTCCGTGCAATAGGAATTTAAAAATAGCAAAAATATTTTAGTTAAACAACAAAGAGTGAAAAGTGCGCCAAGTAACCCCGGTCTCCCCTACATCAACTGCAGCCATCAAAACAATTCTAAATAGTGATTTGAAGTTGAAGAATTCAGTGCCTGAATTTATTGGTTATTGTAATATTACATGTTTTCCATCAATTGCTCCCACACAGTGCGGTAAATTCCAAAGTTAGTGAAAATTATTTTCAACTTCTAGCCTAGCTGTTTCATTTAATGGGATCCATAAAAAGTTTTAATTACGAAAAATCCCATAGAGTACAGAAACCTGCAACAATCTTTTATCAAGCTTGCTACAACCCAGATTGCATGTAATCTTGCAGCAATCTTGCCGTAAAATACATACAAAATAATACAAAATAATTTTTTTAGCAGTAAGCTTACGTCAATATTTGTACATGCTTACCGCAAAATGTCTAGGTAAAATTGCAGAAAGTTTGCCGTGCATTGAGTGGGACATTTCAAACTTGCAGCAAGGTTACGAGCTATATGACAGAAAAAATATTATAACGCAAAGTTTTATTTAATATTTGTAAAAATGTCATAATTGGATTGAATTTAGAGAATTTAAATCTTTTAGAGGAACAAACAGCGGAATTAGATAAAGTCTCAGACAACGAGGAAATTAATATTGAGGAGGAAGATGATTCAAATTTAATGAATACTAGCAAGTACCAACATCACAAACTCAAACACCACAAGCACTAACACCACAACCAACAATACAACAAACCCCAACATCACAAGCACCGACATCAAGAAAAAGAAGAAAAGAATGATAATATGATTTCGGAATGTTTGAATATCATGAGAAACGCTTCTAGTCGTCTGGAACAACTAAATTCAAATTCATTCACAAGAATTTTCGAAAATTTGGTTATAGGAAAGATGAATATTTACAGCAAACGAACAAGACAATTTGTTAAAAGTGAAATTAATAATATTTTGTCAAAAGCTGATCAAGGATATTATGACAATCTAAACTATAACTCGCAATTACATTTTTTTCAAACAACTTATACCCCACAAACAAACATCCCTTTGATTCTTCCATCTTATCCACCATCAACTACAAATCAACATCATACTATATCTTTTAAAAATTCTTCTTCTTTCCGATCTTATTTCCCATTGACACCTACACCTTCATCGATTAGTCCTTCTACCTTCCATACACATTCGCCTGTGACACCAAACCCTCCTTGCACACAAATCCCACACAACACAACATTTCGCAGGGAGTTCGCAATGCGAAGTTCGAGGGTTCGCATTACAAAGTCCCTGCGAACTTCAGGCGAAAACTAAATGTTCGCCCTTTTGCGAGTTCGCAGAGCGAAGTCGCTGAAAAGTTGAAACGTTAATTCGCAGCGAATTATCTGGTAGTTTTCCGTGATTAGTTCGGAAATTAACACTAATAATTTTAGATAGGTTATAGATGTAAATTTGCTAAAAAAATAAGACAAATATTTTTTTAATTAATAAAAATAATTTTATAATAAAAGAAAAAAATTATTTTGCTTATTTTATTATTTCATTATTATTCTAATTCATTTTGGAAAGTTATGCATTTTTTGGAGAAAGTTTTTTTATTGTGAAAAACAATTTGAAGGGACTGGGGATTGAACGCGGGTTTGACGGACGGAAACGAAAACAATCAACCTAACCAACTGAGCAAAACGACCAACTACTGAAACAAAAAAAATTGTTCTCTTAAGTTACATGTGATTTCATTGGTTAACAGAAGAAAGGCAGGTTAATTTAAAAATATATTTTTGCATATCTCGTATAATTGAAATTTTTTTATTATTATTGAGAATGATATTTTTAAATAAATAATTACGCTAAAGGAACAGACCTGCACAGACACACGGGTTTAGTAGGGGTCGCACACACACTGACACACACAAAGTATATTATTCTGTCACAGATTACACACACTATAATAACGCAACCTAAAACTAACACTATCTTACAACTATACGAATACATATAACACTCGCTTTCGCACGCACGCATATAACATACCACGAGTTGCTTTGAATCTCTCTATATACTAAACTTGCGTTTTCTTAGCCACTTGTGAGATGAAATAAGGTTTTATTGAAATTAATTTTTTTTAAATAATTTAAATTAAAATAAATGTAATATGGAATAATTAAGAAAAGTTTAATTTTTTCGACTGAAAAAATTCTATATTTTGATGAAATTAAAAAGCTAGTAATTATTTTACTTATAAATTTTAATTTTAATATTTTTATATAAATTTTAATGTTTTATTCATTTAAATTTATTTATTACAATATTTAAAGAATATATATGTGACGTGCCGCGACAAAAGGGACCTTAGCTTCCAAAAGTGAATTTTTCAGGAAAGGCGATTGAAGTAGAGCGTCTCTGATTGGTGGAGACGTTCCACTAGAATTCAGCCCCACTACTCACTACACATTGATATTTGTCCGCGTTACACGAAGCGCACAAATTGTATGTATATGACCAGTAGGGTGTCCGTAAAAATTCGACTTTCGAATTTTGCTTACGCCACCCCCCAGTTTGGTTCCAATAAAATAAAAAAAATTTTTCCCAAAATTTGAAGCCGATTGATTTATATTAACACGTGCCAGTAATCGATCGAAATTTCCCATTGAAAATACATGGGAAAAATACACTTTTTAAAAAAAATCATAACTTTTTTAATTTTTATGCAAAAAATTCTCCAGGTCACATTTGTCTTAATTTTTAGCTACACTATAAGATAGCACTTCGAAAAAAATTCAATTTTCAAAAATTTTCAAAATGGCGGACTTTTAAAATGGGTCATAAAAATGCACCACAATGTATCAGTAGTTTTATCACATAAATGGATGTCAAAAACAAAATTTGATGTCTTCAAAAGAATAATAATGTAAAAGTTCCTACAATTAAAATATATTAAATGGAGTTATTTCTAAATTACTTAAGTTGTTTTAATTATTCTTGGAAATATGAAAAGTTTAATTATTAATAGTGAGTGTTTGTAGATATATCAATTATTTGTTCTGTATCACTGCAAGTACATAGTCATTTCAAAGGTAAGTTATAAATTTTTTTGTAATAATCTTCTTGTTGTATTTAATAACAATTTTTTATTTTAATAGTGTAACAGCAACTACTTTTTATAACCATATTTGTATATTTAAAACGATCTGTTTTAAATAAACTGTAGGAAAACATAGTCGAGGTCCGCCACCTTTTTGACTTTTGTTTATAACTTTTATAAAAAATGAATTTGGACAATTAAAGTATATGGTTGGAAAGTCCTGTTTAATAAGAACATCTTTTTTGAACAAAGTAAATTGATTTGTTTTAAAATGAAAAAGTTATAAAGATTAAAAAAAATGTGTAGTCCAGGTTGGTCCTTACAGTCAATGTGCCCCAACGAATATTTTTGACTTTTTTGAAAATTTGAAGGGACTACGAGGGGTGTCAATTTGACCAATTTTGCTAACACCGGTTACTTTGTGAATTTTTTTTCAACATACTTTTAATGGGAAAATTTTTTTAGAATATGTTGCGGAAAGGTTTTTTCGTCCTCTTTTCAATAGTGAATTTTATTTTTTAATATTTTAAAAAATTATCCTAATTTTTTATAATTAATATTTAAATTTAAATTTCCCTAAAAAGGGTCCGTTTTATTTGAAAATAAATTATTGCAAACGAAAGCTGAGGTTTTTTCCTATGCGCCTGTAAATTTTCAGAATTCCTTTTTTTGTTTTTGAGTTATTAAATTTCAAAGAATAAATTGCTGCGCGCTGCGACGCGGTGGCACTGAGCCGCGAGGTACACAGCGTGATGCGAGGTGCCCGAGACGCAGCGCGCAGCAATTTATTATTTGAAATTTAATAACTCAAAAACAAAAAAAGGGCATTCTGAAAATTTACATTCGCATAGAAAAAAACCTCAGCTTTCGTTTGCAATAATTTAATTTCAAATAAAACGGACCCTTTTTTGGGAAATTTAAATTTCAATATTAATTATCAAAAATTAGAATAAATTTTTAAAATATTAAAAAATAAAATTCACCACTGAAAAGAGAACGAAAAAACCTTTCCGAAACATATTCTAAAAAATTTTTCCCATTAAAAGTATGTTCAAAAAAATTCACAAAGTAGTGGGTGTTAGCAAAATTGGTCAAATTGGCCTCCCTCTACCCCCTTCAAATTTTCGAAAAAGTTAAAAATATTTGTTGGGACATATTTCTACTTGATAGAACAACAAATTCCCCGAGTTTCAATTTTTTCAAGAAGTTGAAATTTCAATTTAGGACATTACACGTAAAATGCCTCACATATATATATATATATATACATATATATATAAATATACATATATATATATTATATATATATATATATATATATATATATATATATATATATATATATATATATATATATATATATATATATATATATATATATATATATTGGTTTCAGTATGTTTAAAATTGTAGTTTTAGAATTATTATTGATTTATATATAAGTAATTTTGATAATATTCTATATTCAGCTTTCCTTATAAAGTGCAGAAAAAATTGTTACTATATATATATATATATATATATATATATATATATATATATATATATATATATATATATATATATATATATATATATATATATATATATATATATATATATTGTGACGTTGTGGACTGTCGTCTCCTGTGGTTCGACAATCTGAATCGTCACGTCATCTGTCGGATTTATCCCCGAACCGTGATCGTTAATTGGTATGATATCTTAGAAAGTCGGAACTGCCAAGTGACCCACTATCAGTGATGAATGTGTGTCGCGCGGCTAGTTAGTAGAAGAGAAAGTGACAGAGGGCAGGGCCCAAGTGAGTAGTAAGAGGCAGAGAGAGGAGAGCCAGTGGAACGAGAGAGAAGAAGAGATGAAGAAGACGAGCACGTGGCGAGAGAGAGCCAAGAAAAAAGAAGTGTAATATTGTCGCGGCCATTTTGTGAAAATAGAGTGTGTAATTGTATGTGATAGCGAAAAATTTATCGTCCGTCGCGCCGGTACGCCAGTACCTTGCTGCAGGCCATTTTCGAGTTTTCGCCGTTTTGTTTTTTTGAGAGTTGTGAGTGAAAGTGTTAGAGTGTGGAGCGTGAAGCTCAGAACTGTGGAGAAATAAATAATTATCTTAGAGAGAAACAGTGTGTTGTTTTGCTTTGGAGTAAAAATTGCATTGTGGTTGTCCCAAGTCTTCCCTTACCGATTTCGTTCAACGCCGTTGACGCAACCGAGCAGAAGCCAGGGAAACCAACGAGGAAAGTTGTTGAGTCGATTTGTCTTGGGTAAGTCGTTTGCCAGTGTAGTGCCAGTCGTGTCTCGCCGTTGGCATTTCTGCTGCCAATTTTGTTTGGGCAGAATTCCCTCTGAGCGAGAGAGAAACCTTAAGAATATACAATATTTAAAACTTAATTAAGACCGATTAAACAAACAATATTATTAACTAGATCTTCTTGCACGTATCTGTACAGTAGAGTCTACAATGAGAGAAGGTGCGCATCGACTTCCATAGCTATAGGTATACTAAAGTATGCTGTGGTATATCTATAGCAATGAACATCGATGCGCACCTTGTCTCATTGTAGACTCTACTTACTAGTCAGCTAAGCTGGTCGTGGACAGAGGGGTGAGTTTCGTATTTAATAAAGAGAAGGTAGTTTAAAACATAGTGACGATATCATAAATAAATTGACAACCATATAGATAATAATAATAAAATATATTGTACCAATAAAATCCAATTTATACATTACAATAAATCGTGATAATTATCTTGTCGTTCATAATTAGTAATAAAAATAATAAAATACCATAAACAGGACTAATTGAGTATTTTAAATCATGACAAAAAACCATAATTAATATAAATAACTTACATATTCTGTATCGATGATAGGCTGACTCGTGATAGGGATCATGATTTTAGTTTACACTTAAATTCTTTATTCACTAAAGAAATGTTTAATTAAAAATTAATAGAATTAGTATATTAACAAAATACACTATTTAGCAACTGGAACTGATAAAAGAAATAAACTATATCTGACTGGAACCAAAAATACATTTTCTACATTTTGCTAAAGACTGGAGGATTTAAACAATGATGTTAACACAACAGGGGATCGATGGCAAGAGAAAAAGAGAGAGAAAGTTTCAAAGCGACCTTTTAAAATTATATTTATTTTGAAAGTAATACTAGATTTCAGCGTGAGGTGGATTATTGGTCTTCTCGATAATTTCACACAGAAGGGGTTTCTTCTCCTACCTTGCTTCTTCCAGAATTCTGAATTACTAATACTACGATACTTAAACTAACCCGACTTTTCCTATGGCAAGATTGCGACCTTCTTGACCATAAGAACCTGTCAATTAACCCTAAAAGAGAGCTTCTTTGCCAAACGAAATCGCTTTCATTTAACTGCCAGCTACTTAAAACTAAACTTTGTCAAAATTCCTTAGTGTAGAGCGCCAATATTTCAATTAGACTTTTGCTAAGTGTAGAATAATTACCTCAACAAATACTAAACAAAACACAGTAACAAATTTACTTCAACAAAAACAAATAATACTACGAAAATTTTAATATTAGGAAATATTCTTAGATTAGTGGTATTGTCACGTTACATCGTAAAAAATAACGTCACTATATATGAGGCATTTCATTTCAAACCGTTCCACCGACAAAAAACAATCGCAAGGAAATAGATTTTCTAATAATTTTTATTATATGAAACTTTCATTGTTTATGATATAATTTCTTCCAATTTCGTAGAGAAATTCCTATTAGAAATGTTACACTCTTAATATCTCAAAACACCCCCCCCTCGACGATTTTTATCAAAATTATATGAAAATAAAGCGTAAATTCCCTAGTTTCTATTCCCATTTGATATATTATGGATATTTCTTGGGATTAATAGAAAAAAATTGTTTAAAAAATGTGTTTTTAAAAAATTTGACAAATAGTACGAAGTTGAAACTTAACGCATTCAACTTACATACAACTTCGTACTATTTGTCATATTTTTCAAAAACACATTTTTTAAACAATTTTTTTCTATTAATTCCATGAAATGTCCATAATATATCAAATGGGAATATAAACTTGGGAATTTACGCTTTATTTTCATATAATTTTGATAAAAATCGTCGGGGGGATTTTTGAGATATTAAGAGTGTAACATTTCAAACAGGAATTTCTCTACGAAATTGGCAGAAATTTAAAATAATAAAGATAGCAAAAGAAAGCTCATGAAATTCTCTTTTGAATCAGTGCATAATATATTATAACTATTAAAGTTTCATATAATAAAAATTATTAGAAAATTTATTTCCTTGCGATTGTTTTTTGTCAGTGGAACAGTTTAAAATGAAATGCCTCATATATATATATATATATACATAACTTTAATGTTTTTCACAAAAATTATTTTATAAAATGTTAATATTTTTGAAGTAAAGTTATTTTGAAAAATAAAAATAGATTTACATAATGTACAATTTTTTCTCTTTCATTTAAAATTTTTTTTAAAATAAACTTACTTAAAAAAGATGTAAAGTCCTTTTAAATAATTTAAAGTATTTTTAATTTTAATATTAAAATTTTTAACATTTTTGTTGTCATAAAACTATAAAATTTTATAAAAATATATTTCTATATTGCTGAATAAAAACTATCAGTTCAATAAGTAATATATTTTTTCCCATTGGGGTCCGAAACTTTTTTATTTATAAAAAGTTATTATTATAACTTTTAATTTTGTTTGATAAAATTTTAATTTGATAAAAAAATTTCCAATTGCAAAAGGAAATATTTTTTACAAAATTTTTGGTTAAAATTCCGAATTTAATAGGAAATTTTACCTAATCAGAGGAAAAAATTCCAATTTCAGTTAGGAAAAAATTCCTTCTACTTTAGATATTTTTCCAAACTTGATGGGAAAATTCCCAATTGCAAAGAAAAATATTTTCTACCAAATTTTTGGCACAAAATCCGATTATAGTTAAGAAATTATTCCTTCCACTTCATTGGAAAAAATTCCAAGCTGTTGTGTTTCGGCGCTGCCCTAATTTTTTGGAAAAAATCCCATATTTCGACATTTTTCCGAACTTGATGGAAAAATTTCCAATTGCGATAGAAAATTTTCTTATAAAATTTTTGGAAAAAATTCCAATTTCAGTCAGGAAATAATTCCATCCTCTTTATTGGAAAACATTCCAAGCCGTTGTGTTTCGGCGATGGCCTAAGTTTTTGAAAAAATTTCATGTAATTCCTGTAAAATTTTTTACAGTGTACTATTCCCTCACAAAATTCTTTTTACAGGAAAATATGAATGTTTACGGAAAATTAGTAAAAAAAATAAATTATTTAAAATAAATTAGTAAATTTTATGATTTTAATTATTCGATCATCGAGCGAGTTCCTCGTCACATCTCCTCACTTCGTCTCTAAATCAATTAATTTAATTAATTTTTTCTAAATAATTTTAGAAGTTCTTCTAAAATTCAGTTATATTCTAAAATTATTTTTAAATCTGATTTTTTGGAAGTATGTCTGCTATTTTTTAATGTTGAGCGTAAAAGTTCAATGAACACTGCACGGAATTTCAAATTTGTTTTTAGCTTTTTCCAATTTTCTATAAATTTCTTCTTTTTTTGAAAAAAACAGTTAAATTAAAAAAAACATTTAAACTCTAATGCAACTTTTAGTCAACTTTTATGACCAACATTGAGAAAAACGGTCAGTAAAAGAATTTTTCTGATTTTGCTATATGATGGTTTACTGGCCCTTCCATTTGAACTACGAATTTACTTAATTCTACGTTGTCTTAAATTAGGAATTGGCCCTACTCCAAGTAGTAAAAACAACTTATAGCTCACTAAAAAATATATTTCATGGTAGACCACTATACCCTACTCTTATGTATTTTCATGCGTCGAACATAAATCCAAGGTCAAATTGTGTACATCATGGCAGGATTTTTTCTAACCTCAAAAAACATCAAATTTAATGTCACATAACAAATAATATAAAATTTATTGAGTTCACTTTAAGTACATTGGAGTACTTGACGTTGGAATTTATTTGTCAGTTTTAAAGTCTGACTGAAAATTAGTAATCAGAAACTAAAAAACCTGTAAGTATCCAGTTTCAAGCAAAATAAATTCATTCTTTTAAATTAAAAATATATAATGATATCTGCATTGTATTTGTATGACTTATGATGTTTGTCAGTAGAATGAAACAGCAGCATAAAAAAATGTCAAATCAGTTTTATGAAATAGTCACATACAAAAAGATCTCTAAAACTGAATCAGTGAAATTTGACTGAGAATCAATGACTCTATCTCGCTATTTGAATCAGTAAAATTTCACTAATGATCAGTAATAATTATCGAAATTTCAATCATATTTCATTGATTGTCCAATTAAAGTAGATCAAACTAGTGTAAATTGTCTAAATTCAATAAACTTATTATATTTTTAAAAATAAATATTATTATTGAAGTTGAAATTTAAATTGTTATTGTTTAATCAAACATTTATATGAACATCTTTCATTTGTGAAAGAATGTCAATATAAAATATTTAAAAATTTTTAATTTTATAAAGTTTCTACTTTTCATGTTAGAATTTATCTTTGCCATTTTATTAGAAAATAATGGTATTTCATTTGCTAATGGGGTTTTAGTCTAGTTTTTCTTTGAGTGACATAGTTTATGATGCATGTAGGATTTTATTTCACAAACAGAAGTAAAATCTTCAGAAATGTTTTGAGAGAAAGAAAGAATTGGGTACAAAGTTTTTTCGTGTCTGACAGAAGTTTGTGGACTGAAGATAAATCGTCTTGCATGAGATAGCGAGGTATCTAGCCTTTTCCTGCTTGTGTTGAAAAAAAGGAAAAGGAACAACATATACCTCTGGGGCAGTTAATACGGCTTGGGGATGTACAGGCGCAAAGTAAAGGCTTTGACCAGGGTTCCGTATGTAAATATACTTTGTGGCCACTATCGAGTATCCTTCGCTACCGCTGGGCAACCCTTTCGATCCCTCGTTCAAGGCACAGTGGACCCTGCATCCGAACCCCGAGACACGTTTTTGACCGAAGAGTGGGGAAACACGATAAGCATACGTTGCATGTTATACAAATGTGTGACAAATAGTAAGAGCTTCGTTGACCACCCTCTCTTTTACTCGAAATGGGGTTTAAGTTTAACCAACCGGAAGTGAGACCACTTCGAAAACACGCGTTTGTCTAATTGCTCGAAGAATTGTTCCTAGGATGAGGTCGCGTGCAGCGATCATCAAATTTGCGATTACTTTACCGCAACATTTTTTTTTCTTTAAATGTAGAAATGTTTAAAGGAAAGTGGAATTTTAAAGATTTTAATGGTCATTTTTAAAAAACAAAATTGCAAATTAATTAATTACTTATTTTAATTTTTTACAAGATTTTGGAGTATAATTTCAAAATTTTATTGTTTTATTTCAATTCAATAATAAATAAAGTAATATCGTTTCACTAACCTCGTTTCATTTTTATTTAATTTCAACATTGAATGTAAACACATACATTGAAAACACACCAAGGATAATAAATAAATTATTTTATTATTTGATAATATAGGGTCATTTGGGGTACACTCAAATCTCGCTATAACGAGAGACAGAGCCCTCGTTATAGAGAGCGCTCGTTATAGAGAAGGTCGTTATATCCAAATTTGAGTGTAAATGTAAACGGAATATCTATGTTTCACCAATAACATTAGTTTTTTTGTTAAAATGTAAAATGGACGGATTTCTTTTGCATGAACTTGCTACTTTACTTATCTAGACAAATTTTATGAGGTACAAAAAAATATTGATGCACCTGAATCGCCTAAAACTGACTGTTTACTTTTACCCCGAGATTTAAAAATGTTCTTAAAATTCGGGGTAAATGTAAACACTATTGTAGTTAAGCGAGGTTTAAGAAACAAGTTATTTCAAGTATTCTACACTGAGAAAAAAATGCTATTGAATCTATAGCACACATATTCACATACGTTCAAAAGCAGATGTTATTAACTTAAAGTGAAATGTAATTCATCTTATAGCATCGCTATTGTATCAAAGAAGTCATTTTTTGATTTAAAAGCAGTGCTAAAAAATAAACTACATATCACATCAAGTTAATAACATCTGCTTTTGTACGTATGTAAATATGCGTGCTATAGATTAAATAGCATTTTTTTCTAAGTGTACTGTTTTAAGGGATGAAAAACTGAGTCAATTTTTGTTAAGGCATTAATAAGGAAGAATGAAAAGTTTTAGTTTAATTTTTTAATTTATTTTTATGAAAATGCGAGACAAAATACTGAAAAAGTAAAATTTTTATTTTGAATAATTTTTGCATTAAAAGATAACTTACACTATGGCATTGCCAATTGTCAAAATAAAATATTGGCAATACTCAGAACATCTTGTAGGTGAGCTAAGGTAAAAATATTGACATCGTATTTATTTTTAAATTTGTAAACATCTACTTGAAACATCTACTTGAAACATCTACTTGAAACATCTACTGTCTACATTTACCCCTTGTTTACATTCACCCCAATTGACCCTATTGGAAATATATTTTATGTATGAGCAATTCCACGTGAGATTTACCTATGAAATAGGTATCAAAAAACAGATACTTAGTTTTTAATTTTTTTTATGACAAATTTTTGAGTTATAAATTATCAAAATTTTGGATTTCTAAACATAGATCTACTTTCAGTAGCCTACAGGTCTGAAAATATTGAGTTTAGAAAAAAATTGGTAAAGAATAAAAGTTTTAGTCTTCTTTGAACTTTTAAAAAATGTTTAAAAAATATTTGTTTTCTTTTTTATTAAACAAATTTTTTTATAGACAAATTAATTTTTTTAATATATATACCTTATAATGTACAAAAGTTTTTCCAAAAAGACCTAGAGTGAGTCTGATGCATTTATTAAGTTAAATTTTTTTTCCAAAAATCACGTGCATGCCTCACAGTGGGATTTTTTTTACAATTAATTTTTAAAAAATGTCTATAGCCTGGAATTTTTAATGGATATGAGTGTTTTTTGTTTTAAGTTCAAGACGAAAAATTTTCAACACTTGTTTCCATGCAAACCTGAAAATATTCAATTCTTTATAATTTTTTTAAAATAAAATTTAATAAATTAATTGTATATACAGCGGAACCTTGATTACCTTTAATTTATTTTATTTATTATCTGTTGTGTATTGTTCTTATTTATTTTTGGTTTTCTTTTATTATTTATCTTTTTACTTAATTTAAAAATAACAAAAAGGGTGTTCTTCGTCATAAAAGAAAGTATTAAAAAAAATTTTTTTGGTTTTAAAAATGAATTTTTAATAGATTTTATATAATTCCTTTAACAGTGTAATTTTGTTATGAATCATGTGAATTATATTAGTGTCTAAATTTATTGAAAAAATCTCACGAAACAAATAAAACTAACCAATTGAAGCAACAAACTCAATCTTCTTCAAAGAAGAAGAACTTTAATATTTTCAACAATTAATTTTTCGCAATTAGAATTCTTCCTCTTGAGTATAAAATAATGTAAGTTTAATAAAGAAACCATATAATTAAAAAAAAATAAGTTGAAAAATCGAATTTTAAAAGTATCACTTTCAGAAGAATCACCTTATATAATTATATTGTAAATATTGTTATTTTATTACATTGTTGAATTGTATTGTAATATTATTATATTTTAACCAAAATGTTATATAAATATACTAACAATTCAAACTGTATTACTCTTTTCTTAAATATTCAGACTGTTGGAATTTGTACAAACTTGTAGCGCAGCACCAGTGAACACAGCGTCAATGGAAACCATGCTTGCGAGACATAAATCTCTTTGCACCGACATAGTTATTATTTAATAACTTTTTTTGTAATTGACGAACATTTTTTTCGAAACGGTTTATTATTTAGGGGAATGTTGGCAATACGAAACAATTTTTCTTTTTTCTCTACGAGGCGCAGAACTTAATTTGTTATTAACATTTTAGAAACAAATTATATAAAAAACTATTGAAAATAAATTTTTTAAAAATAAAAATTATTCTTAAATACTTGGTTTCATGACAAAGAAAACCCATTTTGGTATTCTAAAATCGGTCAACTGGATTTCGAGAAAAATATTTTTTTATTTAAGACTACAAAAAAACTAAATTGTTAATATTATTACCAAAGATTTTTTTGTTCTAAAATTTTCAGGGTCTTTCATTTACTCTACAAGGAGTAAAAAAAATTATTTTAGATGAAAAACAAAATCATTTTTTAAAGTGGTCCCTTTGAGAAATTCTGACCTATATATATATATATATATATATATATATATATATATATATATATATATATATATAGAGTTAACACATAGTAATCTTAATATATATATATATATATATTAAGTTTACTATTTGTTAACTAATATTGTTTATAACAATTTCCCTTAATTATTTTATGATTTGCTGTTTAACTGGAGATTATATTATAACAATTCAAACTGATTTAAGACGTGAGTAGTAACAGAATAAAAAAAGAACGTTTATTTTTAATGTAAAGCACAGTGAATTAAATTAAATTAATTAAAAAATTAACAATTAATTACGGAAAAAATTATAATTTTTATTATCCGAACTCGACCTTGCGAATAATCGAGGTTTCACTGTATATTTGATTTCAAATTATAAGGTATATAAATTTTTAAAAAAATTTGTTTCAACATTTTTTAAAACTTTAAAGAAAACTAAACTAAACTTATAGGCTACTGAAAGTAAATCTACGTTTACAAATCTAAAATTTCGAAAATTCATAACTCAAAAATTTCTCTTCCAAAAAATTAAATTAAAAAATACCTATCCGTTTTTTCCTATACAGAATAGAAAAAAATATTTTTGGCCGATTTTAAGAGGTCATAGCTAAATCTCACGTGGAATTGCCCATATATATTGGAAGAATCTGAAATGTTACACGGAGAGACTTTTAGTTAGAAAAATTATTTTATCGTATTTTGATATTTCTAATAAAACGTAAGAATTTAGGGATAATCGAGGTATAGTTAGAAGAATTCTAATAAAGATTATGAAAAGACATGGTCAACGTCACTTTTGGTAATAAGTCTTAAAGTTTTTTGAATCTTTTCTAAAGCTTTATACTAAAAGTGAAGATTAGGTGACGCTATATATATATATATATATATATATATATATATATATATATATATATATATATATATATATATATATATATATCACATATATATGTAGGGGTATACAAAATGCGTTACTAGGCACGTGTATACTTATATAATACATATGTATATAAATAAATATATGATTTATCATAATATTATTACACAATTCAATTGTTTAATCACTAATAACTTTTGAAACGTTTTTAACAAAATACTTTCAAGACGATGATGACGCTCGGTTGTTTGCTGAGTATTCGCCTAACATTAACTGTCTTCGGTTGTGGACGGAACTGTTCGGAAACCTTCGTGAAAATATTCTAATATAATTTTGTTAAAATTCAAACAGCTTACCATTTCAGAGCGTGTTAATATTAAAAATAATACAGTATCTAAAATTTTTTTACATTTAATAGTTTTCAAAATAGTGGGTTTACAAATAAAAATATTAGAATGTATTATAAATATGTTCCATATTCTCGTATTTGCAATTGTCTTAACATCAAAAGATATTCTTTCTAAACTTTTATACTAACTTCTGTTCCCTAAAAATTACAATAGTAGATAAAAAAATAACACTACTTATTAATATAATAAGAACTATCATCATCGTACCTCGATTATCCCTAAATTCTTACGTTTTATTAGAAATATCGAAATACAATAAAGTAATTTTTGTAACTAAAAGTCTCTCCGTGTAAGATTCGAAAATTTTAATTTGACGAAAATATAGTATATGGGTGATTTTCAAATAACCGTCATATTTGCATGTCCCCATAGATAAATGACTAATAAAATTATTATTTTTTGCCACTCACTTCATAAATCACTTAATAGAAGTCTCTTCTTAAAGATACTTAATATTCAGTTTGTTAACATTAACATTATAATAGTTAAAATTAAGAAAATAGGGTTAAATTGTCAGGTCCGTGGCATACGTTTTTTTAAAATTTTGTTCTGAAATTTTCACGTAAGCAAATATTAAAACTATCTTTTAAGTACTTTGTAGGCCAAATCTAACCAGATGTTTTACATATAAAAATATTTTTATTACAATGATATTCTACGTACACGAGCACTTTTTTCATGTTTTAAATTGTTAATTACTTTCTACCAACACATGTTAACGTCATCGTGATTTTATTACTCAATTTTATGTTTAATTGACTTCTACTGGTATTATTTTGAAGTGCGAACATTGAAAAGAAAATATTTATTCGATTTTTTATTTCTTTACGTGTTTTAACTGTGACACACATGTCAGGACCGTGGAAAAATGTCAGGTCCGTGGCATGTAACTTTTGCATTTTATTTGCGTTTTCCATCGTAACTTTAGAAATATTTAAAATCTTGTAGTTTTCATTTAAACATATACTTTAATAACAAAAATGTACTGGAATATGTAATAAATTTCAAATTTTGTTCACTATTTTATCAGAAAAATGTCTTATTCAAAAAAATCACAGTTATTTGAAAATCACCCATATAATAGAATTTTTTAAAATGAAGTCTATATAATGTAACTAAAGAAAATTTGAGACAGAATTAATTCTAAAATCCGGATTGAAAGTAAGAATTCTATCCTATTAGAAATCTGCTTTGATCGGTCCGAAGGACTCGCATGAACTGTGACCGCCTTATTTCATTCGCCGTCTAAAGCCGTCCCAATAAGGGTAGTAATTTGCTACTTGCACTTCACATCTATTGCTCTATCAACTCTTTCACCTCGTCTAAGGGATAAATTAACTTTCTTCCAGAAATCTGTGGTTTTCTTTTCTCGTTATTTTTTCTCTTTCCCTCTCTTTTTCTTTTTTTTTACTTTAAACTTTAATAGTTCATTCAATTAGAAAAAAAGTTGTCCACTAATCTCATTTCACTTCCACCACAATAATCAAATTATTTCATCACGTTTATAAGTACATTAAATTTAATTTTTTTAAATAATAATTCTTCATTACATGTTTTATTTATTAGAAAAGTAAATTTGATTCGTTTTTAATTATTTCAAATGATTTCATGTCGCACTATGAAAGGTTTACGATAGACTGACTACTCTCCTGTTAAATAAGACAATGTTCTTTTTTAATCATGAAGAGCAACACACCATTAAAATATAAAATTCTATGTAGTTGAGCGGAAGTTACCATGACGGGAGTGGCCTTCCGGGTAAGTTCGGATATTCTCCGAACCCTATTAACTTCGTTTGAAATAGAACTGTTTAATTTCTACAATTATTTAATTTATTTTAACAGTTTATAAAATAATTATTCAAACAACGCGCAAAATACAGACATAAAAAATTGTTATTTAAGATTTCTTTTTCTGCTTCTTGTTTAAGAGAATCGTATTTTATTTACCAATGTCATCCATTTTTAAGTTTTTCATATAATTATATCCCAACAAAAACATCTTTGATGCAAAAAATTCCACCAAATAAAATTTTTTAAAATTCTCCAAAAAATTAGTGAAATAGAAGTTCACTAACTAAAATTTATAACTAAAGCTGTAATAATGAATGATTTTATTAATATTACTAATTAAGCAGCAGTGCGCAATAACAGCAGCTACTGCTTAAATCGGAATAACTACTTCAAATTTCGGAGTGAAGACTTTTTTAGAACAAAATATGCGTATGTTAATCATGAACATTTATTTCATATTTTCATAATTTAATATAGACCGTGAAACATTGACTCGATTCTGCAATGTAATTATGCTGCAATATCTACTTAAAGTTATGTAGAAGTGTAAAGAACCTGTTTTAAAATCTTTTGGGATTTTAATACTTTTTGCGTCATCTTAAATTGTTCATAAATACACGAAATAATAATGAAAGGATAGTTCATTAGAAATTTCTTTTCAATTAAAAATAAAAATACATAAAAATTTACAAGTTCCTAAACAGTGTGAGTATACTTAACAGAGTGTCTTATAAGTAAAGTAACACAAAATGATATAAATTTGTAAAAATACTGTGGTGTTTGATCTAATTATAAAAATGCAATTAATTTCTAAAAAATAATTTATATAAGATATGATTCTTTACAGAATTTGTTACATTAACTTTTATCTTTGAGGGATTGGATGCTATAAGGAGATACGCGTGAAAGTAAAAGTCCCCGCGTACATCGAGACAGTGGCTGCGCGAGGGGACAACGAAAATTATGCGCGTCTCCTTATAGCATCAACCCCCTCAATTTTTATTCCCTACACTCTAAAATTGATCCCTGGTCCACCTAATTGACACTTTTTTATCTTCTTCAATTTTATACCACATTTTGATTTCTTATTTAAAAAAAAGTATTTTGTGTCCGATTAGAATTAAATATTGCACATGTAGAGCTCAATTTCTTATTACATATTATTATAATCTTGCTTTTTGCAGCATGTATGTTAAAATTTGTGTTACAATATCGAGATTTTAAACCAATTAATAATATTCTAGAATATCTCACATATCTGGTTAGAAGATTAGGCTCTAGGATTGTCTAAATCTCAAAAAATCTAAATTTTTATGAGAAAAATTCAAATTTTTCAAAAAAACCGGACAAGTGCGAGTAGAACTCGTACTAACACCGAGGGTTCCGTACCCTTTTTTAAAACTTTTACTTTTTTGCTAAAATAATGAATGAATAACTTATGAAGATAAATTATAACTATTTCAACACTATTTTTATTGTAACCTGCACGTGAAAAAACAAAAGTGTACAAATTTCCATCTCTTGAGATAAAAAAACTGTGGGTGCTAGAGCAAAAAACACGCTTTTTTAACGAAATTTTTAAAAACTTTGAGGTTTTCGCTAAAAAATATGAAGATCGAATCCATTTATATTCGATGTATTTTTCTTGAAATCTACACATGAAAATACATAAAATAAGCTAAACTGTAGTCCAATAGGCCAAAAATTGTGAAAACCAAGGGGAGGGAAGATGAACTCTAACAATTTTTTCTGTGTTTGTTGAAATCTGCACGAAAAAATAAATAAAAATGTATAAAGCCAGTCCACTAGGTAAAGAATTGAGAGAACTAGCATATGTATAATTATTATCAAAAATTGAAAAAAATTTAGGTTTTGGCTCAAAACGTAAGGAAGATCAGTTCTAATCATTTCCAGTATATTTTTCCTGCAATCTACACGTGAAAATACAAAAGTGTTCCAATTTCCAGGTCTCTAGGGAAAAAACTGTTGGCGCTAGAGTGAAATACACGCTTTTTTGACGAAAGTTTTAAAATCTTTGAGTTTTTCGCTGAAAAAAATATGAAGATCAAATCCAATCATGTTTGGTAGATTTTTCTTGAAATCTACACACGACACTACATAAAATAAGCCAAACTGCAGTTCAGTAGGTCAAGAATTGTAAAAAGCTAGGGGGGAGGTAAACAACTTTTTTTCTAAAACGAAAAAATTTTAGTTTTTCGTAAAAACAAATACGAATATGAACTATAATAAATTTTTTTGTATGTTTGTTGAAATCTGCACAAAAAAATAAATAAATATGTATAACGCCAGATCACTAGGTTACGAGATTTTAGTGTTTCGATGAAAACTCCATGAAGATTAATTCTAATCACTTTCGCTATATTTTTCCTGTAATCTACGCGTAAAAATGAACAAGTATGCCAATTTTCAGCTCTCTAGAAAAAAACTGTGGGTGCCAGGGGTACATGAATTTTTTTCGAAATTTAAAAAATTTTTGACATTTTCTTTTTCTGTTTCTTTAAACTGTGTCTGGTACAAAGAGTTTAGAATAATCACGTGTAATAGACATGTGACATAGACATTAGACATGTGTAATACACGTGTAGATACACAAGGAAAATTTTTCACACGTGTGATAATTTTTTCTTCGTGTAATGCACATATTATAAAAGTAAATGTACTTGTAAATACAAGAAGAAAATAATTGCAAATGTAAAAACTTTTCCTCGTGTATTTTAGTGTGTAAATATGTGTACAAGACGAAAAGTAAAATTACACTGCTGTTTAAAAGCATATGCAAAATTCCACCGGTTAACTAATGTTAACGAACTTTCGTTTAGTTTCATGAATTCGTCATAGAATCTGAGACGGTCAATTGTTTTTAAAAGTGCAAAAAAAGAAAAATGATCTTCGGATTTTTAAGTTTTTCAATTATTATTTTTGAGAATTAATTTATTCGACAATTTTTTTTGATGATATTGGATGTCCTTTTTCGAAATATATGTGTAGTTTTGTTTGATTTCAAAAAGATTTATTTACATTTATTCTGCAATTTGAGAACTACATTCGGGGTAAAGCCACTTATTTATTAAATTTGTGTAGGAAGACGAATCAAGTATAAACAGTATTTCTTTTTTTTGGCAAAAAATTTTGTTATTTCCCAATCACATTCCCTATGTTTTTCACGTATATCAAGTTAGCAATACAATTTTACAAAATTAAACTTTTCACCACATGGGAATTAGCCGTTAATTAGTCGGACCCCCCTCAATATTTCTAAAATGATGAAATTCCCAAAAGTGCTATTTAGAAATTTGAAACAACCATGTGTATTATTCCTTATTTTTTTAATTTGACATTTTTAGGGTTCCGTAAACCGTAGGTGTACTGACGGAACCCTTATGAAATCACTCGTGTGTCCGTCCCAGCCACGCAAAATGGGCTGTCCCCCCCCCTTAACTTCTACAAATCTGAACCTCGTGAGCTGAAATTTAGCAGGTATCTTCAGTTTTAAGTGCAGATTACAGGAAAAATATAGCGAACACGATTGACCTACATATTTGCGAAATAGAAGGAAAAGAAACTAAATTTATTCGAAAAAATTGCAAAAAATGACCCTGTCCCACCTCTTAACATCTACAAATCTGAACCTGGTGAGCTGAAATTCGGCAGGGATCTTCAGTTTTAAGTGCAGATTACGGGAAAATAATAACGAACATGATTGGCCTACATATTTGCAAAATAGAAGGGAAAGAAATTAAATTTTTTCGAAAAATTTGCAAAAAATGACCCTGTCCCCCCCTTAACTTCTACAAATCTGAACCGGGAGAGCTGAAATTCGGTAAGGATCTTCAGTTTTACGTGCAGATTACAGGAAAATTATAGCGAACCTGATAGGTCTACATATTTGCGAAATAGAAGGGAAAGAAATTAAATTTTTTCGAAAAATTTGCAAAAAATGACCCTGTCCCCCACTTTAACTTCTACAAATCTGAACCGGGTGAGCTGAAATTCGGTAAGGATAATCAGTTTTACGTCCAGATTACAGGAAAATTATAGCGAACCTGATAGGTCTACATATTTGCGAAATAGAAGGGAAAGAAATTAAATTTTTTCGAAAAAATTACAAAAAATGACCCTGTCCCCCCCCCCTTAACTTCTACAAATCTGAACCGGGAGAGCTGAAATTCGGTAAGGATCTTCAGTTTTACGTGCAGATTACAGGAAAATTATAGCGAACCTGATAGGTCTACATATTTGCGAAATAGAAGGGAAAGAAATTAAATTTTTTCGAAAAAATTACAAAAAATGACCCTGTCCCCCCCATTAACTTCTACAAATCTGAACCGGGTGAGCTGAAATTCGGTAAGGATCATCAGTTTTACGTGCAGATTACAGGAAAATTATAGCGAACCTGATAGGTCTACATATTTGCGAAATAGAAGGGAATGAAATTAAATTTTTTCGAAAAAATTGCAAAAAATAACCCTGTCCCCCCCCTTAACTTCTACAAATCTCAACCGGGTGGGCTGAAATTCGGTAGGGATCTTTAGCTTTAAGTGCAGATTACAGGAAAATTATAGCGAACCTGATAGGTCTACATATTTGCAAAATAGAAGGGAAAGAAATTAAATTTTTTCGAAAAAATTGCATAAAATGACCCAGTCCCCCCCCCCTTAACTTCTACAAATCTCAACCGGGTGGGCTGAAATTCGGTAGGGATCTTTAGCTTTAAGTGCAGATTACAGGAAAATTATAGCGAACCTGATAGGATAGATATTTGCGAAATAGAAGGGAAAGAAATTAAATTTTTTCGAAAAAATTGCAAAAAATGACCCTGTCCCCCCCCTTAACTTCTACAAATCTGAACCGCGTGAGCTGAAATTCGGTAAGGATCTTCAGTTTTACGTGCAGATTACAGGAAAATTATAGCGAACCTGATAGGTCTACATATTTGCGAAATAGAAGGGAAAGAAATTAAATTTTTTCGAAAAAATTGCAAAAAATGACCCTGTCCCCCCCTTAACTTCTACAAATCTGAACCGTGTAGGCTGAAATTCGGTAGGGATCTTTAGTTTTAAGTGCATATTTGTTTTTAATTTTAAAAGAATTGTTAAAATAATTTTAAAAAAATTTGGTTTGAATATTTGTGTACGGAACCCTCGATCTTAGTGCGAGTGCAACTCGCACTTGTCCGATTTTTTACTTTTGTTTGTGCAATGCTGGGAGAAAAAGTTTTTTTCAGTTTTTTTCTACACTTTTACGAATTTTTTCTTATGGAGATTTTGAAGAAATCGTATAATATTTCCAAATATTAGGTATTGGGTTTTGAAGGTACACACCCCATGAATATTTACCACCAAAAACTTTGATGAATTTGCAAAGCGTGTCTTTTTGACAAATATTTATTCACAAAATGGGCCTGTGGGGCAAACCGGACCGTTTTCAGTAAGGCAAACCGTCCATAGAATGTTTCCATTGAATTAAAGTCCCAGGTGAAAATTATAGCGAACCTGATAGGTCTACATATTTGCGAAATAGAAGGAAAAGAAATTAAATTTTTTCGAAAAAATTGCAAAAAATGACCCTGTCCCCCCCTTTAACTTCTACAAATCTGAACCGAGTGGGCTGAAATTCGGTAGGGATCTTTAGTTTTAAGTGCATATTTGTTTTTAATTTTAAAAGAATTGTTAAAATAATTTTAAAAAAATTTTGTTTGAATACTTGTGTACGGAACCCTCGATCTTAGTGCGAGTGCAACTCGCACTTGTCCGATTTTTTACTTTTGTTTGTGCAATGCTGGGAGCAAAAGTTTTTTTCTGTTTTTTTCTACACTTTTACGAATTTTTTCTTATGGAGATTTGGAAGAAATCGTATAATATTTCCAAATATTAGGTATTGGGTTTTGAAGGTACACACCCCATGAATATTTACCACCAAAAACTTTGATGAATTTTGATTGAATTTATTCTCAAAATGGGCCTGTGGGGCAAACCGGACCGTTTTCAGTAAGGCACCGTCCATAGAATGTTTCCATTGAATTAAAGTCCCAGGTGAAGCACGCAGCAGCTACAAAAAAAGACGAGAGTTTCTACCAGGGATTGACCTAGTCAGAAGAAGCTAGACAAGATCGCAGAGTTAGAAGAGATCGTTGTAACGCAATCGTGTTGAGAAACGTCGTCTTAGATGCTCAGAAGCGGAAGAGAAGTGATCCTGCGCCTGCGAAGGATCCAAAAAGAAATGAGAGACCTAGGAGCAAGGGGATCAAAACGGTTCCGAAGCCAAATCAGGTCTAGAAGGGAAAAGCCACAGTGATCGTTAAAGTGGCTGAAGGAAAAACTTTCGCCGAAGTACTGGAGAAAGCTCGAAAAGAGGCTGACCTGGAGGCCAGTCAGACAAGGGTTGAGGGAGCTTTACCCACTAAAAAGGGAGACCTTCTCATTAAGATTGGTGGGTCTTCAAACAAGAAGTTGGTTGCCGAAAACGTGACTAAGGTTATCGGCGATGTGGGAAAAGTGCAGGTGTCGGACTGGCAGACTATGCTGGAGATCCGCGACATGGACACCCTCACCGCATAGCAGGATGTCAAGGAAGCCCTAGACAAAGTATCTACGGTACCAGCAGGAAGGTGACGGTCCTTGGACCAAATAAGCAAGGTATGAAACTCGTTGTCGTGGTCACCACCCAGGAAGACGTTACCAGATTGGAGAAGATAGATAAATCTTCAGATCTGCCCTAGAGGAAACCAAAAAGACTTTATCAAGTACAAGAAGAAAATAAGGCCAGAACAAGAGCGGCACGGAAGAGTCGCGTCAGCGACTAAACAAGACCATTCAATATCTACGAAGTCTGAAGCCACTAGGTAGTTCCGTAGGTGAATAATAGGTCTAACATAAATGGGTTTTTAACATGGTATGGTCGATGTGAGTCCTGATGTCTAAACAGAAGACAATCGACAGAGTCCTGTATGATTCAATTTGTAACAAATTCTTTCTCTATAATGATTTTACTGTTTTCATAACCTTTCCAATTGGATTTATTCGGTTGTAAAATTTATGTTAACTACCCGCAGAAAGCTAAAAAAGTATATAATAATTATATGATAATAACTAATAAATTCTGAGATGAATTGATTTATTTACAATTAACGTTTAATTTTAATCGACTGATTAACACCGTCAATAGGGTTACGGGCATCCGGAAAAAATTGTCTCCAAAAAGTGTTTTCCTGCTTGTCGTCTCACTTCTAAGTAGTTAGAGATATCTCGTTTGGATTTATCAGGATAATTAGAGGAATTCGTACTGATAAAGAATATTCTCGAAATTTGAAAGTAATTTTTGAAATATATATTGAAAAACGTAATTTAAAAAATTGCATTTTTGGCAAAAGTGGGATGCAATATGGCGGCGAGCACACAGACAAGTGGATCTATGCATCTGTGGTCAAGGAGGTAGTATAATAAATAACTTTTATTACACACAACTAATTCTACACTAAACAAATTTAAGTTTAATTAAAACATAATTTTTGGTTTATTAAAAGAAATAATATGTTTAATTTAAACATAAGTTGTGGTTTAAGTTTGAATAAAACATAACATTTTTTAATATGTTTTTTTTTGTTTAAGGCAGATAGGAGAAAGAGTATAATTGCCAATATTTTCTACTTATGTATTTCCGAAATTTGGAATTGTCAAAAAGGAGACATATTTTCAATAGCTTATAGCTTCAGAAGATTTGAGTTTAGAAATAAGTTGTCAAAGAAACTCCGAAAAAATATTCTTACTGTAAGCGGATTCCTCTTATTTTAATGCATACTTTCCTCTTTAATTATGGCTCAAAAATAATTCTCTTATTTTAAGAAATAAGAGAAAAATCCTTTTCGATAAACAGAAATTTTCTTAATTTAAGAGAATTTTTCTCTCTAAACAAGAATATTTATCTTTTAAGTAATGTAAAATAATTTTTTTTTATTTTAACATGATTAATTTTATTTTTTTATTTATTCTTTTATACCTGATAATGTACAGAAAATTATTTTGAAAGTCCCAAGATGGGCTGTTGAGTTTAAGAAGTTTAAAAAAATGTCAAAAATCGCTTACAAGTTAGTGGGTTACACTACGCTAAAAAGTGTAATTTTTTAGAATTGACTATTCGAAACTGCCTACACCCTATAATATTTATCCGATTTGAGTGGTAAAATGAAAATTTGTAGGATATAGACAGTTTCCAACAGCCAATGTACAAAAATCACTGTGAAGCGTAACGTAGCCCACGAGCAACTTGCAAGCAAATTAAAATTTTTTTTAATTCAGAGTTTAAAAGTATTTAAAAATATGAGCTTTTCGGACCAAAAATGAAAAATTACTTACCATTTATGGACCAATGACTAACAAAAAAACCAGGTTGAGCCAAATAAGAGAACATTTTGACCGAGTGATAAAATCATTTTTTATATCAACAATGTATTGATACTTAATTTCTTTAAAATTATTTTCATAATTTTTTATTAATTAATAAATAAATTTTATTATTACTAAATTACTTTTAATGTGTTATTATTATTAAAAATTTAATAATTATTTTATTTATTTTCATCATTTTTATTTATTATTTTTTAGAATTTTTAAATGAAATTATTCTTTAAAGCAATTATTATTTTTAATAATTTTCGAAAAAGTTCTTTGAAAATTTTCAAATCGATTTGTTTACAATTTAATTTTACGAAATTTCAGTTATTCGTAAATTTTTCAATTGAATATATATTTAACAAATAACAAAAAAATTTTAATTTACAAAAATTTTAAGTCTAAACTATTTCAGAATACAATTATTTTTAAAAATTCACGTTATAATACTTTTTTTAATTCAATTATTTTCTAAAAATTTTACTAAAATTAATTTTCAAATGTATTTTTATTAGAAAGTTTAAAGAGAATTAAATCTTTGTAAAAAATGTTATTATAAATGAAAACAATGAAATTATTGCGAAGAAATTTATAAAAATTTCTAAATAATTGAATTCCTGAGAAATTTTTATTATTTGTAAAGAAAATAAAATGGTGAGCGTTTGCGCAGAATTCTATAGAAAATTTTTTTGAATAATTGAACTCTTTTGGAAAATTTTATTAAAATAGTAGATAGTGAAAATTATTGAATTGAAAATAATTTTGGTTAATAGTTTAAATTTTGCTGAGATTTTTTTCAAAATTATTTAAAATAATTAAATTGATACGAAGATTTTTATTAAAATTTTTAAAAATAATTGAATTCTTGTATCGAATTTTTCTAAAATTTTCAAATGTAATTAAATTCTTATGAAGAACTTGATTAATTTTTTTTAATAATTGAATTCTTGGCAAGAATTTTATAAAAATCATTTTAAATTATGGATTTTTTCGAAAAATTTTATAAAAAGTGTGTTTAATTAAATTCCTGTAAAAATTTTATAATATTCATAAAAATAATTTAAATATTGCAAAGGAATTTATAAAATTATTTAAAAATAATTTAAATCTTTCATGGAATTTTTTTTTTATTTATGAAAATAATTAAATGTTACAGTAGAATTTTGTGGAAATTTTTTTAAATAATTGAACATTTTAGAAGATTTTATTAAAATAGTAGATAGTACAATTTACGAACTTTTCATATCTTTTCAATCAAATTACAGGCTTCACGAAACGTTTTTAAAAAAATTTGACTTTTACGGACTTTAAACAAATTTACGGAAATTTACGTTCCTAGTTTGAGTCCTGTAAACTCCTTAGAATGAATCTGTCAATCTCTGGACTTTTAGAAAAAATTTGTGTACTGTATCAAGTATAAATAAATAAATAAAAAATTAAAATTTATCATGTCAGAAAGAAATTAATTTGTTTATAAAAAATAATTTTTTTAATTAAAAATAAAAAAGAATTTTCTTAAATTACTTAAAAGTTGAAAAAAACAAAATTTTTTTCTTTGACAACTTTTTTTTAAACTCAATGTATTCGGACTCATGAGCTACTGAATGTCCACCTGCTGTGGACTCTCAATTGTTAATTGATACTGTCCTGAAATACAAGGATAAAATAGTTCTTGAATCATCGGAAGGTAAATTAATTGTTCCTGAAAAAACAATTCTATAGTCTCAAATTTTAGATAAGTTAGAAGGAAAAGTTAGGCCGAATTCTCTGTATTTATATGTAGTTAACAACAAGTAAAATTTACGATCATTGCTTTTTGACGAACCAGAATTTTTTAACTCTCCATTGATTCATAACTCAACAAATTGTACAATTAGCGACGACTCTTATTCGGAAGAAATGTGGAATGTAGTATTTACATTGACATTCGGAAAATCTGAATTCGATGATTTAATTGTGGAAACGAATAAAAAATATAAGGACAAAAAAGGAAATACTCGTATAAGAACTATAAATATTTTCAAACCTGGAAAGTGGACGGAATTAATGTCAAAAAGAATATATGATGAATTTCATCTAAGTCATGCTTATCAGTTTGACAGTAATTATATTAACAATGATCGAAAATCAGGTGGCTTCAAAGGTAATTATTTTGAAACTAAAATTGTATTTTAGAATTAATTTACTTAAGAGGTAACTCTTATTAAGAATTTTATAATCAAAATTTTAAATAATTGTGATACTGTGATGAGTCTTATTGTTTACAAAAATAATTATATTTTTACGAAAAACGTTATAAAAGAATTTTAAACCATGGATTTTTTCGAAAAAATTTATCCAAATTCTATGATCAACAATTGACTTACTACAAAATTCTTATTATTTTTATCAAAATTTTTTAAGAATTAAATTATTTGCTAAATTTTATGAAAATATTTAATATTGAAAGTCGTTGATTATCGAAAAACTTCAGAAAATAATTAACATTGTGCAAAGAATTTACAAAAAAAAAAATTTTTAATAATTGAATTTTTGTACAAAAATTTTGTTATTTATAAAGATAATTTAATTTTTTACTAGACAATTGTTAAAGTTTAAAAAGTATTTGAATTTCTTCAAAGGCTTTTATTACTTTTGAGAATAATTGTACTCTTGTGAAGATTTTTGTTATTTATCAAGATAATTGCGTTAAAAGTTTTGAAATAGTTAAATAATGTTCAAAAAATCATTCTTGTCAGAAATAAAAAAAATAGTTAAAACTTGTTTTAATAGAATTCGTGGTAGTTTTATAGTTTATGAAGAAACAAAAAAACACAAAAAATTCAGAATTATCTTATGGTTGTCTTTCAAGAATTAAGTTATTTAAAATAAGAATTCGTTGTAATTTCATAGTTCATGAGGCAAACAAAAGAGACACTAACCTTTAGATTTTTCTTATAAATTGTAGAAATCGAATATTTTTCTAGTTTTTTAATAAAATTCCTTGGTTTTTCCTTACATTCTCTGCTTTTCCTGACCTCTGACAACCTTCTTAATAATAAATAATAATACATATTGGAACTGTTTCAGGGCATTGTAAGTGTGGAAGTAAACTCGTGTGTAATTTTACCTTCATTAGACGAAGATGAAATTATAAAAATTAGATGCACAGCTTCTGCAGGTAACAAAAATTGTGAAAAGAGACGATATTGAGGAGAAACAAGACAGAGAATAGTGAAATAATTGGATTCTGAATCTGTTGAGTCTTTAAGAGCAAAAATGGCGAACAAGTAAATGAGAGAAGGTGACTTAAAAGAACCTCCACATTTGTATAAAGCCAATGTATTAAGGAACGCAAGATATAAATGTCGAATGGAAAAACACCGAGTTGCTGATCCAATTGTTGCCCTTAAAAATTCAAAAGGAGTTAGGAAGGAAAAGATATTGTTCGTGATATTGGATTCGATCCGGTTAACGTCCATTTTTGGTCTCCCCATCAGAATCGCGTATATAATAAATTTATAAAATTAGATGATGCTTGTTTCTGCGTCGATGCGACAGGAAAATTGTCCTGTTATATAACACATCCTGATGGTACCAAATCACAACACATTTTCCTATACATTGGTGTCTTACACTGTTTGAATACACAATTTACGGTTTCCGCAATGTTCTCAGAGTTGCAAGATACAGTCACCATCAGTAATTGGCTATTAAGGTGGATACAGTCCGGAGCGGCAAGTCCAAAAGAAATAGTATGTTAGAAAAATTACAACATTATTTTTAAAATAATTTTCTCTTCAATAAATCTGCACTGAAAAAAATTGTTTGATTAAATTACAGACTTCGCACTCGATAATTAATTTTTAAAAAGTATCAAAAAGTATCTTTCAAACTAAAAAAAAGTAGTAAAAAAAAAGCTATCGAAAAATTGATCTTGACGATAAAAAAAGAGCAAAACTGACAACAAATCCACTCTATATTTTATTTTTCTGATTTTTTCCTTATTTTTACCAAAAATATGTATTTACTTCTTTCTTACTCTGCCAATAAATTTAATTCCTGCAACAAATTTTATTATTCATGAAAGAATTAAATTATGTACAAAAATAATTTAATTCTTGCGAAGAATTTTTGAAAATTTTTTAAATAATTGATTTCTTTCGACTAATTTTATGCAAATTCTATTTTTAAATAATTAATTTCCTGATAAATTTTTATTATTTACTAAAATATTGAATTCTTACGAATATTTTTACAAAAATTTTTTTAAACAATTGAATTCTATTTGGAAGTTTGATCAAAATAGTAGATATTAAAAATCATTGAATAGTGAAACATTTTTTAAAAAATTAAATTTTACAAAGAATTCTATAAAAAAATTATGAATAACTGAATTTCTGTGTGGCATTTTAATAACACTTCGTGAACAATTCCTGTAACATTGAATTAAAAATAATTGAAATTTTGAGATGAATTTTGTTATTTATGAAAATAAACGAAAATTTTGATTACTTTTTAAAAAATTGACTTCTTCATATGAATTTTATAAACATTGTTTTAAATAATTTATTTTTTCGAAATAAAATAAATGTTATAAAAATTATATTTTAATTAATTGAATTCTTGCAAAAAACTTTATTTGTGAAAATAATTGCATTTCGAATATTTTTTGAAAATAATTGAATCGTTTCATAGTATTTAATTATCATTTTTGAGAATAGTTTATTCATTTCCACTAAAAATTTTTGAAAAAAATTATTATATTGATGCAAATAAATATTTATTTAAATCAAATACCATTTAATCGAATCAAGTAATTTCTATTTTATTCAAAGAATTTTTTCTGTGCGTATAAATTACAAATAGTTCTGTTATATACCGTGAAAAAAATTATATTGATATTTCGAAAATTTAAAAAAATGTAATTTTCTTTATTTTCGGTGTGTGATTCATCTAGTGCATTGCTCAATGCATGTTGCTGCTGTTTTACTGGTTATAAAAGCATTGAACAATACTCAGAGGTATAAATGTCGGATCAATTACCACCAGTATATATAAGAATCGATGTTGCGCATTTTTTAAAAAACTGGGTAGAATTCTTAAAACCAGAAAAAAGGAGTGAAAAGATTTTCTTTGCTCGCCGTGGATCATTTAATATTGTCCAGAAGTATAACCGAAGCAACACAAATAATGAAAGCTATTTACATAATTTTACGATTTGAGACTGCTGATGATGGTGCATATTCTTTGAAAAAATCACTGCATTTTTAAAAAATTTAGTTAACTATTCGCCTACAGAACTTGAAAAAATGGCAGAGGAGAACAAATCAATTGAGGAAAAATTATCAGTAAAGTCGAAAACTGAAACTGAAGGTTTTCTACGTAAGTGGGCAACTTCGATTAAAAGAAAAGTCGAACAAATTCTAAAAACAGAAAAAGGCGACGACTAAAATCCTCGGCATTGTACAAGGGTAGAAACTCGTTTTAAGAAATTAATATACAGCATATCAGTTTGGTCTTGTATCCGGCGTGATGATTTCGGTTATGGACGAGTTCCAGCTAGCAGTGCACCAGTCGAAGCTGAAATTGAAACTTTAAAACAGCAGATTAAAAAAACAAGAACGATTAGACGTTGCTGTCGAAACTATCGTGAACTATTACAAGGGCAAATTGAAGTTAGTCGATTTTTCTAAGTCTGGAAGTAATAAAAGCGAAAATGTCAACCGTGAATCTTTAGAAGCTGAAAAACTGAACATTTCCATTTGTCTTTCTAAAGATTCTGAAGTTGAAAATGAAATTTCTCAAGAACAAACTGGTACCAAAGACATTTCGATCGAATCAACTAAACAAAATTTTGTGACAGAAGTCCATTAAAAGATTTATCGTCTTCATATAATAGCAATGTAAATACAGATTGTCTGGCCTGCGCGATTGATGATTTTCCCACCGGTAGCCACATTTGTTTTATTTGTAAAAAAATGATCATACATTGGATGGATATATTCTGTCAGGATAGAAGGAAAAGACGAAGGTCATGGAAAAAGAAGATTGTGCAATGAATGTGACAGCAGTTCTACAAAAGGTACTTAAATTGGTCTTAATAACATAGAAAATTAGAAAAACTTAGGGTGTCCAAAGAAGAAAAAAAGAAAACCTTTGTATCTTGGCAAGAGTAATCAAAATTTAGATGATTTGCTCACCTCAACCAAGTTACGCAGTCTCCCGATGTTAAAATATGGAAAAAAATCCAAGTTACAATTAATAAATATAGCCCAGTCATCATTTTCTTTATACAACCCTTGCCCATTGGATAGTCTTTTCCAAATTATATTCGAAGGAATTACAGATAACGAAAATGTAAGGCTATATGTTACTGAGGAAAGAAAATCAAATATGTTATTTGAAATGGTTTTGCAAGTTTTCGTAAAAGGAATTACCACATCTACATACAAAAAACGAGCAAAAATTTTTCTGGATTTTTATTTTAAAATACCTATACACGATTGTATTGAGGAAATTGATTGTGCTTGCAACGTTGTGTCGATGGCAGATTTTCTCTTTAAATTTACACCTGGGTTATTCCAGTAAAAACCGTCTAAAGCTGGTTGCTCGATGGTTTTAAAAAATTCTGTATTATGAATATATAATATTCTTCAATAAAACTAGATTATATTTTAATAGTTTATAGCCTCAAATATATTTTACATTCTTTTAAATATGTTTTTAAAATTTCTAACTGGTTATGCAGTCTAACATAACCCATTTTACGAAAACTCAGTATAAATAATTAAAAATAGATCATAAATACTAATTTTTATTTTAAATAAATAGGGGAGACCGGGGCTAAACCGGACAAGTCAAATATTTCCGAAACCGTGAAGAATTTCAAATCGTGTAAATAACCTATGAACGCGCAATTTCGTGATGCATATGCTGCATGAGGTTTTAGGGACGTGTCATTTTTCTTGTAATAATAGTTGCCGTTAATATGTGAAAATGTCATTTTTTGAGATAAAAGTAAAAAAAAATTTTCTTCATTTTTTTTGGTTTTTATTGTTAAAATTACAGTGTAAATATCATACGGCCATTTTTCGTTTAAATCAAAGTGTACTGAGTTTAGTAGAAAAAAAGTTTAATGGAGAACATTAAGAAGAAAAATATATTGCAGGTTAATTATTTGATGACGGTGTGGGGCTGAATCGGACATCGTGATTGAAAACAACCAAATCTTTGAATTCATTAAATTATTTTATATTATATTCTTTGCTTAGAACCACTTTATAAATAAATAAATAATTTATTTTAAAACTCGAATTCGCAAGCGAGTTGCTACAAACAGACAATCCTGAAAACTGTAATTCATTTTATATTATATTAATTACCGATTTTACATATTATATTATATTCTTTGTATACAACTATCTACAAATAAATAAAAGAAGAATTGATTTGACTTTTCTACAAAAAAACGAAAATTTGTGTCTCATTCTTTAATTAATTGGCCGTGTACGATTTAGCCCCATGGGGTGTCCGGTTTAGCCCCACCAATTTTCGTATTTTCGTTTTCGAGGTAGTCACCTTCTAAGCAATATATCTCCAAAGCTACTGTAGTTTTTTAAAATCGAACAAGTGCGATTTGTAGGTGAAAGTACAAGCTTCAAAACGGTATATTACACTTTAACAAAAAGTATGCTTTTGTATGAGTTTTCTGGTCGAAGACCAAATCCGTCCGGTTTAGCCCCGGTCTCCCCTACATTTTTGATAAACTCATCTAAATAAAAATAAATTATTTAAAAATAACTCATCAGAACAGTTAAATCAGTTGTTTTGTATTTGCACAATATAATAAACAGCAATTTCTTTTTCTTATATCTTCTGTGGAGGAATATGAATTTTCACGAAACTTTTTCAAAATGATTAATTTTAAAATTATAAACTTCTTTAAATTGAAATTTGTTTGGGACCTGCACTCATTAATTGTTTATTGAATAAGAAAATTTTTATAAATTTAATCTGATTTTCATTGAATTTTTATTTTCATGCCTAGACTGAAGTTCGTTTTCTTTAAGCGAACGATAAGGTGATGAACTTCAGTCGAGTCACGAAAATACAAATTCAATGAAAATCAGGTTAAATTTATATAATTTTCATATTTATTAAATAACACTGGCACACAAAAGAAATTGATGCTCTGAGCGTTTAATCAGACTATGATTACTTTATGTTTTTGGGTTCGCTGAAACCGAATCTGAAGTTTATTAAACCCATCACGTTAGGGTTTTGAGATAATCTCAAAAAACTCAAAATTTGACCCAAAAATTTTTAATCAACAAAAATTTTTATTTTCATGCCTTACTATCACTACTCTATGTTTTTGGGGTTGCTGAAACCGAATCTTAAGTTCATGTAACCCCATCACGTCAAGGTTTTCAGATGACTTCAAAAAATACCTAAAATTTGACACAAAAAAATTTTTATACTCTAACAATATAAAGTAGTCATAGTCTGATCAAAAGCTCAGAGCATCAATTTTTTTTGTGTGCCAGTGTAATTAATGTGGAGAGGTCCCAAAAAGTTCCAATTTAAATAAATTTATAATTTTAATATTAATCATTTTGAAAAAGTTTCGTGAAAATTTCTTTTTCTCCACAGAAGACATAAGATTAAGAAATTGATGTTTATTATACTGTACAAGTACAAAAAACTGATTTAACTGTTCTGGTGGGTTATTTTCTAATAATTTTCTTTTATTTAGATTAATTTATCAAAAATGTATATATCTAAAATAATAATCGGTATTTTTAATTATCTATACTAAGTTTTCGTAAAATGGGTTATGTTAGACTGTATATCCAGTTATAAATTTTAAAAACATATTTTAAAGAATGTAAAATATATTTGAGCTTATAAACAACTAAAATATAATCTAATTTTAGTAATTTTTGTTTGTTTGACCGTATTATAAATTTGTAGAATAATGAAAGGGCCTAAATACGGTTTTTTGTGTTTATTTAAAGTCCCAACTAGTTTCGAACAATATATGGTTCCTCATCAGGGGATGAACAAATTTTACATATATTATCCAAAATGGAAACATTATAAAAAGATATCAAAGAGAATTAAAAAATATCTGAAAGAGAAAATTAGAATTGTTTGAAATTTAATTTAGACAGGTTATGTTTTTAAGAAAATGAAAACGTTTTATACCTATCAGAAGAGCATTGTAAGTATATGTATAAAAAAGAAAAAAAATTTATAAAAATTTTTTTTAAAAAACATTATTTTATATAATAATTTAACCAATTTCAAAGATCTTGTAGAAACACATTTTTTGCTAAAAATGTGCTTCTATGAACAGAGAGTTTTGACAGAAAGGTTGGGTTGTTTTTTTAGTAGGGTTCAGGAATATTTGTAAAATATTAGTATTGTTGAAATCAAAACAATGTTTATTATCAAAAGCATGATTAGTTAAAAGCATTAGAATTTTCGTTGTGAGTGACATATCATTTATGTTCTTTTATTCTAGTTTTAAGATGTCTTAAAGTTTCTCCGATATAACAACTATTACAATATTTGCATTGAATTTTATATATACATACAACTTTCTGAAGTTTCTCTGTTGAATCTTTTAAATTTGGAAAAATACAATTTTTTAAATTATTAGAGTTAGTAAAAACTAAAGTAAAGTTGTGTTGTTTGAAAATATTTAAAAAAAATTTCATCAAAATTTTGAATATATGGAATGCTTATTATGTTTTGAATTGGAAGATAGCAATGTTTTTTTAACAATGTCAAGATTTTCATGATGATATTGTTGATCTGCCAATTTAATAGCCCTATCAACTAGAGTGTATATAATACCTATTTTAGAACTAAGAGGATGGTGTGAATAGAAATTCATATATCTGCCTGTCCATGTAGATTTACGAAACCAATTTGTTTCAATAAAATTATTACTATCAATTGAAAGGGAAAGATCTAAAAAATTAATTCTATTATTGTAAGATAATTCTAGAGTAAATTTTAAATGTTTATCGATAGAATTGAATCTACATAATATATAGTCCACCTTATTTGAAGGTGCACAAATTAATATGTCATCAATATATCGAAAATAAAAAATAATTTTATATTTGATTTTGTTTAAAATTTCATCTTCAATACCCTCCATAACGATATTAGCCGCACTTGAGGATATTGAGGAATCCATTGGTAAACCAAATATTTGTTTATAAAATTCTCCTTGGAATTGACAGCATGCCAAATTTAAGCATAGATTCAAAGCTCTAAGAAAATCATTCTGCGAGAAGTTTGTGTGTTTTTCAATTTCTGACCATTTGCTTTTAATTGTGTTATTGATTAGTGTCCAAGATGTGTTTGTATACATGGAAACAACATCAAGTGAAAAGATTGTAAAAGGGGGAGTAAAAATATTATTTAGTTTATTTTTAAAATCCCAGCTGTCTTCAATATAGTGATTATTTTCAATATTTAGGGATTTTTCTTAAACGTTAGCTATAAGTTTTGATAGATTATATATTGGATTACCTAAAAAAGATGAAATTGGTCTCATAGGGATGTTATCTTTGTGTAACTTTGGTAGTCCATAAAATTTTGGAGTAATACCATTTGTGCAATTGAGAAATTTGTATGTATTTTTTTCAAAGTATTTTTTATTTAAAAAGATTTGGAAAGATTCCGTAAACAATTTTGAATGGAGATTGTAGGATCAGAATTCAATTTTTGTAACTATTAGTATCAGTTAAAAGATTAAGTGTTTTTAAAATATAATCATTTTTTGTTATAATAACAGTTTTATTACATTTATCGACAGTGGTTACAACAATATTTTTATTAGAGTTTAAACATTTTTTTGTTTCGTTAATATGGTTGATTAAATTTATTTGGGTACAATAAGGATTAGATTTATTAAGTATTAAATTTTGTAACCAGTAAGATATATTTCCTCTGATAGTATTTGCTTTGAAGAATATGAAAATCCAAAATTACATCCTAGATGTTCTCCAATATCCTTAAGTGCGGCTAATATCATCATGGAGGGTATTGAAGATAAATTTTAAACAAAATCAAATATAAAATTATTTTCTATTTTCGATATATTAATTTGTGCACCTTTAAATAAGGTGGACGATATATTATGTAGATTCAATTCTATCGATAAACATTTAAAAATTTACTCTAGAATTATCTACCAATAATACAATTAATTTTTTAGATCTTTCCCTTTCAATTGGCAGTAATAATTTTATTGAAACAAATCGGTTTCGTAAATCTACATGGACAGGCAGATATGAGGCATTTTAGGTGTATCCTAAGTTGAAATTTCAACTTCCTGAAAAAATTGAAACTCGGGGAATTTTTTTGTTCTATCAAGTAGAAATGTGCCCCAACAAATATTTTTGACTTTTTCGGAAATTTGAAAGGGGTAGAGAGGGGCCAATTTGACCAATTTTGCTAACGCCGGCTACTTTGTGAATTTTTTTAAACATACTTTTAATGGGAAAAATTATTTTGAATATGTTTAAGAAAGGTTTTTTCGTCCTCTTTTCAATGGTGAATTTTATTTTTTAATATTTTAAAAATTTATCCCAATTTTTGATAATTAATTTTTAAATTTTAATTTCCCAAAAAAGGGTCAGTTTTATTTGAAAATAAATTATTCCAAACGAAAGCTGAGGTTTTTTCCTATGCGCATGTAAATTTTCAGAATGCCCTCTTTTTGTTTTTGAGTAATTAAATTACAGCGCCTAGGTAGAGTATACGTGCAGTACCTCCCCCCAACGCCGATGGTCAACAACTGACCATCTGCCGATCTCCGCAAAGTTGGTAAGAACATTTGCGGCCCTTCGGTGAAGGGCGAGACCTTTCCAATCTCTGGTTACTCTGCAGGTAACTACCCGAGTTGGCACCAAAACTCACATATCGAAGCGCTAGTCACTAGGTCCATTACTCCGTTTTTGCGAAGCTCTGGTCCGTTCATAGCGCCCCTAGCCTCAAGCGATGTAGGCTATAACCACTGCCCCCACGAGTCCAACCCAATGACCGGAAGGAAACAAGCCATTCGGCAAGTCCCCCGGGCTCGAACCGGGCCCCATGGTGCCGTTTAGTACTCTGGTATGAGTACCGATTAAGAGTCTTACCACCCTTGCTTCGGCAAGTGAGGTCGACGGTCTATAATTAGACTTGCCGGGCCGTCACGGCACTGCCCTTTATCATCGTATGCCACTGCTCTATAAGAAAGCCTGGGACAAACCGAGTACTAACCGCAAGCAGTGGCGCCACTCCGAGCCTCATATGATCGCCTCTTACGACCTGTAGCCGGTCACAGGGGGCCTATTCTGCACCCGGGCATCCCACGGATAAGTTATTAAATTACAAAGAATAAATTGCTGCGCGCTGCGTCGCGGTGGCACTGAGCCGCGTGGTACCCAGCGTGATGCGAGGTGCCCGCGACGCAGAGCGCAGCAATTTATTATTTGAAATTTAATATCTCAAAAACAAAAAAAGGGCATTCTGAAAATTTACATGCGCATAGGAAAAAACCTCAGCTTTCGTTTGCAATAATTTATTTTCAAATAAAACTGACCCTTTTTGGAAAATTGAAATTTAAAAATTAATTATCAAAAATTGGGATAAATTTTTAAAATATTAAAAAATAAAATTCACCATTGAAAAGAGGACGAAAAAACCTTTCTTAAACATATTCAAAATAATTTTTCCCATTAAAAGTATGTTAAAAAAAATTCACAAAGTAGCCGGTGTTAGCAAAATTGGTCAAATTGGCCCCTCTCTACCCCCTTCAAATTTTCGAAAAAGTCAAAAATATTTGTTGGGGCACATTTCTACTTGATAGAACAACAAATTTCCCGAGTTTCAATTTTTTTCAAGAAGTTGAAATTTCAACTCAGGACATTACACGTAAAATGCCTCATATATGAATTTCTATTCATTCCATCCTCTAAGTTATAAAATAGGTATTATATACACTCTAGTTGATGGGGTTATTAAATTGGCAGATTAACAATATCATCATGAAAATCTTGACATTGTTAAAAAAACATTGCTACTTAATGGATACCCAATTGATCTGTTAAATAGAAAGATTTCACAGAGGTATAATACTCTTACCAATAACTTGCATAAGAGAAAAATAAACAACAATCTTCCAATTCAACAGATAATAAGCATTCCATATATTCAAAATTTTGATGAAATTTTTTTTTAATATTTTCAAACAACACAACTTTACTTTAGTTTTTACAAACTCTAATAATTTAAAAGATTCAACAGAGAAACTTCAGAAAGTTGTATGAATATATAAAATTCAATGCAAAGATTGTAATAGTTGTTATATCGGAGAAACTTTAAGACATCTTAAAACTAGAATAAAAGAACATAAATGATATGTCACTCACAACGAAAATTCTAATGCTTTAACTAATCATGCTTTTGATAATAAACATTGTTTTGATTTCAACAATACTAATATTTTACAAATTGAAACAAATGACTGGAAAAGAAAAAATTTAGATATGTTCTATATAAAAAACAATACTAATAGTATTAATTATAGAACAGATATTGATAATTTACATAAAGTTTACAATAATTTAATTACTTCTTATAAAACATAATATAAAAAGTATAACAACATAGATATCTACTTTATCATATATACATGAACCCTACTAAAAAAACAATCCAACCAAATGTGTTTCTACAAGATCTTTAAAATTAGTTAAATTATTATATAAAATAATGTTTTTTAAAAAAATCTTTTATAAATTTTTTTTTCTTTTTTATACATATACTTACAATGCTCTTCTGATAGGAAAAAAACTTTTTCATTTTCTTTAAAACATAACCTTATAATACCTGTATAAATTAAATTTCAAACAATTTTAATTTTCTCTTTCAGATATTTTTTAATTCTCTTTGATATCTTTTTATAATGTTTCCATTTTGGATAATATATGTAAAATTTGTTCATTCCCTGATGAGGAACCATATATGGTTCGAAACTAGTTGGGACTTTAAATAAACACAAAAAAACCGTATTTAGGCCTTTCATTATTCTACAAACATAATCTAATTTTACAGAAAGTGAATTTATCATTCGATTTACAAATATTAAATGAGAAGAAGCTATCAATTTTCCGAATTAAATAATTAAGTCTTAAATAAATCTCTATAAGCTCATGGGCTTCACATGTATCGACAGCACAGCTGCCCTAATACAGAAACCAGCTTAATCAGAAAAATATTTTTGAAATTAATTAATAATTTCAAAATTATCAATGAACTTAGGAAAAAGCGGTAGCATGGTGGGATACGAGCCCACGACCTTTCTATTGCCGGTTGACTGCTCTGACCACTGAGCTACATGCACCCCGAGATTCTCCAAGTTCCTTGAAATATACTATCACTTCCTACATTATTTTGATGAGAACGCAGGAAGTGTATTAAAGATGGTAAGCCATATTTAAATTCAAAGGCGATTATAATTTTACAGAAAGTGAATTTATCATTCGGTTTACAAATATTAAATGAGAAGAAGCTATCAATTTTCCGAATCAAATAATTAAGTCTTAAATAAATCTCTATAAGCTCATAGGCTCGTATCCCACCATGCTACCGCTTTCTTCTAAGTTCTTTGATAATTTTGAAATTGTTAATTAATTTCGAAAATATATTTCTGATTAAGCAGGTTTCTGTATTAGGGCAGCTGTGCTGTCGATACATGTGAAGCCCATGAGCTTATAGAGATTTATTTAAGACTTAATTATTTGATTCAGAATATTGATAGCTTCTTCTCATTGAATATTTGTAAACCGAATGATAAATTCACTTTCTGTAAAATTATAATCGCCTTTGAATTGCAATATGGCTTACCATCTTTAAGACACTTCCTGCGTTATCATCAATATAATGTAGGAAGTGATAGTATATTTCAAGGAACTTGGAGAATCTCGGGGTGCATGCAGCTCAGTGGTCAGAGCAGTCTACCGGCAATAGAAAGGTCGTGAGCTCGTATCCCACCATGCTATCGATTTTTTCTAAGTTCTTTGATAATTTTGAAATTATTAATTAATTTCAAAAATATTTTTCTGATTAAGCTGGTTTCTGTATTAGGGCAGCTGTGCTGTCGATACATGTGAAGCCTATGAGCTTATAAAGATTTATATAAGACTTAATTATTTGATTCGGAAAATTGATAGCTTCTCTTCATTTAATAATCTAATTTTATTGAAGAATATTATATATTAATTTTAGAACTTTTTAAAATCATCGAGCAACCAGCTATTGATGGTTTTCACTGGAATAACCCACCTAACTTTCAAGAAAGTAGTCAATGTCAAGCTGGTTGTCTCGCACGCATAAAATCACTGCCTACAATCATGATTTCGAACAAGGAATTAAATCTTCCTTTAGAAAATGTAATTATTGGTCATGTTATTATTTCAGGTGTAAAATGTCGGAAAAATAATTGCGTAAACGTAGAAGACAACCAAATTCACAAAATTGGTAAGTACTTTTGTATATAAGTACACCGAAATATTTTTAATTATTTAATAATTTTTCCAGGAAATATTTCTGTAATTGGCGTTTACATGGATAAAAAATTGAATCAAGTTTAATCCCAACAGTATAAGTATGTCTTAAAAGTGGTGATACATACTTCCTCTTAGGAGTTGTAGAGTATAAAAGAACCAACCATTCAAGTCCGTAGTAGAAAAAAATTTGACTTTACACAGCAATCGCCAAACGACACATAAATTGGGTTGTTTACGATTATATGATCAAGCAGGCAACAATGGTGACAAAACCTTATAATTTATGCGTCGAATTATTAGTATATGCGAAGAAGTAATTGACGTAAATTTGCTCTTCTTGTAAAAACATTAATGTTAAAATATAAACTATGCTGATGCAAATTTATTGGTTGGAATTACCTTCAGTAGCAGAAACATTAAAAGTACGCATTACCAGTTATTTACCAATAAAATAGTGTAGATGTTATTACTAACTGAATACATAACAGTTTTGACTAATTAACAGTAGTAAACTACTAATTCAAGTTGGCTTACTAACTTGAATTAACAAAAATACAACATTCAAATAAACTAGTAAAATATTACTTAAAATTAGACAAAACTGTTAACAATTCAAATCTGTAAACTAATCAAGATTTTTTCTTATTATATTATTATTATTTTTCTTCAAATTTTAGCTAGGCTAGCGCAGAAATACACTTTTACCCCGAACCAAGTTTTATAAAGTGGATAATAATTAGTCGTTTCAAAATTAGTTGTGAGCATTTAAATTCTTTTTGTTTATTTCACTTAAGTAGAATCGGAAAAATGCAATATTTTTCATGACTTCTAGCTAGGCCGTGGCGGAAATGCACTCTTACCCCCAGCCTAGTTTTATAAAGTCGATAATTATTAATCGTTAGTCGTCATAAAATTAGTTGTGAAATTTAAAAATTATTTAGTTAATTTTTTATTTTCTAAATATTATTGTAGAAATTTGAAGAAACCGGACAAGTGCGAGTATAAGAACTATTACTAAAGCCGTGGGATCCGTACCATAGGATCCATAAGTTAATAAATAACATAACAATACTGTCTAAAACTGAGTGGGTCAAATTTGACGGAGAACCAGATACTCTATTCTCTGCATTTAAATCAGTGAAACTTTACTAAATATCAGTTAAAAATGATTGAAATTTTAGTCACTGATCAAAAGTTTTATTATATTTTACTTATCACATATATTTTATTTTTGTGATCTGTTGTGTCTGAGAAAAGAACACTTGAGACTTAATAATTGTGAAGTGAATTAGCAATGCGGCTTTGTTATTTGCTGTTTTTTATTGTTGTTGTTATTCACTTGCCAGTTGACTGTACTACTGAGGAATGGTTGTTTGTTTGCATCCATGGAATTGAGAGGAGTTGTTTTGTGCAATGGGATTCATACATATATTTTGTCTTTTAATTTTGTGTATAATTAATTTGCAATCTGGCTTTGAAAGTGTGTTTTTATTAACTTTTTTTATATTTGTGACTTTGTTTGTGACGTCATAAATCTTTGGTTAAAGGGTATATGCCATCTGTTGCCCAGTCTATTTATTACTAATTGACTTTGATATCTTGATTATCATCGGTATCAGTGCAATAAATAGGATTCTAGTGGGTCACTTTGGTTGCCTATTCCAAGGGGCTTACTGAATGTCTTGGATGTACTTGTGGTTGCATACTATTTAGGAGTGATATGGTGCTAATAATGTTGACTTTTTCTTTTGACTGACATAGTTTCATTTTTTCTAAATCAAAATGCCAAAACAGTGTAGGTTTTGTAAGAAAGATATTGTTAATTATGCTGCGTATTGCAGAAAGTGTGATAAATATTTTCATACTAATACAACTTGCTATACTCATAAGGTTTACAATGAAAAGAATGAACTTGTTACGTGTAAGGAAACTACTGTTAGGATTGATTTAAAGGACTTATCCTCACAAGTAAATAAGTTGGGTTCTGATGTTTCTGCCAGTGGTAGTAGTGATAATGTCTCTGAAATGGAGGTCGAAACTACTCAGTTTGATCAGCTCATGTCGGCTATTGTGCAGTGTACTAATGAAGTTAAATCTCTGAGGTCAGAGCAAAATGTGTTGAACGCTGAATTGACGGAAATTAAATTGAAGGTTGAGTGTCTTCCTAACCTTCAAAAAATGATAAATGAAAATTCAGAAAAACTAAAGGACATATCTCGACGTACTCAGGATTTGGACTTGAGAGTTACTCAAATCGGTGATGAGAATATTGCTCTTTGTGATCATGTAAGGACTATTAAGGATGAACAAGCTAAAATTGACCAACGATTGATAAGGGCAGAAATAAAGCAGTGTGAAGATTTGATGATTATTGCTGGTTTACCGGAAACTGATGGGGAAAACCTAAATCAACTTATCGACACTACAGCTTCAGTATTAAAAGTTAAATTAAATGCTTCTCAAATTATTATGGCTAATAGGATGTCATCAATTAGTTCTAATGTTTCCAATGATGGTCTGAGTGGGAGACATCGGAGTATATTGGTCCGTTTTTCTTCTGGTAGCCTTAAAAATGACTTCATTCTCTCCATGAAGAACAAAAAACAACTTTTTTCAACTGAAATTTGCCCAGAGTTACAGAAATCACGTGTTTATATAAATGAATATTTGCCTGCAAACTTTTATGGTCTTTTAAAACAAACTAGAAATAGGGCAAAACAGCTTCACTATAAATATGTTTAGCATAAGGAGGGCACGATTTTTGTACGGCGTCAAGATAGGGAGGATGTTATACGTGTTCACACTATTGAGGATCTGGACAATTTGAAAGAGTGACTATCTTCAGTATCTACTCAGCCTTCTACATCTGGGATTGTATCAACGGTTGTTACTGATACTTCTGGTAAAAACTTTAATCGATCCTTACAAATTTGTCATATAAATATTAATTCACTTAGATCAAATATAAATCAGATTCCATGCGAATGTGGGATGGTGTATATCGGTCAGACTATGAACTATATAAAGGACAGGGTCAGTACCCATAAGAGAGATTGCAAAAATGATAAAAGAGCTTCTTCTCTAGTTGCACATTCCCATGAATATGACCACATCTTCAATTTCAATAACACCAAAATTATTTGTAATGAGTCGAATCTCAGGAAGCGACTTTTTAAGGAAATGTTTTATATTGTTAAATTTAGTAATTCTGTAAACAAACGAACCGACATAAATAACCTTAGTGATTTATATTTTAATTTAATATCCGATATGTCCTTATAATTGTTTTTTTAAATTAGTTAAAAAAGTTTTTTTCTTTTTATGATATATGGTTAAATATTTGTGACTTCGCTGTAATGTGAATAGAACTTTAAGTTTCGACGACATGTGAATGACACTGTAGAATTTAGGCATTGTAAACGAACACTCATGGTTTTGAGGTTATAACGTTTTTTGACAGCTGACGAGAATTATTGTTTTTTAGTAAATAATAATCTTAAAAAATGTAGACCACAGTACTGTCTAATGCTGACTTATATATGTGTTTTTTTATATGTATTTTTGACATTATGTTTTATTTTTGTGTGTCTGTGACTTTTTTGTTGTATTTTGACATGGTGAGAATTCTTTTTGTGATCTCTTTATAAAGAGAAAATGATTATGTTTTGAACTTGTTTTCTTTTTTATTTTATTTTATATGTTATTTCTTATTTGTTTTCTTTTTTAATTTGTAAAACAATTTTTTAGATTGATTTGATATAACCTGATGAGGTCTTTCATGGAAAGACGAAAGCTCGAATTTTGAAATTGTATAAATAAAGACCAGCGAAAACAAACACTATTTTACATCTTCTCACTACAATTTATTCTGGTCAACACCAAAATACATCTTTAAATATAAATCTCTTACGTTCTCATTTGTTAGTGAATACGTATGATATAATTGCACTTAGTGAAACATGGCTAACTGATGAAATTGACAGTAGTACTGTTAGTCTTTATGGTTTTAATTTGATCAGAAGAGATAGATCAGGTAAAAGGGGGGTGGGGTGGCAATATATGTAAGCAGGGATCTTAATTATAGGGTGCTACTATCTTCTCCTGAAAAATTTGATAATAAACCAGAATATGTTTTTATTGAGGTATCTAGTCCTAATCTTAAACCTTTGTTTTTTGCTGTGGTCTATAGAAGACCTGGTGGGGAAAATCTAGATGATTTCGAAAATAATTTTAATGTATTTTATATTTCTTATGATAATATTATAATTTGTGGCGATTTCAATTATGATCTTAGTAAGACATCCAATGACTCAAATTACATAAGAGATTTGTTTGAGTCCCTTAATTTATTTATTGTACCATTTACTTCAACGCACCATACTTCTCATTCTGAATCTTGGCTTGATTTGTGTGTGGTAGATGAGGAGGATAAGTTGAAAGGGGTTTTTCAATAAAAAGTTCCTTTTGTTGCTGGGCATGAGCTTATATCGATATCTTATGAATGGAATTTTAATAGAAAATCATGCTCAACTAAATGTTATAGAAACTTGTCACAAGTGGATGATACTGCTTTCTTGTCTACTTTGGATTCTGTCGACTGGTCAGAATTTTATCAATTAAACTCTGTTCATGATAAACAATTTTTTATTTTTAATGTTATTATTAAGGCACTAGATGAACATGCACCTCTGCGTAAAAATGTAAACAGGGGGAAAGTATGTCATTGGATGAATGATGATATTAGTGATACTTTACAGCAAAGAGATTCTGCTTTTAGAGCTTGGAAGAGAGTTGGTGGTGAATCGAACCGAAGTAAATATAAAGTATTAAGAAATAGAGTAAAATTATTGATGAGGGAAGCGCGTGATAAGTACAGCGCTGGCAGGCTGAAGTGTGTTAATAATTCGAAAAAATTGTGGGGAGAACTAAGGCGTATTGGTCTTGTAAAGAGTAAAAGGAACGATTCCCCACTTCTTTTCAATGTTAATGAAATAAATGATTATTTTCTATCTGTTTGTGGAAATTCGTCCTTCAATATTACGCCTTCTTTTCTTTCAAATGTAGTAAATGATGATAAGTTCGATGACACTCTTTTTTATTTTAAAGATATATGTCCTTCTAAGTTGCTTGAGGCTTTTAACAGTATTAAAACTGAAGCGCAAGGGATTGATAGACTATCAATAAGTGAAATTATTAAGGGAATGCCGGCGCTGTTTTCTCATGTGCTTGACCTCTTCAATTTATCTTTGCAGACATCTATTTTTCCTGATGCCTGGAAAAAGGTTATAATTAAAACAGTGCCTAAAGTAAAGGTTCTGCAGCAGCCTGGTAATCACAGACCGATTGCTATACTGTGTTCTTTGTCTAAGGTTCTTGAGAAGGTGGTACATTATCAGTTGACTGATTATATTGAGTCTAGTGATGCTTTAAGTCCTTTTCAGTCTGGCTACAGGAAAGGTTTCAGCACGCAGACTCTTTTGGTTGGTTTAACGGATGATGTATGTAAAGCAATTGATCAAAAGATGGTCTCAATCATTGTTTTCTTTGACTTCAGTAAGGCTTTTGACATGGTACCTCATACTCTTTTGCTCTTGAAACTTAAATCTTTTGGTTTGTCAAATTCTGTCTTAACCCTTTAACGCCCCCGGAAAAGTCGGGAAATTTTTTTTAAAATCTTACACATTCTTAGGGGTTTTTGGGGTCGCTGATTACGAATCTGATGTTAGTTTTTTAAAAATCCAAGATGGCGGATCCAATATGGCGGACGACTTTTTTAAAATATAAAGCGATTTGCTTGAAACTTGGTACTCGGGGGTTTTTGGGGTCGCTGATTACGAATCTGATGTTAGTTTTTTAAAAATCCAAGATGGCGGACCCAATATGGCGGACGACTTTTTTAAAATATAAAGCGATTTGCTTGAAACTTGGTACTCGGGGGTTTTTGGGGTCGCTGATTACGAATCTGATGTTAGTTTCTCAAAATTCAAGATGGCGGATCCAATATGGCGGACGACTTTTTTAGAATCTAAAGCGATTTGCTTGAAACTTGGTACTCGGGGGTTTTTGGGGTCGCTGATTACGAATCTGATGTTAGTTTTTCAAAATTCAAGATGGCGGATCCAATATGGCGGACGACTTTTTTAAAATCTAAAGCGATTTGCTTGAAACTTGGTACTCGGGGGTTTTTGGGGTCGCTGAATACGAATTTTTTGTGCATGTGAAGTGCAGATGTCTAATAACGGACTTCCACACTACCTTAGAGGTTCCGTATGTAGCGCGTTAGATTTTTAAGGAGCTTCTACAATAGGTGTTAAAAGGCTAGTACAAGTGTGAAACCAATCCCATTTACTAATGGGATTGTATGGAAACTTGAACTTAGGTTTGGACTAGCCTTTTAGTGCCTATTGTTGAAACTCCTTCGGAGTGAATCTTCGCCAGTAGCCCTATTATAACACATTTCTTGCTATGCATGGTCGGAAATTGCATTGGATACTTACTTCCCATGATATTTTCTAAAACACTGTCCAACACATAATACGACATTACATGATGTGCAAATAACATTAGAACGCTTTTCGTTTTCTTTTGTGCTGCAAAATACACATCGTCGACGAGTTGAGGTAACATCTGGCATATGGTCGCCAACAATGCCACAACCTATATCAAAAGTTTTCCTCTTTTTTTGAACTGGACATTTGAACTCTGAAGCATTATCTTTCTTGTGATGAAATTTTGACATAAGTTGTTTGGCTAAACTCAAACGGAAGGTCAGCTGATCAATATTCGAAGCTTTTTGAATTTTGTAAAGAGTGAAAGAATTCACTACATCCAAATCAATCAAGAAATACAAAATTCTGTGCCACCATTTTTTTGATGGCCTTCCCACGCTGTAGACTTGTTTCTTCTGGTCGAAGCCGTCAACTCCACCCATTATCTTATTATAAGTTGCTACAGCAAGTGGGCAAGGTACATCAATTTTTTTCCCATTTTTTGGGTTCTTTTTACTGAACTTACTGTTTCAGGACTATGAGCTGAAGACAAAAGTGTCACATTCTTTGCATCCATCCATTTGAATGCTGAAATGCATCCGTTCGTTCTAAAGTCAAACTCTCCTCGTTTCATTTTTGTCTTATCCTTCATCATGTCAGGTAATCCTTTTCTATTCGCACGTACTGTTCCAACTGAATATATACCTTTATTATAAAGTTCTTTTACCAGATTCACTGAAGTGAAGAAGTTGTCGAAAGCAATTAGTGATTTGGTGCCTTGAATGTCCTGACTCAATTTCAAGAATACGCGCTCCCCAAGAGGGTCCTGAGATTCTTTTGCATCAGTCGCTTTTCCGGTATAAACTTCGAACTTTAAAATGTAGGATGTTTTCGAATCTGCTAAACACCATACTTTGTATCCTCGCTTTATCTGTTTCATGCAAGACCGTCCCTTGAAAGGAATCATTGATTCGTCAATTGAGAAAATTTTCGAGGGCTTATAAACCTCTTTTATTCTTTTATTGAGATGATCAATGAGAGGGGAGAGTTTAAAGAGTCTGTCAAAGTTTAGGTGACCTTTTGCAGGAGCTTTTTTGTTATCATTCAGATGGATAACTTCTGTTATTTTTTTGAATCTGTCCCGAGGCATTATTTTAGCTATAAAGTCGACTTTATGGTACTCTTAGTCCAATTGTCATGAGCAATACTATTTTCAATAATATCTTCATCCTCACTAGATGAATCTGTATCAACTTCTTGATTGATTTCAGCTTCATCCTCTGTATCAGCATCTGCATCTGAATCTTCCGGATCAGATGGAAGTGAATAGCGTTCCATTCGTCTTATCTTACGATTCCGCGTAAGAATATTCATTGTATTTTGAATAAGACGACAGCTTTTTATAGCAAGCCAATAAATATATTCTCAAAACAATAAAAATAAACAAAAACTCTAATGCAGCAAAATAAAATACTCGGTACTTTCAAAATGCGATTGAGATATCTCTTCAACTCGTTATATATATCGAAGAAAAACTTACAGTCATTTGTTTCCTTTTCACATCTATAAACAACACATTCATTTGTTTCAATGCATGTAAAAAAGACAAATGACTGTCGAATTTGTCTTTTTTACATGCATTGAAACAAATGAATGTGTTGTTTATAGATATGAAAAGGGTTAAGATGGTTTGCTTCATATCTGTCTGGGAGAATGCAGGCTGTTGTGGGCCAGAATGGAGAATTTTCTTATTGGGGAAATATTGGAACGGGAGTCCCACAGGGATCAGTGCTTGGTCCCTTATTATTCAACCTTTTCACGAATGATTTGAGAGATGTCTTAAAATATTCTAAACATATGTACTTCGTGGATGATTTACAAATTTATGTTCATTCTAGTCTAGATGATTTGAGGGAAAATCTTGCATTAATAAGTAAAGATGTGGAATCGGTATTAAATTGGGCATCTACAAATTTTCTTAAAGTAAATATGGATAAGACTTATTCTATGATAATTGGATCAACTTGGCACTCAAATAATATAAAATTAGATTATAACTTATTAATTAGGGTTAATGATACTACTATACCTTTTGTTGATTTAGTTAAGAATTTGGGTTTTATGTTAGGACCGACTCTCAGTTGGGACAAGCAAGTTGGTAAAAGTTGCAAGAGTGTTTATGCAACCTTATCACAATTTAAACGGAATAAAGGAGACCTTACTGTTGAAATCCGGATAAAACTTGTTATGTCTTTGATTCTTCCTCATTTCGATTACTGCTGCGTTGTTTACAATGATTTAACAGATGAATTAAATCAAAAACTCGAGAAGCTACTTAATACATGTATAAGATTCATTTTCAACTTAAAAAAGGATGAACATGTAACTCCTTATAGGTTAAAACTTGGATGGCTTAGTGTTAAGAAAAGAAGACTTTGGTTTGTTGGTTGTTTTACACAAGTTGTCTTAAATACTAAGAAACCTTCATATTTGTATGAAAAATTTATTTTTAGAAATGATGTAACTTCAAGAAATGTAAGGTGTCCTAATTTATTTAGGATACCATCACATAAAACTGAACGATATAGTAATTCGTTTATGATAACTGCAACTAATTTGTGGAATTCTCTTCCGAGCTCTATTGCTACTATTGAGAATCCAAAAGCTTTTAAGCTCGAATTATATAAATATTTATTTTTATTGGAAGAGTAGAATCTCGTTGTTATTGCTCTTGCCATTGATAAATTTTTATTTTTATTAATTTTTATTTATTTATTTGTTTATTTATTTTTGTGTTGGTATGTTATATTGAGGATTATTTTTTAACTGTTAAAGATGTTTTGTAATTATTATTTTATGTATGTTTTTTCTTTAGTATATTATATGTATATGTATATCTTGTTATATATTGTATTTGAATTGTTGTTCCTATGGCTTGCCTGGGACAAAATAAAGAAATTATGCATTATGAATTATTCGAGGAATACACCATAAAGATCAATTTAATTATTTTAACTGTATTTTTTCTTTATTTTACACATAAAAATACATATGATTGTAAATTTTTAATTGTTAGGAAAATAACTGTAACCACCAGAGAAGTACATACCCAAGCAGAAAAGTTTTTTACACGGAGAAAAATGGATTATACAATAAGGAATATATAGAAAATAAGATCATGCTGAATATAATCTGATTATTACCCTTTATGATCTATTTACAACCTTTTAATGTTTTAGAATTATTTCTGGTATTCATAATAGATTATACATTTTATAATCCAAAATCGAATCAAATTATAATTCTAGATTATTACTATAGCAATATGTTTTTGTAGGATTTTCCAGTAAGGGAGAAAACACTTAAAGCCACTTTAGAATTTGAATTTCTAATAACTTTATTTGTACATTCTCTAATAGCTCTTAAATAGAACACTTTGGATTTAGTCACAGTGGAAAAATATAAACGAAGACATTGATAATTATTTTGTGCGTGCTTCTCTAATATCACGAAGAACGCGTTGTTCTGAACGTAGCAGTAAGTAAGATATCAAAGGTCGACAACGGTCGATACATCTATCGATATAGAATGGCGTTCGCGCCATGTATCGACAAAGGTAAAATATTATTTCTGACACTCACTCCCTTTGTCGATTCTTAAAAAATAAGAATATTTAAATGAACAAAAAAACTTATGATTAATTATTAATGATTAGAAAAATATCTTTTTTAAATCAGTCTTCTAGTTCCTTTTTGAGTGATCATCTATCGTAGCTACTCTCGTCAGTTTCCATGCTAGTCTGTAAACATAGAGAAACACAATTATTTTAAATTTTAGGTTTCAAATTATTTTATTGAAATGAAAGTATCTAACTCGTAAGTTTTATTTCTAAAATTTTATCATCTAATTTAGCTTTTTATCTCTTAAATATTTGTGAGCATCTAACGGCAAGGGTCTTGCCATAATGTCGGCAACATTCTCTTTAGTTGTAATCCATCTAACAGTCACTTTACGTTCATCCACGCATTGTTTCACGAAATCTCCATGTGTGTCTGCCATATGTTTTCTGTTTTCGGATTCTTCTCTTAATTTGAGACTCTCTTTAATTTCCTCTAAACTATCGTCAAAAGTTTTCATTTTGTGACTTCCATCCTGTTTGGTACAATCTCCTGCAGACTTGTTGTCACACCAGATCGTCACTGTAAATAAGGTTTTACCAATAACAAATCTAATGGATTTGTCGTGTGAGATTAGTTCCTGACATGCATCGCTCATGGCAAGATACTCCGCTTGGCACGTCGAAAGTGTGACGTATGTCTGTTTGTGGTTTTTCCAAGCGATAACATCTCCAAATAATTTTATTCCGTATCCTCCAGTGGTGGTTGAATCTTAACAGTCTCTGAAACTTGCGTCGGTCAATCCCTCTAAATCTCCCTTCTCACCTTTGAATTTTAATCCTAATTCAGTCGTACCTCTTAAATATCTGAATACTCTTTTGACATCAGTCCAGTCTTCTTCAGTTGGCTCTAATTGTTTTCTTGACAGGTAATTTACCGTAAACGTAATGAAGGGTCTAGTTGCATTTGATATGTACATTAAGCTTCCAACGGCTTCTCTGTACGGCACCTTTTTGACTTCTTTCAGACTTTCACTCTTTGTTTCACATTCCTCTAATTTTTCTCTCTTATATCTGTTGCTGACTTGTCTTGTTACCATGGGTGTGTTTTGTAGTTTGCACTCTTTCATGTTGAATTTCTCTAGGATTCTTTCAACGTAGCTTGTTTGATGAATCAACATGCTCTTGTCCTCTAAATTTCTTTCCATTGTAATTTCAAGGAAATTTCTTGGTTCTCCAAGATCTTTCAGTTCGAATGAGTTGCCAAGATGCTTGATAATTTCCTCCATTTTGGTTTTGCTGTTACTAGCAAGGAGCATGTCATCCACGTAGATTAAAACAACTACCATTTCTCTATCTTTTCTCCGAGTGGAAAGGCAAGGCTCATGTAGATCGTTCTCTAGTCCAAGTTTTGCTATCTCTGTCGAGAACCTCTTGTTCCACTTTTTCGGGCTTATCCTTATTCATATAAAGCTCTCTTTAATTTACAAACTTTTGTTATAATGTTTTCATGTATTTTTAACCCTTCTGGAACCTCCATATATATTTCTTCCTCTAATATTCCGTTCAAGAAAGCAGTTTTTACATCTAGTTGACGTGCAAACAACTCGTACTTGTTGATTATGGCTAATAGCGCTCTAACAATCGTCAGTCTGGAGACAGGAGCATATGTATCTTTCAGATCATACACTGTTGTATCCTTGAAACCTCTAATTACCAATCTTGCTTTTAGTCGAGTTGATCCGTCAGCTTCTAACTATTTCTTGAAAATCCATTTCGAGTCAATTATGTTCGCTCTCTTACCGTCTTCCATTATTTTTGGTCGATCAACAAAATCCCACACTTCGTTCGAGTTCAAGGAATCAAGGTCATCTCTAATGGCTAATTTCCAGACTTGTTTCTCTTTGGGTTGCATTGCCTCTTCATAGTTAATCGGATCTGTATTTAGTGTTGCTATTAGACAGTGTCTCATTTCAATCTCTTTTTCTTCTTTGCTTGGAGTGTACCCGTTTTCTTTGTTTGCAGAAACACATGAGCAATCCACGTATCTGGAGAAACTTGTGTCCTCTATCGGCTTTCCCGTGTAAGCGTTCTTTGGTTCTTCTTGAAACTCTAATTTTCTTTTGCTTTTGCTTCTAGTCATACATCCTTGATTTCTCTCAATTTTCTCTTCTCTTTTATTTTTATCATCTAATTACTTCTTCGGACTTCCTCTCTTTTTGGACTCTAAAAATGTTTCTTTTTGTTTTTGATCAATCTCTTTTTGTTCGTCTGAACAGTTCCAGTCTAGTTTCTCTAAATCGTCGATGATTTGAAAAGCATCTTTCTCTAATTAGTCCTTTTTGTACACATCTTTGTACACGAGCTTCTCATTGAATTTAACATGTCGCGATTCAATAAATTTTCTACTGCTTGGGTGCCAAAGCAGAAAAGCAGTAGGTTTGTAGCCAATTAAGACTGCTTTTATTGCCTTTTCGCTGAATTTTGAATCTGATTTCGGTAGCTTGACATAGCCTATGCAACCAAATCTTTTAATTTGATTGAAATGGCAGCTTGCACTTGGCGCGAATAACTCTAGAGGAATTTTAAAATCTATCGTTTTGTGTGGAGTCCTGTTGTATGCGTGCACGTCAGCATCAACGGCGAATTCCCACATACTTTTTGTCAATCCCGAATCTAACATATGAGCTCTAACTTTGTTTTGGATAGTCTTTTAAATTTTTTGCCTGTATCGTTGTATTCAGGCGTGTAAGGTGGCGACGTTTCAATTTTTGCTTCTTCTTTCTCTAAAATGTCTTAAAACTTGCCTCCAATGAATTCTGTGCCCTGATCAGATCTAACATAGCACAATTTTTCATCTTTACCTAGCAAGTTCCGAGCTGAAATTAAAAATCTCTTAAATGCATTACCATTTTTGTCTTTTGGTTTCAAACGAATATGATTTTGGAAATCTGGAATAACCATCTACAAAAATGACTATAAATTTCTTTGAGCTTGGGTAAGAGACCGGTTTTATGGGACCCATCGTGATGGTGTGAAGTAACTGTAAAGGACGTTCTGCTCTTTTTTTAATCTCTTTACATGGTAATTTTTCCATTTTTGCAATTATGCACACTTCGCACTCTAAAACCGAATTATCAAATTTAACGTTCTCTAAAATCTTTTGTGATTTTTTAATTTTCTTGAGATAATTCAATGAAGCATGATCTAGCATGCCACAACATTGCCTCATTGTATCTCTCAAAAGTATCAGGCCTTTTCCCTAAAACATTCGGGATAAGCATTTGTTCTATGTTCTCAAAGGACTCTAAATTGTCTATTTTAATCGTCTCTCTAGAAATCGAACTACTTTCTAATTCTGTGATAATCTTAACCTCTGAATTTTAATCTTTATTTGCTTTTAATCTATGAGCTTTTCTACATTCTCCCTCCTAATCACAGAACCGTCGTGACTAGATTTGTTATCATCTCCCTCCGAATTCAATAATACTTGGATTGCATCACCCGTTCGCGATTGATCAGGGAACTCATGATATTCAATTATTCTTGCTTTGCAACAAAATTTTTGTAACCTCTTAGCTATTTCAATATTTCTTTTGGATCGGATTCATTTAAAATTCTCTTATGGTAATATTCGTCAAAATGATTAATTATTATATCTCTAACAATACTTTTTCTTTTTAAATCATTCAAAGAAGAAATATTTTCTGGATCTTTTACAGTCGAGTCAATCATATCTAATAAATTATTACTCGTTAAATCGGACTTTAAATAATCGAGCCAAAGATCAAAGCTTGATTTCTGCGATAGTTTATACTCTCTTTTAAGGTTTTTTTTTAAATGCAAAATTCATTTTCAATTAGTTTTTTTCTTTTAATGCAACTACACTTTCTCTAAATTTTATTTGATCTTCTAAGCTTCTAGTATTACTCGAATCAGAATTTACTTTTTGTTTCTTATTATTTTTGTCTTGGTCCTCTAAATTAATCTCTAAATTTCGTTTTGACGTACTCTGTGTTTTTATTACCTCTAGATTTCTAAACCGCATGCGTTCAGCCTCCAAGTTTGTTGTTAACAACTGGATCATTTGAGCGGTCATCCGATTTGCCTTTTTCATCATCTTTTGAAGAGTTTGTAGTGTACTTTCGAGTTGAGTCACAGTATCATGTTGTAGGTTGCGAAGTTGAGTGTATTCGTGTTGAATCACACTCAAATTTGTTGTTTCAACGAGATGATTATTAGTGATCTTTGGACCACCCTTCTTAATGGTCTCTTTTGGTTTTGCTTCTGTGAAAAAAATTTTTAATTAATACCTGTATTTTAACTCTTTTTCTCTACATAAATATATTTGTCAGGCCCGACCATCTTAAACTCTTCTTTTAACAATTGAAACTCTTTATTTTTTATGTATTAATTAGTTAACTCTTACTTTTTGTGTTTTTCTCTTTAGTTTTCTCTTTTTCTACTTTCTTGTCCCGTTAAGGCTCTTCGTTCCCAAATTTTTTTATAACCTCCTCTGATTTGTCATCGATTTTGGCATCTACAATCGATTCCAGATTCGAGTTTTCTTCCATTGAATCGTATTCAACAAGTGGAATCTTTTTTGTGTAAGATTCCGAATCGTGATTCGATTTTTGATCGCTTGTTTAATTTTGTTCTGCCATTTTCTACGGGGGGTTAGAAACAGTTATCCTTTAATTTTTCAAAAAAAAAAACATTTTATGTATTCTAAATTTATTTTAATCTATTATTAAAATATTAATCTCTTATTTATTAATCTCTTTTTATTTTAATCTCTTAATTAAATTCTAAAAAAAATTTAATTATTTTTTCGAAATTAATTTTAATTATCAGGTATATTCTTTTAATTTTAAGGACATATATTTGTTTCGTGTCTCGGAGTCATGACAGACGCACAGCAATCTATCACAAATTGAGACAAGAATCTGAACTCATCCACGCAGTCACACGAACGCTTACACCTTTTCTCCAACATGTGATTTTAACCACTGCATTAAAGACCCGCTGGATTTCAGGCTGGCCATGCATGCTGTCGAGAACTATGTAGATTCGCAAAGGCTCTCTAGTCAAATAACAAATTTCACCGCACTGCAAGTTTTATCTGCTACTTAACCCCGTCAGAAAAAAAAATTTCGTGTGTTTTGTCAAGTATTGTATTTTCTTGACGATTCTTACCTCTTTTATTGATTATTCAATTTTTAGTAATAATTCTTACAATTTTTATTCTTCTAAAAAAATTCTAATTTTATTCTCTTAAACTCTTCTCAGAAACAATTTTAATTTTATTTTTGTTTATCTGAACACAACAAACTTTCATGCACATGGTTCGCGAAAAACCGGAAGTGAGAAATACACGGCATGCACTGCACGCCGCCCGGCTGTAAAATAACTTTAAAAGTTTCCTACTCTATTTAATCTATTTTCTCTAATTATTATCTATTAATTTTTTAAAGATACTGACCATCTAAATCACTCAATTTAACTCTAGTGTTGAACTTTTACCAAGAACACTTTAATTTAATTCACTCGCAGTGGAAAGCGTGCCCTGGGCCCATAACCTGTAGGAGTTTCCAGTAAGGGAGAAAACACTTGAAGCCACTTTCAGATTTTGAATTTCTAATAACATTATTTGTACTTTCTCTAATAGCTCTTCAATAGAACACTTTGGATTCTTCTCTAATATCACGAAGAGCGCGTTGTTCTGAACGTAGCAGTAAGTAAGATATCGAAGGTCGACAACGGTCGATACATCTGTCGATATAGAATGGCGTTCGCGCCATGTATCGACAGAGTTCAAATGATATTACTTCTGACAGTTTTGTTCAAATTGTCATATTTATGAAGTTAAAGTTGTTTTGAAAATTAGTTGTGATCGAACTTTTTTACATGTACTGCTATTTTGATTTTCCAGGTTTGTAAATTTCTGGTAATTTCAGTTTCATGAATCTAAAAACAATTATAGCGTTATGCATTTATTTATCCTTAGCTTATTATTGATTATAACTATTTTATGTTTAAATATTACAAGGGAAAATTATTTTTAACCTTTTCTAAACATTATTTTTATTTACTTATAAACTATAAATTTTGTGTTTTGCAAGAATTTATTTGTTTGTAAATTTACTTTTTATTAATTGATCAAATATTATTTAATTGACAACAATTTTAATATAATAATTTTTTAAAAAGTTTTAATAGTTTTGTGGATTTATGAAATTAAAATAACCAGAAATTTACGAATAAATATTAATTATTATATATATAATATATACATTATATTATATATATTATATTATATTATATTATATTATATTATATTATATAATATATACATTATTTATATATATATATATATATATATATATATATATATATATATATATATATATATAATATAATATATTCAATATAATATATTGAAAAAAAATTTAGTGATTGATCAATAAATTAATTAAATTAATAAATTATTAGCAACAACAAATTTAAACTTTTATTTTTAAAATTTTATTCTTAGGTAATTAAATATTAAATTAATTTTTTAAATTTATGGGTTAGTTCTCATTTGTTAATTAATGCAAGCTTTATAATCCAAATTAATATAATCAATAATTTGAAAGTGGTAATACTTAGATATTTAATTTTATAATTCTGGTTAACTGTCCTATATACAATGTAAAAATATCATAAGAAGTATAATCTGTATTATTTATGTATTTTTTGCAATTATAAGAAAAATGTTTAATTCTTTACGAAAAAAACATTATGATGATCAACTATAACCATTTTCGCAATAATTTCCCTAAAATATACCAACGAATATATATATATATATATATATATATATATATATATATATATATATATATATATATATATATATATATATATATATATATATATATATATATATATATATATCTATATATATATCTCCCTATTATATAAAAACATTTCGCCGCCGCCGCCGCCGCAGAGTCCGAATTTCTAAGGGCGCCCTATATCCCAAAGGGTCCGTCAAAACTTACGTCAAAATTGACCTATTTTTTTATCTATAAGGTCGAAAAGGAGGATAAATAATGGCCTCACATTACGTCAAAATCTATGTCTAATTTGACATATTTTTTTACCTATATGTTTAAAAGGAGAATAAATAACGGCCTCACATTACGTCAAATTCTATGTCTAATTTGACCTATTTTTTGACCTATAGGTCAAGAACATAAATCAAAACATATGTCAAAATTGACCTATTTCTTGACATAAGTCAAGAAGAGGATAAATAACGAATATAAATACATGTTTAATTTTACCTATTAAAAAAAATAGTTTTTTAAAAGGGTTTTAAAAAAAGGCCTTAATGTGGGCCTTCACATTACGTCAAAATTTGATCTGTGTTTTACCAACAGGTCAGAGCTTGCCCCCTCAAATAGAAGCGCGAAATAGGACGTCGAAGCCTATGCAAAAGAAAATTGTTTTACTTGCAGGCTGGTATGTTACTTCAAAATTGATGACAAAGATTAAAAATTTGAAAATGGCTAATATCATAAGATATATAATATCATATAAAATCAGGGGGTTGGCGCGCAAAGCGCGCAGGGGGGCGGAGCCCCCCTAGTATATATATATATATATAAATATATATATATATATATATATATATATATATATATATATATTATATATATATATATATATATATATATATATAAAACTGCAGTCTACTAAGTCAATAATTATGAGACTTAGGGGCCTTACACATAATACGTCACGTGATTTTTGACAATTTTTAGCCCCCCCTCCCCCTAAAACATCACGTAACAAACGTAATTTTAATTTTACATTTTATACGAGCCAAAATAAGTGAAACCGGCCACTTAAAAAATTTTTGTCTCCAATTTTCAAGTTATCTATGATTTTTGGTAGATATATGAGTACACTTTTTCCCCCTAAATTTTTTTTCAAAAAAAAATTTATTTTTGAAGTAATCTGGTGTTGAAGTTCTGGGTCATTTTATTTTCATTTTATTATTACTTTGAAACAAATAAAGATAATTAAGTGAATTTTTTTTTAATTAAAGCTTAAAGTCTATACTTTAAGGATTAAATAAAGCGATTGCTGGAAAATGAAATTTTATAATTGTTATTAACAATTATTTTAAACAATTGCAAATTGAAGAATGTTCTCAATGTTTTTCAAAGATTAAATTACGATGTATTGATGCGTAAAACTCCAAGCATTTAAATAAAAAAAAAAGAAAAATCAGTAACCTCCAATATTATAGATATTGTGTAGATTTTTCTGACAAAATACAGTCGAAAATCGACTTTTAATCATAAAAATCCGCTTGAAAGCGTGAAGTTTCTAACAAAACAAAAGACGATCTTATTTATTCGTTTGCAATTTTATCTATTTCCAGTAACTCAAGTCTAATTTTGCCTGCACTTTTTCAGAAAAATCTACACAATATCTATAATATTGGAGGTAACTGATTTTTCCTTTTTTATTTTAATGCTTGGAGTTTTACGCATCAATACATCGTAATTTAATCTTTGAAAAACATTGAGAACATTGTTTAATTTGCAATTGTTTAAAAGAATTGTTAATAACAATTATAAATTTTCATTTTTCAGCAATCGCTTTATTTAATCCTTAGAGAATAGACTTTAATCTTTAATTTAAAAAAAAATCCACTTAATTTTCTTTATTTGTTTCAAAGTAATAATAAAATGATAATAAAATGACCCAAAACTTCAACAAAAAATAATTTTTTTTTTGAAAAAAAATTTAGGGGGAAAAAGTATACTCATATGGGCATATTTCTAGAACTTTTAAATTTTTAGGTATTGGAAAACTTAATTTTTCTATTCAAGGCACAATCTTGAAATGAATTTTATTGTTTTGTGCATTGATCAAATAGTAGAAAAAACCTTGAGATACTCATTTCTACACATTGTTATAACCCCCCTGTGTATAAATTTAACCCCAAGAAAATGTTTCTAAATGCATTGATTTTTCATAAAGTTGGATTTTCACATCAATCGGTATCTTGGGGTTTTTAGGGTAGCTGATTATGAATATGATGTTAATTTTTCAAAATTCAAAATGGCGGATCCAATATAGCGGACGAAATTTAAAAAAAATTAATGGAATTCGACAGCATTGGATATTTAGGGGTTTTTGGGGTCGCTGATTATGATTCTGTAGTCAGATATCGAAAATTCCAAATGGTATCCAATATGTCGGATGAAAATTTAAAAAATAATTTAATTTGCACAAAAGTGGGTATGAAGGGGTTTCTGAGGTCGCTAATTATAATGAATCTGAATTTAGTTTTTTAAAAATTTCAAAAGTGGTTTCAAAATATCATAAAAATTATTGATATTTTAAATACGGTTTTTAAAATATTTTGTGATTAATTATAGTTAAAAAGCAATAGAAGTAAATAAATAAATTACCACGTGATATAATTATTTAAATATTCTAAAAAAATTTCTAGTTTTATTTTATATTAAAAGTACAAACAGTATGAACAAAAAATGAATAACATTTAATTGAAAGTTTTACTTCTCTTTCTTTATCCATAATTAATATTATTTAAATAAAATACATAATATTTTCAAATGTGGCTGACTTCGTTAAAGACCATTTTTATGAAAAATAAAAAAATACGTGTCTCTTTATTTTTCATATAAAATAACATATTTCATCTATAGATAATTTTACGACTTGAAGTTATTCGGCTTGCCTGATTTGAAATGGATTCAACCTATATAACAACCAGAAGTTCAAAAAAAATCCTGCAAAAAGATTTTATTTTTCAGAAATGTATCCACCATGTTAGATTTTCTATTTAAAATTTTTTAAAAATTATTTCAAATTCGTAATCAGCAAAACAGGAAACTCTTAAATGTCAAAAGATATTAAAATCTGATAATTTTTCTAAAATTTCGTCCACCATTTTGGATTCGCCATTAAAAATTTCTTTAACTAACCTCAGATTTGTAATCAGAGGACCCCAAAAATCTATAAATAATAAATTTTAGACAAACTTACGAGTTTAATTCTTTCTTTTTCCATGAAGCAATGATTATGACCGTAGAAGCTCATATTATTTCTTAGATAAATTCTTTTTACGAATAGTGAAGAGGTTAACGATTTTTTGTATACTTTTATAATACACGAGAAGAGATTACAATGAGTTAAAAGTGATTAGAAGTCAAATTCAACATGTGCCCTTCAAAAATGTAGGTTTTTATTATGAGTTTCGTTTTTAAATTTATCTTTTGAAGTCACTGCATTCCTAATGTATAAGTGGCACATATTCCTGTAAGGCTTTAAATTACTTCTTATTATGTAGACAATGTAACGCCGTTTTATGGTTACTTAAAAATCTTCGTTATAAAAGTTACATCAACTTAATTGCGAAATTGTCAAAATTTAAGAAAAGTTGTCTCGCAATGTTGAAGGTACACCATTTTTATCTTAATTGAGGTACATCATTGTCTCAATGATTTTTTGGTTTCTTACACTCCCCACTACATCTACTATAAGTGACAAAATATATAATGACTCGTTAAAAAAGTTATACCATATAAACTGAAAAAAACGTTCAATGTCACACACGAGAAACTGGCGATTTCAACACTTTTACTCACTATTGTCGTTCCCTACCTAATTAAAATGATTATTATACACAAAGTATATTTAAAGAGCACAATAATTTATCAAATTATGGTACTGCAAAATCATTTTTATAATTTTTAAAATATAATAATAAACGGAAACATAATGTTTAAAAGTTCTAGAGATATGCCCATATATCTACCAAAAATCATAGATAACTTGAAAATTGGAGACAAAAATTTTTCTAGTGTCCGGTTTCACTTATTTTAACTCAATGTATAGATAAAATTAGAATAATTTTATAATTAAAAAAAACATTTCACCAAACTAGAGGATTTAAATAATGATGTTAACACAACGGGGAATCGATGGCAAGAGAGAGAGAGTTTCAAAACGGTCTTTCAAAATTATATTAATTTTTAAAAGTAATACTAAATTCTGACGTGAGGTCGTTTTTTTGTCATCTCGATAATTTTTCACAGAAGGGGTTTCTTCTCTTACCTTGCTTCTCCCAGGATTCTGAATTACTAATACTACGATACTTAAACTAACCCGACTTTTCCTAAGGCAAGATTGCAACATTCTTGACCATAGGAACCTGTCAATTAACCCTAGAGGAGAGCTTCTTCGCCAAACGAAGTCGCTTTCGTAACGATTTTCAAGCCAATCCAAACAAATTTTAATTATATTGTTTGCCACATTGGATCCGCTATTTTGGATTTTGATAAACTAACACCGGCTTCGTAATCAGCAGTCATAGAAACACCTAAGTTGTAACTTTCATGAGCTTACCTTTTTTATTGCGCTGTGTGTGGTATAATATGTTTGTTTGGAATCTTAGATGTGTTTTTGAGGTTAGTTTCGATATATTTAATGTTTTATATGAATTTTCAATTGAAAAGCTTATAGAATAGTTAATTTAAATTAAGGGATCTTAGAAAATTGTCAACATGTGGTTACATTCAATTTTGATAAATCAAAAGTGACCATTTTAACGATTTTAGGGTATTTTTTTAGGTCAGGGCGCAACCAGGACCCATTGGCCAAATTCTGATGGCGGATTCGGATTCAGCGCATCGAAATACATCGGAATACATATGTCTCGACCCCAGATCAAGACACTTTATTTTTTTGTGTGGCTGTGTAATGACTAATATAAACATGATTCCGCTTAATGTTGCCAACAAATATTGATAGTTCGGCGCCATCTATTGAAAAAAATCGCTACAAATCGTAAAATGCGGGACATTCAAAATGTTAAATATTTAACTCATTACCCAATAATTCAATAATATTGTTAGAAAATGAATGTTATTTTTCTTTTAATAAATATTTTTAATATTAAAAATTATAAGAATGCCAAAAAAAAGAAATACTGTCTATACTGATTCGTCTTCCTACACAAATTTAACCACTTCGACGGCATGGCGTTACATAAGTAAATGGCAGAAGCGGCAAAAAGGGCGAAAGTGGCGTTCCTACTTGAACTCTATTTCAAAAGTCTGTAGTCAAATTATACTTGCCAAAATAAAATATTCTTATCATTTGAGATAAATGAAGAATAAAAAGACAAGAAAAAATTATATTTTAGAGATGTTAAATGGTTTTATAAAAGTTTAAATGCAGCCAATTTCTAATACCTTTTACGAATGGCGTTCCAATATTCACCCAAAATAGTTTATAATTTGGAATCTGCCTATTTGAATTTTTGAAAATCCATCTAAGATTCATTATCTCAAATAATAAATAACATTTGGTTTCGTAAACTTAATTTGTGGTGCGTGGTTACTCTCTAAATTGACTGTACCCTTGTTTGTGTGGTGTTTATTTGTGCCACCAGTACATTTAATCATGGATAAGGATCTAAGTTTTTATAGTAACAATGATCGGCCTAAAGATAGCCTTCTAAGTACGAATTTGACTTCTAGCTGTCCAGTATGCAAAGGTAATACAAAAATTGCCAACGCAACTAGATGTGCTGTGTGTAACACTTCCTACCATCCTTCATGTGCTCTCAAGATTCTCACCTGCTCGAACGGTGGATTCAAGAAATGTTGCGGCCCACCATCGCCTCCACCAACCGCTTCGTATACTGCTCATTCGTCAGACGACTTGCGTATGCTTATCAGAGAGTATCATAGCCCATTTTCCGGTTACCACCCCCCTACGCCGGCTCCCAGGGGGGAGAGTTTTAGTTTTTAATTAATGTCGAGTAGGGTATCTATTCTTATGATTTTTTACGTTGTCAAATCCCTGGATGTGTTCAGGGGGTTGAGGGTGGATAGGATTTGTTTTTTGTAGTCTTTTTTGGTTTTAGCGACACCAAAAAATGGGGATAGGGAGGTGTGACCTCTGGATTTTAACTTTTTTCTTTTTGTGTGTGTCAAAGACTAATGCAAAAATCTATTGTTCTTACAATAATGAAATGTAATGCATTTTTCAACAATACATAATCGAAAAAGAGTCTTCATAATCCTAATATTTTTAAATTCTTATACACAGTTAAAAAAAGAGATTTTGTGAAATACTAAAGTCCGATAGTAAAAGATCACTGAATTTAAAATTTAAAATGAACATTAAATAATCATGTCTTCGGAACGGAAAGAGGTAAAGTAATTTTTCTGTGATAGATTTTTAGAAAATTTTACACACTATATTTGATTATAATAATGTGACATTCCTCGAGGAAGAGTAAATTTTGATAACACCAATAAATAAAACTTTTTACATAAATTTTTGACCAATTTATGATATTTGTCTGTTGATATGTGCTGCTTACACGAAAAATATTATTTAAGGACAAAATACGCATTTTATAGCAAAGACGCCATTGCAAATCTAAACTTTTTGGGAATTATTTTGAATAATGTAGAGTTTTTGTCTTAAAATGAAGATTCGAATAAAATTAAATTGAAAAAAAATTGAAATTAAATTTATTGATTCGATTAAAATTCGAGTTTCCCTCCACCGATTGTTTTCGTTTATGTCTTAAAATCATTGTGATATATCACTGAAACGGTATCAATAAAAAACCGCGAGGTGCAAGAATTTTTGGGTTAAAATTGGTTCAAGCCCACTGTGTTTCAAGTCGATGTTGATTATTTAGATTTCTCCAAGGCATTTGACACAATTTATCACTATTTACGTCAATGACATTAATATAAATATCGATTCCTTTATCCTTCTCTTTGCAGATGGTGTGAAACGTTTTCGTGTAATAAGATGTATTGATAATACTGTTTTTCTCCCAAAGGATTTGTCAAATATTAAAGCTTGGTCTCCACCCCTAGGGATCGTAGGACCTGGCAGATGGTGGAGTGGCTTAAAGGCCTAATCGGAGAGTACCCCTGGACCCCGTTCTAGCCCTCGCTGGTTGTTTTCGGCGGCCTGCTCCTCAGAAGGGAGGGACCGCCCAATAAACCAGATCCACGGAGTAGAGGGATAAGCGATCTAGTTGGGTTTCCGGCGGGCGGCTGGTTTTGGCGTGATGTGAACAGAGTTGTCTTAATCGGCGGCTCCGGAACACCGGGCGACCTTCCGGTGGTACTAGCCTTACTTCTGCAAGCGGGGCTCTGCAGGAGCGGACTTTCTTTTCCCTTGCTACTCGTGAGACTTCAAATGGAGAATCAATTTAACAAATTAAGTTTGGGTGACCAAAAAGTCTCAGTGGCTACGTCTACAATCTCCTCGGAGGCTGTGTATGTCACGGTCTTGAACCCTGAGGTCGTGGATCAGTCCTCCCCTTCCTCTTTGGCTGTTCCTTCGGGTCCTTCGGGATCTGATGGTAATGTGGTCATAGGTTAGAATGTAGGCTCAGGGGCGGTAGAAAGGCCCCTAACCAAAAGAAAGCGCTTTAACGGTTCTGAGAAGAAACGGTTAAAGAAAGAACGGCTTAAAGCCGGTGTAACCAATTTTGTTTCCTCGGATGTTGCTACTGACTCGAAGAGAAAGAGTACCAGGAGAGAGGGGTACAATGGCTGAAAAGGCAAATCCTCTTACGATGGTGGTCTGTAGCGAGGGCTATCGAGACGTGGCGCTTACAGATGAGCAGTTTGGACTTCTTAGGAAGACCGTTGTGACGCTCACCTGCAGAGAGCCGGTCAAAAGGTGGCCGCGCTTTGAAGCTTCCTTCTGCAGAGGAGGAGTCTTTATCATTATCGCTTCCAACCCGCAGGCTAAGGAATGGTGGACGAAATGTGTGGCCGACCATGAGCCCTGAGAGAGAGTGAAGTTAAAGATTGGTGGGGTTGAAATGCTCCAAAGAATAGTAAAGGCTACTGCGTGGTTCCCGGGAGAAACAGCGGACGCGCGGACGGTCTTGCAACATTTGGAGGCTTTCAACCCCACGTTGAAGACATCGACTTGGCGTAAGCTGAATGTCGATGGGTCTCAGGTCGCCAACAGGGGTGACAAGAGTTTTCTTCTTATTGCTCACCATGAGAGTCAGGCGAGGGCTATAGAGGCCCTCGAATTTAGGCCTCACCATCACTTCGGGCGGATAACCTTTAAGGTCACTGTCACTGATCGTGATGGCTCAAACAATGTAGAGGAGCTTGGCTAACAATAAGTTGCACACAGGCATCTCACTAATCCAAGAACTATAGTTAGTAAGAGGTGTCATTAGGGGGCTTGGTGTGGCTGGTGTAATCTGTTACAGGGACTGCAGGGCTGCCAAACCCAGGGCGTGCATTCTTACTAAGGGCGTTAACGCAACTCCACTATTGGATCTGTGCTCAGGGGACCTAATGGTGGTGGTAACTAACCTGGAAGGTATAGGTAAGACGGTCGTTGGATCGGCATATTTTCCGTATGATAATAAAAATAATCCGCCAATTGAAGTTTGTAGGTTGGTGGACTACTGTATGGAAAAGGGACTTCCTCTGCTGCTGGGGTGCGATGCAAACTCACAACATACGGTGTGGGGGAGCTCAAAGGACAATCAAAGAGGAGAGGAGCTTCTGGAATATTTAATCGGAACAGATCTAGATATTCTTAATAGGGGTTCGACCCCGACTTTTAGCAATGCGATTTAGCAGGAAGTGATAGATATTACTATCTACTCCAAAAGCATTGTAAATAAGGTAAGAAGATAGAGTTTCTAATGAACCTTCACTTTCTGACCATTCACAGATAGTCTTCAAGGTGGAGTCTGCGGTCCGATCGGAAACTAAGTGGATTCGTTATCCCAGAAAAACGGATTGGGCTAGCTGCAACTCAGAACTTCGAAGGAGACTTTCTGGTTTACCTGGTAAGATAAGAGATTGTCAAACCCTAGATGAGGCGGCCAATGATTTTACAAAGGCTATTATGGCAGTTTATGAAGGTAGCTGCAAACCGACAAAAGTATTTTCGGGAAAAGAGGTGTGCTGGTGGAATGAGAGATTAGAATATCTTAGGAAAGAAACTAGGAGACTCTTTAAGCGTGCCAAGAAAAGGCGCACGACTAATGGTTGGTCTCACTTTACAAAAATGAGAGACGACTATAGAAATGAAATAAGAAAGCAAAACAAGTCAGTTGGAATGCTTTCTCTTCCAACATCGAAAAAGGGAAAGAGGCAGCCAGATTGGATAAGCTGCTTGCCAAGAACCCTGATGCAATTTTGGGCACTTTATTATTGCCGGATGTGACTTTCTGTGAGTCGGACGATGAGACCTTGGCTTATCTGGTCCAGTTACACTTTCCGGGCTTTTCAAGGTCGGGGGAGGGCGGACATGACCCTGGGTCGCTAACAAACCTTCCACAGGCTGATTATCGGCCGCGAAGGCAGCTGGCTAACAGGATCGTGAATGCCTAGAGGATCAGATGGGCCATCAGGACCAGGTCTCCTGGTCCTGATGGCGTCTACCCTGTCCTCTTGCAAAGAGCGATGGACGAGGCTGTTGGGCGAGGCTTGCGAGAGCGAGTCTGACTCTGGGATATGTCTAGACAGCGTGGAGGGGTACGAAAGTCGTATTCATACCTAAAGCGGGCAAGAACGGGTAAACATCACCGAAGGATTTCCGTCCCATTAGCCTTACATCCTTTATTCTAAAACTAGTTGAAAGGTTGATGGATAGATATATCCGTAGTGAGGTTTTGGAGCTGTTCCCGCTACAAAAGGATCAATATGCGTATCCCTTTGTACCTCTTTGACAAAAAGTGTAAGATTAATATACCTAGTAGAGAAGATTGGATAAATGGACTGACAAATATTCCAGCTGACTGTGAAATCTGGTACACAGATGGATCAAAAGGCGGGAAGGGAGTTGGTGCAGGAATCTATCATGTGACCTCTCAAGTGAGACACTCTTTAAAGTTAGGGATCACTGTTACTGTGTATTTTATGGTGCTGTTGAAGCGTTGAAAAACTGTCACGACAAAGATATTTTTATTCTTTCGGATAGCAAGGCAGCTATTTTCTCCTTGAAACGATGCGTATCAACATCACGGCTGGTCGGTGACTGTCATGAGGCACTTAAGAAACTAGCTGAAACTAACGGCGTTACCCTTCTCTGGATCCCTGGTCACAGTGGATTCGTGGGAAACGATAGGGTGGATGAGCTAGCCAAAGAAGGGGCTAGAAAACAACTTATTGGGCCCGAACCGCCAATTGGTGTTTTCAATAAATGCCTGACACTAGGAATTAAACAGTGGATAGATGCGGAACACCAGAGGGAGTGGAGGGCAACTAAGGGCTGTAGACAAGCCAACGTACTCATGGGAACTAGTATTAACCCTATGAGGTAAGCAGAATTCCGCAAATTAAATAGGAAAGAGGCAAATATCATAACAGGGCTATTAACTGGCCATAGTGATCTGCGCTATCATCGGCACAAAATGGGGATTGTAGACGACCCGAAGAGCCCTAGGTGTGCAGAGGAACACGAAACCTCGATACACAGTGTTGTGTCACTGCCCCGCACTTGTGAAGGAGCGAGAACACATTACGGGATACTTCTTTCTGGGGGAGACCGTTATTGCTACCAGAAACCTGGCCGAAGTCTTCCTGCTGTGGAAAGGACTTCGGATATAAGGGCTGTTATGGGGAACGTAAAGGGATTACCAAAGCGTTAGTGGTATGACCTGAACGGTCATAGATTCACAACCCTCATTTCTTAATAATAAAAGCTTGGTCTACATCTAACTTTAAATCTACCTTTAAATATCTCTAACTGTCATGTCCTCTCTTTCACCAGAAGGACTAATCCTTTCTATTATTCTTATAAAATTATCGATGTTAAACTCGAGAGAGTGTTTTCCACATGTGACCTTGGTGTTACCCTTGATAACAAGCTATCTTTTAAAGACCATATCACTGACACAGTTGCATTAGCTTCGAAAGCCTTAGGTTTTTTATTTAAGTCTATGAAATTATTTAATAACCAGACGACGATGATCACTTTGTATAATGCATTTCTACTCTCGCGCATGTCATATGCTTTTACTATCGCTATACTGTTGTTCGAAAAATACAATGACGAACTCGAGAAAATTCAAAAACGCTTCTTAAAAAATCTTGCGTTCTGGTCCGACGACGTTTATCCTCAACAGGGTTCAGACTATAAGCGCTTGTGTAGAAGATTTACCTTCAGAAATATTGCTGAAAAACGTATATTTTTTGCAACAATTTTTTTGTTTAAAGTGCTGAATTCTCAAATTTACAGGCGTCAAATTTTATCTAAAATAAATTTTCGAGTGCGGTGACCTACTTCACGCAATTATGTACCCTTCTATTTACCTACTCCATCTATCTCCATATTATATTCTGACCCTATATACTTCCCTTGTTTTCAGATCAACCAATTGTTTTTTAGATTGAAACCAGATATAGACTTATTTCTTTACTCTTTGGCAAAATTTACTTCTACAATCGAGCACTATATCGACGACTGCCTGAACGATACCTGTTAAATACGGCATTATGACATCTTGAATTACACAGCCACACAAAAAAAGTACCCGAGTTGGGGAATGAGACTACCCATTCCTTACGTATTTTGATGCGCTGAACACGAATCTGAAGTCTGTTTTATGTCAATAAAGTTAGCAGGGCAAAGTCAGCAGACAGACTTCGGAATACTCTAGAAATTAAAGGCTTATTAAAGGCTATTTAAGTGCCCTATACCGAAATTAAATGCTCCCATAGATTTCAATATATCGCATGTTCTGCTAACTTTAAAAAAAGTTAGCAGAACATTTTTTTTAAATTCAAATATACACTTATTTTTTTAATCCTAATACATAGAAATTAAAGGCTATTTGAAGGCTCCTGTCTAACCATAATAAAAACAGTCTGGTATGGTTAGAAAGCGCTTTTAGATAAAAAAATGCCAGCAAAACATTGAAAATCTCGAAAATACTAAATTAATTTTCTATTTTTGAGCTTGAGAATTAAATGCTATTTAAAGGCTCATTCCTAACAACAATAAAAAAATTCTGCAAGGCATAAAAAGAGCATGTAGATAAAAAAATGCCAGCAGAACATTGAAAATCTTGAAAATACTAAATTAATTTTCTTTTTTGAGCTTGACAATTAAATGCTATTTAAAGGCTCAATCATAACAACAATAAAAAAATTCTGCAAGGCATAGAAAGAGCATTTAGATAAAAAAATGCCAGCAGAACATTGAAAATCTTGAAAATACTAAATTAATTTTCTTTTTTTGAGCTTAAAGAATTAAATGCTATTTAAAGGCTCATTCCTAACAACAATAAAAAAATTCTGCAAGGCATAAAAAGAGCATGTAGATAAAAAAATGCCAGCAGAACATTGAAAATCTTGAAAATACTAAATTAATTTTCTATTTTTGAGCTTGAAAATTAAATGCTATTTAAAGGCTCATTCCTAACAACAATAAAAAAATTCTGCAAGGCATAGAAAGAGCATGTAGATAAAAAAATGCCAGCAGAACATTGAAAATCTTGAAAATACTAAATTAATTTTCATTTTTTGAGCTTGAGAATTAAATGCTATTTAAAGGCTCATTCCTAACAACAATAAAAAAATTCTGCAAGGCATAGAAAGAGCATGTAGATAAAAAAATGCCAGCAGAACATTGAAAATCTTGAAAATACTAAATTAATTTTTTTTTTTTGAGCTTAAAGAATTAAATGCTATTTAAAGGCTCAATCATAACAACATTAAAAAAATTCTGCAAGGCATAGAAAGAGCTTTCAGATAAAAAAATGCCAGCAGAACATTGAAAATCTTGAAAATACTAAATTAATTTTCTATTTTTGAGCTTGAGAATTAAATGCTATTTAAAGGCTTATTTCTATCAACCATAAAGAATTATAATGAATTATATAGAATATTTTATAAACCATTCTATAGAATGTTTTATTTAATTTCTACATGAATGCTATTAAATTTTTGTGATTTTGAATTAGAAAGACTTTAAATTCGTGAAATAATATTGTACAGCAAATTTTAGGACAAAATAATTTTTTATATTTTGTAAATATATATAATTTATTGAATTTATGTAACTATACAATAATGAAATGTTAAAAAAATTATTTCATGAAGTTTATTTTATGTTATTAAAACCATTAGAATTTAGTTGAATTCATGTTGATATTCTACAAAATCATTCTATTAAAATTATACAGAACTTGTTCTGCTGCTATTCTACATGAATTCTCTAAATATAAATAGTCAAATTCTATAAAATGTTTCATAGAATCATATTTCATAGAATTCTATAGAATTTTTACTGTGCATTTAGTTAAATACCATTAAAAAGCTGTAAAGTGAATATTAAAATAAAAACTTTTAACTCTTAAAATTGAAGGAAAATGTTTGGTATACATCAGAAGAATAAATAAATATTTTCAGTCGCGAATCAAAATATTTTTAATAAAAAAATAATTGAATTATAATTAAAGATATAGATTTGTATTACGTAGCTCATTATAGTTTGTTTCTAAAATGTTTTCAAAAGACTCTCAATTTTAACAATAAATAATAAATGCGTATTTCATACATGTGTCACATGATTTTAACAATAAATAATAAATGCGTATTTCATACATGTGTCACATGATTAACAATAATTTTTAATATTAAATAATTATTTGCTATTTAAATGATATTATGTAAATATCTAAATAACGACTTTAAACTTCTGAAATTAACAGAAAAATATTTTTTTATGCTCAGCGAAACAACAAACCAATATTTACGAACATGAATAAAAATATTTATAATATAACTTATATAAATGCAAATTAAAAACTTTTATATTAGTAATTGGATTGCAAGCTTTAATCTCTAAAATGTTTAGAAAAAGCTTTTAGACGCTGGAGTATTACAAGTACATAAAAATAATTTTTGTTATGAAATAATAAAAAGATATTTAAAGGCTATTTTGATCTAATAAACATTTTCAGATTTCTATTAAAATGCCTTTGATTATAAAAATTAAATAACAATTAAAAGCTAAAGTAGTACGTCTTACAAGCTTTAATCTTTAAAATTGTCATATATAAAGTAGAGCTTTTAATTTGTCATTTTAATATATATGAGCATACTAGGACAGCACAAACTGGAATCTCTTCTATATTTTTCTTTTTCTTTGAGGTCGTCGAATTCAGTCCATTTCCTATCAGGACGAAGGCAAATTGCAGTATAATGACCAATCGGTGCCTCATCTTTCATATTTAGAGAATTCTGCGCTTTATCTCCAGAGTGTCGAAGTGATGATACATAAGGTGGTTTAAAATGCACAATTCCAAGAAGTTGGTAAACTGTGTTTATTTCATTTAAAACAATATGAAAAGTCTTTGGGATTTTTTCTAAACTTGTAGGTGGCTTCAGGTCGGCATCATCAACTGCTATAAACATCAATTTTCCTAAAACAAATATTAAGTTTATGAATATTATTTATTTCAGAAATTGAAATGCATGTTGCATATCTCAATGTCTTTTCAAGGTTTTATGGTCCATTATTAAAGTTTGCAATACTTAACTATTTTAAAACTTTAATGTATAATTTAATTCTTTTGCACAAATTCATCAAATTTTAAAAGAAATAAAATCCTATAACATACTATTAAAATAACAGATACTACGTGAACATAAATATTTTTAGAAAAAGGATTGTAGTTTATATTTTTCTTTAGTATTTATTTAATTATTAAATCTATTGAATAATTTAAATTTCTATTTGTTATAATTAATTTATTTGTATATTCCGATGTATCTCAATGAACGTAAAATAATTTTTAAATTGTTTTCTTTACCAACTTATTTATTTTTACCAAAAATTTTATAGCGGTTAATGTTTCTAGGAATTGTTTTTCTATTTACTGTTGAATATCTATATTTTGACAATAAGGAATTCATAAAAAATGTCTTTCGAAATTATTGGTCTCCTCCAAAAAATGAAATTCTTTTGAAACTGATTAATTAAGTTAACTATAACTTTTTCAAAACTGTTTCTTTTTAAACACTATAATATAATATATCATTACTACAGTAATTTAATATCTTTTTAAATATTCTACAATCCATAAAATGAAGAAACATTTTAAAATTCGTATTTACTAATTTTAATAAAAGCTTTTATATGTAAACGGATGGACATCATAAGAATCTATTGAGTGATTTAAACTTATTTATTATTGTAAAATTAAAATACCTGTCGATGTTAAAGTTGTTACGACTCTTGATGAACACTCACTGCATTCATAAGGAGGCAAATGCATGTTATTATTGATTTCTCTATTAAAATCAATCGAAAGCATTTGCGAAATCGATATGGATACTACTGTCCTATATTTGTTTACTCTAAAGCATCCATTGAGACAAGCTGATGTTTCCTTGCAACTAGGCAAACCATTAAACAAATGCTTAACAGCATTTGAAATGTAAATTGCGCAATTCATATCTGTGCAGTTATTAAACATTTTAAACCTCTTTTCTTCGCCTTTAAGGCATTCAAAGAGTAATTTTGTTCTGAGCTGATAAAAATTGTGTGGTCCACTTAGTCCATGTGTTGAAAAATCTATAATTAATTTTATAAGGGGATTTTTACTTTCTGATAAAATTGGACTTAATTCTTTATTTTCAATAGCTGCAAGTGAAATAAGTTGTATTACAGAATCAAATGCGCATGTATTCGAAGCAGACAAGATTTTTTTATTTTTAGAGACTGCTCCAGGTTTAATCGAACCGTTTTGTATTAAAGGAAAATTAATATTTTTTGGGAAGTTCAAAGCAATTAATAAATGGTTTTCATTATTTAAGTATTTGCTGGCCCGTTGTTCTTTTTTACTTTTTTTCGTGAGACCTCTCCAATTTTCTTCGCAACGTGATGCTAAAATTACGTCTGCAGATTTGAGTTTGTAACACTCCCGACAAATTCTTTTTTCACCAAAACCCTCTTCGGAATTTTCTATTTTTTTGGAACATTGTTCGAAAATATGAACTGGTGTCGCGCATATTTCACATTTATGTGCTCCAGTAGGATGATCCCCATTTTTGCAAGCAATACAATTTTCTTCTGTCTCTTCGGTCTCTTCTGGAAAATTCGATTCTACACATGTTTTACTTCGTTTTGCAGCTGGTTCCTCCAAAGAATGTCCATTAAAATTTGTTTCCTCTTCAGAATCGCACATTTTAGATTGAGCAAGATTCATTGTTCCATCTAATATTGGCAGATGTTCTTCGAGAAATACATCAGGCCTTTTTCTTTCTTCCTTTTTAAATATAACGTTTTTAAGTTTATTTATTTCTCCTTCGACTGAAGCGCTAGATGCTGGAACTCTACCATAATTGAACTTGTCTTTATAAACGCATGTCCACATTGGTAGATGCATAAGATCTTTTTTTAATTGTTTTGCAAATTTTGGACAATATAACGGATTTATTTCTTCCCCTTTATTTAAAAATGGCTCTATGCTATCTACAATTTCCTGAGTCCATTGTGACCATTTATTATCGCAAATTGTTTCGATTTCTTCAAATTTTTCGGAATTTTCATCATTATCATTAAATTCTTCTTCGAGTTTTTTTTCTACATCGTCAATTACTTTATCAAGAGTACACTGCCCTGTAACTAAGTCCGACAAAAATTTGTATTTATCATCACACTGATTTGGATTACTTTGACCTCCATTCGATTCACTTGTAGAAACAAGTAAAACAGCAACAATTATCTCTTTGGCTGACTCTAAGTTACGACATAAAATTAATTTTCCCATGACTCCCATAAAAAATTTTTTTATCCGTTTGCGTTCATCTTTTAGTAACTTTGCGTAAATGTGCAAAAAATGTGCTACGTCTGTCCTCACATAACATGGAGGTAACTCTTCATTTAAAAATACGTCGCAGTATGTTTCTAGAGTCAAGTGCCCAGTAAAAGTTCTGACTATAGCAGTTTGTAAAGCTCTTGCAGCATCCTTTACTGTCTCCTTTGGAGATGGAACTCCAGATCTACTCCATTGAGTTAACCAATTTTGAATCGTACCCGTATCATGAGCTTCGGACAACATTTGATTAATTGGGAATTGGCCTGCAGAACAATTAATAACAATTAAATATAAGAATATGTGAGGACCTAAAGTTCCATCTTCCTTCATTATCCTACAAAATAATTTCCCTGTAGCATCAATATCTAGGCTTAAATCTTCATTTGCAAAATTCTTTTTGTAAACTAGACTTTGAAAATTTGTCCAGTACATCACAAAAAATGGGTCATATCCTATAGAACGAATAGGCACATTTGTCGTCGAATCTCCCATTCTTTTCAATTTAGAAATAGCGACAATTGGATTACTATCCAGTTGCAATGATTTAGTATATTCGTGTTTAGCAACATTTAACACAGAAGCCTTCGGCAAAATCGGTGGTTCTTTTTCACCAGGAACCATCAGTTTTTTTGCTTCATCTATCCTGTATCGCTCAGCTGATTTGTGTTTTAAAATTTCTGCAACTTCTGTCCTGAATGGTTGCCGCAGTTGTCTTTTACCGCAAACCCCTTTTTTAATAGTGAACTGGCAGTGAAATTTTACTGTATGTGTACAGCCATCGATTCTCATATCCACCTTCGTGCCACACTTGCATTTTCCTGTTAATAATAATTCAATACAAATTAAAATGTCTTAGTTTTATTTAATTAAAAGTGAATAAACAAATTTTTAAATTTTCAAATTATTTAAATACAATATATATTGCTTATTTCAATTTTTATATATACAAAAATAATTAATATTAACAACTCTAATAACTCTATATGTTATAAAAACTAAACTACAAGATTTTAAAATTTTTAAATAACATAACTGCGATATATTAGGGGGGAAGGAGCAGTTGTAAAATCCCATTGAAATAACCCTATTTTTAGGTACCATCTTCTCAGCTCCAAATGATTATTTTTCATCAAACTTTTTTCTGGTGATTTTATATTTGGGTGATTTTCAAATAACTGTCATATTTGCATGTCCCGATAGATAAATGACTAATAAAATTATTATTTTTTGCCACTCACTTCATAAATCACTTAATAGAAGTCTCTTCTTAAAGATACTTAATGTTCAGTTTGTTAACATTAACATTATCATAGTTAAAATTATGAAAATAGGGTTAAAATGTCAGGTCCGTGGCATACGTTTTTTTAAAATTTTGTTCTGAAATTTTCACGTAAGCAAATATTAAAACTATCTTTTAAGTACTTTGTAGGCCAAATCTAACCAGATGTTTTACATATAAAAATATTTTTATTACAATGATATTCTACGTACACGAGCACTTTTTTCATGTTTTAAATTGTTAATTACTTTCTACCAACACATGTTAACGTCATCGTGATTTTATTACTCAATTTTATGTTTAATTGACTTCTACTGGTATTATTTTGAAGTGCGAACATTGAAAAGAAAATATTTATTCGATTTTTTATTTCTTTACGTGTTTTAACTGTGACACACATGACAGGACCGTGGAAAAATGTCAGGCCCGTGGCATGTAACTTTTGCATTTTCTTTGCGTTTTCCATCGTAACTTTAGAAATATTTAAAATCTTGTAGTTTTTATTTGAACATATACTTTAATAACAAAAATGTACTGGAATATGTAATAAGTTTCAAATTTTGTTCACTATTTTAGCAGAAAAATGTCTTATTCAAAAAAATCACAGTTATTTGAAAATCACCCATTTACAAAGGACTAAAATCTGACCATTGGATAAAGCAAAATTTTTATTTTTTAATTTTCTGTGTCATTTTGAAAAAAATAATTACCGCTCTCGTGAAAAATCACATTTTTCCACATTTAGGTACCATTTTCTCGAATACAACTTAACGGATATAATTCTATTTTTTATATACTTGTATATTAATGACTGTAATCTAATCGTTCAGTTTTACAAATATATTAGTTTATTTAAAGTTATTTGATTATTTAACAGCAAAAAAAGGAGTAATTATTTTTTCAAAATGGCACAGAAAATTCAAAAATAAAAATTTTGCTTTATCCAATGGTCAGATTTTAGTCCTTTGTAAATATAAAATCACCAGAAAAAAAGTTTGATAAAAAATAATCATTTGGAGCTGAGAAGATGGTACCTAAAAATAGGGTTATTTCAATGGGATTTTACAACTGCTCCTTCCCCCTTAACAGTTCCATGAGTTCTGATCGAAATTCTGTATGTCCCTCACCAAATTATGAAAAATCAATTCTATATGCCCTCAATCAAGTTCCTGAAAAATGCCTAATAATGTCCTTTCCTATAGAACAAAAGACAACTAAGCTATAAAACTTTAAACTTACAAACAAAACTCATTTTTGATAAAATAAAAATTCCACGCCGAAAAAAATATTCTTCTTTTAAGTAGATTCCTCTTATTTTTATTCATATTTTCTTCTTCTCTCTAAATCTGAATCAACGATAATTATACCACTGATTTCAATTAGCGTATATTAGCTGAAAAATCAGTGAAATTTTATATACGCTAAATGAAATCTGTGGTATACTTATAGCTGGAAATTAGCGATATTTCGCTGATTCAGATTTAGAGAGTTTGATATGGATCAAAAAACGTCCTCTTACTTTAAGAAGATTATTCTTTACTGAGAGCATGGTTTATTTTTAAGCTTATTAAATGCATTATTATTTATTAGTTTGATTTTATTTCTAACACCATTTTTTATGTAATTTTTTGTATCTTTTAACATTTCGATACTTAAAATTAATTTTTTCTTAAATTTGGTAAGAAATAATCAACTTTATGAACTGATAAACTGAAAATGAAAAAATTAGAAACTAATTTTCATTAATTTTCATTTTTAAATTTACCTTTCAAAATGTTTCATCAAAATTTTTGATATTTCAATTATTTTCAAAAATTTCAAATAAAATTTTTCAAAAATTGATTTTCAAGAATAGTAAATAAATACTTGAAATGAATAAATTGTTTTAAATTAAATATTACAAGATTTCAATTCTGCAAAATGATATTTATTATGAATATAATTGAAAAATTTAATTATTTTAGAAAATGTTTCAAAAATAATTTTTGAGAGATTTGTTTCTAATTATTTTTTGCATTATAAAAATCAAAATAAGTTGCACATTTTTACTAAAAAATTTTGTATTTTGTTGCAGTGTTTGGAAGAAATGTCCAAAATAGTCTCAATTTTCTTAATTTTTCTGAAATTACATAATTTTTAAATGGTAATTTTTATGTTACTTTTTAAAGAATTAAATTATTCCGAATAAATGAAATTTAATATTCAGTAAAATTCATTTTTTGTTAGAAATAAATTAATATCCATAATTAAGTGGACATCTCACTTTCATTTTAGTGTAGAAAGGGTTAAACGTAGAAAAGAAAAAGAATAATAATTATTTTTATTTTTCCTAAAATTTGTTAAAATCATGAAAAAATTATTTTTTAAGTATACATTAATAATGTGTCGTTCACTGTATCCGTTACCCTAGGTCAATTTATTTAAAATATTAATTTTCTAGGCATTTCTAAATTTTTTCGAAGCTATAATTAAATTTTTTTTTAATTCTTAGAGCCATTTCAATTGTTATTTAATGTAGAATCAAATTTATTGATCGGCATTTCAGAATATTTTCTTCTTTGTTAGTTGCAAACCGTCAAATTCTGATCATAAAATTTCAAAAAATTAGAAGATACCTTTACAATGAAAAAATAAATTTTTAAAAATCCAATAAATACAGTTTTATTGAATTGCAGGGCTCGGATCGTCTTTAAAACTTAAAAAAAAGTTGCTTTAGTCGCATAAATTTACAACAAAAGTCACGAAAAGTTGCAAAAAATTTCCGAAAAAGTCGGAAAAACGTCGCATTAAATTTTAGAAAAAACGACAAAATGAAAACACGAAATTGTCAAAATAGGAAAAAAAATCACATTTCTCGACAACAGATACATTAATATCAAGCAATCCGGAATAAAATTTTTAAAAATTTAATAAAATACATAACAAAATTGGAATGAGGTATTTTTAACATTTTTTTTTAAATTCTCTTTAAAATGTCAATTATTTTTATAAATAATAAAATTCTTCTGAGAAATTCAATTATTTAAAAAATTATTAAAAAAATTCTTGTCAAAATTTCAATTATCTTTATAAATAATAAAATTCTTCTCTAAAATTCAATTATTTTCAAAGTAATAAAATTTTTCGCAGAAATTAAATTATATTCAAAAATTTTTAGTCAAAATTTTATAAATAATAAAATTTATCATAAAAATTTAAGTACTTTCAAAAGTTCTGATAAAATTTATTGCAAAGTTCAATTATCTTCAAAAGTAAGAAAATTCTTGGCAGAAATTAAATTATTTTCAAAAATTTTATAACAATTTTTTATAAGTTGTTTCATTTCAAAAAGATTTGAATTTAAATCTTTTGAAGAATTTTAATTCCTATGGAAAAATAATAATTAAATATTTATTTAAAAAAGAAGTTATTGATGTTTTTGAAAAATTTGAAAGAAATTTGTAAATAAATGAAACAGAACACTTTTTTACTCAAACTTTGTTTTTAAATTTAAAAAAATACTTAATTTTATTCGCATTTTACTAAGAAAACCTCGAAAAAGTCGAAAAATGTCGAAAAAGTCGCACAATCCGAGCCCTGGAATTGTTATGTATCTATAACATATAAATATTTTACATCTTAATACTAAAAATATTTTTTTAAATTTTCCTTATCCAAGATTCACGGCTTACACCTTGTCAAGAAAAATATTTACCAAAATACCTAAAATAAATTTAATTCCACATTAAATAGCGATACTCTCTAAAACTGAATCAGTAAAATTTGACTGATTTTCAGTGACTCTATTCTCGCGATTTGAATCAGTGAAATTTTACTGAAGATCAGCTAATTAAAAACTAACTGAAATTTTCAATATGTGTGACAGAAATTTTCAGTAGTTTTTTAATTGTCGAATCAGTGGAAAATAACTGAAATTCCAGTTGTTTTTAATTGATTTTCATTTCACTGACTCAGATTTAGAAAGTAAATATATAACCCACAATATTAAAAAATGTCAATTGAAAAATTAAGAAAAGCATGCAAAATTAATATTTTGTTATATATGTAATGGAAAAATTGGCCTAATCTCTTCTATCAGGTGTAATTTCTTACACATTTTACGCAGGTTTTTAGGAAAAAATACAGATAGTTTTTATCCTTTTTCTTTTTTGAACTTAACACTTCTAACAGTATAATGAAAAAATGGAGCGTCCATTCAATTATGGACTGTAGTGTAGATAAAAATTTAGTTTTAGTATTAAAATTGCAGCTATTTCAAAGTTCATAAATTAAACAATTAATTAATAAATAAATCTTTTTAATATTTTAAAAGACTTATTAACAAGAAAATCCAGAATTTTTAAATAAATTTTAGAAATTTAACACTATTCTACATTTTTAAAGAAAAAATCCGACAAAAAATCGGAACAAACGATAGTCCAATGTCATAATTCCGTATTTGGAAAAAAAGTTAAATTAAATTAGTGTTGCCGCGATACGAGATGAGGCGATAATTTTAACTGCCTCGTCTTGTCTCGTCATTATAGGGCGAGTTATCGTCTCGTCTCGAGTCCTATCGACATAAATCTTTTTGTTAAACAATGTAAACATTTTATGTTTTTTTTATTTATGACGATATAACGATTAATGTTTTAAAATTCAATGAAATTTGAATATTAAAATTTTTTAGTTTTTGGCTTATTATTATTTAAAATATGTTTTCGATTAAAAAAAGTCATTAAAAAAAGATGCGCCTTTTTGTTTCATATAAGAAAATAGTGTTTCAAAGTTAAAATTTACAACTTTTATTTTTTTGTATTTTCGTATGTTTGACTGGCTTGAGATAATTCAGCCGGAGCGCTCGGCAAATTGTTGCAAGCAGCTACTCAATTATGACATAGAACTAATTTTTGTTTAGACTGTCCGTCTGATTCTTCCTTAATAAAATTCCTTAACTTTTACCTAATTCTCATTTACTTACCATGAATAGAACCGGAAGACATATCATTGCTGATATGATGCCACTTGAAATTAAATCCACAGTGCATTCGTGTATTGTTCCACAGGCGTTCCGAAATTTCTCTCTGCCACAATCCTGGTGACAGCTTCTTTACCCTACGTCCTTTGTACACTTTTTCGATAATTAAATTATCGTAATTTTGTCTGGGCATTGAAATAACACATTCTGAATTTTCTTCCGAGTCATTTTCGATAGTTGAATTAATTGTCGATGAACTATCATTTAAATTAATCGAGTTATTAATTTTAATATCCACTTTTCGGTCATTTAGTAAGTCCCTTATTCCATATTTGTTGTCGCAAACAAACGAATAAAGGGATGCACTACTTTTTTTCTATCTAATTCTTCGGAAATTTGCATCCAAATAGGATTAGTTTTGCTTATTATTTTATCATTTGGTAACAGTACAACTTCCTTATATTTTAATATAATGTCTATGACAATACTGCTATCAATTTTAGGAATCCTTCCACGTTTCATTTTTCACTCTTTTTACTTTTACTTCATTTCATATTATTTACATTAAAATAAAACAAAGCTAAAAAGTAATTGACGGTTCTTTAATTTTTTGGAACACCAGCGCCACGCATTTAAACTTTGATCACTTTGATGGTAAAGTAGAAATCGGGAATATCAAGCCCCCGTTTTCTACTTTACCATTCATATTTAAAAGCGTGTGGCTATATCCTTCGCGCTACTGACTGGCCACACGAGGTGGCCAAGCAATAAATAATGTTGTAAATCTGCTCGACTTTTGCAATAGTAGAATCGAAATTTTCAGTCACTGATGAAAATTTTATCAACTTATGAAAAATAAAAAAAATAAAAATTTTTTTACATTTCTTCTTGTTTATCTATAGCAATTATAAAAGTGCGTACGAGATTACTGAAAATTGCCCGGGTGTTTATTTTGCATATTGCAAAGAAATAAAAATAAAATCATCAAAGTTTTACAGTAAAATTGTTTAATGTCAATAAATATAATATATTTTAATGTTACAATGAATTTTAAAATTGGTTTAATCAAATTATTGTTGTTATTTACCAACTTTTTACAGAATGTACCTAGAAAGATAGCTTTTCCTAATTTTGCAATTCACTAAACTCAATATGATTACAGATAAGGAGTAAAAAATGAACTATTGTTTAAACAATTTGTAAACGAACTATTGCTATTATTTTCCAACTTTTTAATTACCCAAAGAGTTGTAGTTTTTTCCTAATTTGACAATTTACTAAACTTTATATGATTATAAATAAAGAGTAAAGATTGAATTATTATTTAAACAATATTTAAATAAATTATTGCTGTGGTAAATAATAACATTAATTTTTTTAAAAACTGTTTAAATAATAATTCAATTTTTATTCCTTATCTGTAACCATGTTGAGTTTAGTAAATTGCAAAATTAGAAAAAACTGCAACTTTCTAGGTGCATTCTGTAAAAAGTTGTAAAATAACAATCATTTGTTTAAATAATTTTTCAATAATACTTATGAATCATTTCAGCAAATATTGTCTTTAATTTATTGCTTTGATACGAAGTAAATCTAAAAAAAGGAAAAATTATCAAATATGTTATCTGTTTACTTGAAAACTAGCTGTCGTACCCGCTTTTGGCGGTATTAAGTTTCTACCAATTTTAACAATATGTCTATTAATTTGGGAAACATAAAAATACATTTAGTAGCGCGAAGGATATGAAGGTTGCCGAAGGTCTTAAAGAACTTTTTGCGCCACTACATTTTTGTTCACAAGTAACTGCAATTAATTTAAACGATTAAGTATGTTCTGTTTTATAGTATATATAAATAAGTAATAAAGTCAAAAATGAAATGTGAAAAAATTTAAAAAATTGATAGTACTATTGTCATAAACGTTTTAATAATATACATATAAAGAAAAAATACTGCTACCAAATGATAAAATAATAAACAAGTTAAATCCCATTTGGAAACAATAAGTTTCCGAAGAGTGAGACTGAAAAAACTAGCGCATCTCTTTATTTTCTTATTTACGACACCAAAAATAAAATAAAAAACATTTCTTAAATGCTAGAAAAATTGAAGTTACACAGAATTAATAACTCAGTCAATTTTAATGATAGATTAAACTGCAACGAATTCAACAATTACTTTCTATGAAGATAACCCCAAAACATGAGTTTTTGAGGTTATCTTCATAGAAATTAAAATTTTATTCGAAATATAAACGAATTTTATATTAATATTTTAAAAATACATTAACAATGTTTTGTTTAAAATTAAAGCGATTTTTAATTTTAATTAAGCGAGTCGTTACCTAAATGGGTATCAAGTCACTGTACTCAGTTAAAAAAATAATTCAAACGGATTGAAATTAATTCAGATTTTTGGCAGAAAGGGAGATTCATTCAAGCTCTTTGTATTTTCGATTGAATTCGATTCAATTTGCCCCAATTTGTGCAAACGAATTCGCATTCAAAGGAAATGACCAAAGCATACATTGAATTCGTGCTGGCGAATTAAAAAAAAATTAAAAGCCCCAAAACTTGTTCATTGAATTGGTATGAATAGAAGGTTTGGAAATGGAATACAATTTGACGAATTCAAAGGTTCCTGAAATTGGCATCGTTGCACAGCATCGAAAACTATTTTTTTCTTATTTTTAGTAGTAAAATTTTAACTAATTTCACTTTGTTTATTCACTCAGAAAGTAGAAAACTATTTAAGAGTATTTTTCAACCATAAACCTTAAGAAAAATTGATTGATTTTTTTCGCTTTCGAACACAAAATATTTTTCAATGCTGATCATCGATGGCAACTTTAGGGACCTGGATTCAGAAATATTGCGAAACACAGCTCCAAATCGTATTTGTCACAAAGCGGAATTCACTGACACCCATTGTCAATTCTATTCAATTTACTTTAATTAGTTCTTGTTTACTGGGTACCTATTACCCTGTATATCACTATTATAATACTACACCCAGAGAAATAGTATATTTGTCTCAGAACCAACAAGATTTATTTATTTTTATTTATTTCAAATAAATTTTATTTGTCTCAAATATATGTTTTATTTATATAAAATAAAATTTTTATTTAGAACAAATAAAATGTCTAATTGGTTCTGAGACAAATATATGTTTATTTAACTCAAATAAAATGTATTTGGTTTAAATAATATTTTTCTCTGGGTGTCTTCTCTGTACGACATCAATATTTTATAATTATTAAAACTATAGATAAATAAAAAAATAAATAATTACACAAATGTTTTCATATAAAGTTGGCACTAATTTTTCAAAAATCTGAAATTTTTACAACAATTCCTGATGCGATAACAGTTCAAGTAAAGAGCTGCCAAAAATCAAAAACTATTAAAGTCAAGAGCCTCTAAAAAATACATAATTTATTTACTAAAAATCTTTACTGATCCACTTACTTACAGTACATACCATTTTCTGTTGGTACAAGTTGAGCTTAGAGATTATATTCAGAGCTAAAAAACTTGTATAGAAACTCTAAAAGTCGAGAGCTCCCGTGTGGAAAAGTGAGGTGGGCTTCCCAGGTTCTAGGTGGGGCCCAGGAGGGCGATTCCTGGGCTTGTAACGGTAAATCTAGCCACAGCCCATTTAGGAAAAACCTAGCTGGGGCTCAGGTAGGCAACCCTGTCAGTGCCCATAGATTTAGTTTTCATTAAAATTAATGAATAAATTATTTATTAATAACAACTAAATCAAATTATAAATAAATAAAATTATTATTTATAGATTTTTACTTTTTTTAATTAAATTGTGACCAAAAGCAAATTCAATAATTATGTTAACATATATATGGGAATTAATATATATCCTTTTATTTATAAATTAAAAATTTATGAAAAAAATTACATTTTTGTTAATTAAATTATTTAACGGCATATATGGGCATATCTCTAGAACTTTTAAACATTATGTTTCCGTTTATTATTATATTTTAAAAATTATAAAAATGATTTTGCAGTACCATAATTTGATAAATTATTGTGCTCTTTAAATATACTTTGTGTATAATAATCATTTTAATTAGGTAGGGAACGACAATAGTGAGTAAAAGTGTCGAAATCGCCAGTTTCTCGTGTGTGACATTGAACGTTTTTTTCAGTTTATATGGTATAACTTTTTTAACGAGTCATTATATATTTTGTCACTTATAGTAGATGTAGTGGGGAGTGTAAGAAACCAAAAAATCATTGAGACAATGATGTGCCTCAATTAAGATAAAAATGGTGTACCTTCAACATTGCGAGACAACTTTTCTTAAATTTTGACAATTTCGCAATTAAGTTGATGTAACTTTTATAACGAAGATTTTTAAGTAACCATAAAACGGCGTTACATTGTCTACATAATAAGAAGTAATTTAAAGCCTTACAGGAATATGTGCCACTTATACATTAGGAATGCAGTGACTTCAAAAGATAAATTTAAAAACGAAACTCATAATAAAAACCTACATTTTTGAAGGGCACATGTTGAATTTGACTTCTAATCACTTTTAACTCATTGTAATCTCTTCTCGTGTATTATAAAAGTATACAAAAAAATCGTTAATCTCTACACTATTCGTAAAAAGAATTTATCTAAGAAATAATATGAGCTTCTACGGTCATAATCATTGCTTCATGGAAAAAGAAAGAATTAAACTCGTAAGTTTGTCTAAAATTTATTATTTATGGATTTTTGGGGTCCTCTGATTACAAATCTGAGGTTAGTTAAAAAAATTTTTAATGGCGAATCCAAAATGGTGGACGAAATTTTAGAAAAATTATCAGATTTTAATATCTTTTGACATTTAAGAGTTTCCTGTTTTGCTGATTACGAATTTGAAATAATTTTTAAAAAATTTTAAATAGAAAATCTAACATGGTGGATACATTTCTGAAAAATAAAATCTTTTTTGCAGGATTTTTTTTGAACTTCTGGTTGTTATATAGGTTGAATCCATTTCAAATCAGGCAAGCCGAATAACTTCAAGTCGTAAAATTATCTGTCGATGAAATATGTTATTTTTTATGAAAAATAAAGAGACACGTATTTTTTTATTTTTCATAAAAATGGTTTTTAACGAAGTCAGCCACATTTGAAAATATTATGTATTTTATTTAAATAATATTAATTATGGATAAAGAAAGAGAAGTAAAACTTTCAATTAAATGTTATTCATTTTTTGTTCATACTGTTTGTACTTTTAATATAAAATAAAACTAGAAATTTTTTTAGAATATTTAAATAATTATATCACGTGGTAATTTATTTATTTACTTCTATTGCTTTTTAATTATAATTAATCACAAAATATTTTAAAAACCGTATTTAAAATATCAATAATTTTTATATTTTGAAACCACTTTTGAAATTTTTAAAAAACTAAATTCAGATTCATTATAATTAGCGACCTCAAAAACCCCTTCATACCCACTTTTGTGCAAATTAAATTATTTTTTAAATTTTCATCCGACATATTGGATACCATTTGGAATTTTCGATATCTGACTACAGAATCATAATCAGCGACCCCAAAAACCCCTAAATATCCAATGCTGTCGAATTCCATTAATTTTTTTAAATTTCGTCCGCTACATTCGATCCGCCATTTTGAATTTTGAAAAATTAACATCATATTCATAATCAGCTACCCTAAAAACCCCAAGATACCGATTGATGTGAAAATCCAACTTTATGAAAAATCAATGCATTTAGAAACATTTTCTTGGGGTTAAATTTATACACAGGGGGGTTAACAATGTGTAGAAATGAGTATCTCAAGGTTTTTTCTACTATTTGATCAATGCACAAAACAATAAAATTCATTTCAAGATTGTGCCTTGAATAGAAAAATTAAGTTTTCCAATACCTGAAAGTTTAAAAGTTCTAGAAATATGCCCATATAATTATTAAATTTCATACTTTTAAGTATGCAATGCAGAAAAATCGGAATAGTGGTAAACCTATGAAGCAAATAAAATCTTACGCACGCAGGAATCGAACCTACGAACTACGAGACTAACGCCCTAACCACTATGCTACGAAGCCTAACTGAACACCGAAGTTTTATTGTCAATGACTTGTTGACTTACTTTAATGATTCAATTGAGCAGTTATTGACATCAATACAACGTAATAAATAAATAGTTTAATAATAATAATAATATCAATAATGTAATAATAAACGATATATATATATTTATAAATTAATATTTATATTATTATTAAAAAAAATGTCTATAAATTTTTATTAGAAATGCGTTTTTTATTGTTTACAATCATTATAAACATTAATTTATTGGTAAAAATCTAAAAAAATGTTCTTAGTTGTTTGGACTTAGAAATTTTTGCTTATATAATTATTGATGCAGGTCCTCAAAAACTGGGAAGCCCAGATAGGGCCCAGCTCACGCCCACTTATAATATTATTTCGCCTAACCGGAATCGACCGTGGGTGGGTCAATAGACAAAATCTAAAATGCTACTTCCGAAAAAATAATTTTAACAATTATATATTTTCTTTATTATTTATTGTTTATTTATAACAATTGCCAATTCATGTACGAAGATGACCACGGTCATATTAAAGTTTTATTATTAAATATTAGAGAAAAACTATACTAATAAATCATTTTCATTGTAAATGATTTTTGTCATTACATAATATAATAAATTTTACTAATGTTAAATTGCACTTTTAATTTGTGAAATAAAATTACATGAAATAAAAATAATTTATGGTTTTAACAATTCAAAAATTGTTTAAACTAATGATTGTTGTTATTTACTAACTTCTGACACAAAGCACCTAAAAACATGCAGTTTCTTTTTAATTTTGCATTTAACTAAACTGAAAAGAGTGAAATAAAAATATTTTATAATTTAAACAATTCAAAAATTGTTTGAACAAACAACCTACAAACTTGCAGTTTTTTTAGGGTTTCGTGGCCAAGGGCCAAAACCCTTATAGCGAGACTTCGGTGTCCGTCCGTAGTTTTTAAGTCTTAAGGCTTAAGTCTTAAGGCTTAAGTCTTAAGGCTTAAGTCTTATGTCTAATGTTTTATGTTTTATGTCTTAAGGCCTTACGCCTTACGTAATGGTTGCCATGGCAACCGTTGCTATGGTAATTGATAAATTATTATTTATTTATCATTTTACGCCACGAAACCCTATGATGTAGGCGCATTGCGCCTGCTTCTCCGACTGATTTTTCTAATTTTACAATTACTACTACTACTCTGATTAGCTAATTGCAAAATAAGAAAAAACTGCATCTTTCTAGATGCTGTGTGTCAAGAGTTTGTAACAACAATTATTTGCTTAAATTTTTTTTTCATTTTTTTTAGGAGGTGTTCATTATTTAATAATAACAGTTAATGAACTGTATAAATTTTTTTCTAACTGTCAAGGGTTACAGGAGAAGGGAAGCATATGTTTTTTTGCTTTGTTGAATCGTGTAAATTTTAGTAATTAACCTTTTTCTTCAATTTCGTAGCTGGGGGCAAGATGGAGTAGGGGAGAGTGGGGCAAGACGGCGTACACAAATTAAGCAAAAGAAAAGAGAAATAAGGTAATTTAAGAAAACTACTTAAATCAAGACTAAATAAAATAAGAGTGACCAAAAAGAAAAAAACTTGTCTGGTTAAATCATCAATTAGTGATAGTGGAAAATACACCTTGTCTTAATGGTAATGGGTATTATTTGGAATCAAATGAAGACTGGGCTGCTTGTTCAGTCTGCGGCCAATGGGTAGACAACGAGGATAAAGATGCAACCTTCACCTGCAAAATTTGTTGACAAAAATAGGTTGTTTCTTTTAGTACCCAATCTTACCCCTACGGGTACCCCATCTTACCCGCCGGTGGGGCAAGATGGGGTGATTTGCAATTTTCTCGATATTATTAATTATAAGCTATTTAAGAATCAGATGGCCTTTGTACGCCTTTTTTAATGAAAGACTGATTCCCAAAGATGATTAAAAAAATAATAATAAAGTATATATTACATAATTTTCGTTTTTTGGCGCTTTAAATCTTAAGTACCCCGTCTTGCCCCACTCTCCCCTACTACTTACATCAGTTAATTGCAAAATTAGAAAAAAACTGCAAGTTTCTAAGTTAGGTGTATCAAAAGTTAATAAAAAACAACAATTATTTGTTTAAATATTTATATATATATATATATATATATATATATATATATATATATATATATATATATATATGGGACGTTCCACGTCAACAGAAACAGAGCTGTGGACAAAAATTGGCGCAATGAAAAAAGACGTTTAAGGGATTAAAAAATAAGTACACTCGTGTACTTTTAATAACAGGTGGGCGTTTTTGAAAATCCAATATAGCGTCTTAATTACAAGCGAAGAAAGTCAACAAAATCACAAATCGACAAATAATATCGTTAATAAAAATTACAAAATCCATGGAAAAAAATTAAACGAAACTTTTTTAAACGTTTAAGGGGTCGCTTAATACAAACCCGAAGTCAGATTTTGATTAGAGTTAAAAAATTTAAAATGGCGGAAGCAAAATGGTGGACAAATTTTAAAACTCTTTAATATCGCTCAAAAATGGTTACTTGGGGGTTTTCAAGGTCGCTGACTACTAATATGACCTAAGTTTTTAAAAATTAAAAATGGCGGATCCAATATGGCAGTCAATTTTTCGAAAATTCATTTAATTCGTTCAAAACTTGCCCTATGGGGTTTTTTTAAGTCGCTGATTACAAATATGACCTTAGTTTTTGAAAATTTAAAATGGCGGATCCAGTATGGCTGTTGATTTAATTAAAATTTATCAAATTTGTTCGATACTTTTAGGGTTTTTATATGTTGCTGAGTACTCCCGTGTGGAAATTTGGCACGTATCTGCAACGTATCGGTATAGTTTTAATATTTACTGTATAGTTCCGGTATTGTGAAATTTTATAGAAACTGTCTAGAAATGTAACGTAACGATCATCAAGTTTCTAGAAAATTTTACTATATCAGAACAATCCTGTGAATCTGTATTAAAACTATATTATGGATCTAGAACAATTTATGTACATCCGATGCAAGTGCCGGAATTTCCAAGTCTTGGTGGTTCATTGACAACAAATATTGGACCAATATTAATAATCAATTATTTTCTAGCGGCTTAAAATTAAATTAATAAATGGTTATTTCTTGGTTACAAATATTGATCCAAAGTTTGAAATTAATATTTTATTAATTAATACAACACATGTTAAAAATTATTATTAAAAAAAATAAATGAAAAAATAAAGTACTAGTCTAAAGAAGAAAAAGGAATTAATTTAATTGGGACACTCTATTAAAAACTGAGTGTGATAAAAACCAGACAAAAATAATATTTGTCTTTAAGTTTAAGAATGAAATCGTCTCTTCTTATATAGAACTGGTAAAACAACTTGATAACGAGAAAAGAAACTTGCGCGCCCTGGTGACAACTTATCCTAACTAATTTCAAACATAAGCAGCGCGGGACTGCTTTTAAAGGCGAACAATTTCCCATTGGGTAGAAATACTCGACAAAAAGTGTATATTGTTTTTATGCAAAGCAATTACTGATTTTGATTATTTAAATTTTTTTATATGATAAATAAATTTTTCATATTATTTATTATCTAGTTTCGCTAAACAGAATTTATATAGTTAAACAACGTAAAGTTGTTAATGTAGTGAAACTATACAGAACCTGGAACGTTTAGCAATATAAATCAGTTAATGAAGTGAAACTGTACAAGAGCTAGACCGTTTCGATATAGATTTACGTCAATAGTTTCACGAGTCGTTTACGATATAGTTTTTATCTTGCCTGTAGTTCAACAAGAAATTTTTCTACACGGGCTGAATCATGGGTTTTCTATTAATATACTAAACTGGATTATAATTTGTCTTTCAAGATTTTGAAGATTGCTTTTTACAAATATTTATTCAAAAATAGGAAATTTAAATTGTCTGATTAATTTTAAACCCCTTAATTATGCTTTACGCTCAAAGGTGTGGTTGCGTTTGAGTACCTTAAAACAGTTTAAGTTGGCTAAATTTTTCTTAAACTTTTCTGTCGTTTTGGATTGAATTCTAATTTTTCTAATTTCATTTTAAATTTTTGAATTCGACTACATATTATTTTAGTATTTTAGTATATTAATAGGAAACCCATGAATCAGTAATCAGCAACATATAGAAACCCTAAAAGGAAATTTTCGAACAAATTTGATAAATTTTTAATGAAATCAACAGCCAAATTGGATCCGTCATTTTGAATTTTTAGAAACTAAGGACATATTTGTAATTAGCGACCTATAAAAACCCCAAAAGAGAGTTAGAACTCCTGAAAGGAGCCACCCAAAACCTTTTAATTTTTTTTCGTACTAATGTGGTTATTTTAATAGTATTTTATATAAGAAATCATACTACCAAAGGAGTTTGCAAAAAAAATTTTTTTGTTAATGTTATTAACTATTGAAAATTTTGAACGTGTTTAATTGAAAAATAAATTTCTCAAAAACTTAATGATCGATTTTAATTTTTCAAGTTGCATTTTATTTGTCTTGAAGTGAAGTATAACTGACAATATTTTCAAATAAAAATATTCAATTTTAGTGCAAAATACAATTGTTTATTAATAAACAATTAAAGATAAATAGTGTTCTGGATGATATTTTAAGTGGTAATTATCCAGATAAGCGGCTTTTCCCAATTTCGCTTATTTTTGGATAATTCTTTTTGGAAAAGCTTTCATTTAGCTAGAATATGAAAAATTCGTTGGGGGAAGACGAAAAAGTGCATAACCGGAAGTCAGGGATGGGAAACAAAATTAAAATTTTCGTTTTTGTGATTTTTCTTGGTAAATATTAAAAATTTCAAAAAATGTTCTACATAAAAGTTGTAGATCTTGATAAAATACTACTTTTATGTTCTATACATTTTGTTCGTAAATTGAATATATTTCGAGAAAAACGCAAAAAACTGAAAATAACCATAAAAATGTAGTATGTAGAAGGGCTTTTCTTAAATTTGAAAACTTTCAGTTATTATCAAAAAAATCAAAAATTTCCTTCCGCAGGGTTGAGCAGTTGACGATTTTTGAATTTTTTGGTAGCTGCCCAACTTTGCTCGATAAAATTTTCAGAAATTTCAATAAGCAAGGTTGGGAAGTTAACAAAAAAATGGCGCATTTGTCAACTTATCTTCATCGCGAATTTAAAACCTTAAGGTGCATTCACATTTTTGTTTGTGGAAAAGTGAGTATAAGAGAAATATCCCGTCGATAAAAATGACCAAAAAGTTCTGTAAAGGTGTATCTACAATAGCTAACAAAACACAATTTTTAAACCTTAAGGTGCTTTCACACTTCGATACTAAAAGGTAATTTAAACACAATACTACTTTCATGTTCTATACATTTTGGCCGTAAAGTAAATTGAGTATTTGGTAATTCAAGAAAAATGCAAAAAACTGAAAATAACCATAAAAACGCATAATACAGAAAATACACATACATCTGGTAGGGTCCATTTACTAACAGTCATAGAAAGAGAGTCAAGTTGACTTTCTAGTTGGTACTAGAAGGTACCGAACCCAGACCGCCCCCCTCCAACATGTCTATAAAGAAAATGCCTTTTTAAGGTGCCTAGAGAAGATGTCACTCGGAGGCGGGCGAAGCCCGCCGCATCTTTTTCTTTTACCATTTTTAATGTAGAATGGAGTCAAGTTGATTTTCTAGTTGGTACTAGAAGGTACCGAACCCAGACCAACCCCCCTCCAACGTGTCTTTAAAAAAATGCCTTTTTAAGGTGCTTAGAGAAGATGCCACTCGGAGGCGGGCGAAGCCCGCCGCATCTTTTTCTTTTCCCATTTTTAATGTAAAATGGAGTCAAATAAACATTCTGGTTGATACTAGAAGGTAGAATATCAGGTCTGGGTTTGGTACCTTCTAGTATCAACCAGAATGTTAATTTGACTCCATTCTACATAGAAAAGCAAGAGGACTTCTCTCTAAACGTGAAGCGGAATTTTAAGTTTATAGAATTACTAAAATGTTTTTAATAAACCACTAAAAAATATTCCGTTGAAAAAAATGGTACGAAGTTTTAAATTGCTTAATTTTAAGCATTTTTGCCACAGTGCAGTGCGCGACTCTGCTCCTTATTGAGCGTTCGCGAGCGTGTTATTGTTTCTTATCGCTGAAACGACTGCGCTTCTCAAACACTACATTTATGTTTGAAATAAATTTATTTTAATGTAATTTTTACTTTTAATTTTTTTAATGGAACATTTAATTAATTCTTTTTGTTGAATGGTAATTACAGATGTGTTGCATAAATTGTTAAAATATCGAATTAAATTATCGAAATTAAAAAAAGTGAGCGAACTAGAGTGAAAGGACATATTTGTAATCAGCGACCTAAAAAGCCCCCATAGAACAAGTTTTAAACGAATTAAATGAATTTTCAAAAAATTGGCCGCCATAATGGATCCGCCATTTTAAATTATCAAAAACTATGGTCATATTTGTAATCAGCGACCTAAAAAACCCCCATAGGGCAAGTTTTGAACGAATTAAATGAATTTTCAAAAAATTGACTGCCATATTGGATCCGCCATTTTTAATTTTTAAAAACTTTGGTCATATTAGTAGTCAGCGACCTTGAAAACCCCCGAGTAACCATTTTTGAGCGATTTTAAAGAGTTTTAAAATTTGTCCACCATTTTGCTTCCGCCATTTTAAATTTTTTAACTTTAATCAAAATCTGACTTCGGGTTTGTATTAAGCGACTTTGTTTGTGTCAAGAGTTATTAATTATCAACAATTATTTGTTTAAATAATTATCAAAATGTAGTAAAAAACCGTAATACCTTCATAAGTTAATTACTAAATAAATAAATTAAGGTGGTTTAAAATTTCGGTAAAACTGAATGTCTGTTAGTGTACTACAATAAAAGTTTATAATTATTAACAATAATAAATTATTTAAACAAATAAAGATTATTTATGTTACTATTAAATGTAGAATGATTTATTATCATCACACGGAGAAAACTGGAGTATTCAACTAACTATCTGCAGGGACAAACATACCATATTTGAGGTTAAGTTTTTCGTAACCATCTCGGAGGGATAAATAGACTCTCCGATGATCAATTAGACTTACTCGAAGGGAAAACTTAACTATCCAGAGAATCAGGCTTAACACTCAAAACCTCACCCTCTAAGTTTAAATATCCAGTTTTCTCAGTGCAGTTTTATTTAATTTTAAGATTTTTTATTATAATTTAT